>OZ018299.1:26862972-28062972 GCA_963969485.1 Nomada goodeniana | reverse complement strand
CAAAGTTTAGATGGAACCTTTTAAGTCGATAACAGTATTATTGGCTAATTTATAGAATTTAAAAAGCGGACATTTTTCGATACTATTTTATACCAATGATAGAAACACCTCGTTCGGTAATGCTTGAATGGTATTTCTTTTTGCCATGATTTCCCAATGGGGACCAGTGAATATTTATTAACAAATAAACGTTATTCAATCCGTAATTCCAAACAACGTAATATGCAGCCATATTAGTTCTGTGAAAAGGTTTCCTTTGTTTATTGGCGATGGAATTTTTCGCATTGACGTTGAACGTGGTCGTCGTCGTTTTAATAAACAAGTTTTGTCGAAACGGTGTACTGTCTTTTCAGATGCAATCTTGCTCGTACTGTGGATATGCTTAGCGATATATCGCTTCCAGAAACAATGGTGCTCAATATTATCATACATACCTATATAAGCAGAGTTATCGCTAGATATTAGTCATTACATATTAGTACATATTAGTCATTAAGACCATAAATCATTTATTATATAAGTTTCATACTGTGAAGAATGGGAGTGCTGAAATGTCAAAAGTGGATATGCAAAACTAACGTAAGCGTTCACGTAATTACTGACGTAAATATCCCATTTGAATGGTACTTACCTTGCCACCTTTTTATATGAAAACCAATTATTATATATTAGTATACTTCTACGATAACGAGATCTGTTTTATACTTGTATTCGAATGGTGCATATTTTTTTAAGTACTTTAAGGCCGTTTATCTCCGTTTAATAAAAATAATATGTCTATATCTGCCTTCCTGTCATTTGTGTTCTTATTCTTATAACATTCGCTTGTGTCGTTACTTGCAAAACTATGTCGTTCCACGATACACAGATGTCGATCTTGTACTGAAGTGGAACGAACGCAAATCGAACATACGCATGCGACACTCTCGTATACGAAAGTATTATATAAGATATTACATACAACAAAGTTATTCTGAGACCTCTTGCTGATTAGATATTTATTTGCCCCAATCGGCGAGTAGTATGAATTAAAATTAAAAAAATAACTTTTACTCCGCTATATTTTTAACCCGCTTCCAGATACCATTCACGATCCCCATTAAAATAACACAAATGTGGAAGAACCACGTGACAGAACAGTGAAACAAAATATGATAGAAATAGAAATATTATTAGTTGCCAACGATGACACGAAAAGTGACCGATGTAATTAATCGAATTTAATTACGTCACGTTTTCTACACGCAGCACTATGGTAACAATAGAGATGGATAGGTTTTGCGAGGATCCTGTTACAGGGGGCCTGTTATAAACGAATGCAGATGGTGTACGTTGTCATTAAAATGAAATAACATTTATTGAATTGAGACAGTGACACCTAACAGTGGTTCTATATCCTACTACTTACAATCTTAAAGGTAATCACAGCAACAATATTATCTCCATTATTCACAACACTTACGTAGATTACTGTCGCAATAATATATTATTCTCGTTAATAAATTTGTTAATACTCATACACTGTATTCGTTATCAGTATTATTATTACAGATAATAAGAAAACTGCGTAATCACTTCCGCGTCACGACTCAGTCTGCTAACTTTCATCGACGACTTACATAGATTGTTTCATTACGCGTAATTGTCGAGGCAACTGTCAATACCGCGAACTGTCCAGCATTGTTTAATCTCTTTTTTTCCCAACGAGGCGTGTAAAGTTACCGATCACGTTTACGAAACAACAGCCTCGTAATCGCTTGGATCTTGAATCCATTTCCTTGGGGACATCTCTGACGGCAACTTTATTCTTCGCGCATACAAGTGTGATATTGTTCATCGAATATTCCCCTTCGTTTCAATAGAATGGCAGAAACATTTGATGAACGAATCTGTTCGACGAATAGAGTCACCGTCGCCATCAAAGGAAGCCATTTTTATCGTTCAAGGCGCTCTGTATTTCAGTCCCGTCACTAATTCCAAATTCCCGCACATTTCTGTGTTTTCCCCTGTCAATTTTCGTTCGACGAAGTACAAACGTTCATTTTCACCCTTCACCCGCGGATCGAAATCGAACATAGTAATCGCGACGAGGTACAATAAAATGGCGGCGTTGAATTATTAAAACAAAAACGACTGGAGAGAATCGAAGCGCAGGGGTCGAACACCTTTGGTTCTATGTCCGCTGCTCGACAAGCCGCGAAGCGGAAGTGATCCATCCGGATCCGAACGAAGTGCACGACCTCGAAAACCGAGGTCACCGACAACGGAGAACCGACAATATGGCGGCGCGTGTTTTTTGCACGCATCCACGAGCGATTTCACCTAATTCGCAGCGGCTTATTATCGTTCGCGATAATCGCCCATCCACTGTTTTCCACGTATGTATTTTGTTTTTTCTTTCATCCAAAAATATAAATTTACTAATGTACAATGCAATCCCCGTTCGCCGTAGAAAACGTTGAAACGAATTGCGGTACACCAGCTGCGTCCAAATATCGTCGACATGGGGAATACTGTCTTCCCATGGGACGAAACACATATCTTTTTTTTTTCGCTTTTTTCAGTTTGTTCGTTCGTTCGTTCAGTGTCTCGTCTCCGCGACAACGGCGCACGTAATCGTGAATTATCCTATTGACCGTTAATAAATCGTTATAGCTCGTCGGTCACCAAATCCGGGTACTCTACGCGACGTTCTCGACGGTACCGCGACATTTGCTCGGCAAGAAGCTTCGTCTCGAGAGGGGAACGTTGCTCCGGAGATCGAAATCTAATTTAAACGGATGCTTGCGGCGTAACACTCATATACATATGCTGGTGGTGTATGGTTTGGCGGAGGGAACGAAAAATGTTGATGGCTCAGAGTGGCTTGGAACGGCGATTCTCGAGACTCACCAATTTCTCATTCCGCTTTTAACGGGGGGGTTGCTGGGGCGACACTGAGCAACTTTTTCCTTTGCCAAAATGTTGGTTGAACCTTTGTTTTTGAGTTATTAATGAAAAACACTGGCGAATCAGAGCGCCCGTAGAGCGCGCGCTCCAGCACGCGACTCTCAATCGCGCTCGGTCGCTGTATTAACGCGTTGGTTCGCGACCACGACTGAGCGCGATTGAGAGTCGCGTACTGGAGCGCGCGCTCCACGGGCGCTCTGATTGGCCAATGTTTTTCGTTAGTAACTCAAAAACGAAGGTTTAACCAACATTTTGGTAAAGGAAAAAATGATTGAGAATCACCCCAGCAACCTCCCATTAGAAGCGGGACGAGAGATTCCGGGGGACGATGTATGTGTATAGGCTGCCGAATAATCGGTGGATCGGTGCGAAATTTGTCGTTCAACCGATTTAACACCGCGTTGCCTCGCGTCAGGTACGAATCAGCGACCGAGGAGAAGTTCAACCGACTGCCAGCGATACTGGTTCGTCCAATAAGTTCGCATGGTTTCTTGCGCAACGTGAAATATTATTTTCGTCGTATACATTTTTCAATCGATTGAAAGCAGCAAGAGTCTTTATCCACAGCGTGGAGCATGGTTTTGTGTGAAAATTGTCATTTATGAAATGACGCATTCCCTTCGGGGCTACTTTTTCAGTGGCACAATCTTTGTCACACATGGCACAAATATTTCGATCAGCTTGGATAAGCTTGGAGTCACGTTAAATTCTTGAAATAAAATGCGCTGAGGATTCTCGTTTCTGGTGTCTCAACAGTTCGCATCTTTTTAAATTAAATACTTGCCGTGGCTAGAAGAATAAGTAACTTAAATAAATAAATAAACTAAAGTTGGGATTAGTCGAAATACAAATGGCACGAACTTATTGGGCAACCTAATATATTTTACTAGGTTGGTGGGAAATAAATGGCTGTCGAGCATTGATATTATTATATAACTGTGCATGATACCCAGTATACCGTAACAAGATCACGCGGAAGTTTAACCTGTTCGAATGTATGAATTATTTTAGTATGCTTTAGAAAATTGTTAAAAAGCTCTTCGAATTGGTTCGACAATAATTATTCTCAAACGGTAACTTTTAACGCACTAGTGTATACGGAAAAATTGGACATTTAAAAAATTTGTCTAAATAAAAACGAGCAAACAAAAACTGAAGTTAGCTTCGTCGTCGAAGATCCAAATAAATCATCTTTAACTCGCAAACTCAAACCAAGCATGCTTGACTTCAAACATTAACCACGTGAATCGGACAGCCCTTTCACCCTTATTGAACACGAACATACAATACTGATGCCCCTCGTGACGGGCAACCGTCGGAAATAAGACAAAGACGAAATTATAGCCACAATAACGTGACCAATTCTGACGTATTTTAACAGATCATTTATTATCCAGCAACCTAATAAAAGCCGAACAACCGAGGAAAACGGGGGGACAGGCGCGTGTTTAACCAGACGACAAACGGACGAGACGAGCGGAGTTTGCGTGTCACATGGCACCGGCGAAAATTCCCAGCGATTTTCGTGGTCGCGCTTGCGCGTCCTTCTGCCACCTTCGCCGGCGACTTCCCGTTTCCCTTCCTTTCCACACGCTAATGCGATTAATTCGAAATTTTATATCGCGTAAAAAGCCTTGTCTCTCTGAGGTAGTGCATATATATCAAATTACCCTGTACCGTAATTTTCCCACTTTCGCGATACTTTGTACGTGTACGTGTGTGGGTCCTGTGTGTACGTGTGGCTCGCATGTGCCGCCCGTGAAAATTCATTTTCGCGGCAAGCTCGGGCCAGTGAGCTTTCGTCGTTCCACTGGCCGAACGAGACTCGATTCACGGCGCAGTGCGAGAAGTGATTCTTGCCCGTGGACGGTCGATTCTTTCTCTTCGAACAAATTTTTACGCGGTTCTTTTAACCGATGGTTCGTGCCGACGGGAAGGTTTACTTTCGTCGAGGACGAAGGAAAGAGGATCGGTGCGTGTTATTTTCCGTCCTGCGATGATTTTTGAGAGCGAGTGAAACTGACGCGTCAAATTGCTTGCAACTATTTGCAACTGCAAAAGTTATAACAATACATGTGCTGTCTGAATGCCGCACAATGGGGGAAGAACATTTTCTAAACATTTTAATTAGTTCTGACAGTTTCGTGGGACCGCAGGGTAATGTAAATCTGGTCATAAACTTTCTTCTATTTTCAAAAATTCTTTATTTGATTTATGTTTTTTAAATAATTTTGTATATATTTTCTGTTTTAAATCTTTTGCCAACACGTTCGTTCGATTAAATAACATCGTAAACGCGCATTTGGATGTGTAGATTCTACATCCCATTGTCGAATTATTTCCATATTAACTATACAATTTCTATTAAGTTTTTTACTGATTATGAATCTCAATGATGAAAACAGTATTGTAAGAGTCGTTATATCGGCTGGAACGAATTTTATTTACTGCTATCTGAGAGATAACTGCACACCACAGAAAGTATCAGAACCATGTTCGACCAAACAACATTTTATCAAATATTATTGTTAAAATAATTATAATAGGAGAATCTTTAATTGCAATTACATTCTATAACTCAAGAACTACCTAAAATGTTTCTATTCGTAATGAATAATGTGTAAATAACAGCGCTATGAATTTAGTTCGTGTTTTTACGGTTTCAGAGCACCGTGTGACGTGATCGTACTGCTGCGAAACTTGGGATATTAATGTGACGATGTTAGTAGAATTTCCGGTGTGGAAATTAGTGCACTGGTTTGAATGTAAGAAAATAATGGGCTGATTTTGTGATGACAAGATATTGCAATTTGTGATTGGACACTTTAATTTATTTAATTTATTAATTAAATAAGCATAGCGGTCGGGATTTTGGAAATTTGCAATTGTACTTGGAGACGAATTTCCTTTTAATGCAATGTATTCTTGAGGTAGCACAAAGAGCTATAAAAAGTGTCATTTCTGAATCAACTAAATTTCTCCAGTCATTTAGTAACAATGAACAGAAATTGCGCGGAAATTGTAAGGAAGTAGAAGGAAATGCGCTCCAAAATTTGTCTTTCAAAGAGAAACCTAGAACTGTGAATCACTTATTCGAAAGAAAATATTGAAAGCCTTTCTTGCCAGCTGCGAGTGAGAAAGCATGTCAAGATTGACCTGTCAAGATTCTTCCAACGATAGTCGTACAAGCTTCTGCAGAAATGTACTTTCAACAGCATGTCGACCGCAATCGGGTCTATCTATCTACAGTAGAAGTACGATAACTTCAGAGGCGATGATGTATCCCAAATTTGCACAAAAAGGGACTAAAAATTTATTTAACAGAGGAATTTATTAAAATCCATCAGAAACTCCTGCCCACAGTGGCAATATTACACCGAGTAAAAATAAATCTCCATATAATTGAGGAATATCAAGCAATACCCATAAATTCCTCATTAAAAACAATTTATTTAATAACATTTAACCAAGAAAGAGAACTGCGACTCTCCACGAACAGCCCGAACATTGATGCCACCCACGGATCGAAAAGAAACGCGCACGAATATTAAAGGAACGGAACAATTAAAAAGACGCCTCCTCTCGCAGTGTTTCGATCGACCGCAAAAACTGCGCAGTGAATCGATCTCCAGACCCGATCACGCGAATCCACCCCCGAACATCCCTTCGTTTCATCGTCCCTGCGATGCGGTCTTACGATTCGTTGTGACGTGTCGTTCCGAGATCCGTTCCAAGACCCTGCCTGTGAAGGGCGCGAGAAAACGTGTAACATGAGTGGACGTTGAACGCGCGGAAAGACAATGAGCGAATTAAATAAATGTAGGCTCAGGTCGCGTGTTTTAAACGTCGTCGATCGTCCATCACCCCCCACGTTTCCGTTTCCCCGTGAGAACGGAGCCGGACGATCGTCGACTTTCTGCTCAAGGGAGAACATCGAATACACGTATGCGAAGAAACGTGTTCCTGTCTGTACTTGTGTGTCTCTCTCTCTCTCTCTCTCTGTGTGTGTGTGTGTGTGTGTGTACGTATATGTTCCGAGAGACTGTGCCCGTGTACGATTCCTACGAAATGGCACACGATCGAACGGCATACCAACATTACCGTCTTCGCTCATCTAAAACGTATATACACGGCGTATCGACGATATCTCTCTAATGTACATTACAAGCTAGGAAGTGTAACAAATGCTATTTTACAATGGTCTTTATACAGAAGAGTGATTTTCATCGGAGGAAACGAGGTTTCGATCGCGTGCACGGATACCGTACACCGAGGGTGCAACGAGATGGCGAGTTCAAGCGCGGCTCGTCTCGCGACGATCGCCGCTCGATTCCTCGACACGGCAACGATTATTATCCTACGATTTCGCCCCGCGGGACGCCTCTGAACAATTTCCTCCGCGACGTCCGTTGTGCTTCTGGACGCATCATATTGTTCTCGCGTTGTTTCACGCACGTACGCTGCACGATACGTTGTGCGGCGTGTCCGTTCGAACGGCATTCGCCATCGATCGACGAACGGTAGTGCGAGCTCTTCGTTATCAGCTACGAGTTGGATTGTCTTAATCTAGAATCGCGTGGCGCTTGGACCAGGGGCTAGAAAACAGGATCGTGTCGGATGGGGAAATGTACAATGTGTTCGATGAACGATTCGAAAGTCGGTCGTGTCCTTGAAGGAGCTTGAGACAGAAGTGGCTCGAGAAACACGTTTTTCTTGTCGGCACTAGCCGGAGGAGACTAAAGCCACGCTCTGTATCCTTGAACCGCTTGTAAAGCCTGCGAGAAAAAGGCTCGGCTCTCGGCGGTATTACGGCCGAGGACCTAGTGCGAACCAATCCCGCGGAAACGTGTTCTGGCAGCGTCTGAACATCGTTCGCGAGACGATCCATTGTTGCGGCTTGTTCGTAATCGATTTCGAGTTGTGTGGCGTTTGAATTTAACCGTCTAGAGCAACTGGGTGACGGAAATTTTAAGGATCTCGATATTTGTTAAGAATGATAGTAATTGTTGTGGCTCTAGATGGGCAGACATTGCCTGTTAGATAGGGGTAGAAAGTTTCCAGGGCGTTTTTCGAAACATAATAATATGCACCTTGTTTATTCGATGCACGATTGAAGAACTTAAATCGCTTTAGAAAAGATATCTGAATTATCGTGCTTTTTCTATTCTGGATCGTTTACTTTTTTTAAAAATATATATTTGTAAGCAAGTACTTTCCACCGACTTTCTATCAGGCCCCGCTTGAACTGCTGCAATTATTTCAAATATATAGAGTCGAATGAATTATAATAACGTTGATACCGTTACATTGAAATAACATTAATCCACCACAACGAAACTCTTACAACTTTCAATTCGACTGAGAGATTTGCAATTATTTTCGAGACGCTTTCGAGAAGCGACTCGAATGATGTATTTAGTCGTCTGAATGCCGTGGCGAACGAAGATATTTAAGATCGCATTAAAATCCCACTTGAAGAGCTCAAACTTTCTTCTTCGATAAATAAAGATTAATATCGTGGGATGTGGCTCGGTGAATTTCCGGGCAGAACTACGGGAAAGAAAAAGAATTCAGGGGAAAGTTCGATCGCGGGAGGACCACTCTTCTCGACCAAGTTTCCGGCTGGAGGAGCGTTGTCGGCCGACGCCATATCTGCGAACGAGCGTGATGGCCGGCTGGCGAAAAAAGCCACCCTCCGAGGCAGCTATCAATCCCCGCGTTCCCACCCTTACAAAGGCAGCCGGCCGGGCCAGAGCCACCCCAAAGTCTCGCGAGAATATTTGCAGCGGGTGCCCGCCCCCTCCTCTGTGTCTTCGAATCCCACGAAATTTCCACGCGATTCGCGCAGCTGTCATGCGTACCGGAGGCATGCGTGAAAAATTCGATAAGCCGTTGCCAGCCGTCGCGTGAATCGAAGAAAATAAGGACGGTGAACGGCGCGATGGGGTAAAATTGCGCAGGAAAGGAAAAAAGTAAGAATCTTGAGAAATATTCTAATTGTGCTTCTGCGAGGAAGGTAGCAAAATTTTGAATGATGATATTAACTTGGAGAGAGATGAGTGTGTCCCTTGAATTATTTGTAAGGAATCGTTAATCGGTTTAGTTGATTTGGCAATGCGTAACAACTTCGAGGTTTTGAAAAGTGCGGAAGGTATTACTGCCGTTTAAGGGAGGGATGTAAGTTATCGTTTTTAATCAGGATTTTGTAAACGTTCGACAAATTTTTGTTGGGCTAAATAATGAAAGGGGATAGGTACTGAAGATGAGTTGCATATAATCTATTAGCTGCATAATTTATTCTCAATTCTCCACCCGTGCGGCGACAAATATCTGATTAAACACAGTGAAAGATAAATAAATGTTAACGCTTTGAATTAACGGTCTCTAGGTAGATACATTAGCCTTTTTTCATCGCCAATGTTCCTCTACTCGTACATCAAATTCGAATCATGCATCGAAACGCAGAACTGGGCGATGGAAGTAAATGGGGGTTAAGGGTGAAGGAATAAATGACTCAAAATAAAAATTAAACAAAAATTTTCATTCGAATAATTTACATTTGTTAAGTACTCTGTTTTAACAATTGCTCGTGTTCTGATGAAACTTGACTCATATTCTATTGCCAGCCGATACATTGGATCGTCGGACGAACGATTTCAATCGATCGGTGAGTTGATTTGTACACTGTCGTGATTTGATGGATAATATACCCTGCGTGACCCGGGTCATGCGTATACGTCTATGACCTCCATCTTAAACGCGAATCGAAGAAGATCCGATCTATATTTCGGTCTCGACCCTCGATGCATCGCG
Source organism: Nomada goodeniana (assembly GCA_963969485.1). Taxonomy (NCBI): domain Eukaryota; kingdom Metazoa; phylum Arthropoda; class Insecta; order Hymenoptera; family Apidae; genus Nomada; species Nomada goodeniana. The sequence goes on along the minus strand of OZ018299.1, from coordinate 28,053,210 downwards.
TTCGCGCAATAGCACGACGATTATAACATCGCGATATCGTTTTGAACATTCTTTCCTTGAACTATCTTGAAAGCGTTTATCATCAGACGCGTTGAACAGTTGTTGGCACACAAAATTACGGTCGAATTTGCGATCGGTTCCGTTAGAAAATTGAGGCTCTAAGACGTTGATCGAGTGTGAACGGATTACACGCGTCCATCCTGCTTAGGAGGGTAGTAATTGCAAATTCTGAACGGGGGTTGTGTTCTTGTTTTTCGGTGACCGAAAGTAGCGATCAGTAGTGTCCGCTCGTTGCCAAGAATTTGGCAGACCTCCAACGAGTAATTAATCGAATTAAAGCGGACTCGTTAACCTTTTTTCTCTCTCTCTCTCTCTCTTTTTTTAACTCCTGTTGCGCTCCGCTCTTAACAGGTTTCTGAAGTTGTTTCGTTTAACCCCTTCGCCGTGCAACCGGCTTTGAATGTCTCGAAAATAATTTGCACAAAAGTCGAACAAGAAACGTGTCCTTTCATCTGCACTTAATTACAGCGAAAAGAATAAACGCACACATGCGCAATTGAAAAACAGAAAAACGGGTAACGAACGTAACATTGAAGCGGACCATTCGTTTGCCAACAATTATAAAAAAAATCTCCACTATTTTCTAATCAACCCCGCAACAAAAACGGTCCTCCAACGTCGCGCGAAACTCGCAAGCACGATGCCAATTGCGAATCACAATGACTCAATTCTGCCCCTGCCGAATGGAACACCAATTTATATTAAATCTCCAATATATTACGCAAACTTAAATCCGTTACACTTACAATGACTGCCAAAAGTGTCCGACCAAAAAATTAATTCCAACGTCCCTTTTGCCACTTCGCAATCGTAGTGTAAATTCGAACTGAACAAAATTGACCCGGAACAAAAACGACTCAACAAGCGATACTTCATAATCCGGTACGCAAGCTGCGCTCATTCGTCGAGCCGTTACTTCCGAAAATCCGTAACGTCGGCAACGCAACCAAAATCGCGAAAAATCGCCACGAAAACTTTTAACAGCCGCCGTGCATCGAATCCTTATAGGAACACCACTGATGCTGCTATTCGCACCGAATCCACGTTACACGTGTTCTCCAATTCGAACTATACATATAACTACAATATTCCACGACGTGTCCGCGCCACGATCGACTCGTGGCGTGATCGCGATGAACGCAGTGATCGAGGTCCACGATTCGTCGTACGTTAATGAACCGTCATCGGCTATCGCGCACGCAAACCTTCTCTGGAAGAGAGTTTTCAGAGAGATTGATCGATTCACTCACTGGTGTCGGAGGTGTGCACGGGGGTGGTAGCCGGTGTGTTCGGGGGCTGGTGGTGGTGTGGCGGTTGCGTCGGTATCCCGAGGGAGGCTAGTAGCGGCCGGGACACTGCACCAGGTGTAGCTGACGGTGGCGGCGGGCTCTCCTGGCCGACGAGCAAGCTCGCGGGCGGGAACCCGAAGAGCTGGGATCACTGGAGCCTCGGCCAGTAGTTGCCGGCGAGGTCTGGAGTTTGCGACGGGATCTGCACTGGAACCGAGACACCCGCTGATATCACGCCTGAAACAGATTGGAAATATTTTTCTTTCTCGTTCGTACTGCGGTTTTGTTATTTGCAGCGGTCGCGGGGCTGGCCAATTTGGAAAAGGTTCGTGTAGGTTTTGGATTAGATTAACAAGATTCTTTTGCGACGCTTCGTCCTTCGTTTGACAGCCCCACATGTCGCGCTGCATGGAGAAAGAATCGTGTTGAAACACGGCGTTCTAACGAATACGTCCGTACAATCAAATGCATTAGTTCATGCTCTTATGCGAGTGATTACACTACATGCAATTTCTTTTCCGATGTCGCACGCATTCGTGACGACAGTTGGATATTCCGTTCGATCAGCTACCACGTATGAACCAAACATTACCATAGTACCTATTGAAATCAATCAATTTTTGAGAATAATAATTATATATAGGCCCGCATTATTTTGTTTTGTTCGACTGCACCAAGGCGTCAGAACATATTACAATAATCAAACGAGTTTGATTCGTGGTACGTCGCAGAGAAATTTGATAGCCACGGACAGAATTGTAGACGTACAAAAATTAATTTCTATTCCAACGTTCCAACGTGTAAAATAATCTTCTGCGATCTTTTTCATATCACTGGTTTTGGGTACAGGCACGTGCCCTTCCTAGAAACAATTCCATATGGAAAGACACGACTAGTAAACTATTTGCAATCAATTGCACAATGTGAAACCCAGTTGTAATAGTCAAAACGAAGTGGAGGGGCCTACGGGGCACATTCCGGAAGTAGTGCAGCAAAATCGCGTAGTCAAGGTCCGGAGATGCAGGATGAACCCTGCTGGAATCATAATGGCCTTAAAGTAGGACCTGTTTCTAAACGAACAATTCCTGGCAAGGAAAATGCACGGACATATTCCTTCAGATACAGAGGAGAGAAGTGGAAACGATACAACTGTGGCAGACACAATTGTGTCAGATGAGCTGAGCTCATCGCTCAGCAGGGTCAGCGATCTTTGGTCAGACGTTCACTGCCTTTTTGTAACAGTTCGGATATACGTTCGTACGAATACGCATCCGCCGTAACCGCCGCCTTAGAAAGATCTACCTATTGTGAAACATACCGAACTCTCCGTTCTTACGCCCATCACCACATCTCGCAACCGAACCTTCGATACGAACACCTTCTCCCTCGACGAACCCCGAAATATCCCACCAAAAACCCCCTTTCCTTCGTAAAAGCCGAAAACGAGTCACCTCCCCCCAAGACCTCTCCAATGCAACGTGCCGACCTGTCCCCCAGCGCGACTCGCACGCGACAGCAAATGAAGCGGCCCGAAAGCGACATGTCGAGAGGCAAGCCGGTACTTAGCAATGGGAAACCATGGCGGGACAGCATCGAAGGCGGCGGCAACGAGAGAGCGCAGTGAAAGTCCCCGGCGCTCATGCACGTAAAACGATTATGATGGATAAGTTGCGGCTCGTTCCGCACGTAAGAAGCGAGAACGGGGAACAGAGGGCCCGCGGTAACAGCGGTGAACAGGGTGAACAGGGTGAACCGGGTTGAACAGGTCTAACTGTCGAACCCGGGGGTCGAATGGAAGAAGAGAACGAACGGACGGGTAGAGAAAGAAGGCAAGAGGAATGCCGCCGCGTGTTCCGCAGTATTCCACCATTCTACGGCGTACCACTCCATTCCTGTAGGTACGCCGCTCACCCCCGTATTTTCCTCCCCTTTAGGTTCGCACGTTATTGAGCGCTCGCCCAGCCGAGGCGAGACCCAACCCATCCACATCCTCTGTTCGCCCTCTGTATAGCCTGAAGAGAGGAAGAGCCGTCGCGACAGGGACGGTGCGAATCGTGTGAAAGGAGCAAGAGAGAGAGAGAGAGAGAGAGAGCGAGGGAGGGAGGAAATACCAGGAGGGTCGACAGTTTTCACAGAAACGAGATAGAAGGGGATGAGGGTCGAAGGAGGAAGCAGCCAGAGGAGTAGGGAAAAGTCGAAGGCGAAGGAAAGTGAAATTCGGGAAAATGGAAAATTCAGCGGACCCGTTATAAGGGCGCGGGGGTGGAAGACCACCGAACATCTCCCGCTTCGATTCAACCGGCTGGCGTCATGCGAGATTTGTTTTAAAATCCTTTTACAATTCTATGGTACGAACGGCCCGTGTGTTCTTCTACCGTCTCGACCGCTCTTTTCTCGGCCCTGACGTTTCTACAACCCCCTTGGTGCCATCCCTCGCGAGGAGCAGCCTCTATGTAGATTGCGTGTAAAGAGGTTCCTAGGTAATCCCAGAAGCTTTATTTCACCCTCGACGGTGCGGAGTATATACGGGGTGAAATTTCGAATTAAATTTGAATTTAAACGTTTTGTTGAAAAGGATTCGGTCATCTTGCAGGGGAACCGAGGCCGATATCGCGTAGAAGCCTGGTGGGCGTGATTCCTTGCGTACGTCAGTTTTATAAGGACGTGTTGCTCTATAATTTAAACTTATTATTCAGAGTGGTCGGCCATATTCAGTGGCTCGTTATTATTGCCGTTCTACGTATGATAGTAAAAGTTCTGTTGCGTGCTATTTTGCACGCACTCGTGTTGCGGACTGCAACGCTGTAATTTAATTTCACTCGGGATAAAAGTCAAATGAAACACGGAAAGTTGATTCAAGATATTCTCGGTTCAATATAAAACAGAATACGATATATAATTAATTTCGAAACAAAATCAATTTAAAAAGCCTCGAGAGAATTGACATTTATATGCCGACTGAAATATTATACTTTTTTCGTACAGTTCGGCAATTAAATGAAGCGTCGGGAACTTCCACGTTTTCTTTAAACAGAACTCCACAAAATAATTACATCATCGCAATCCAAAAATGTGACGCGCAAGAATCGTATACCAAGTACAATTCAACGTTGAGCCCAAAGAGCCAACAGAACCTCCTCGTAAAATGCCACCTATGAAATTATTGGTCGCGAACTTCAAAGCATACTCCCGCCACCGGCATAAACGATTATCCCGAATGAACAAATAAAGCGGTTGAAAAGGTACACGCAGTTAGGAAAGCACGCGAAAATTTATTTCAACTTTTTCCGCTTCGACCGTGCAGGTTTCAACCGCGTCTCCTCTGCGACAAACTTCCTTGCACCCATTAAACGTATTTTCCACTCGTGTCGCCCGTCCACGGTAACTAGTTCCCGCGATGACACGCCGATGCTCATCCTTTTTCGCCGTTTGTCCGCGGTCGAGCGCTCAGAATTCTGGAGCGTGTGTAATCAACCGGGAGTTTCAATAGTATAGAACGAACACGTTTCAACGCGAACCCGTGTTTCGCAAACGACACGCGTCGAGTGCCGCGAACACGCGATCCGAATTGGAATTTTCTGCTCCCTTTTACTGGCGGCCCGCCACTTCCGTTACCAAGAATATTCATCCGCCAAACGAATTCGAACGGTTCAGGAATAGACCGAGTCTTTAAACTTCTGACCAGCGGGGAATTATGCCTGGATATTATTTCGTATCGAGAACGGGCCGCGGAAAGTATGAAATTGGTTTCTGGCATGAAATCTTTATTTGGGGATTGTGTGACAGTTGCGAGGATGGTCCTGGTTCCTTTCGTTGGACTCACTGTTCAGCGATTGAACCGATTTTGTATTTAATTCCGTCCGTAGCGTCAACGTCGTCGAATGAACTTATTAAGCAGGAGTAAAAAATCTGCCACAATTATAAACCTCCCTCTGTCGAAATTAATGCTGTCCAGTAAATCTTGCCCTCGTGCAATATCATTTAAAATTTGAAACGAGTCGACTTTTGACGACCGTTCGAGGACCATCTGGCACGAATGGTAATAACGGGATATAAACTCGGAATAAAGAAACCAAGCGGTGACTGAAACAGGGGTAAAAGGTAATGGAACAGGGAAGCGTAATTTTGCCCCTCAACGTTCCTAAACGTACCGATTCAATTCAGTTTACCCATAAACCAAGTCAACTTACCATCCAGCCGCGCCAACGATCATCGTCAAGTCTGAAAGGCCAATCGGACAGTAACCACCCCCCTCAAACACTCGAGCCAAACATTAAAACACCCTTACGGGGACACATTTCACTCAACCGCTTCGCATCTGGCAGAAGCGCGAACGAAAATTTGTCTAAACAAACTCGAGCGATCCGATTCAAACATTTGACGCCACTGTTCCTATCAGCTTTATACGTAACCCCGTGTGCATCCGCCATAAGTGTCCGGACGCCGGCGACCTTGATTGGCGTTAAGCGTCGGGTAGACGGCCTTGAAGATTCAGCAAGAACAAACAAACAATCCTTTAAGCGGAAACTCACCAGTCGCGGTCGAGGTCGTCGGCTGGTAGGGCGCACCACCTGGTCCTGCAGGCTGTCCTCCTGGCGTGGTGGGGGTTCCACCATGAGACGGTATACCGCGATGGGGTTGCGAATGCGCAGCAGTGCTGTGTGCGTGGGAGTAAGACTGCGTCAGAGAGTGAAGGGGCTCGTGGAACACGTACGCCGGATATCCATCGGCGCGTTGCTGAAGACAGCTTCCACCCATTGACCCGCCCAAGCTGCCCGACATCGAGCTGCGAAACGGAAAACAGAGATCCGTGCCAGACAAAGTATGATAAGCAAGCGTCCGTCGCGAGATTGTCGCCGGACTTTCTCTGGAATAGATGTCGGCTTGCCACGGTGACGAAACGGCACAAGTTATAAGAATTTCGCGATAGAAAATATTCGATATCTGCAAGGGTGCACCGAATTTGATTGCCCCAAATGTGAAACAACGTTCGACGTTCGAACTGTAGAAAAGATTATATTTCTTACGGGGTCAGCGATAGAACAACAACAAGAGCGCTGAACGAATCGTAAACTACTCGAGCGTGAAAAGTACACTGTTGCGCGGAGCACCGTTTGGAAAATTTCAATTCGACCGAATCCGATATTTTATCCCGTAATTGCTACAGCAATGTAAGCCCAGTTAAACTGTGGTTCAATAGCCAAACATTTAAACACCGGGTTACGTTCTGCCATTGCTACCGGACAAAACGCAAAATGAAACTTTTTCCACCGGAAACTTGCGACGTCATATTATACATTTGAAGGGGCATAAGCACTTCGAAAATACAATTAATAGTTGATAATAATGTTTACAATTCCGATAAAATAAGTGACCGCTACTAAAATGATATTGAACTGTCTAATTACTTCAAACTTTCTTTTGTCACCCGCTGAACGTGTACACGCGTGCCTGCGCGTCAACGACACCTGAAACGAAAGTGAAAAAAAAGAAAGGGTGACAGAATGATTACCTGTAAGTGTCAGGCATCGTAGCGATCGGCTGCGGTATCGACGAGTACATGGCGTTGAATCCGGCGTTTAAGGGTAACCGTGGCGTTGCAGGGGTTGCAGCCGGGGGTGCAGCGCTACTACCACCCCCGCTGCTACCTCCGCCGACTACCTGATCGACGGCTGCTCTCCTTTGGTTCCGTAATTTCTCCTCTCGACGCCACTTCGCCCTGCGATTACTGAACCAGACCTGCAACCGACGCAATGACGGTGCTTTTGTCACGATAAGGGCGTCACTCCGCGCGATATGTTCGCATTATCCGCACCTATCCATCCTCACACTCTCGCGCCTCCTCTCATTCTCTCTTTCCGCTCGTTCTCCACTCATTCTTTCGTACCGTCCAACCGTTCTCCCTTTCTCGTTCTTTCGCACCCCTTGCTCCACCCTTTTTCTCCCGTTACCCCAGATGACATTCTCCGCGCGTCCAGCCAGTCGACGGCGCGAAATCTAGACACTTCTTTCCACTTCCCGACACCAGGGAAAAGTCGCGCGCTGTAGCCTGTACAGTATGGTCGGATCGTTCATTGCGATTGAGCAGCTGCCGATTGAGAGAACGTTGCTCGTACGGTGCACCGAAATATTCTAGGATTCCTCGCGAATGAATTTATCTAGCCGCGATAAATTAACGCAGGAAAGCAGCTGATGCTTGTGCACGAACCACCGACGCTAAAGCTGCCCGAATCGCGATCACCGCCGGGGATAAATTCTTCCATAAGTCTCTCACGCAACTTCCCTCCCAAGACGATGGCCGTAATAACCCGTAACCTCGGGCAGCAAATCGGAGATTAAGTTCTTTGTCGCGCTTCCGCGGTTATCCTGATTTCGAAGATACCTCGTCGCGATAAGAGGATTCTCTCCCTTCGATATGTCGATTCCCCCCCCCCCCCCTGACGATCCCCCGAAAGCACTCACGCTACAAACGCACGACGGATTACGCCGTAATTTCTCGTCCCTGGTGCATCACCGTTCGTTCCGGTGTAACGAAAAAAATTGACCCCGCGACCGCTTTCGCGTTAAACGGAATGGAAGACGGAAAACGGACGGGGACGTGGCTGAAAGGTGGTATAGCGAAAAGAGTGAACAAAAAAGTGAAGAAAAAGCACCGAGGAGGAGAGGGATGAAACGGATGGAAAAAATGGATCCGAGACGGTTGAATCATGAAACGACTCGATTGCTTGGCTCATTTGCAGGGACGGAGAAAAAAACAAACGCAACACAAACCCCGCGCTGTTTTACTCTGGCCATCGCCGCGCAACGAGAGGAACAGCGAGTGCTCGCTTTTATTAATAGCCGACAATTGCTGCGTCGGCTGTTCCGTTCGCCGGCAGCCGCTTAAACGTTCGCGCGATAATGAGAATAACGATATAAAAATTCGATAGCCAACAATGAGCGCAACTTTCTCAATTACCATGCGCCACCGAGGTGGCTAACAATAAACGAGACCGGCGAGGGGCGTTATTATTTTCACCCCCTCCGACGCAGCCCTATCATTCGATTCTGGCGCTAATTTGTGCGCATTCACTCGCGCTATCGGGGAAAAATAAAATAAACAGGACGAGTGAAACGAGGGTGGAGCTGGGGACCGCGAGTTACCTTGTTGCTATAGGTGTTGTTGTTTTTTTTTTTTATCGAGCAGGGTTGACAAGAGGGAAAAGAATGATCCCGAATGTGTAACTAGTTCTGAAAGCTGAATAATTCTTGACGTTTACGATCTCGCCGTGCTCATAATGAAACTGCGAATTTCATTGCAAAGTATCAGCGTGTACTGTGATAGATATTTGGCAAGTAGATTGGTATTACTGAAGGGCGAATTATGAAACGCCCTGGACACGTTGAAGTGAAAATTGAAGAACACGAAGATACAAGTTTACCGACATGGATTAACGATCGTTACGAGATAATGCAGGAAAGTGATTCCAAGCTTTCGACAGGTAAACACGGTAGCACGATTTTAAATACAATACAAAATGGGGCATTCGTTGGAAAATTTCTGCACGTAATACCTTGCTTCGTCGCTCCGCTAACGATCCGAACACTCTTCCCAAAAAACTGACAATACCATTACACGAATAATACAGCTCGATGCAATACCAATACGATAAGAGTTAAGAGCAGCGCGATATAATACCGAGGCGTTTGCAACCAAAATGGCGTCTCGAAGCAGAAAACCTGCTCACATTCCATCCTGCCATTACCACTAATATGAATAAAACTCCCGATCATTTTGTTCGTCGCGAAACTTGATCCTGCGCAGCCTGCGGCCTTCAATTGTACGGAATAAAAGGAGGACCGGTGGGCAAAAAGAAAAATAGAAAATAAATTTCGCGTCGGCAGCGACGTGGCAAATCGTGTTCTAGCGGGCCACCGGCAAATATCCACCATTCGCCCGCAGCGAGCTCCTTTCGCCCAATACCGTCGTTCCTCGTAAACTCGTCCTACCTCGTCCCGAAAACTCGTTTGAATCGATCCATTCGGAATTCCACGAACCGGGTTCACCGCTCTCGTCCCTCGCGGCAGACCTTCTACTTTGATTGGCAATGTTTAGAAGATGGCGTCGCACGCGAATTTTAAGAAGATCACCCCACGAAACTTTATCCGCTCTCGTCGCGTTGCCGGACGTTGCTGCGCGAAATAGAAAAATGCCCGAGGGCAGAAAAGTTTCGCGTCAATTTAATGGAAATTGTATTCGTTTTAGTTCGGGGAATTTGATTTGACGGGATTCTTTTTTTTGAAAACTTAAGAGGAATTTGACAGTTTTCCTGGCTCCTGCGGTCATTTTGTCGAATACCATTCCGGAGAACTGGCAAACGTAAATTCGCGCAGCGTGCAAGATTTGTTAAACCGGTCCATCAAAAGGAACTTCCGTGTTGATAAAAGAGGAGTCCGGAATTCGGAAATATCTACCCAAGTGGGGAGGAAAGTTTTTTAGTGCGGCACTCGTGCTTGACTATCGATCAGCCAGAAGACGATATCCTCGTGCAGACATTTTCAAGAGACTATCGAGAATCGAACTTCGGAAGGTGGCCGTCACATTTTGAAAACGTCACTCGGAATGGGGAAACTTTCGAATTCGAATTACATCAATTTCCTGATCGATTCCAACAATGGTTCCATCAACCCTCGAAATAAAGTTTTATACTGCATCTCCCGGACTCCAAACGATTCCCCGATACAAAGAATATCTGTCAAAAAGTCGCCCGAAACTCGGCATCGCCCGTTCCCTCAGACAAACAAAAATGAAACTTCGCAACCCCCTTTTCCCTCAAACAAATTTCGAAGCTCCGAATTCGCCAGACCCCCCAAGATCGTCCCAAGCTTCTCCCTTCAAAACGAGGCTACTTGAACGAAACGCGGCCAGCTCAAAAGATACGTCCCGTCTCCAAAGGGGTAGCCGCACCACCTGGCAACAATTGCTCCCGAGCAAATCCTCCTCTCGCCAGACTATTCCACTCAAAACCAAATTGCAACGTCCATCGTCCCCCTCTCGTTAGGAAGCCAAGAAGAAACGATCTCGAGGCCGATCAAGGCACTTCGGCCATCGCAACGTCACATGGGGGTTTTCCTCCTCCCGTCCAACGCCATAGACGATAATCGGACAGCGGCGGTGGCGGTGTGGCGCGGCGTGGCGAAACTCGTGCGAGTATCCAAGGTATAGGTGGAAAAGCGAGGAACAACCAATCAGAGGGCAACCTCCCTGGGGACGCGACGTTGCCATGGTTGCGTTCGAACCCTCTTAGGCCGTCTGTGCCGGATCCCTCACGGCTAGCACCGGATATGCCGTCAACGTTCGGCGTGGCGTTTCGTAGCCGTGGCACGGCCGGCCGTGTCGACGAGTCCACCTCGCTGTGTTCCGCCACGCCGCGGGTTTTCCTTCTCCTCTGTGCCTCTCCGCCCGTCTGCTCGTACTCTTTCTTCCTCCGGTTGTCCGTTCGTCGAACGGTGGCCGGGTCCGCCGGTGGAATCGTCTCTTCTACCCCCTACAACCCTCTTCCCGCTTTCATTTATCTCTTCTTCCCTTGCTCGTCTTCTTTCTTCCATCTCTTTATCTGTCTATCTATCTACCTATCTTCCATCTCGGTTCACCCTATATCTGTGTGTATACACGTTTCTCCCCTTGCCGTCTCCGTTCTCTGTTCCGCGGTCCTTTCTCCTCCTCCACCTCCTTTCCCTCCTTCTCTGTTCCTCCACCTTCTTCGCCCACCCTCAGCTTCTCCGTCTTTCTCTCTCGCGCTGCCTTCGCCTCTCGCACCGGCACTCCCGGTTTCCTGCACTTAGCAAGATCAATACCAGCCAACGAGGCTTGAAAACATGCGTCAACATGGTCTTGCACTGTTTGTACGTCCACATAACGCTCAGCGCCCGGTTACTACCACCGACGCGAAAGCCCGCCGGCCACTTCATCACCCCCTACCGTCGAGCCAGGTGAGGGAGGCTGGCCGGATAGCAAGAGGGTCGAAACACAGGCCGAGCCAGCGGTACGGCGCGGCCAAACAATGTTCGATAAGGCTGCGTACATATTAGCTCGTATAACCGTGCTCCCGTCACCCCATGGCTCGAGCAACGATGTTATATTAATTAATTGCGATACATTCTATCTTGCCCCCCCCCTCTCTCTCTCTCTCTCTCTCTCTCCCTCTCTGGTCTCTTACTCTCTTATTCTGCGTTCCATGCGAATCACGAGGTCCGGTTCCGAATTGGAATAATTTTTGGAGATTAAGGGAACGTTTCTTGAAAACTCTCGAATTTTCGAATTTCAGAAGGGTGTACGGACGTTATCCTGTGCTACGCCAATAAAAGTGGCAGGCTGTAATTGCAATAGGTTGTGAACGCGGAAGTTTAACTTTCGTGCGAGATATTCCGTCGCGATTAATTGTTCGCGCGTTCGGTACGGTGATTAGGTAATTACTACCAACGTTGCGCACCGGCATATTTATGACGATTGGTGTTAGCACAAGAGCAACGACAAATGATTGGTCAGCAATATCAGCGAATCGTGAGAACGACAGCAGCGATAAGTATTGTGTAACATTGGTACAGAATGGCCAGCGCACAGCCGGGCAACAAAATTAATTGACCGCATACCGAAACCGATTACCGTCCAATTTGTCGGGGACCGTGAAATTTCATTTCACCAGTTTTCTCGTAAACAACGTCGACCGTACTTTCACCGAGATGCCCGACGAAAGAGCGATTTCGCAAGGCCATCGAGGAAGAGGAAACCAGATTGCCCGACATTCCCCGCGATCCTAAGTAGCCCGGTGCAAAAATGAAACAAGGCCAGTCGAAGTCACTAAAGACGCGCAAAGAGGGCGAGTAAAATATCCCAGAATGAAGGCATAATCCCCCAGGACCCAGGCAGTCCCGCAGATCCCTTCGTCCAAGGTGTTCAACGTTCCCCTCGCGTCCTGGTCACGCGTTTAAAACCTCCAATTGAAAGGGCGACTTTCGCGCTTTGCCGGCCGTCCACTTCAGCCGCCGCGGGCCGAACGGGAAAACGTCTTTCCCGCAGCTGGAAAACGGAGAGGACCGTCGGGTCGCGGCAACGCAGAGAGGAACCACGACGACGCGGACAGAAACAGCGGCGAAAGAATCGCGATACGTAGAACGGTGACAGAGACCGGGCGTAGGCGCGAAGGGCGAAAAGGTAGAACGATAACGGAAAAGCGGAAGGGAGAAAATGGCGGTGGGTGGAGCGAACGAGAAAGAGGAAGCACACGCCGCATTCGCACATTCACACTCACCTGGATACGTGCCTCAGGCAATCCAATCTTCTCGGCGAGACGCTCCCGTGCAAACACGTCCGGGTAATGTGTCCGCTCGAATTCTAAAACGAAACCAGTTTGCAACAAGTGCTCGTTATTAAACGTGCCACCGGCGCGTCGTTTCGTTGGGTAGCTGCCGCGTTGCTACGTATTATAAAGTGGCGTAACGTGTACGCACGTGTATACAGGGTGCTCCAAGGTTTTACCTCGGCGAAACTTTGTCGGTATGTTCCGCGGGCCTGAATATGGAAAAGGCGCGGTGGAGAAACCGCGGATTGCTTCAAGCGTGATTAAGAAGCTGCGATATAAATACGAAACGCGACAGGAAAAGTATTGGATGGGCAGGTACTGCGATACGATGGAGGACCGGATCGGAAATATTCTGTATAATGAGTTCTGGGGTAGGGTAATCGAAGGACAGTGGCAGAAATTGGCCAATTTTAACCTGGCTGGAGACGAAATTTTTTTTATGAAATATGGTTCTGCGTGGCTCAAGGTAACTCGGTCTCAAGGTAACTCGAAACGGATAATTATTTAGCCTGCAGACGATGGGAATGTTTGAAAAAATAAACTTAAACTTCCGCTCCTTTTTTTTAACGCTGCAAGTTTTGTATCGCGAAGAATGGACATTTTGAAACGGAGTATTAATTGCTTCTGGGGGTACGTATAGTATTATCAGGCTGAGACCATTATTTTGCTTCTCGAGACTCGTAGAACACACTGACAAAGCTTGGCAGTTAAAAAATTTGGGACCACCGTGTACATGTACGCGTACGTGCAAGCGTTTTGGATACGCGTACAGCCGTGTGTACATATATTTTTATATTAATCGCGCATAATTTCGATTCGCCGCGAGGCAAGATTAAAAGGATAATTATCGACGATACTCGAACGCCGCGCGACTTGAATGGCCGCGGATCCAATTAAAGCAGTTATATCACGAGCGAGACGAGACCGATATGTACGTTCATACACATATATGAGGAAAGCAGTAATTTACCTCGTCCGTCTCTGAATATGCATGCGTAGCCGCGGAACGGACAGAATATGCACGCCTTGCCTCGCGATCGTTCAACGTTTATGGAGTTATTACCGGCGGAATGAAAATGGAGCCTTCTGTGAAAATGGCTACTTTTTTTTATACATACGTACGCGTATTTTTTTGTACGTTCGCTTTTGAATGCAATTATCAGATACATTTTCAAGGGTTCAACCCTTATGTCAATAATAAGGTGCTCGTTGTTCCACGTCGACGTTTCAAATTTATTGTGGTCCCGTTGAGACACAATTTTTTTACAGTATTTTTACAGACGAATACTGTTTGGTAAACATATTACATAAACATACAATACATACAAACCAAAACCGCGACATCTGAGTATTGATATAAGGGTTAATGGGGTAATGAGATGTTCCCAGTGAGTGTTTCGAACCTTTAACGCTCGTAGATTGGCTTTCGGTGCGGGCGAGTTATAGAAAGTCAATAATGTTTGGCTTTATAGTGGAAGTTAGTTAGCGGCGGTATCGTAAATCCACACATTGCGTAGCATTATTACTAATGAATTCTACGTTCAGATCTAAAATTCATTTAATTCGCGCAAATTTCCATAGTTTCGAAGTAGAATATTCCGAACACGGTCGAAAGCTCCAAAAGTGCTTTATAGGGGATGCAAAATTGTAGTATGCAAATTTTGTGCAGAAAAGAGTTTTAAATTGCTGTCGAAATATTAAATAAAATATTCTTCGCCTTCTTAGCGTTGAAAGGTTCGCACGTAACTGTATGCCTCGATTAATTAAAATTTCACTCGTGTACTAACCTTTCTCGAGGCTGTCGATCTGTTCGTTGGAAAAGGATGTTCGGTTGCGCTGCAACTTCCGTTTCAGCCTCAATCGAACCTGAGAGTCCTCGTCGCCGGACGAATTGTGCTCCGAATTGCCATCGGACGTCGTTTCTTGCTGATGCGACAATAGGGAACCTGTATCTGAAAGCACACGCGAATATTTCCACGTTACGCTAATTAGATCAACGTATTTACAAATGAACACGTGCGATACGATAATTCTAATATAACGTTTCGCGCACACATAATTTATTGACGATTTATGACGTTCGCGCCCGAACGAAAAGATCGCTAAAATTGAACGAAATTGAAAACGACAAGCAGAACAGTGACCTACAAATACAGCTTTCCCCGGTGCACCGACTACCCGGTCCCTCCATTGCAATGCTCCTCAATTGAAACTAAAATTCAGCTGCGCGAATTGCATTCGAGCCACCAGGTTCCCCGTACGATGAATAATATTGCACAGAAATCTCATTTGTCACCCAGAGATCCAATTCCAAAATCGTAATCCTACATTCCATCCTTCCTCCTTACCTTATCCGCCGAAAAGTCGCCGCTAATTTACCAGCAACGGCAAGAGGTACCGTGAAAACAGCAGAAAATTCGGCTAGCAAAAGCGAAAAAGCGAACAATTTCAGCGGAGAGTCCCATTCGAACCTTCAGCTCGTCTCGAGGATAGCGGGGTCCAATTAAGAATCGTCCCGCGCCAGTTATCGTTCCAATGATTTGCGAGCTAGCCTCCTCGAGGTTCCTGGGGCGAGCCAGAAAGCGATCGACGAAAGAGAACACACAGAGAAAGGCTGAAGGCTGGAAAAATAGCCGCTACTTTTCGGCTCGACGTAGTCCTCGTTTGATCGTCCATACATACAGGTCGTGTCGGTGCGTACGTGTACAGAAACGTAGTCATCGTCGACGTCGACGTCGTCGTAGTCGACGACGGCACCCGGTGAGCCGCGATTACTTTCCGCCTCCGCGCACCGAACCCTCGCCTCTTTCTGTCCCTCCCCCGATACCTTCCTGCTATTTCCCTTCACCCCTGTCCGTGTCTGTCCCTCTCCACGTTACACGCACCTATGTGCATGCATATTTCCCTTCCGTTATGTACGTGTATGTGTACAGGGCGCTTCAAAAAGCGTAGGTATGAAGCGCGTAGGCGTACCGTTTGTTGAGCTGATTAGAAGGAACGAAAAGGTTTTGGGGACGCTACGGACCATGTATATGGGGAAAGTCGACAGTTTCAGTTGCGATTCAGGTGTTCGGTGAGCGACGGTTTATTCGATTATACATTCATTGGTAGGTACTGCTGGCAAAGTGATTTACTTTTTGAACGATAGATCTGATGCGGTGGGAATTCGCTGATATCAACGCTTATGACACGCGATTACGTGCGGAAATTATTTAATATTCGGAAGATCTGGAACGGGGAACACCTGAACGCGCACGTTTACCAAGAGCATTCTTATCCTTTTAATTGGCTCACGTAGGATGGCCGGTGTACAGCTGTAGTTTCGGGGCATCCTGTATGCACAGGTCGGTCCACCGAACTTGAACACTCCGAACAATTTCTAAACAAATTCTATGCCACCTTCGTAGCATAACAACAATTTTGCCGACACAGCTCGTTGACGCACAAAATTCTTTCCAATAAATTGCGCAAGCTTCCAAATCGTCCGGAATCTGCAAGCCAGACGGATCACCCTGTATACGTGCCTCTAGGTGCGTCTGTATATCGTCCGTTCGTCAGCTGCTCGCTTTCTCGTTCGCTCATCTCTCGCGCATCGCGCACCCTCCTCCATCGCCACCGCCGCGATCCAACCAAATCTTTCGACCACCCTCTACCCACCCCATGGACCTCGTACCCTTCTGGCAACTCGAAATACCGCCACCCTCGAACATACACCCCACCAGGCAACCTCTTCGTCCCCCTCTTCACGCAGCAGAGAATATTCTCCGCCCGTCTTCCTCCTCTCTGGATATCAACAGAGCTTTTCTCTCCCCGCGAACATCCCCTTCCCCCATACCCCCAAGGGCGCGTAACGACCGACGATTTTGGGCTAGTCGGTTCCAGGCGCGATCGTTGGCTTGAATTTTCTAGGTGACGACGCATGGCCACACGTGGAAGAAATGGGATGTGCGGCTCGATGGACACGCGAAGAGGAGGATTAGGAAGAAGGTAGGTATTGTACGATGTGATCGAGCGATCGTGGGATTTCTCGCGCGGGTTTAAACAGTGGATGCGTACTACGTACCGGTGTTTGGTGAAGCGAAGTAGCCTGGGGATAAGTGGATTTGGTAATATTCATTGTATTTTATTCAACGCCGAGGAAAAGATAAAAGAGTGTCGGACCAGGTAAGGGTAACGGTAAGAGTGTTTCGAAAGTAAGGGGTCTATAAAATCTTCCGTAGCGTGGAAGGAAACAAATTTGAAATTTTTTGTGGAGTTAGCGGTCTGTTCTTTTAATCATTTTTGCCTGTTCCTACCTCGATAAACGAAGTTCGTTTTACCTGAACGTGCGTATAGAATCAGTTTCTACTACTTGCGTATATTTGTCCGCGAATAAATATCGCCAGCTCCTTAACTTGACTGTCTCTTTCATTTGTGCTCGCGCTAATTCTTGATTAATGGCGAACAATGAGAGCTTCTCGATACCAGCGAATTATTATCACACTGAATCCACAATATTCCATACGCCAAAAACAATCGACGACCGTGCAACCAGGATAACCAACCCCGTAATCTGCTTACAGGGAATCGCTTTATATCGCGCGCATTCGTAATTGCGAACCGTGTAACGATTTCGGCTATGATTCGAACCGCAGACACTGATTAGCGTGATCCAATTGGAAGAGACGTCCCGACCCGACGACGTGCCTTTCTTCCGACACGAAACGACCGAACGCACAATCGAACTATAACCGTTCAATACAGAGATTCACAGAGGACTGGGGCGAAGGGTGTCACGCGTACAGACAGATTATAATGGGCGGAGAGCGTTCCCTTGACTTTTACCCTGCCTCGAGACTATTGTGGATCCGCCAACGCTCGGCAAGAAGTGGATCAACCATTGAGAGACCGGATTCCTATGGCGTTTGTACGATTCTATGGCTATCCACGACCGCGTGAAAGGCAAAAGAACTTCAGAGAAATCGGTGCTCCTCGAGGGGCAACGATTCCGCTTGTGTACGGGATTTACGAGTTGTTGAAACTGTCCCATCGACGCTTTTCACCGGTGAAAAGAATTTCGGGTGCTTATTTGTTGCTGGCGTAGAGGGCGGTGATTTATGAATTGGATAATTGGTCGCCGGTGTATTCAATGGAATAAAGATAGCGCAAGGAGGACGGTTTTGTATGCGTTTGTATGGTCGAAATGTGTCTATGGTGAAATGTATGTTTCAGTATTAAGAAATGTCAAAAGTAATAACACTGTCAGGGTAGAAGTATAGTACGCGCGATTAAAACTAAAATTTTCCACCGACACAGATTAGCATAGTTTCCATTGGTACCGAAGAAATATTTCCCTTAAGACGAGAATGTGTGATAAATATAAGAAATTTAAAGACAATTTCTCAATTCTAAAATCACACCCCCCGATTAATTAAATCAATCGAAGCAAAATGTAAGATAATCGAATACAAGATTCGTGGAAGCCGTTGACCAGTGCCCCACGATTTTCCTATCTATCAAATTTCCAAAAACCTAACCCAGATCCACCCAAACGATTCATCACTGAAGCCTCGATCACCTCCTGTCAGCACAATGAAGACGCAATAATAACCTCTCCATTAACAACGTCGTCAACGCCAGGACACTGAACGCAATACCTCCACGGCGCAAGTTTACCAAGAACACGCGTCGCACTCACCAATTAACGTATAATTGGAACTTACCGCTTCGTTTGAGCAGGGAATCGTCGCGGCCGTGAAGTTGGCTACCGGGTAGCAGCGACTGGCCAGAGCCAGGGGTCGCCGCCGTTGGAATTCCAGTTGCCAGGGGATGATGAGAGGGTGTAGCAGAATACCACGCCGGTGGCCAACCTGCAGCCTGGCCATTGAACATCCGAAGCTTATCGTACACGCTCTCAGCACCCTGATGCACTTGCACCGCCGCAGCCTGTTGCTCCTTCTGCGACGCTAGGTTCCTCAGTACCCTGTTTATGGACGACACCTGGGGACAGGAGGAAGTCGTTGTTAAACGGTGGTCGGTGTGGCAATCATTTTTATGGGGAACAGAAAATGTCATTTTGTGAAGCAATAGTGCTCTTGTCGAAATTGGTCGATTTTTTTAAATGTTTTAATTAAACGAAGGGGCGAGCAGGCTTTTATTCTAAAATAAAATGACAGGGATGTTTCTTGTCGATGTCAGGTGTCTCTTAGTGGACGCAGAACAGATGATTTATAAATATGTAATCAAATATGAGGATGTAGTAAATATGTTAATATGACGATTTGAAAAATGCCGGACGAATGTGGAAACAGCTGTCAGTAGATTCGTACGAGTATTACAATAATCCCCTCCAGGCTCTCTGTCATCGCGTGCGCGGCCAATCGTTGCTGAAATCTCCCGTTTCAAAAGCGACTCGCAACCGGGGCGACAGAATCGTTTCCCGAATCTTCACCCAAGCCCAGCCAAAACCAAAATAGAGCGCGCCGCGAGCTCCTCGTAAAAATCCCTCGCGGCAGTCCAAAAAGATCTGTCCAGTCGAATCACCCTCGATTCTCATAATCGACGCTCGAAAAGGGAGAATCGATCTCGACCTGTCGTGCGATCGGACCGTCACCGGAGCAGCAGGAAAAACGCCACTACCGAAAACTTTCTTCGTCCGCCCCCTGCGCGACAATCATTACCATAGTTGCATCGACTGTCTCTCAACCACCACCAACACCCCCCCCCCCATCGTCCACCCTCCGCCACCTTCCCTTTACCGTCCTTCGCGCTCAGGGAGAGAGACTAGCAGATGAAAGGACACCGCCATCCAATTATTATTACATAAAACGGTTTCCATGGCTCTTCGCTCCCCTAACCAGCGGCGGTAGCACGGTCTTCTTCACCTTGTACCGCGACCGAACCACTGGCTAACTCTAAAGTTATAACGAGCCACGGGGGCGAGCCTTGCGCTCTCAACTCTCGCACATAATAGTCTCGGTGTTCTACGCGCGCTCAACCATTCCCGTACGCCCAACCCCCGGCCGCGGCACCGCCGCCGCGCAGCCCGGCAAACCGCTAAAGCACCGACTCGGTGCAGCAGCGAGTGGAACATAGCCAAACTGCACTTCTCCCATGGATCACCGGCACGGACGTGGATGGAGGATATCGAGCGATGCTTCTTAATTACGGGCCTTCGTTGAAAGGTTCGACGAGTAGTCGTGGTGGAAGTGCAAAGGCCGATCCTTCTCGCGTGGCTCGACTTTAAGACCTGCACGGAATAATGGTTGCACGCTGTCGGGTGCCGGCGATGTTGTTGCCTCGAGTACGAACGTTGTACGTACCGGGTCAAGAACGCGAGGCGAGGGAACCCGCGTTATTACGTCGAATAAAAGCCGATAAATTCAATCGGGCTTTTTGTTCGCCGTCCCCGATGGGATCGATCTCGAGGGCGCGCTGCGCTCTATGCTCTGGAGTGGCTTTGTGACTAACGAAACACGCTTAACGCGTATGGTGGCAATTGGATCCTTAGGTGGAATGTAAATAATGCGGAGGGTGGGGCGTGTCTGGGCGAGGACGGTGGAATCGGGTTGCAGTTTTGAGTTGCCGGACTGCGGACGACCATTTTCGTGAAAGCGAATGGGACGCCGATCGACGGGCAACGGCGAAGAGCGAACGGGAAGTTGATTAGCTGCGTCGATAATGGGCGAACGTGACATCAGCGCGAATTTGGCGCAGAGCTGTGATAACCGAATATATCTGTACTGCAAATATTGGCGAACTATTGTGGACAATCTCGAGCAGCGAGTAAACATAGAGAAAGATATCTAACAGTTGTTTGGAATTGTCCAGATGAATTTTCTACAACCCTTGCAACGAAATGTGTCCTCGCAGAAAAGCGAACACACGAAACAAGTGGCAAAGTAAAAGAAAACGAAATTCACCACTCCAATCACTTGCCAATAAATTATTCTTTCAATTCGTGCGTACCAGTGTCCCGGTTGCAAGTTGAGTTTCTGCTAAAAAAGAGCACGTCGCCCCAAACTACCCACCCGTCGATAATCAAGAACGATAAATAAACGATGAACATAAACCACTACCAATCCAGATACCGAAGAACCAGCAATTCTTCGCCCAATTACAGCGCAAGCCCATATTAAAAAAAAATAAATAAATCACCCCCTCGGCCCACCAATGGCGAAACGAGCAAACAAAATTCCAAGCGGCACAGCGTCAGAATCCTCCCGTCCCTTAACTATACATATAGTATCGACCGAATAGAGGACAGCGACGGGGTATGGCGCGGCATGGAAAGTTCGTAAACGCAAGATTCGTCTCAATCCTGTGGAATAATGGCCGCGGGAGGACGGAAAGGACGTTTCCAGACTAACTGCATAGAGCATCGGAGAGGAGAGGCAGCCTCGGCTGCCTGGGCTTTCCATCATCAAACCAAGCAACCTGGGCTGTTCTACGCTCCGTTCCACTCTGCTCTCGCCGCACAACAGCCGCAGCACCGATGCAGACCATTACACGCGCGACCGGACACGAATAATTGTGCAACACGCTTAACTGATCCCATTCACCCTGATTCTACCCGCTTCCATCCGCTCGTCGGCGACTAACCCCGTCGCACCCCATTGCCGGGCACGATATGTACCCACCGCAACAGCCAACGCTACCACTACCATCATCGTCATTGCTATCATTACCGTTAACGTCGTTGCAGTTGCGCGAGACAATCGTACGTCATCGGCGGACGGGACCGATCGAAGATTCTGTGAACGATCATTGATCTGTGCCAGAGAGTAGTCGTCGCTGTTCCAGTTTCCATTCGGGAATTTGTTCATCGAGTTGTCGAGTATGTTCGGGATATTTTCGAATCTCGTTGCCCCTTTGGTTGCGTGCAGCTTCTTGGTTGCTCGTTTCGAGATTGCCATTGAAATGTTTTTATTGTATGGATATTTCTTGGCTGGGTTCGTTGCGGATATGCACTCGTTGTTTATTTAGAAACGACATGTAAGTGCGAATGTTTAGTGTGCTATTTAATCAAGTAGATTTTAAAGTGACCCTTACAAGTGGTAAGTACCTAGACACGTTTCGTTCCCGAAGCATTTTATTAATTTGAACGGCTTACCACCGTGTACTCATGCTTGAAATTCATGACCACCGCTCTCATAACTTTGAAATATTTTAATTCTAACCACGACGCTATTTGCACATTTTATCACCTTCTAATATCATCGAACCCTCTCCACAAGCTAGCCAATATCTTTCCAACCCCGAACCAAGCAGCAATTCTCGATTTTTCACAAACTTCAGCACCGCCGCCCAAGCGTACACATCCGTTACAATATTTTTATCGACCGATCGAGCCCCCTACAATCGATATCTTCCTCTCTCTCGCCAACAATCCAACAGACAATCCTATCACGATCCTCTCTTCGCCGTTACCAGGTCTCTACGTTACACCTGCAAACCAGCCGGCGATCATTATAACGATTCCCGTGAGTTAAAAGCTGAAACGTTCCGATCGAAACGCGTTTCTTTCCGAACTCCGTATTCCGGATAAGCATCGACAGACGAGCGAGCCTGTGTGCGCACGTATCCACGCTGATTGATCACCCTCCTCTGGGCAGCCTGGTTCCTCTGTTCCCAGAGAACCGGCAAAAGCGTAGTGATTCCTCCACGAGCCGACGGATAACGACTCGTACGCGTGCCATCCCCTTCGATATTCCTGACAGACACTCGAAATCGATGGGGTGGTCCAGAGAATACGGTTTCTACCCAAGAACAGACGACTTCCCGAAAATACTAAGCTGCCCGGCAAAGATCTCGCGATGTTCCAAACACAGCCGATAAGAAAAATATACTTCTCTTCCGTCAATGTTGTCTTATGTTTCGTCAAATTAACCGGCGGTGCTTTCGATCGCATCTCGTCGAGGACCAAAGAGAACTCCATCGAACCGTGGCATTTCGTTTGCAAAAAAGAATTACGATACTCCGAAGGGCGAAAATAATAATCATTCTCACACAGTCTTCTCAATGACACGGCATTTCGCGCGATGCGCGCTAATGCCTCGTCGTCGACCATGGTCCGAGTACCGTCGAAATAATTTCGTTCCAAAGCGAAGGCCGACTCGTGCAATTCGGGGCAACCCACACAGCACACCGGGTCGCGTCGCGACAAATCGAACGTCTACAGGGGAATAACTCCACGTGGGGGGGGGGAGGTAGTTGCAGAGAGGAATATCGATGATCGCGAGGGTGGAAAGGATATTTGGAAGACGTACGTCCGGAGGATTCTTCGGGCGATTGGGGCGAGCAGGACCGAGGGTGGACAATACCGAGACCAGCGTAATGGACCGATTACCCCTCCCAGCCGATCGTATTGACGAGACTTTGATTAGGGTCGAGTGGCCAGATCCGACGGGTAAGTACCGACCGGCTGCGCACCCTGATAAACCACCGCCGCCATACAAAGCAACTGCGTGTCTAGGCGAATGAGCATCCCGCTACAGGATCCCCTTCGACGGCTGGAATGCGACTTCGCAGGAGTCACTGCGTTTTTCTTTCGACGGTGGAACTGACGGGGACACGGACATTTGCTAATTAGAGACGCATCGGAACGAGTGGCGGGTTGCTGCGTTTGAAGGCATCGATACAGCGTGACGTATTCGGATGTCTCGTGGTAATTGGAAATCGAGTGGCCCGATTTTTTGGTATTTAGAGTTAAGGTAAAGCTGTCTTAAGGGTGCGGGCGTTGAATCCGTTGGTTTCTATAAGGTACGTATGCAGTTTCCAGAAGTATTATTTTATTTTAACTTGACGAATAAGTTTGTCACTCTGAATGAGAAGAAATGGCGATGGACGCCTGTATACGAAGCACGCGGATGCGACTTTGAGGGTGAATTTGGTGAAGTGAAATGAAACTGTCTTTTGCGGATCTATTTATTGATTTTGCAATCCATTTAATAATAACCTCGCGGTTGCGTGCATCTACGTACTAATATTCGCCGGGACTTGCGATCTTTAACAAAATTTGATCGCAGGTGAAGTTTTCATCAAACCCCTTCGACACTTGCACGTTTACGCATCTATTCTAGCAGCCAATAATTACTCACACTGGGTATGTTGTCGTTGTTGCAAACTCCCTCTTGCAGAAGCCGATCACGAATCTCCCAAGCGAAAATCGACGGGCATTCTCTTTTGTAGTCGGCAATTTTGTTAACCACCGGCGTGGTCGCCACGCGTGGTTTACTGCCGCCGATTGCACGTGGTTTGATCGAACCGGTCTCGTAGTACCTGAAAAAAGCAGACCAGTTTCTACGTTGATGCAGACACGAGAATGTTTACTTGCGCACTCATTGCAAATCATAAATTAGAGAGTGAGGGAAAAATTCATTTTTGTCTGTAACAGAAAATGCACTAAAGAGGATCGGATAAGATTGACAATGTTTCTATTACGTTGACACGTTTATTGTTATTGGCATCGAACAATATTATAAGTATTATTATTGGATATATGTATCCAAAAGAGTTGAAATATAATAATTAGGAAAAGCGTACAGAAATACTTCGGAGAGCCTCTGTTAATGACATTTCTCTTACATTAATTCGTCCGAAGAACAATTCAACCGATTACTGAACGCAGAATGAATCAAGGAAACATCCGTACATACAGTGGACCAAAATAGTTTCACTTGCACCTTTATTTTGGTGGTAAAACTATTATTTCTAAAACAGTATACATGAATACGAAGCACATATGTAACAGTGTAATTGATCCATGTACATTGTTTCACGAATAATTGTCTCAGCCCCAAAAAATAATGAAGGTGCACCTCCATTATCCATTTTTGGCCCCGCTGTACAATATACAGATGCAATTAAAAAAATCGAGTTTCCATTCAATTAGCAACGAACGAAAATAAAAAGAAAACGGCATTGCTCACTAACCTCCCTAGGATCTTGGACACGCATCCATTGCTGACTTGCAGTATGCGCGAGATGTCGCAGGGTCTGGCACCGCTGTGGGCCAGTTCGACGATCTTCTGCCTCGTGGAGTCCGGTAATGGTCGGCCATTGACGTAAACGCCGCCAAGCTGGTTAACCCCGCTGTGTCCAGCAGCCGAGCACCCAAATATTGAGTTCTGCCCGACCATAGAACCCCCGCCAATGCCCACGCCACCCCCGTGCATCAGGTCCTCCTCTGTGAATCAAAACGCGGGCAACGTGTATTCTGTCGCTTAGCCGGGGTGTCAGGTTGGGCAAACATCGGCCGTATGTGTCCACGCGAACGGTACACACCGCGTTCTTATTAGTCTGATTGCGCGGCGCGCATCGTCATCGTTATCATCGCCGTCATGGCGTTGGCGCATAGAGCACGACGAACGGGATGCGCTATGATGATTCCGGTGGAAACGCTCGGACGCGGACGCGGACCTCACGTGCCGACGATTATAGATTCGATTCCGACGCGCTGCGTTTCGAATGGCGTGTTCAAGTGGGCGAAAATAATTTTTGAATGTCGAGAAAACAGTGAATATCGGGGTGATTTACCCATTCGACGCGATCGCGAAGCGGAATACGCGGAGGAAAGTTTGGTTGTCGTTGTTATTATTAGTATCGTTCATATTCTTACCGCGAGATAGAATTGTATGCCGTATGAAAGGGGGAAATGGGATTTTTGTTAACAATTGGTGCTAAATATATGTTAAGGGTTAATTCTCGTGCGTGCACCGTTTCGCAATAATACGTTGTTCCATGGAGAACGCGACCCATAGTATTGAGAACAAGAGAGACTCTAGTTACGTGATACTAAAACTTGTTGCTATTCGTACCTGTTCCAGTATCAATAGAAAAATCGTATTTAAAACCAGTCCGAAATTAATATAGACTACGAATATCTATACAAAAAAAAAAGTAAAAGAAAAGATAAATCGTATCCGTCAACAATTTTGTTGGCCGACAATTAGCACGTTTGTAACAGATTACAATCGCGGCAGCACAATTTCAAATACTAAAGAGTACACTGGCAATATTTGCGGTGCTTAATCGGCGGGAACAGCCGAAACCGCAATTAATCCGTTTTTCGGCGACACGTTCGTAAAAATCAATAAACTTTTGTTAAATTTAACAAGATAAACCGCAACAAATAATCAAAATAGTTTATCGCCGCGGCGTACCTCGTCGATTCGATCGAACCAGCCCCGTTTCTATTTACGAAAACCGCGACAGGGAATTTCACAAAGCAATGCCGGGTTCATCGTTACACCGCCAACGTTTCAAAACGAGACGCCATCACACGCCCCGAACGACGTCAACGTTCCCGCCGCCGCGGAATCAAGCGTTTCAGCAGGCGCGAAAGAAACGGAACGCGACGGACGTGCAAAGGAGGCCTTCAGCCCTTTTGTGGTCAGCCTTTCTCCAAATTTACGTGCTAACGCCGACAGCGTGCGAAGAACAAGGGCGGTTGAAACCGCGGTAACGCCACGGCGGTGCAGTAGGCCTGAGCGTTGGGACCGCGGCAAGCAAGCCGTCGCTGCTCGCGCTAAATGCATCTTGCAATTAACGAATTTAATTAATCTCCCGCTTTTGCGACGCGGAAAACGACAAGAAATAGTTGAAACGCAATTTGAATGGTCTGGCCGCGGCGCCGTATGAAACCACTTTGCGTGTAACGTCGCCGTACAACCGCCCGTTTTCATCAGCCTTTAGCCAACACCACGAGAGGGCTGAGATTCCACGCGCCTCTTGCTTATTTCACTCTCAAAGGGGGCGTATTTCCGCCGGCGCGGTTATCTGTCAGCTTTCCCACCCCGGCGTGCACATCGACGGTGCACAACGGTCACCGTCATCGGCAGACAACGATGCACCGTGAAATTTGACCGCTCGACGTTATTTCTACGTTTTCAATTCGTAAGAATTCTGCGAAATATTTCGTCTCGAAACGTATTGAAATTTGCCGCGGGTTAGCTGTTAAATCTTCGCGAAAATCATCTGCACCGCGTAACGTATCCCTCGAGGTCAAACGACTTATGTGGGGACATTTTTCGAACGGCTTCAACCCTGCACGAGTTGTTCCGCCGTTCGCGTGTTTAAACGTAACGCCCTGTAGGCATATTGAAATCAGTTGAAAGGCGCTCTATCAAGACAGCTCCTCCCATGTCGACCGCGGCATTGAAAAACGACAGCCGTCGACGGGCAAATAATATTGCACCGATTCATAAAATAAGCTCGTTATCGTTCGCTTTATCGCGCGTCGCCGCGGGGGCCCTTATCCGTACACGCGGCACTAAGGAACAAGGCGAACGAGAATTTTGCATAAAAGATCGGGACTGCTGTCGCCGGTAATGACCATTTTTACGCGAGCGCTTCGGCAACACCGTTGATGATCAACGCAGTCGTCGGGCAAAAGCGTAAAATCCGCTCCATTATGCATGTCGCGGAAACGAGACGATAACGACTGCAGCGTTAAGACATTTTCCTTGATCCGATTGAGACGGCGGCTAACCCCTCGGAAATTCCAATCCGCCGTACGGGCAATCGATGAATATTCATACGGCGATCAGTTAAATGAACGCGTGCGTGTAAACGTGCGAACGAAACACGCTTATTTCGATGGGCGCTGGGCACCAGGAGGCGCGTCGCGGGTCGTCTTCAACGATAAACGTTGGATTGAACACCAGTGTCGGCTGTCCGCGGTCTAA
The DNA here is from genome assembly GCA_963969485.1 of Nomada goodeniana. Classification (NCBI taxonomy): domain Eukaryota; kingdom Metazoa; phylum Arthropoda; class Insecta; order Hymenoptera; family Apidae; genus Nomada; species Nomada goodeniana. The sequence goes on along the minus strand of OZ018299.1, from coordinate 28,025,853 downwards.
CGTTACACAGCCGCCCTTTCATGGAGGCGGAAAACTGGTCTTAAGGCGAAAATCATTAAGTTCGTGGCAACAAGATGCCACTGTTACGCGACCAAAGCGTATTAAATTATCTATAACGTGTACGATTAATCATTTAATCGAGAACACTCTCGGTCTATGAGATTCCCTTCATCGCGGTTCACCCCATCAAACGTGTACACACGATTTACAACCGTGGAGTTATTCATTATGGAGAGTGTTCACGAACGTAAGGACAGCAGCTTGGGCTGATATATGTATCCGTAGAATGCTATTGATTTTATGGCACCGATGTGACGGGAAATGTTTTCCTAACTAATTCCATTGCAGAGGAATTATGTTTATCCTGGTGATCAATGGTTATTATTAATAAAGGCGATATTAAACATTTCTTTCGACAATGAATTATACAAATATACGATCTCTATCTAATAACATTCTCCCAAACTGTTTGCAATTAAAAATGGAACATGGTGTACCCATTTAACGCATTGTTGACCGGTCACGAGGCTTAGCAGTTTCAATTTTCGAAACGCAGGGCGATATAAAATATTGCAAAAACTTTGTTCGTCGTGTTTACATCGTGTCCGCAATTGCCGGTCAACAATGCGTTAAAAAAAAGGAAACCCGCGAGCACATATCGACTCGCGACGTTCCACTCAATGTCGCGTGCCAGCTAATCGCAAAGTAGCACAACCCAGCGTCCGCGCGTTTCCCTTCGTAAACCCTGCGCAAGAACCCAAGCCGGCCGCGGTGGAAATCGCAACGAAAGGAATCAAGCGAAAATCGGACTACCTCGCCTCTAGTCCCTCGCGGAGGCCGTTGTTTTCCTTTCGAACTCATGCCACGTAAAAATAAACGGTGGTCGTGGCATCGAAATCCCAGCGCCGCGAGAAAGCCCCGTCGCGTCGTCTCCGCTTTGTGGGACGTCGCAAGCCCGCCGCTGGTTTTTCACGAGTTTAATTCATTACAAAGGGGGTGTGACTCGGATACATACACACGCGCTGGCTACGAGTAACGTACAAAGTATAAGCCTTTCTCTGTCCCTCGTCTCTGTCTCTTTCGCTCTTTCGCTCTTTCGCTCTTTCTCTCTTTCTCTCTTTCCATCTATCCCTCCCGTGTTTCTCTGTCGTCTCACGCGAGTAGAGCGAATCGTCCGTAGCAGCACCGACGACCCGTGCACACGCCGTCCGCACACATTCTTTATATATAATTTCGCGTTAATCTACGCGACGACCAGCGCAAAAGCGAGTCATGCCGCAAAGTGAGGCAAAAAGGTTCCACTTGGCTGAGCGTGAAACGGGACACAGATTAAATCCCATCCTGCCGGCGCACGACGTCGCGGCACCCTTCCTCCTCGCCCAACCCCCGGCCGCCCCGTCCTTCCAACCCCTTCCGTTGCTCTGCGTCGCACTGCCACACAACGCGGACCCTGTCACCCTCCCGCGGTCGACCTCCCTCGCCAAACAACCCCCTGATCCTACCGTTCCTAACGCCGCCACCCTAGACAAGAGACGGAGAGAGAGAGAGCGGGAAAATTCTGCCATTTCGTTCTCTTTAAGCGGGCGAAATACTTGCCCGCTGTTTGGGGCTGTACGAATAAGGTCCGCGCGGCGATTAGTAGCGTTTTCTTTCCCCCCCGCCCCCTCCTTTCTTTGTTTCTCTCTTCGCGCAGAGGAGAATGTTGCGAAGATGTTTCGTTTGTGTCGTAACGTTGCGCGTATGGAAAGGATTAAGGGGCAGATGGAATGAGAAGGGGAGCGAACGTCGTGGGGAGAATCGCGAAAATTCTTCGTATTTCGAGCGTTTCTTGAAGCGAGAGAGGGGACGATGATGATTTGTGGTTTGTTTCAAGTGCGCGTTTCGAAATATGTGTTTTTGGAGCAGGCGGTGCGTACGGTGGCCATTTTGAATGTTAGAATTGGGGCCTGGGAGCGAAGGGCGTAATGAAATTTCGTGACGAGCAGATTGAACACTATTTATGTCCAGTTGTGATTATTTTTAGGCTTGTTTAGTAAGTCTATTTACTTGCGGTGTACGTATGAACGCGATAAGTCAATGTTCTTATACGTGCACCGTGAAAATCGAGAAAGGGCAGGCTCTCTAAGCCTGAGAGATTAAACTGGGTAAAGCGATGATTTACGAAACACGTGATTACAAACGGATTTTTGTTTCCAAACGCTAGTGACACATTCATTCACGCGCTACCTGTGTTCCAATTACGTGAAACTACGGATTCTACTATTCGAAGTAAAGTACGCTTCTACCATTGAGAAGTACACCTACTACCGTACTACCTAGTGCTACTTTTCTCTAACAATAATGAAAATTAAATATTGCTTATCCAATACGAGCAGCAGGTAATAACAGCGATAATAATTAGCGCAACTATAGCCAGCTGCTATAACAATACGTAACCCTAATGCTGCCCAAAAAATCATACAACCTAACAAAATATTTCGCGACAAGAATAAACGAGCAGCATTAACACAACGAACAAGATGAAAGAAACCGTGACAGAAGAAAAACGCACGGAGGTTCAACGGATCCAATTTCGCACGATGAAACTCGAAAACGTTCCGCGGTGCCACCCCCGCAACGAGCTTCCACGCACACGCCGTCATCAATAGAGATTATTTACAATAAGGTTCCAAGAGGATACGTATTTCCCTCCGTGCTCTCCCTACTGCAACCCCCTGCAACCCCCTGCAACCAATAACCGCTCGCACGGCGACGGCGTTGTTTCTCCGCGTTGCGTGGCACTCGCAACTGCATCCGCGGTGTACGCGTTCCGCTTGCAGCCTTCTTTATTTCTGCAGACGAAGCGCACGAAACTAACGGCCGCTCGTAAACCGTCTCGGCTACTCCATTTGCTGCCCCGTCGAATTACGTATACGCTCCGAACAGCCGGAAGCGCCGCGGAAAATGGCGAATTAGCCGATTCCCAGGTGGAAAATGGTGACGCGTGTACTTGCTCGCAGCGCGCGCGCACGTACGCGCGGACGAATGACAGGAAATATGTACTTCCTAAGAGGAACAACGAGAACGAACGGGACGGCGAGCGGGTTGCAGCGCCGTCGCAAAGGAACGATTGATCGTTATCCGATAACGGAAACTGAACCGGCCGACGAACCGGCTAACACGCCTCTCCAATTCCCGACGACGACGGAAAGTTCACGTCGGGATGTTTGTTTAATGGCACGCAACAATATTATGCGGGTAATTAGTCGCGCGTTTTCAAGCCGCGTCCATTCGAACGTAACGAGTTCAGCGACTGGGGGCCTCCTCTTCGTCGAGAGAGCCGGCTCCGCGCGCAGAGAGTTCGATACCGCGATTCGCCTCAAGTCTGAAGTGCCACTGTTCGCGTGGAAAAAAGGAAACAACGTGCAAACTTGTCGTGCTCCGGACTTTGAAGTCGTCGGGCGGTTACGAAAAAAAATTGTCGAGTAGCTCGTGATGTGTCGTTTTGTTCGTCGATGCATCGCTTCCGTGGAAGCTTTGCTTCTTTCGCTTTATTTCCGTATCGCCGATACCATGGTGGGTAATCGTCGCTGAGATAGAAGATCGTCGACACCGCTGTCGTCAACGAAATGGAAGACACTTGGCTGCGTAACCTTTTGTGGGAATTCATTTCTGCGGGAAAGGGATGCCTTGACACTTATAGAACACTCGGAATTAAAGTAGTGTACGCCAGTCGATCTTGGAGAGAAGTTTGACAAACATATGTATTTATTCCGTAGGAACAGAATGTTGCAAAGAGTTTAAATAAATCGCGTTTGTCGCGCCTTTCGAAAATAATTCCCAAACACACATCCGATGCTTTCACGATTCCGCGAATGTAGCGGCAAATCGTAACTCGCGAAGAAGTTCGAACCGCATGGACAGCAACGAAATTGAAAAGAAAATCGGATAGTCACCTTCCTCGACAGGACAAATCCCTCTCCGCGATTAACAAGTACTCCCGCGTCAACGAGTACCGCGAAATAAGTCGGACAACACAATTTCTCCCAGTTTCGCCCAATCCAGAAACACTCGTATATACACGTTGCTCGAAAAAAAGAGAAGAAAAGAAAAGAAGAAGCGTGCCCACCCTCCAGCACGAAAATCGCCGTCCCGTGGCTTAATAACGTTCAAAGGCGTAACAAGCGGAATCCCATTAAGCAAAGAATATCCCGCTCGCGCGTTTTCCCTGGAAAATATTTTCTTTCATTCATTTCAACTGCGTCAATGGCGGAGGAGTGCGAAGAGTGGCGCGGCGGAGCCAGGCACGACGCGGTTTTATTTATTCCAAAGGAGAGGTAACACTCGTTAAACGTTATTATCACGTCGCTGGAACGAAGGGCTGAACGGGGTAAGAGAGACGCGAGAGAGGAAGAGAGGTATACGCCCCGACAACTTGCTCCGAGCGTTTCGAGCTAAATCCACCGCGCCACGAGGAAGCAAGAGTTTCATCTGAACGCGTCCTACCGCGACATCAAAGATGGCGAGCGGGGCATACATTCTGTAATGAGTTGAATCACGGCAAGAGCGTGACGCTTTCTCGTCTGTCCTTAGCCGTCGTGCGTGCTACGGGGCGGCTTCGTCTCGTTTCCACTCGGGGCCCCCCGGCGAATTCATTACGGGGCAGTGTTAAGAAGCGTGGCTGAATTAGCGAAAGGCAACGCCATCCTAACGGCGTGTACTCGTTACCGCGCCTCTTATTATTAAACCCGCGGGGCATCGCGTGGCATCTTCGTCGCTTTTCAACCGCGGCGATAAACCACGAAACCGCGACGGCATAGAAGTTAGTTGCCGGGTGATTACACCGGCCCGTCCCTTAATTATAACTGCGATGTCGCTGTTAACGTAATTGGCATTTAAATGCGAGCTGGGTAATTTAAGATCGTGTACAGCCTTGTCTATAGATACCGTTCCCCTTTCTGTTCTTCCGTACCTAATGTTTTTCCGGCCTGTTCGGTAAGGTAACGATCAGTGATGGTTCTTGACGGTTTCGCGGCTAAGGTGGATACTTGTTGGGGGAGGTGAAGAGTTTCGGAGTAAATGGTCCGGTGTGTTTGGATGAAACGAAGATTTGGAAAGGATTTCTGAACGATGTGTACCTGGTGCTACCGTGGATGGCGTTTAAATACGACGAAAGGTATTCGTTTTGGGACGGTAGATAGTAGAGTATGCCCAGCGCGATATTCTTGACGTATTTAGTATGGTATACTGGTATTGCTGTATGCGTTATTTTTGTATGATATAGTGCGTTGCACTTGGGTAGTTATAGCTCATTCGTTCACGTGCGATTAATTATTCAAGGTTCTCGGGTTTCTTAAAAAAACATTTTACATCATTCATGCGCGGTAACGATAAATTTGCAGAAATATCGTACGTTAAGCATTTGTGGAATCATTCAAATTGGAAAGGAAAACCGCGGCTACGTATTTCGCTATTGATTCCCGGCGTATTATAGATAATATTTTATTAACATTAACATTAATACCCGGGGAAAATGATGCATTTAAAATTTCAGGAAATGAATTGAATAACAGAATTGAAATCGATATTGCACACTTAATTCCACGGTATTTGTATAAAACATTTGCATTCTATGGTACGAGCAAGAATTCGAATACGTCCGTATTAATTACTCCATTGAAGAAAACGATCGGTCCAATTATTTTTGCCAAATACACTTTAGGTGCATAAAATATTGCGAAACAACAAAATACTGTACTAACACGATACAATCAATTTCTCGTCTCTTGCACGTTCAATTCAAAACTAATTACGAAGCAATCCAATCTCACGAAATCATCACTGACGCAACAAAGCCAAGTATGCCACTGGCAACCTAACAAATCCCAATTCACCAGCCACAAGAAACTATCACAGCTCGCCACAAAACGTGACAGGATAGCGACGACAATGCCCTGCGTCAAAATCAAGTCCCATCGTCGCAGCACGCATTACGAAACGATCGGGAAATTTGGAGATGCATTAAGCAGCGATATCCTATTGCCTCGCCGCGGATAATCCCGCACCCTCGACATTTATTGCCCCCTCGAAAAGCCGACGCAGGTAATCTCTGCAGAAACGGCCGGCACGCGAGTCGACCGGCACGAGCGCCCATAACCATTAACAAATCTTGTAGACTAGCACGAAATAAAGTGCTCTCGTAAATCGGCCGTTTGATTCCAATAGGTACGGGGCCGCTATTATGCGGCAGAAGAGGAGACGGCGTGGGGACGGGGCTAACGAGCAAAGAGGACGCAAAGAAATCATGAAAGAAGGAACGACCGTGCCGCGAGGGTATCGCCGGTTCTACCCGCAACTATAGACGACGCAACTCGAACGGTGCACCATCGCCTAGGGGAGAACTATTCTGTGCTCCAAACTGCGGGTATTATGATCGTGGAACGTAATACGATCCGGCCAAACTTCGGATAAACATACACGCCCCTGGCACACAGATTCCCACCTAAGCCAGACCTGACCGGGAAATCAATCTTAATGGGATCGAAATTGAAAGGTGTTATCAGATGGATGCGCGCGGATTCGAGCATGTGGTTGATGAAGAGATTTGCAACTTTTGCTTGGGAATGATTTGCAGTAGGGGCGGACGATTTTGGTGCCTTGATTAGAAACGGTACGGGGGTGGGTCGCCTGAGTTCTTTGTTACATATTTGCCGGGGGGTTTCGTTACGGAGTTTATTACGTCTTCGTGGCACTTCGTGAGACTTGGAGAATGGACGGTATTTTTAGCATGGGAAATAATATCTACGCGAAAGCAGGAACGGTTCGAGGCGTGCTGGAATATCAAACGGAATAATATACTTAACTAAATAAATCTCTTATTCGTAATATTGTTCTTTTATAGCATCCCAGCAGTAGTTAGGGCGATGCTGCTTCAATACACGAGCATAATATTTCTAATAAAGCCAGAAACTATTAAGCAATTGCATCGATCTTAACACTTTATGTTAGCAACCAAAACGGTCAAGAAGTTCGATGCTTGGTTGTTTAAAATATTTTGTACAAATTCGTTCTAACGAGACGCGAGTTGACGTGAAATTGTTCGAAGAATCGCGATCTGGAGCGGTTTCGCGATATTTTATCAAGAACGCGCAATAATTATTCAAGGGTAATATATAAATGGGTAACCGGTTGCTAACATAAGGGTTAATCGAGAATCAATTCGTAGTATCGATTTACACCGGGGCGCAAGAATGTGCACGCGCACGATCCAACAAGGGAGAGAGACGCGTGCATACAAAAGGAAAGACAAATTGGCGGTGTAGGTGCTTCGCTTATTAAAGCCAACGCCTGACCCAGCCTGACCCGAAGCAATACACCGATTGCGCCGAGTGTTGCAGTCCATAACGGAGGGGAATGTCGCCGGCACCGAATCGGTGGAGGCTTTTTCGGTAAAAGGCGCCACCCTCCGACGACGAGCCTCCGTTGAAGGGGCTGTTGGCCCGACAGAAGCCAAGGAAAGGCGTGTCGGGTTACCGGATAACCCCGGGGGTAACCGCGAGCCCCACCTAAGCCCATAAGCGTACACGTATCTGCTCGCCCCTTCGTATAACTCATTGCGAAGGTCACAAATTTGGCCCCAAGGCTGCGGTGCGATTCGAACCACCTATGATCCTCCGGCCACGTTAACGGAAAGGTAACAAGACGTAAATTGAGACGCGTTTAGAAAGGATACACTGCTAATTAGGATACACGATGTCACCGGAACTTTTACCATAGGTAGAGAAATATCGTGCACGGTGTATAATACGTGTACCAATATACTTTTCTTGGTTACGGCGGGAGGCCGGAGAGTCTACTGTTTCTATGTTGTTGTTTTTTTTTTGCCCTGCCCTTTTGTATTCATTTTAATACCGCGTCTGACGATGCGTGAAACGCCTCTCCAGGTGGTCAAGTGTATAGGAAATATGGAAAGGGGCTCGTGTTCGTCGACATTCTGTTGTTCGAGTACGGTTCGGGTGGATTCAAAGGACCTTGCTCCACCCGAGCCGGTTAGAGACAACTCGAAATCCATCGGAAGGACACGACGCATCGTCCTACCACGACTATATATGTGTACGCAAAGAGGGGACAAAAAATATGTACCTCCGTGGCTGGAGTTTCACGGTGCGCGACGCAAAATTTGACGCTAACGATCGCTGACAACGCGAAAGGCGACCGACGCTCGGCCACATTGTAGCGGCCCTCCATTAACACAGTCGACGAGATACAAGAGCCGGATCGTTCAGATACTGTATCTGATGACACATTATAGGCCACCTTTCGGTTTCTCCAGTCTTTCGATTGAAAATTTTCTTTCTCTAGCCTGTTCTTCTCGGTTACTTTTATTTCCGTTGTACAGGAACGCGGGGCACGGTTTGGGTCACGATGTTTCTTTTGTCTTCGAGACTTTTCGCGTCACCCTTGCACAATACTAATAAGAATGTGTCGTTCTACCTTTATGCACGCACACGCGAAACGGTACACGCGAGGATGAAACGCGATAGAATATAACCATGCTCCCTTGAAACTGCCCGAAAAAATGATCTCGCATCGTAGCCATCGCTGTCCTCAACAATAGGTACACGAATGAAACGGAATCGACAGAGCTCGCTCGTAGAATGCACAGATCCAGATAAGATACCTCTATTCGACCTCCGTTAAACTTTTCCCAACGAATTGAACTAATTAAACGGTCCTCGCCGTGGTGCTTGCTCGTTAATGCGCCTCCCGAGCGACAGAATATTAAATAACAAAAAACCCGGGCGAAACAAAGACAAGCGCGAAACAAGAAAGGAACAATAAATGAACGCCAAATCCATTTCGCCGATTCCTCCGGCAGTTTCGAAGGAGTTCCCCGTTCGGACGAAAGGAAAACTCGGAAGAAGTAAGAAGGAAAGCACCGAGAACTCTCGGATTCGACTAGTTCTCAGCGTCGTAAACAAACAGTCTCGCTCGACCGACCTTTATGTGGCATCTTCCAGAAGGGTGGTTCGGGGGTGGGCGAGCAAGGGTTGGCCACCCCCGCCCCCAACAGGGTTCTTGCTGCGTGCAGCGCCGCCGCCGCCGCCTCCCTGCTCCGCGCTGCCGTAGCACTTGGCGGGTAATCCGAAGCGCTGTCACTTCCGGCGATGCCGCCGCCACCGCAAGGACGAAGGTGCAGGTTCAGCCGACCGACGCCACCGCCAGCTCCGCCGCCGCCGCCACCGCCGCCACCTCCGGCCACGCTAACACAGTGCTGCAAAAAAAAAGGGAAAGAACGTCGACCATTAATTAATCGGTCGAAAAACTGGCTGCTCAGAAGGAAGGTTGATTTCTTTCGGAGAGGTTCGCGAGGGGAAACTTCTCTTCTCGCTGCGGGAAGGCGAATGGAAGGTGTGTGTGAGTGTGTGTATGTGTGTGTGTGGAAGAGGAGTTATTTTGAAATAGACTTGTTGAGATCGTATTTGGAAAGCTGCGAGTCAAGGTTCGAGATTAGACGTTGATGTTGAATACGTTTTTTGAATTGTACTAGAGAGCGGTCTTGATGCGATTGTTGTGTGACAGATGGTGATTTTGTGTGTGATCATGTGTATTTAATGTATGAATGAGGTGCGGTGGTTTTGTCGGAAAGTGTGTGAAAGTTCGTTGTGAACATTAATGTTTATAGACAAGTTTGAAGGTAAAAAGGGGAATACAATTGATTTTAAACTCTTCTCACAGTTTTTAATCGGCGGTTCGTCGACGTGTTCATATGTGAGTTTCGACATTGAATTACGAAATGAAGTAAGAGGAAAGAAAATAGTGGGCTGCCTGTTTCGCATTCACGAGTTTCCCATTACGCTTTCATAAGCATTCAGAACGGTAATGCCCACGGAATTATTTTTCCTACGTGTATATTAAGGCGCAATTAATGCGGCCCTTAACAAAGGGACACTATGCATGAAACACCGAAGAAAGTAACGGTTCCGTGGAAAATAAGAAAAGCACAATCTGATAACAACAGTGACAACGGGAAGTAACAAGGGCGCGGAAAATTAATGCACAAGATTTACAAGTGAAAGCTTGCGCAGTTGTTTGACAGCAATGGATGGTGTTTATTCATGACAAACGAAACACGGGCTCCCACCTTCGAGCTTCTGTTTCAAAGCCAAGGCATTGCTTTTCATGCGTGGTTCTATTACAAGTGAAGCAAATCACTTTCGTCATACAGCGACGAACAAAAGTGTTCGTGCGTGCACTGAACATGTTGACGCGAGCTATATTTTATATGAGCCGTTACATTAGTTGCGCGCCAAAGATGAGCAATTTCTTATGCAACAATGCGAGAGAATTGGTTTCATTTAACATTTGAAGCCTTCTACTATTTTTCCCCACATTATTGTAATAGTAATAGTTACAGTAATAATACGAAGTTACGCCGTTGCATGACTCTGGTAGTGTTTTATTCTATAATTGCATTGCATCTTAATTAAGCACAGCTCCCGTATATTTATCATTTCTATTGGCCTGATTATAATATGGGATTTGTATATTGCAATATATAAAATACTAGAAAGTCTTTAGAAAGTACAGTTCGTTATATTATCACACTGCTGCCTCCTGAACGAATTCTGTTATCCCTCGCTGCTCAGATTCACCATAACAAAAAAATGTTTAAACAAATATAAGAACACTCGCTTCCCTACTGCGTATCTATTTACAACACAGCCATCTTTCCTTATCACATCCATATCTTGCCATACAAAACCTATCAGATGCAGCGGAAACAAACTTGTCGCCGAATATTTATTTTCTAAATCCATTATCATTATGAGTAATACCCTGCCGAGCAGTTTTCCCTGCATTTCAAGAGCATAAAAAGGAAACGTCACGATTCACGTTACGTTCATGTAAATTCCTCTTTCGCGTATCCGCGTCGACGAACGTCTCGCGTTTTCTCCGACCTTCGTTGAAACTTAATTTCGACAAACCGACCCTTGGCAACACAAGAATCGCGCGTCAAGTGGCCCCCGATGGATTAAACGCGGACGAAGAACGTCAACGTTTCAGCAATTTTTTCCTTGCGCCGGGAGAGCTTAATTTCAAACGAGAGCTTTCGCAATTTACACGCGAACAAACGTATCTCCCGGCCCGTTCGCGCTCTTGCACTTCGAATAGTCCGATCGCTAAGTTGCTTACATCGGTTCAGAACGTGAACACGAACACGAACGTCAGTGTTCGCGTCGATATCGCGTGGAACGCTGAAACGCTTCCCTAACATCGCGACGTTTCCCAAACAATAGCGTTGTTATCCACGTGGACGAACATCGTGAAAGTGTGTTCGTTACAAAACGTGCGTGCTCCCATTCCCTGCTCGTGCCTACGGACGTCCGTGCGTATAAATTAATTAAAACGTGAATGTTGCGCAGCGGAATGTGTAGTCACTGCGAGACTCTAAGGTCTCGAAAACGCGAACGAAACCGATGTTTGGGGAAGTTGATTGTCAGTAGGAATGTCTGTATTTTAATGCGCTGTACTTAATAGAAGTGGCGCATTCTTCGGGGTGTCCTACTGTCGCAAAATATTTGCTCCAACCGTAATAAGAAAAAAGTAACACCACCCCGTTCAATTCGTAACAAACCACCCCCTGTCAAACGTATACAGTATAGTCTATGCCCTTAGTTTACCTCTCTGCCGTCCCCTCTAATCTATCAACCCACTCGAACAACAAAAAATCGCCGCCAATTAAAAACACGTAAGCACCGCGAACAATACGCGCGAAGTTCATAAATGAAAAGGTGCTCGATTGTTCGGGACACCCAAACGAAAGTGCAGCCTCGTAAATCCGTCTTGTTCATAATGGCGATACATTAAATGCACACGCGTGAAACACACGGCGGGTGGTGTGGGTGCGGGGTTGGAAATTTCAGCGGCCGTCGGGTCGTGGATTCGGGTAAAGGCAGATCAATGTTTCCGCATGAAACACGACCGAACCGACTATCAAAAATAACCGGACGATATTGTTGCGCGCGATTTTATAAGCCAACGGTAAATCACGAGAACTCGATTGGAGCTTCTGTATACTTCTGCACGCTCTTTCACGCGCCCTTCCACGCATACAAAACGGCGGCCGCTTCAAAGAACATAATTCAGGGGGGATTATCGTGCGCGCGAAACGGGGCAAATATTGGCGCGGACGAAACTGGTTCGCCGAGTGCAAATTTCAAAGTGCACCAGAAAATAAATAACGCTGCGGCGAATAATAAACATCGTCGTGTCGACGGTAAATTTTTGCCATTTTTCCAGGCCTGATTGCGTTCCGCATAAATTTGCCCCGTTCCGTCCCGTTGCTGCCCTGCTACCGAAATTGCGATCGGCACGGCGCGAATCGGGGTGGAAATGAACGAAAAATTAAATCGCTCGACGGTTCGACGAAATTTTTCGTTCGACTCGCGTTTGGCCCCGGTGAGAGCGTCTCGCGATCTCGGAATCTACCCTGCTCGTTCAGCACGGGGCAGAATTCCGGTAAGAAAGCGGCGAAACGCCGACTCGTTGTGTATCAAAGTGTTTGCTGCGTTGCCAAACAACCGAGGACAGCGGCGACATGTTAGTACAAACTGTGTCGGCTGCAATGTCGCAGTGGTAGGCAAATATCAAATACGTTCACCAAGTGTAACAATTTGTAAACAGCTGGTGTTTAACCGACGCTACACATTTTGCATAACGTTTCGTTGTTAAAAATTGTCACCGGGCTGGCTGTCAATTGCGTTGCGCAATTTCATTTCAAAGAACGGAACGAACGACGAACCGTATTAAAACAATATCGAAGCCAGTGAAATAAACGTTTCGGTGAACGTCGTTAGATCGACGCGGGACGAACCGTGTATTCGTGATTCCGTATCGTCCAGCTGTTCTATTTAAAAATCAATACCCGATCTATACCTTTTAACCCTTTCATAACAAAGGCAAACGCGGCATGATTCGCTGTTCAAATGTTGATCAGCGTGTGTTGACGCACGAAATCGTTTGTTCCGCTGAAAGCAAGAAGCTTTTACTATCGACCGTGTAATTTAACTCTTCCACAACCGAGACGCTTGCGGTCAGCAGTGTGTTTACGCGGTGGGTAATACGTTCTTTGGCGATCGAGATTCCTCCACCGAAGTCGAGTTTAAAGTGCGCCACGGATCCTCGCCTACGCGTACGCCGCCGTCGCTTACGTTCGTCGCGATCAATGGCATCGCCTGCTGCGACGAGTGTTAATTATCATTCGGTACGTTACGTGCATCATTAGCTCCTTTCATCCGCGACTCGGAAACGTCAGGACGAAGGGTTCACCGCGCCGCACTCTGTCCAAGATCCAGCTTGATCAAGATGTGCAAGTTGTACACCGACACGCCAACGATCGCGCGTAGCTTGGCTCCATTGTATCGTGTGAAAAATCGTCTTTATTCGCAGCCATATTACACGCGCAATACTTGTATCCGAATTCTCGAATTTCTACTAAAAATATTCCAACTAATGAAAACATCTCTGTATTCGTCGTTGCGGCGGCCACTTCGGAAATTGCATCGGGTATTTAATTAAAGAATTGATCGTTCAACGAGACCCCCGTTGATTAATTGCGTTAACGTCCCGTCGGAAACTGCAGTCTTAACTATCTATTCTCCGAAGGATAATCAATAAACGAATAACCGTATTATCCCCGGAGTCGAAGCACGCAGCCCGGCGGCTCGCTGCGCGCGTAGGCGCGTTAAACCCTCGATCGAATTAAACGAACCTGCGCAAAGTTTACTAATTACCCGAACTCCTTTCGTTACGCCCCGTGTCGACTGCGCCCTCAGAGGAAGCCCCATATCGTCGGATCGCTTCGTTTCGCCGGCTGCGCCGGCCCCGAGACGTTTCACGGCGAGAAACTCGCGGCGGCCGGGAAACGTTTCGTTTTCCCCGGGAGCCGGACGGGAAAATGAGTTTCAAAGTGGCGTGAACCACGCGTAACGACATCCTCGACGCTCGATTTGCAATTAAACGCGCGGCCACGCTTCCACACTACTCCCCCCGTGGGAGCAGTTCGCCGCTGGAAAAATCCAGCGATTCCGCGGGCCTCGTTAACGGCGGATCGTTAAAAAGCGACTGAGATTTTTGTGCATTACCCTAATGCTTCATAATTTCCGGTTCGGGGGGCGTGGTAAATAAACACGAAATTACTATCCCACTATTCGCGGTCCGTCGGAGACGAAAACGGGCTGGAAACTGGGTAAACGAGCCGCGACTACTCTCGTTAAAAGCACGCAGCCCACAGCTAAGTTAGCGCGGCGCTGAGGATCGGCCCTCGCGGACAGGTTGCATCTCGTTAGGCGAAGTACGCGATAACTTCGAGACGATTCACCGGGCGGGAGCGTAAAGGGACACTTTCTTCGCGAGCAGTGTCGGGGGTGAAGCGCACTCGAGGCGTTTAAAAACGTGAACGTTTTTTGTCAAGGTGCTGACGTAAAAATGTTTGCCCAAACATCGGGAATGATTGCGTGTTCCGCGATCTCCATACGGAAGCTGTAAATTACAATTTTCTCTTTCTCCGTTCTTCTTTTCGTTCGCGGGGAAATAATTGGGATGCTGGAAATGTTTCACGTTCAACCGGATTTTCTGCGGTTAGAATAAATCAATGAAGCGAAACTCGCACGTGAATCGTGCGAATGTTTCGAAACATTAAGATCCTCGTAGACTTCTTCCGGATATTTTATCTAATTGAACGGCGTTTCCATGCAACTTCAACCCACAAATATGTTTTCCCGGTTGGTTCTTCCGGCCCGACGAAATCATCGGTATTTTTAGCTAGCGAAGGACGAGATAGCGGTAAGATGTGCCGCGGGCCTATTAAATAATTTGGAACGGTGAATTTTCCGCGAAAGGCCGGTTGTCTCTTCACCCTCGAGCGGTTCAAGCACAACAAAGGGCTTTCCGTGAAATCTCCGAGGTACGCGAAAGCGTTTCTTTGTCGAGCACTCGAGGGCAACGATGGGACATCTGTTATTTTCCGAGATTGTATCACTTTCAATGAGCGCGCACGATGTTTCCTTTCTCCAGCGGTCCCGAGTGTTCCGTGTAAAAATAATAAAGGCGGACAGGTGTTCGACGTGGCCGCGCGCCATCGTGGCCCGCGATCCCTAATTCCAGCCGCGATGGCATAAATTATTCATAAAGGGGAAATTCGTTTTATTCGTTCGGAATGTGGACGGTCGCGGTGGCGCGCGGTTACAAAATTTTGAAAGTTTAATGAGATGAAAATATCGCCGACGGAGGCTCAATCAGCGGGAAACGGGCGCCACTTGGAAATTCCTGTCCGTCGTTCCGACGTTCTGAAAATTCAGTTCGCCGCGTCGTTACGGGTGAAACAGCGGAATGGTGCATGTTTTGTTTTTTTTTCTTTAGAGACACCAAGCGCCAGGTTCGCTCCAGAAATAGCATAAGTGTAGATTCTTTTGGTCGGCATTAATATTCGATTAATATGCGATGGTAGGTACATTAATTAAAGTAAAGAAATATATTAGCGTTCTCTGAATTATTCAACGCTTCCGACGAAGTTTCAATAAAAATGTTAATCACAGATTGCGGCAAACAGTTGTCAATAATAGCCATGGCGAGGGTGTCGACGTAAACCGTAAGTTCTTGCAGTCCTATGCCTAAACTACTTTACCGATCGGGCCGAAATGCTTGACTTATATCACTTGCGACGCTACTCGTACGTCAAAGATTCGCCTTCTAATCAAGCAAACGAATCCCAACGAAATAGTCGTTTTCTTTTCTTTCAATTTCTCTGATCTCGTCGCTTCGTGCGATAGTGGGGAATTCTCGTTCGACATCCGCCCCGCAGCACGAACATTTATTTCTCTGTCAAAAACTGTACCGAAAATATCGCACAAACGGCGCTTTGTCCGGTCCTTTATGGCCCCGCTCTATTTGTCTTAATTTCAACGAATCACCGGGAACAGCCTTAATTTCCGTCGTTCCGCGCGCGAAAGGTAATTGGGATGCTCGGCAGATTTTCGCAGGTAAATAACAAAGCGTGGCGGCCGCGTTATTTAATCACACCCCTCCGCGGAATAACTCCGATGCAATTCACTTTCCATTGACAGCGGCGTTTTTTTTTCCCCGCGGTCACAATAAGGTACTGGAGTGTTAACAGGGCCATTGCGACGCGCAATTTGTGGCTAAGCGCGATGCCGTCGTGCTTTCAAGTTATTACGCCCGTTCCGGTTTGTTACAGTTTTCCGCGCCCGCCGACGGACGAATTTGCCGAGGGAAATTTGGTTCCCCCTGTCGACTTCGAATAACAGAACAACACCCCGTGTCGTGAATCGAATTATCGTTGCATCGACGGCGGCCGTCGACTCGAGGTGTTTCGTTTGAACGATTTATCGTTAGCGGAAACGACACTTCGTTGCGCGAGCTTCAATTGCCGCCGGAATATTTCGGAGATTATTTTGACTCGTTTTCCGACTCGCATCGCGGACTGTTCTTCTTTCCAAGATATGCGAAATTTTACAATTGGAACGGAAACATTGGAGGCATTGTACTTTGACATTTCAATGCGTCTGCCTCGTCGTACAAATTGTTTGCTCAAGGAAAGATGGAAAATATGAAACACGAATTGAAATATAAACTCTATGATCGGTGTACAGTGTCGCGCGACACTTGCAAGATGGTAATGTTGTTTGAAATAAGTAATCGACTAACAATTTTTACTGTTTTCTTTTCAGCACTACACTGTTAGAAAAGAGATTGCAGATATATTAGATATATTTAGATTTTAAAACACTTGCACTCGTCCGGTCGGCAACCGTGGCGAAAAAATTGGAAATAAACTAATTCCTTGAAGTAAGTAATGCTTCACAATTACCATTACATCAGAATACTCCAATTCAATTCCAACCCAATAGTGTTCTCTATCCCAAGGAAAGCCTGCAGCTTTAACTTTACCGCCGGAACCAAATGCTTGGCAATCTTCGCGTACAAACGAGTATTCTCAAATCCCAATAAAACTTTCAATAAAACATGAAACCACGTTTTATCAAACGAAGAACACGAAAAGCAAGTAACATCAACAGCCAAACAAGGTGCACCATCTTGTCCGGTATCCCTTGACAAGCATTATATATTTAATAGTATCTAAATAATATCGGACAACGGAAGACGAAAGAAAACTGATATACACGAAACAAACACTAATCCCCGTTAACAGCCCCCAAACATTTACACCGCAACAAACCCATACATTCTCCGAACTAATTCCTTCAATACCAAGGACCGATTCCATTTCCTACCATCCGCATGATACATCCACGGATGACACTTCGATATCTATCGTTCGATTAAAACTAATAAACGTACCGTGTCGAGAATGGCCGTGGTCAGGCCGGATCCAGTCACCAGCTAAAAGCACAATCCGCAGCTACGTGTCTCCGCGTGATGTTCACAACACTTTTCGAGCTCAACTCTACCAGCGTGACCAATGCCAGCCCGCTCGATTCGCCACGATCCTCGAAAACAGACGTATCTATCTCGCTTGTTTCTCCAAACGGTCTCACTGATCACTCATGAATTTTCACAGTTTAACGGTTTAAAGTGGCTCGCCACGGAATCCACCACTAGCAGCGTCGCCGCCGATCAATCTAAAACGAAGACTGGCTCCCGTTTCCAATCGGCACAGCAACTTCGACGAACCACGGTCGCAACGATGCTCGACTCCTCCTCGTTCCCGAATTATATACCATCGCCAGTATCCCGCGCAACGTGAAGAAACTACTGTGTCCCGCGGGTAAACGGCCACGATCTCTCTACCATCGACTGCCCCGTTTATTTCGTACGGGCGGCTCCGATGCACAGTGTTTGTCGGTGGTTGTCGCGGCAAGCTGACCAAGGAAACGAGACAGGACAATTGTACGTGAACGTCGGTGAAGAGGAAAGAAACACGTGCAACTCGAAAACAGGGGTGCAGTGACGCGTCACTGCTGCGGTGCGCGGCGCCCGATTGACCACCAGAGTCTGCCTTCCTTCATGCGAAGATCCCTGCCGCACGATTTCGGCACCCCCACCCCTTGCTACACAAGTCCCGACTCACGGTACGATCTCCCCCTATCGGTCATGCCGTCTCTCTCCCCTTCGACTCCTTTCTCTTTCTAACCACTTCGGCTCGAGCCAGCCCGACGAGGTTGCTGTGCCTCCGGGCAAAGTCGCCGGAGTCGAGGTGGCACGAAGGCCGAACAGCGTTCCGTTTCGCCTGAGCGTGCCGGTGGGCGGGGCAACGCGACGCTGGCGTGCCCGTGACTCGCTGTAGCGTTCACGGAACGTCAACGGCGCGACGGAGTGGGGGCAGCTGACGGAGCCGAGTGGTGGGGGATATCGAACGAACAGTACGTCGCGGCACAGCAATGTGTGAGGTAACGTTCCGTCACGGAACGTCGCCGCGCGAAGGAACTCGAAATGGGCGGGGCCTATTAGGGGCGGTGCTGTTTGTCGTTGGACAGCGCCACGGGACGCCATTGTCCGTCGGCGGCGCGGCAAAGCACGGCGTGCGCGACGCACGCCGACGCCCGGCGTCGCGACGCCACTCTCGCACGCAACGCCGTCGCGGCCGTCGTCATCCGCCTACCTCTTTTCTCCGCTGGTTGCTCGAATTTCTGCGCCGAGAGAGGTAAGTCGACGATCCGTACGTATGCGCGTGTGATTGTGCGTTGTGTACACGTGTGCGTGGGCTGTGTGTGCGCGCGTGATACTCGTATGAGAACGTGTGTCGCACTTCGTCTCTTTACTGCGCTACCCTTTTTTTTTCAGGACACTTTCTTTCTTTTCTCAGCGGAGATTTTCCGTCGTTTTTCTGTCTCTTTTTGTCGGCCCCGCTTCGCCGTCGCTGTTGTCACGCTTCTCCCTTTATTTCTTTCACGCGTTACACGGTCGCGCGTGGTCCTGAATTTTTAACACAGGGGCTGCGGGGGTGAATCTTCGAAGGGCAAACGTCGGTCGACGGGAACGTTGTATGGCCACATCGTGCTTCTATCCATTGACGAGGATCGCAATTTTCTTTCTCGAGCGGCACCTACAGCGCGCTATACAGTTCGCTCTAGAAGAAAGTATTTTTATCACCCGTCTCGACGTACCTGCCTCGCATAACGACTACTCAAAACAACGATACTCGACGCGAAAAAAATGTGCTCACTCCTTTGCAATAAATTACGCAACGATCGCGAAATACCATGCGCTCATTAGTGACATAAGCAACGGTCACCAGGGGGGAAGAAGCTCGCGCGCGCGCGCGTCCGCGAAAATTATTTCACCAGGGCAGTTCGATGGTATCACGACGTCAACATCGTTTTACCCTGGAACAGGTGGCTACAACCACGTTCCAAGTACGTACAGCCATCCGCGCGTTTAATTCGTATCTCGAGGATCGTGGTGGCAATTCGGAACCGCGCGCGTTCCAGGGGAAAAAGAAACAAAGAGAAACGGAAGGGATGAGAAGGAAAAATAAAACTTTCGAAGGAATCGTTGCGAACGACAAGCGTCGCGTAACACCGATACGCAGAATAATGGATCGCGACAGAGTGTCGCGCATGCATTTCGGCAATAAATTTCCAACGATTGTTCCCACCGTTCCGCCGGGGCTCTCGACGTGGGGGAAAAAAAGTGCCGACTCTCCTACGGTCGTTAATTATTTTCGCGCGCGAGACGCTCTCTCGTGCGTGGCCCCGATTTTTTTCTGCCAATCGTCGCTCCAGGTACCCGCGTTATTCACCGGCGGTTGAATGGCCGATTTAATATTAATTAACCGTTTGTAATGAGCACTTTTTTCCTTTTCTCTGTTTTTTTCTCTTTGCCTCGTGCGCCTGCCCCCCCTTCCCTTCTGCGTTTTTGCCTGTTGATCGTACAGAATATTCATAATTGTTTGCGTTTCGAGCAGGTCGATGCTGATGCTCCTCGTTTGCGGAGCAATCGGGAGATTAAAGCATTCTAATTAAGGTATGGAAAAAAGGTGGAAAAGGGTCGAACGATGTGCTGCGCGCAGCACGCACCATGCGATCTGGTTTTTATACTTTTCTTTTCCCTTTTATTTTTCATGGATTGGAGGACACAGCCGGAGTGGCACACTGTTTCACCGAGGGATGTGCTTGGCGGAAAAATGAATGCGTTAGGAAGTTTTATATGATATTTCTGAAATATTCGGAACTATGAGGTAACTGTTTGGACAATTTTAAAATTCTCGCCTCTGTGCGAATATTGTGTCTCTCAGGATATTGGAATTTTTAATTACCCAATTGAAACTGTTGATATCGCAAGGGAAAGCGTATCACTAATTTTAATACAATCTGTACATGGACCGAATATATTCTATTTTATATATAATTATTATTCCGTTACACTTTAACAAATAAAAGTTCTTTGCCCGGGACACGCAAGCCAGCTATACCCACCCTTTGATATCCATACGCACTAAAAATATGCCTTTTCCACCAAGTACATAAAAAAAAACCGGTTCCCAAAATCTCCCCAATAATCACGAAAAAACAAGCGTTCCTTTTTTCTGTACCGACGAATCGACCAGTCCCGACTACGAATGAAAAGAAATACGAATAAATTTGATAAAGAACTGTCCTCGCTTCGTGCAAACAGAAGAAGAAAAACGAGAATAGTCATACAAGCAGCAAACACTTGTCACCTCGTTAATACGGCACTTTGTGCCCGTTTAAAGACCACCGTGGTTACGTCCGCGACGTCGCACCGTGTTTTTTCCTTAAACGCCCGGAGTTCGGCTAAAAAGACAGCAACCCGCACTCAGCCGGTTTCGCCTGCACGTGAGTGGTCACACGACACCCGAACTTTCCAATGGAAGAACACCGAAGACACACCGGCAAGGACGGTCGGCGATCTCGCTAGCGACGCTACTAAATACGTGTACTCGACCGAGTGTGCAATTAATCACCGATCCGTTGGTAATTGGTGCCGGGGCACGAGAATCGATCGGCCCCGAGCCATCGACGTGTGCACGGGTCATTCAACGAAAGTTCCGTCACACACCGTGCCCTGTTCTCCGTGACATCCGGTAAAAAGTGTTTCGATAAGAGGCTGCTTGGAGAGAGAAAAAAAGGGGATGGACAAATTGGTGTTAAAATAGACACCGCCGAAGGGGGCGATACTTGGGGCACAGTTCGATTTGGATTGATAGGAGATTCAAGGACGATGTACAAGTATATTATAAAAGCCCTACAGCAATGTTTATAATAACTATGCTATCTGTTTTTTGTTTTCTTTAGAGTGTCTTAAAACTGTTGGCAGGCATTTAACACTAGATTTACCAGTCAATCGAAATGACTGATTATTGTATGTTGAAGTATGCTTCGGTAATTATCTGTGTCAGAAAAAATTGGATGGGGAAAAAGAGAAACTTGCACGATATTTGTGGATATTCTATACATAGATGTTCTGTAGAAAACGTCGCGATGGCTTGATAATATGTGAAATCAGTTATATTGATTGGTCACTAATCTAATGTTGAAGCGAATGAATCACGAAACATCCAGATCAGGGTCTCGTTATTTTACTATGGCGGCTGTTTCCATTTCTTTGCTTTGTAGAGTTTAATTTAGTATCTGGTATGTTTGCTGTACTTTTTAAGAGTACGATGAGCACAATGTCGGGCGTATTATACAAATCGAAACTTACAAATAACACCCGTTCCTCAAAAATATCAAATTAAAATTTGTGCAAACATTGTTTCAACACATGCAAGTTGGAATCCCTACGGATCGATATGATAAATCCGATCGTAGAATTTATTCGAGAAGCTGAATCGAGAAATTCGTGTATTCTACCTGAAATGGTATTTCGAATAGAAGGAGGAGATCGAGATCTCTATTGAGGAAGTTGCATTAGATGGCCAATTGATGTTGAACAGCCGTCAGATTGAAGATTGGACGTATTGAGTGTTGGAAATCGAACCTGGATGTCTCTGGGCTTAAATAGGAAGTGACAATGGATCGAATTTCGCAAAGATTCCGTGGATCGATATAAATCACGTCTATGGGATACGAAATCTTGTTATCCTTCTGCACTCGCGCTGCTCCCCCTTGCCAATCGAAATAAAAGTACAACTATAAACAATCCTCGACGATTTTCCCTTTCCTTTCCCCCCCTAACGTTGAATCTCAAAGTACTTTTATCTTTATCTGAGCTATAACAAATTTATCAATTGTCTACCAATCGTCGATTTTTCATTAAAACTACCCGTGCATTCGAGGAAAACATACAAGCAAGAATATTTTCTAATGGACAAGTATTGGCTATATATTTGTATCGTCGGTAAGGTCGATTAGGAAATGAAATTATTCCATCGCGTCGATCGCAGAAGCACACTGCGATCGCTTTCAAGAAAGAAGAAAGAGATATCGTAGATATTGTGGGGGAGAAAGGGGAAGCCGAGCAGACAGTCGGACGATTAACAGATAACCAGATTAGTGTAAGAACGGGCAGGTTAGTAGCGAATAGATATACCTACCTGTGTAATTATGTCCCGACGTTTGAGTGACACTTCTCATTTATTTCGGTCGTTGATCCCGCAACGGATCGCCCACTCCACGAGCGGCACCCTGGTGGAAGACACCGTGGACGCAGCAGTGGAATCAGGCGAACTAAAACTCATGCCACTTCCGTGTTTAGTTTGTAACCGATTCCTTGCTGACAAAGTAGCAAACAATAGCACAACTCGGCCCCTTCGTTCTACGTTTCCTCTTTTCTTCTGTTAATTGGCTTCGTGGAAATTTCGAGCCTCGTCCAGTGAATCGTATGATCGCACTCTGCCTTTTTAACAGAATATCCTTCTTAAGGAAAGTATGCATTTCCCTGTTTGATTGAAAGGATTTTTGTCAACAGATTATGGGCCTCTTGGTTCCTTCGCCGAGGGGACTGAAGATCGAAGAATGCTAAACAGATGTTATCCTTTGTCGTTCGACCGGCAAAGTAGTCTCTCGTGAAAGAATCGGTTAAGTGGGTGAAAAATGATTGGTTGGTTACGGTTGGCACAACAAAATCTTCCTCCGTGCATTCTATTTCGTTGCGGCGGAACAAGTTTGCATGAATGTTTACAATACTTTCAAACAGCCTCCGTGATATGGGTACTTGGGTATTATCTACCCTTCGGTTTAAGTCTTCCGTCGAACATTCCGTTTAACGCACAATTTTTATATTACGGTTATTAAATCTCTCGCCGGTCGGAAATTGCTCGACCCAACTGCGACGGATACGATTCAACTACAACGTAAAACATTTTTGTGCAACGTGCATAGGTATCGCCGTTCGATTAATCTGCTCGAAATGGATAATTGTTTCCGCATCAACGTCGTCCATTAATTTCACCGAATTCGAACACTTTACACCGAACCGTTCGTCCCGTTACAATATCACACTCCGCGACAAGAATCTTAATTCCTTAATCCGCCACTAATTTTCCGCGCTAATTTAAGTAGATTACGCGCCGTCCGACGATTCTCATTAATACTTCTCAATTGTTCTTCGATAGATTAGCCACGGGCGGGATAGGAAGCCTCGTTCGAAACGCACCGGCGATTACCGTTCGTCCTGTTTGCATTGGGCACGGATTAGAGATGGCTTCCGTGAAACGAGCGGCAGTCATATCGTTGTCAGAATTTCGACGCGGCTCTTTCGTCACGCCCCTCGTGTACCTTTCAGATTATCCAACGCGTACAATTGGATTTATCAAGTTAAAGTCGAGTCCGACGAGTGCCGTGCGCTCGTGTTGCAACGACGGGATGACACGTATAGAATATATATATATATATATACGGGTCCGGACGTCGGCCGATCCCAGCGGAACGCGAACGTCAAACACTGGCCGCATCGGACGGCTTCGCTGTGGAAATTCCGCGCGCCACGTGGACCCGTTGAAAATCTGCCCCGAAGTGTGCCGAATCGATGACCGATGAACCGAGCCGGTCCGTCGTTGGCCCGATTGTCTCGTTAATTTCTCCTCATTTCGAGCGGAGAAAATTTGCCTGGAAATTTCGATGACGTTTCCCGCGGGTTCTTGCGTTCCTTGAATTCGATGTTCTCCGTTTTTTTTTGTTTTGTTTTTCAATTTTCTTGCGAGAAATTGTTTTGAGGGTGAAGTGGTCCGAAGGGTCTTGGCGCAAGGAAGTTTTTTTCATCGCGATCGTTCCGAAGGATTTTGTAATATTGCTGCATTTATTTGCGTGGCACGCTTTGGGTAAAATATAGTCGAGCTTCTTGAGATGTGCTTTGAAATTGCTCTTTAGATTAACGGAAATCATGCCACGCCGACCGTAACGTGAATTATGCAAATGACAATAGATCTGCAATCATTTACAACAGAAAACGTTCATGTTATTCTCTGTGATTTCTATTAATTACTACAACCAATGTCTATCCTTCTCTGTTACATTAAAATGCGCTTGAACCACGCAAGCCATCATCGTCGAAAATATCGCGGGCCCGTTCGAATTGCCGCCGAAATGTTTCTGCCGCAGCCAAAGTTCCGGCATGTTCATCGGAACCGCAGCGGAACCCGATCCAACCGAGTCTCGCCGCGCTGTTCGCTTACGAAATCGCGCGTCTCGTACCTGTCCCCGGTAATTACGAAGCCGGTGCTGCCGTTCAGAACGCGGATATGCGTGTACACGGTGCTCGCAGCCGAAAGGAAAGGTCGGAAACTATATATCTCCAAGGATACGCCGCACGATCCACTTGGGCGCGACCGTGAAACGCGACTGCTCGCTGATATCAGCGTTTTCCGACTAGACGAATTTCATATTCGGCGACATTATTTGAACGATTAAAGCGAATGGAAAAGCCCGCGGCCGGGCATGGCCCTCGTATTGTCGGCAACATTTTCAACCGAAGCATTTACAATTCTCTCTTTATTGCCTTTCGGCTTATCCGGATTGCGTCGGGCCGCGAGCGAGCCCGCGTTTCATTCTAATAATAACCATTAAGTTAACGAACTGCAACGCGGCTGTTTGAACACCACTGGACACGGGGATTAACGTACCATTAATAAGATTATCCGCGTAAACAATAGATTGTCCATTTCCGGCCCGTGGCCATCCGATTCCGACGGATATATAATGGGAGCCGCGCGACTCGCGCGGTTTATTGAAAAACTCGATACTGGGGGGAAATTGAAACTGTGACAATTCGCGGCGCGCTACGCAAAGATACGGCACAGCGTTGCTGAACAAATTGTGTTTGTGCAGGCTGACTAATTTCGTATGCTCCCGTTTCAGATCGAAATTCTGTCGAAGCGATTGGATCGTCTTTTATTCCACTCTTTTTCACCTGGGATAATATTAGGCGCGTTGTGAAAATTGTTTAACGCATTCCACGCGTGCTAGTTTTAAACGCGTTGTAGAGTATATTTAGCGTTTTGTACGGTTCTATCCTTTTGTTTCCTCGCGTTTCATGAAAAACGCGAAAGAAAATAACAGGCGCAATTGTTTCTAATATATGGACGAGAGTGTACTGTAGAATCGCAGGTGTTTTATGCGCGTCTAGAAAAGATTCATTTGAATAATGAAGTTATATAATGCAGTTGCAGAAAAACTGCTTCGCCTACTGGGCTTGCTAATTTTGGTTGCCCTCTCGCGCAAGAAAACAGATGTGGCCGCAATTTCGCGTAGAGCACGCTGAAGCGGGGATAGGGAAAACCGAAACTAAGGAAATAAATGAATGTATTTAAAATGATCAAATACTTGTTATCGATAAGACTATATAAAATATAGTACGGTAAAATTCCCAACCTTTCTTCCATATTCCCAAAAATTACAATTTAATCAAAATTAAAATTAAAAATAGTATACAGATCACTACAATTCTCAAACGTGCAATTTCTATTTCACAATTATTCCTGCACGCAGGCATTAAAAAGAACTCCGCCTCAAATGCACCCCCCTGTTTTCCCTGCAAAATGCGTCAATCAAATTCACGGAAAGAGACCTTACTCGCGACATCGCGGACCTTTCGATTTGCACAAATCCATCGGCCCGTTACCACGTTCAATTTCGCAGAACCTTGACCCAAAGCGACTTCCCTCAAGAGGAACGAGCCGAGTCCGCGAGGTTCCAACAAAGGATGGCCAAAGTCGGTCGACACGGCGAATAAAAAATGTATCGGGTTACTGAAAGGCGTGTTTCCAGAAGGGAATCGATGGCAACGGACGACGATATTTCCAGCCAGAGAGGAAGATTCGCCACTCCTGGCCACCCCGGCGACCTGCTGCTCGTCGTCGATTTCTGCAGCACGAGAATACAAGACACCGCCACGAAACGGCAAGTGCGTTCCGCAAATGAGCCTCCCGACATCTCGGTGTAATCAGACACCGATGCTAGGGAGTGCTGGAAATGTAATTGAAAACATCCGTCATGCTTGTGATCCGTGCCGCTCCCTCTGGCTCTTCTTTTCTTCCTCTTTTTTTTCCCCCCTCCTCCGTTCGACGCGATGAACGCTGCTCCCCTTTCGGTCCCGTAATTAAAAGTCGTTTCCTCGTGATTTCTGCCCCGTCCCGTTCACGTTTCGCGTTTTACCTGTTCGCGTACCACCTACCCCTCGCGACGGCCGCGTTTTCAATGCTCTTTTCGCGATTGTATTAGCGTTTGCGAGGCACGGGACCCGTTACGCTTTGCGTGTCGCTTTTCTTTTCTTCTTTTTCTTCTTTTCGATCGAGTGGTAATGGTGGATACGAGATACTGGTGGAATTAATGCGCGCATTATTGACTCCCTGGTATTCGCCCTTTATGTTTGGAACGTTGAAGGGGGAAAATGATTTTTGAAACCGACACGAAGCTGCTTAAGAAAAATTGCGAATTACTGTACCCGTATTGATTATAAGTGTATGTATGGATAGAAACATGGAATGGAAATGATTCGTTCCGTACTTACTGCATTCTCGTTACACTGCAGCTGCTTTAAGAGTGTCGTGACCGAAAGATGAAACGAATATTATGTATAACACAATATGAAGAATAAAACGTCGAGCCCAAGCAATTTTGTCAAGTCTGACTGCCAAGCAACTTCGTAATCACCGAAGTATTTTCACGAGAAATAAAAACAGCAAAAAGAAAAAAACGAGAAAAGTTCGCAATGAAAGCAATCCACGGAACAAGTATTCCATCCACGTTAGCCGCGACGAAAATTCACGAATTCACCTCGCAAAACCCCGCGCGATTACCTGTGTACGATCGTCGAACGCGAAGCAACACCGGCCCACCCGTGTCTGTTTACCGAAAACACCAATAATTGCCCGAAGAAGAAAAACCGTACCGTCGAAACAGCGCACCCGATCCACCCTCTAAAGCGGCACAATACAGTAACTACGCGCGTATCCGTGAAATCGTGAAACTTTTCAGACGCGGCCATAGACCGTGTACACGAGGATGAGGGGGTCGAGGGTGGGAGGGGCAGGGGGACGCGATAATGCGTTTCCAAGTAGCCGAAAGTAGGTGTAAATACAAGCGGACGATTTTTTCCCGGGCATCGTGGAACATTAGGTGAAAGGAGCCGACGAAGGCGGTTCCCTTTATTGCGAATATTTTCAATGGAAAGTTTTTTTCCTCACAATCCCCTTGGCGCTTTCGCCGTGTACACGTGAGCGATCGAAGTGAAAGAGAAAGAGAGAAAGGGGGTGGGAAATAAATGGGAGAGGGAAAGGATGAGAGCAAAGAGAGAGATCTCAAAAGGTATACGCAGAGTACCGCCTCTGATGAATGCCGCAACCAGTGGCCACCATGTTTTCCCTTCACTGATCCGCCCTACTACGAAACATCCCCCTGCTCATACCTCTGGCCGATTTTCCAACCCCTCGCCAAACCGCGATTGAACCCTTGTACGCGTTGGTATGCGCATCAGAGGAATACATTTTGCAGACAGGCGGCGGTGCACGTGCTGGCCAACGCAATATCGATAATAATTACGGCGCCGGTGGCGTTTGCCGAAGCTAACCGAACGCGTTTGGTGAACCACGTACGCGTGAACGAGACCCTAGGTATGGATCGAGTAATATTTCTTGTTTCGTTCTTTTAGAATTTGTCGGTCAGAGTCCGCCAAGGAGTGTGCAGTTTTCTGTTGCCGGCGATGGGGGCAGGGGTGTGATTGAAAGATTTGATTGCTTAAAGTAGGCAGCTTTTAACGAAAACGAAGGGAAAGACTTCAGTTATGTCTTCGCGGGGTTGGGTTGTCGTAAATAGTTCGGCGAAGACGGTGAATTAAGGGGAACCAATGTGTAAATACAGTGAACGATTGTTAGATGTTAGTAATACATTTGAAACGAGATGGCTCTTCTTTATTATTCAGTTTAACAGTTTGGTGAAGAAAACACTAGGTCACTCTTTTAAATAGTAGACTGCTAGCTATAAAGGAGATTCTTCTTTAAATCTTGATTCTTTTATCCGCTGCTTGCAACCCTAATAATTAGTATAAAAAAAACGAACGTGGTTACGCAAGTATGTAAATTAATAAAGGCAGTAAAGCTCCATTCCTAGAAATCGACGAAATTACCCGGGCTATAAAATAAACCAGACGAATCGTATATTGAACATGGGCATTAGTAACAACAAACAAGCAGGAAAAAATATCAATTACAACAATTCTAAGTGATACGAAAATTGCATTAATTCGCCCAAGAAACATACGCACTCTTTTATTTAAACACTGTGTCTGCGCAAAGCCTATGGTCCTTCGCAGTCCCAATAACCCAACGGAAAAAAATTTCCCCGAATTTCCTACTCTAATCAAGCCCTCGCTTCTTCGACAGACAAAGTGATATCTTCAAGAAGATATCTCTGTTTCCATCCAAAAGTACAAATAACAAAAACCCGATAACCCATCTAACATCCCCGTTACCATCAACCCCCCCCCCCTCCCCCTCCCCACATATCGACCAGAAACGAGTACCGAGAAAAAGAAAGAACCGAGCAAGTGAAAAAAGGCAGAAAAAAGGCAGGAAAAATATCTCGCAACGAATATACGCGTATCGGTTCAGTCGATCCGTCCGTTTGCAGCACGGCACGCACGCCGCGCGTTCGAGAAAGCGGCGTGGGAGGAAGAAGCCGCGAGGAGGAGCCGTCGAGTGAAAGAAAGAAAAAAAAAAAAAGAAAAAAAGAAAAGCAAACGATAAACAAACCGTGCCGCTTGGATCGCGGCGGCTTTAATCTTTCTTTCGAGGCATCGGGGCCGCCTTTTGCGGCGTTCAATGAAAAGCGGCAAACAGGCCGGGGCTGCTGCCCTCTCTATCCCCACCCCGGACCCTCCATTTCTACCCCACCCCCCGCCGTACCCTCGATCCACTCATTATGGCAACATGCGGCAAGTATCCTGGGTGTTTAAGTCCTCGCCCCGTACCCGTCGCGAGCGAGGGGCGGCTGTTAGCGAGGGGCACGGCATTAGTTATATGTATATTCGTGCACGGCGCCCCATAAAAAAGTGCCGGTACACAGAGGTTGAAAGGTGAAGTAGCGCGCGCGAGCGTTGTTCGTAGGACGGAGGGACGAGGACAGGATGGAAGAGCATCCCTTATTTCGTGGCGGCTCGTTGTACGGCTCGTCGCATCCGAATACTCTCACTCCCCTGATCCAGGGGGATTCCAGGTGGTTTCTGACCGCTCCCCCCTCCACTTCCCCTGCCCATGCACCCGCCATCCCCCCCCTGCTGTACGCCCTCTCGAAAATTAGACAGCCTGAATCCGATGCACACAGCTGCGATCCGTAACAGCGTCAAGGACTGAGGATGATGCTCGCGGATATCTGACGGGACGATTCCCTTGGTTTTCTTTTCTCTTTTTTTTTTGTTGGATGGCGGAGATGAACTGCGCGGACGCGTTATGACACCGATGTTACGGTTCAGGTAACGGTGGACGACGGATTTTGCGGTTTGTTGTGTTGCGGTTTACGGGGAGGAAATTTAGATTGTGCGTAATGGTATCTCGATTTTTCGGTTCATGCACTGGGTCTTGCCGGAGGATTTTTACCGAGGGCTTGGTGGGTTGATTTTTCAGCAGCGGAGCGATGGTCGTGCAAATCACGGGCGACGTAGTTTGTATTTTGCTGTTTGCTGAAATTTCGCAACGGTATCGAAGAAGAATTAAACGCCGAAGCATCTATTGCAATTAGGAGGAGGATACTTAAACGCCGAACGGGAAGAGCGTATCGCGCTTACCTATACTATGAAAATAAGAACTGCCAAACCGTAACTTTGCATAAATGTCCACCATCACCATTCATATAAGTAACAAACAGGATTTCCGTCGCGGTAACGAGTATCCTTGTCGCAACATCGAATAAACAAAACCGTGCTCCAAAATATCTCGAACAACCCAAGACGCGGCGCTTCATCATCTTCAGCCCGTCGATGCCGTATCCTCCCTCCAATTATAATAAATCCAAAGTGTCTCGCGATCGAGGATCACCCCCCAACACGAGCCATCCTTCCAGAAAGGACTTTCAACCGAGTCGAGGCAAGAGAACACCCCATTGCCGATAAATTTCAGCCATTGTCGCGTCCAGTGGGGATTCTCGCCAGGTAATACTCCATCCTGCCCGACCCGGTCTCCCAGGTAGCGAAAGAAGCCGCCCAGAGATAATCCGTGCAGCGACGGTGGTGGGACTTACTTACCCCCTCCCCACCATCGTAAACGGCCAACCCCTATAAGAGGCAACGATACCGCGGCTGAAAAGCCGCTACGAATAACGTGCTTACGCGCGATCATCCGACCGCGATCCTCAATGCCCGTGACAGATCTAAGCTGCGTGCGCTTCCCTCTTCCTCTCTCCGTTCTCTCTCTATCTCTCTCTTTATCTCCCTTTCGTTCTCTGTGAATCGAACTTAAGCCAACCGCGTTAAACAGCGAGAGAACAGCGGCGGCGGCGGCTTCTAAGTCCGGCGACGATGAACGAGGCTGGTGGAGGATTCTTTTTCCAAACCGGACGACAATACGGTGTAGATTACTTTTCAGAATGGGCGGCGTGACGTAAACGCGGACGCTCCATCGTGGCGAACAATCGCCGTGTTTACCGACACAATTTCTACGGATTAAAATCGAGAGAGAGAGAGCGAGAGAGAGATGTGAAGAGGGAAATAGGGTGGGCGATGGAGCAATGGAGACTGTCCAGGGGGGTTAAGATCTTCTCTCTGTAGCAGCCGCGGATGGCTCCGTTTCCGCGTGGACGCGCGCGTGTCCACTGCGACAGGGTTCCGTGTTTGCTTCACCGACGTTCAGCCATTGAGGATTGTGCAGGTATGTATATACGGAGTTTTCTTGGGAAAGCGGTGAGGGCGGATTGGGGGTTGGGAGGGACTGGTTGCATCGGTTGTTTGATTTGGCAGAAGTGTAGATCAGATTGGTGTAAGCTTGTGCTCTGGGGAGGTTTCTGGGGACTTGTAGCCAAGGAAAGTATTGGGCGGAAATACAGATAGATCGATGTCATCGTTATTGTTGCTTACGTACGTATATTTTTGTCACGGATAGATTGACGGGGATAGGTAGCGATCGAATAAAATGATTGAAGAATGTTTCCTTTCAAGGGTAGGTAATCGTCGGAGGTAACGTAAAGATATTAGACCTCGGTGCTCCGTTGGTTCCGCCACGGGGACATCCACCCAATCACATAAGAAGAAAAATTTCTACTTCAATTTCTGAAACCAGATTAACCGGAAAATTTCGCCTAATGAGGAGAGGTGAAAGAGAAGAGCGACCGTGCTGTGCGTTCGAAAAGAAAGGAAAAGAGCGGAAGGTGTCGATCAAGTGATTATTGTGACAGTTGCCGAAGTAAACCCAGAATTCGCAAGAGGAAAAAGCATAGTCGTAAAATGAATAAAAACAATAAAAACATTGACAAGCATTTGTAATTGGTTCCGTTCAAAATAAAGCTAGGAGATGCTAGTAGACAGTGGTAAAGAAACGCGCGGAGTGCATAGGGTCAGATATGAGTACGATGAAAGATAATTTTCCAAAGATCGAAACAATTTATTACTTCATTCAAAGCAACACCTGATGCCCAACGAAAATTGTACAATTCGACAGTTCCCGTTTACAGAAACGGTCAATGTCGACCAATGTATCGATTCTAACGCCTCTAAATTACAAAACACCCCGTGGCAACGGCAACGAATTCCATCGATTCTGTCG
Organism: Nomada goodeniana; assembly: GCA_963969485.1. Lineage (NCBI taxonomy): Eukaryota > Metazoa > Arthropoda > Insecta > Hymenoptera > Apidae > Nomada > Nomada goodeniana. Next base: position 27,993,683 of record OZ018299.1, on the reverse strand, counting down.
ATATCCTCAGTAATCAACAAATATTATTCGATCGACTTCATCCTCCAGCAATAATCCCACTACTCAAGCCAATCCACTATCTCCCCTCACGAATACCGAAATCAAACGTTCAGCTCAATCCAGTCCGCCCTACAATTCCCCCATTTAAAGAAAACCGTCCACCTGACTCGTTTCTCCCATTATCGTCCGCCACAGGTTCACCAGATACCCATGTAAACTATCCAATCCCAAAATAAAACCTGGAGCGGTCGAGATTCCGAAAAGTCGACGAAGGGTCCAGAAGTTTGACCGCGATCCATCCAAAGTCAAAGGCGTATTCCGATCCACGGCCGTCGACGGGGCCAACGTCAGACAGCGGGCGCATTCGATATCGGTCCCCTGATGAAGGCTTCTCGGATGTCGTGTCAGTCCTGGGGCAGAGTGGACAGAGAGGCAGAAATAAAATAGAAAGGGAGATCGTGAGGGGAGGGCGCATTCCTAGACGGCTTACCGATCGGTTATCGCGGCGGCCATCGTTCGTCTTCTCATATCCAAAGGTGGCGGATTTGTTTCTTCCTCTTATCCGACCCTTAGAGCGGGGGCTTTCGCGCGGGGGGTGGCGGCACGGCGGTACAAAGGCACCCCAGGGACGCAAGAACGGTATCATCTTCGAGGAGAGGGAAGCTACCGAATTTTCGAATCGTTCGAACGCGTCGCTTCGAATATTTTCCGGGCCCGTGGCCACGTCCGTCGGGCATGAAGCTGTCTCTCGCGCCCTATTGTTTGAAGGCTCGCAGCTTTCGGACTTTCCTCCTGCCTCGATTGATATGGTAAAATGTTCACCGGCGGAGTTAATTGAAGGAGACGTACGGAGGATCGAATGATTGTATTTTTGCTGGTTGAGGGGCGCGGTTCGTTGATTTGTTCATTTGGTGGCGTGCGAGCTGGGTCTTTTTCTTCGTTTTTTGTTCCTTTTTCTTTTTTCAGGAATGTGAAGTAGGTAGTGGTGATGTAACAGGTTCGTGATTTGAAGTATTTCGGGAACGAGACCGCGTGGGAATTGAGACTGTGAACTGCTTTTCTGTTGAATAGGTCGGAGAGACGTTAATTCGGTGACAAGCTCTTGAGAGCACGAATAACAGATCTGCATTGCATGGTGGAAATATAAAGTCGAATGGTGGTGAATTGTATAAAAGAGAAACTAAGTATTTTATATAAATTGAAGACATTCGTATCAATCACTCAGAGCCCTTTCCCCGAATGTTCCTCGAACCCAGCACGTTGTCGCTTGTAAAACGGATTTTGTAATTGTTAACAAACTGTGCGTAATTAATATTTTCTTTCTTGCTCGATAACAAAAATTGTCCTCCCAGACTCCAAATATTTGAATCGAAGAGATATTTTCCAAATATACCTGCAGATGCAATGCCCGCTTGCAAGAAATCGCGTCACAGGAAACCACGATGCTGCGCGAAGCACTCCACGTTAAAAGAACGTTCAACAAGAGGAAAGTCAATTCGCGGATATTTATGAAGCGACGATTACAACGAGTAATAGCGAAACGAATCGGAGTAAGGTCTCCCCCCAGCAACGCGTCCCCTTTTGCCATTGTGGGGAACCACTCATGCACGAAGTATTTTCATACAAATATAATCCACGTATGGCCCACGAAATAATGTTTGTCCCGATCGCCGTACGACCAATTATCTTAACTTGTGCGATACGCCAACCCTGTGTACACGCTGGCACACTTGTACTCGCACAACGCGCATCGGTAGAAGAGTTTGACGAACTTTGTTTTATCCCGCGCTGTTGACACGGCGAGATAAATAGCGATGACGCGTTCGCCGGACGGTTTTCGAATGCTACGATTCGACGGCAAATATAAGAAAAAGATGCCCTTTCTGTGCAACAGTAAATACGAGACTGCAAATAAACGGGTTTAACAAGCGTCTTGTTTGCATGTTAGTATTCGTTTGCATTGTTCTTGCAAGCTGTTTACCGTAACATCGTAGACAATTCTCTGCCGTAATTATTGCGTTCACCGGTATCATATTTTTAAAATGTAGATAATGTCAACTTCGAGTGCAAATGATTTTTGATAATTGAAATTGTCCAACCAGTCGGATTACAAAGGACATCACTGCTACGATACTTATACGCACGTCTTGTTGCTTTCATTAGAAAGTACGTTACAGCTTCTACGACGTCCGTAACAATATTGACGAATCACTTGCACTTACCCGTATAAAGGGAAAGTCAATTTTTCGTTAAAGAGGGACTCTCGCACGTGGCCACATAGGTTACGACGGGAAACGTACGGGACGCCATAAAACGCAAAGTCGAGAACAGACGGAATCTGCTGGAGAAGGATCATTCCGCGACGTATAGCCGAAAGCGATAACACGACGTATATACCATTCTTGGTTTCCTAACTCCTTGGAAACAGTTGGCCCTTGATTGGTCATCTGTGTGTGATGGAGCACAGTGACGGCGGGTCGAACAACGATACGTGTTTTCCGTTTCTCTGCCCGCAGTTTCCGCGCGGCCAAACGGCCCGTGAAAATCTTCTAAATCAATTTCTGCGCCGGCATTTATCGAGTCGCGTCCCTCAATCTCGCTGGATTTAGGATGAAAACGAATGTCCTTCGACGGCCGGGATCGATAGGCGCTTCTACGCGGATATCGTGCTCCCGCATTTGTCTCGATAGGGGAGAACGTCGAACCAAACTCGATTCGACCCGAACCCATCCCCCACCGGAGCGGCGGAACATTGTTCCTGTAATTTTCTCGATTGCCCCGCCTTATCGCGTAACCACGCTACAGCCTCGAATATTTTACGCATCGATCCTGTTGTCGGATTACGTTTCTCTGTTGAAATCGTATTTATAGCAAGATACGGTTATTCGCGATTAAAAAGATTGAAGAGCAACACGAACGATTTAGTCCCGATTGTCGTTGACGTATCCAAACAAATTGTAGCGACGATATTAAAACAAGAAGAAAAAACTTGCCAGAATACGATCTTCCCGCGAGCAACGCGAACGCAGTGAAACGGGAACCCACTAATAGTCCCATTACGTCCCCTCTTCGTCACGCAGCCAACGGTCCGCGATCCCAGCCGATCCATATACAAAATCTCTCCTCCAGCCGTCTGCCAAACGAACGTCCGGGGGCGAGATTTAATTAAGAATTTCTCGAACTAGACGTCCGACCGTGGTTTCGCGCGGCGGCCTCTGTCCCTGCTGCGGACCCCGGTATACGTATCTGTAGAATCAACGTCGCTGCCAGAAAACGAGACGTCGCGTCGTGACACGACGGCGCAGAGGAGAAATCAAAGAGGAACGACAAGAGGAGGACTGCGCCGAAGATTGGCTCGCGTTTCGGGCCGGTAGCACGGACAAGCAGCCCGGTCCCTCTCGGCGCCGGGCAAAGCATTCCTTGCGTCAGAATTTCACGACGATCCTACGACGGGGATCACGGGGATGCGAAGGAGGGACAGGGAGGAGAAAGGTCAGCGGGATACCTCGAACGAGGGGCTACCGGAGTTTCTCCGCGTGCCTCGTTCCCTTCGTCAAAAGTTCGCTCCGTGCTCCTGCACTTTCTATACGGACGCGTCACAGCGTGAGTCCTGCGCCTCCATCCTCCACGTCCGGACGAATTTCAGCGGCGTTTCGTCGGCGCAGGACGAATCGTCCCGTATGGAAATGCGCTGTCCGTCGAGGGGAGTGAAGGAGAAATGTATCGGCGGAGAGGAGAGAAAGATCGAGCGACCGGGAAGCCGTATTATCGTACGGTGAGACGATCGACCAGATCGGCGAGGCGGTTTGAAATTTAAATCGGAGATGAGGCTGGAAAGTGTTGCGGTTCGCGCGAACCGTGTTCACGGGGGCATTCGGGGTTTTGGTTCGCCGGGCTGCCGGTTTCCAACCGTTTCGTTTTTATTGCGGTACGCAGTGTGAGTATAATTGTAATAAGTTGTAACAAGTATTCGCTGGACTCGTGCAGAGAATAGAACGCCAATTTTAATATACAGCGTATAATTCTGCTTTGATCAAATTCAGTGTTAGGTGCTGTTGGAAACAGAATCGAAGCTCCCCGTTCATTTCACATATATCTGCGGAGGTATTCGAAAATTGGAATGAACACATTCTTACACATTACCGCGTATCGTCGTACCCCAAGCTATACCTATAGCTTGCATACAAGCTCCTAACCAGTCACGATTTAATGCCAAACACTTTCGCGTCGGTCAACAACGAACGACCGCAATGTCTGATCCCAAAATTTCCCAACCGCCGGCAAAAGTGAAGCCATCCTCCGTTCCAGCGCGAGTGACACCGCCACATCCCCGCGTGTAATCGTTCTCCAGCGGCGTGAACGCGGCATAAAAAAATCTAGACCAACACGTGGACCTCCGTCGAGGGGGCAGTATCTCTTATACAACCGTGCAGTCGCGTCCACAGAATATGACAACAAGATCGGTCAGTCCGGTGACAGGGGTGCGTTCTTGCGCGTTCGTGTGCTCGTGTGTTACCTGCGTGACACACGGGGGGCGAACGAAGCAAGGTAGTGCCCTCCAGCACCGCGCCAAAGAGAGAGAAACGAACGTACCCGGACCACCCCGTTTGCCAGCGATCATGTCTCGATCACGTAAACTAGCCGCCCCCTCATCCATCATGCCTTCGTCGTACATTGTCATGTGTGACCAGAACGATCTCCTTTTTCTTAGCGGACCTTACCTCTCGACCGGGACGCCGTGCACCGGTTCCATGTCCGTTCCAGTCTCTGTTCTACATTTTGTTCCACCGTGATGTCTCGCGTGTCCCGTAGACGACGCATCACGGCGCAAATTGGCAGCGAAAAACAAACGCGGAGAACGCTGGACGACGTAAACGTAGCGATCAGGGGTGGTCAGGGTCTCAAGATTCATAATTAGAGTCAGTGCCTCGTGTACACCTTGGCCGGCTCCTCTCGACCGTTTCTTCCTTGTATTAGAGAACTCGTTCTGGTCGGGGTGAAGTTTGCGAGTGGCTTGTAATTGCTGGGTGCAATTACTGGATGTAGCAATGTGTAGCCTGCTTGGCATTGTCAGTGATCGTTGTTCGATATTTAGTGGATAGCGGGCATAATTTATTTGCTGGTCGACCGTGTTTGATTGAAGCGTTCGTTAAATGACATTCAGAGCTGTCGGATTTCCTAATAAATTATAATATCTTTTAGTACGTGTAGATTAATATATAAAATCTCGTTTGGTAGTATCAGTGTTAAAGCTTCATTCGTGCTCACGGGGAGGACGAAACTTTTGTTTCGAAGGAACGTTAAATTATGGTTAAGACGAAATCATGCTGCAGCAGATGCCTGGTAAATTGTTGTATCGAGAAATTGTTGAAGGATATATTATTGGAATTTTTGCTGGGATGCTTAAAGTTGCCCGGCGTGCTCGTCGGATTATTATTTGCGTATTTCTCTGGACGCGAGAGGGATTGAGTAATATAATTTCCTTCAGCGAATCGAGATTGTTATTAATAGGTATTCGCATGGAAGCATTATACTAACTATTCAATGACGCGTTCCCTTCAAAACGAATAAATCCACGCCGGGCATTATAATTGCACCGTACATCGTGCTCTGCTCTGTTTTCATCCTTCAGATTGCACGGCGCGGTCACCCCAGGCTGGACAGTACATTGCTAATTGCTGATTGATCGTTTCTGAATAACACAATTAATCAAACGGCGTGCCCGATCATTGTGCAAAAGCACAATTACAAAACAGATTGGAGAAATACCATAAATTCCTAGATACCCTAATTCCTCTAATTAACGATCTCCGCGAACTAATTGCTAATATCACAATACTAAGTACCATTTAGCAAAAATGATCGCCAATACAAACTTGTTAACCAAAGCGAACAAAAAAAACCACGCGTTTCGTTTCAATAATCAATTATCCATATTTCCCAAGATCTCACTAATCTTCCCAATCGTAAATACCAAAGCACGTACCACGTTCTCACCTAACTGCCACGCGCGCAACTTTTTCAATCAATTTCCCCCGCTATATAAAGTTGCCCGCGCGACGTAAGAAATCCCCGTAAAGATCCCTGGACGAAGAGGAGACGTACAGTTGAATATCGAGGCCGAAGTACCGATGCACCGGTCGATCACACAAAGGGTGAGAAACGAAGGGCAGAAAACGAATAATGGAGCCTCCGACTACGGCACGTGCGAGGGCTGCGAACCGCAAAAGAGGCGGCTTATATTATTATAACCGTGGGCAGGTGGGCGAGGCACTCCATTGGCAGTGCTAACGAGGGATCGGTAATTATTACCCACGACTTAACTCCTAGCTGCTCGTGCAAAGGCCTTTATTGTAATCGCTCACCCTTCGTCCTTTCTTCTTCTGGCCCGAATCTAGTTTGCGGGAATCCTATAACACGGCTGCGACCACCGAATTAATACGCATTACGATGGAATACCGACGCGTTCAACGTGCATTTCGGCCTCGGCTACCTTTGCCAGGTTTTACTGTGAAACGTCGATGGAGATTAAACGTTATTGTTCGAGGTAATTGGATGCTAATAAGTGGATCTGTCGTTCTGATTTTCGTGTCGACGTATTTTAAGGGGCATTAATTGGGAAGATATTTGCGCGGTTTTCTTTTTGGTTCTGCGAGTACGAATCAAAATAATGTAGAATTGTTTTATGATAATGGGGCAGAATTTTTGTCACCTTTAGGCAATTTTGACTGAGCTTCGAATTACTGTTAATCATGATGTAGAAATTGGTAGATATTGGAAAGATTGTACGTCCATGGAGAACTTTGACGTCGCTAAAATTGTGACCTCGACGAATTAAAACTCTGAAACTTATTAACAAAATAAGCAACATTATATTTCGAAAGTATTCGCGAATATTGTACAAGGATATTTACACTTGGAACGCAAAATTATTTTATGGTCTCGCCTGGGTAACGCCAAAATAGGCATTGTTAATGAAAATTACCTGCATTAACTTCACAAACGATATTAAAGGGGAAACAAAGTAACCAACATCGCTCAACCTATTCCGTGTATAGGTAAACTCGTGCGCATATCTATTTACCTATTAGCAACCATTAATTCGACACTGGATTCTGTGCACGTGTACTGGGTTCATCGCATGCCAGGTTTGCGAGCAACCGAGTTGAACGGTATATCAGATGATTTTCACGTTTTGATGGAGTTGTTGACCCTTGTAAAGGTACCTGCGTGCCGCCACGATTACACACTTTCAGCGCGTTAGTGTGAATGTACGTCTACCTGTCCGGTCAAGGTGGACGATCCATCATCGTGTCAACGGAGCGTTACACCGTACGACCAGGAATTTCTAACATCCCCCCCCCCTCTGTATAGGAATACATACAAACCACCAAGCTCGAATACTTTTTTCGACCGGGCCAGATAAAGAGCAATGAATTAAAAAAAGGGGTGCAATCGTACGCAGATAAGGAGACCAAAGGCCAGACACGAGGAACGCCAGTGGAAAATCAGGAACAAGTTATGAGACCATGGTGAGCAAGAATAAGAGGACAGATAGTTTGTCAAGCTTGAAGTTTCAATTCGTGCACGATGAAGTTTTTATTTAGAGAATTTTTGTATACTTTAAATGCAGGGTAGTTGGCATAATTGGCAGGCTGCAAGGTTTATGGTAAGGTTTACGGTGAGGTATCCATAGTATAAATCAGTGTTTTTCAATCTTTGCGGTTGCGGTTGCTGTCAACACCAATCTGCAATCAATCATAATATTAAATTCTTGAACTAAACCTCTGTCCATAAATGTTACTTTCGTGATTTATGGTTGTTGCTTGCAAAAAATTTAACAAAAATTTACTTTGTTTTAGCATCGCTGTGAGACTTACATGTCAAATTCATTTAATCGTTAATTTATATATAAGTTGACACCCTTACTAGTCAAATCTATTAATTAATCGTACACGTGCGCTGTGAGTTCCATTAAATAATTAGGCACCGCACTTAGGTACACTTTACGATACACCCCCTTAGAATTATCGAATTATTTCTCATTTAGACAATCTTGTCGCATTCGTATTAAATTTCCTCCACGATGTCAATATCCTAATTTACTCAGTTAGCCCCTCGTTACCTAAATCAATCGAACCAGCGTCCACAGGCATCACGCGCCGTCACACCTGACGTCACCTTCGTGTCGTCTGCGAGTCGCACACCGCGACCCTCAGTGTCCACGGCGAAACGTCCCCAATATCTCAGCAACCATCCAACTCTTCAAACTCGAAAACAGATTGCAACGGAAGTATGTATCTATACCATCTATTTTCGGTTTCCACTCGAACCCAAACGGATAATCGCTTGTTTGCTACCCACTCGAGGACCGATCCCTCTGTTCCCTCCGGGGCGGCCAAGTATCCGGCGAATTAACGTAAATCCTTTTTAAATAATAAACCGCTCGTTAAGTGTAATGAATCCGTGGAGAATGAGAGAGAAAGGACGAAAAGAAAGGGCCCGTAGGTATCGTGGGCTCTATTGTTGAAGCTAGACCGTCCGATAAACGGTGGCAGTTGGACATCGGATGGCGAAAAATAGGCCAAGACTTCCAACGACACTCGGTTTCCCGGTGCTTAGCCTCGTTATTAGCCAGGACTTGGATATTTGGATACCCTTAATCCCCTTTCTACGATTCCAGCCGAGTCTAATCTACCTGACTGAGGGGGGTGACAAATAATATCAAGTTGCCCGCCGCGACGCCAGAGCAACGCTGCTCCGGTCCCGGTATCTGATCTTAAAAGGACACGCCGCGAAAGATGATCCCTCGTTGACAAAAGGCGTCGAGGCCCGAGCCGGGCCGTTGCAGCGCGTTGTTCAGAACTTTTCTATCCAGAATCGCCAGCGCCAGTTTCGGCCGGGGTGTATACCTTACGGATGCTCGTTCACCTTTGCCGAACTGGACTGGCGATGCCGGCACAAAGAAGTTTCCGAATGGACGGAAAAGATGCTTTCACAAATTCGAGAAGCGTCGGTTTGCGTGAAATAGAGAGGATATTGTGTTGATTATTGCGCGCTTACGAGGGACGCTCTCACCTCGACGTCTCAACCCTTGCGTTGGCAACCGAAATGGTCAATAAATTGGATGCTCAGTTTCTTTTTTTTTTACGTAATTTTTTTACGAAACCGCGAATCGACAAAGAACGGCGAACAAAAATTATTGAAGGAAGCGTAGAAATGGGTATGGGTAATCCCGGGTAACCCGTTCCCAATGTAAGGGTTAAGGGTGCGTCAGTCACTCGGTGTATACTTGGTTTCGACACTGAATTGATCGGTAGTTTTATTTTCGTTAGTGGCCAATGGCGAATTGGATTGGGTAACGATAGGTTTGCATTTAACGAAGCGGGATCAGAACAATGCTTGTATAGCTGTTATATAGTGGTCTTACAATTATGTGTTCGAAGAAACTGAACAGAGAAAGAATTATCATTGAATCGTCGCGTCGCTTTCTCTCGTTCATTGTTCATATAATATGTTTTATGTAATTCTTTGAATAATTCTGTTTGTGAGCCACGCGTTTAAACAGGAGTGTACAGTTTTTGTTGTAGAAGATGCGTTTATGCAACGTGTCTCGTATGCGGTTGAGTCGATATTTTTTATTTAAGAAAAATTCCAGCAAATCGATTTCAACGAAAATCGTTGACGGTGGTGCGTGTACGTTACACAATACACACACTAGTGTACACTAAACCAGAAAAGACTACTGTGCATATCGTTTATTGTGTCTGGCGAGGTCTCTACCTTTTTCAATTTTGATTGCAGTTTCTAATGCCTGTTGCGTCTCTTGCGGCTGCACATTCCTGTTTTAATTATCGTTCTGTCGTCGTTTCGTGATAAATTTAAGAGCCGATTGTACTTCGTCGAATTGATAAGTAAATTCCCCCCTTTCCATCTATTAGTTTAGTATCTTTTGCTCAAATGCTTTTCATGGATCGAAATTTTCAGACGTTAATTCTAGTTTTAATTACGATTGACGTGAAAGATGTACGAGATAAGACGAGTGATTGATCGGGTGCTTGCAGCGAGCTACGACGAAGTACGGGCACGTAAAAGAAATATGAAGAGAAGGAGGTTACATATGCACAAATAAGCTGCACAAGATATACCGGTCTAAGATATTCCCCACGTAATTAATTAGTCTCTCTTAACATTCTATGTATTAGACAACAACGATGCAATCGTGCCTCCCGTGGAATCTTTCGGGGCTAAATATCACTCGATAATTCTCAAGTATTTTATTCTATCGAGCGTGGGCACGATACGAAAAGATCGCGGATAAATCGTGCAAACGAAACACTAAACTCCACATCGACGGAAGTGTTGCAGAAGCGCCGCAAGAAAAAGAGAAAAAACGAAAAGATAGAAAATCAAGGTAAAGAGCGACCACCGTCGCATAACCGCCCTCAACAACTTCTCTCTTCTTCTCCTCCTCTCGTTACTCGCAATCATCCGAACGTTACTTCGATGCACGTACATACGATATACATACGAACAGACTCACGCAAGTACCCTCGCCAGAACCAGGTACGTGTGTATATCGTTCCTCAAAGGTGGAGCATCTAACAAAACCAACATAGGACGAAGCGCAGGGGCAAAGCAAGAAAGAAAGAAAGAAAGAAAGGAAGGAAGGAAGGAAGGAAGAAAGGAAGAGAGGAAGAAATACGCGTGCAGACAGCAGCGCCGAAGAAATTCACCGTCGAGATCCTCCGTGAGTCAGTTCGATGGGAAGAACGGCGGAGAAACGATACATGACAGAGACAGACCGAATATCAAGGCAGCAAGAAGAAAAAAGGAAAACAGAGGGAGCCAGTTCAACGAGTTCTAAGGCGATGGCGGTCTTTAAAAAAGATGTTGGACTCTTTGATCTTCGCCGCACGTCATTTTCTGCGCTACCTTCTCACTACCAGTCGAATAACGATTCACCAACGAAAGATCGGCGGCGAAGAGGGTGGAAATTGTATGCAGGCAACCCCTCGCTGCGACGATGTTCATGTAAATGCTCGCATCCCCTCGATCGGCCACCCTCTGACGAGCTTTTCAACGCCCCGGCACACAACTCTGGAACACCGATACACTGTTCGTGAATAGTAGAAAAATGCCACTCGATTATTCTCCTATATATACTTCCTTATTGTGTACCTATAATACCTATGTACATATAATAAAACGCTAGAGTGGACGCGAATATTGAACGAAGAGTTGTATTGTTGAAGAAGGATAATGTGGGAGATAGATTGAGGATAATTGGGGGTGGTTCGGGGTTACGGTTATGAAATATTGAATAGGAGGGGTGGGGGAGGGGGAGGGGGACGAAACATCGGTCGATTTCTCGGAGTCAATAATATGGAAAAGCTTGTTTTCGAAAGACGTTTCTCGGCTGGGTTGGTTTTGATTCGTTGGAATTATTGTGTCACGCTTGCTCGTTTATCGTATCGTTGCAATATGTTAATTTCGTTCGATCGGATACCGCTGTTTGTTGCAGTTTATGCAGTATTCGCCCAAGTGCGTAGTATATTTTCTTTTGGCGAGGCGCATAACCGACGACGAGTATAAATACTGGAAATTCGTAACTTGTACGTCGCGAACGATCAGTCTTGAAAAATTTTGTGTTTTTGCGCGAATAGGCATCGAGAACGTTCGAATTATTAGAGTAAACTCCGATGATCACAAATATTGAACACCTATTGTTGGTACCTGCCTGGTATCTTGTCGCGTACATAACTGTAATTGTATAAGTTGCCTCGGTTATATCGGCACAGCTGGTCGAAATTTTCGCGTGAGGCGAGTTCCGCTTACGTCGTATCGCATCGTTCGATCGATCGCGAACAGGACATCAATACTCATTAATGTTCGTCGCATCTGTGTTCGGATCGTCTCGAACAAAGATTTCAGTGACTCGACTGGCAAGGGTAACGGATGGCTGCAGGGTGACCGTGCAGGTCTTCCGAAGACGATGACGATGCCGGGACCACTGGTCATACAAATCAAGTAGCAGAAAAGTGAATGGCAGAGTGACAGAAATGGTAGGAAAGTGGCCGGAAAATATAGAAATTTCTATAATGCCATTGTGGTGGTTGGAGCAGAGTGATTTTGACTCGAAATGACAGATTTGGTTTAATGGCGTGCGGAATGGTTCTTATATATTTCGCTTCGTTTATCGAACAGCGCAGTGAAATTGTTAATAGAGCCGGAAGAATAAATAATTGACGATGTTACGGGAATTCCAGTTTTGGAAGTACAGCTTCACGATTGAAGTAGCTGCTGCTCAAAGAAAATGTTTGTTCGATAGAGATTTGGATTTATCAATTCGTTCGTCAATGCATACCTTTAAACACTGCTATATGTATGGTAAAATAAATTTAACAAATGTCTGGTATATCCGCCATTGTATATGTGCAATATCTATCCTTTTAATTACAAGCGAGCATATTTCTCAATTACCAACCTGCTTTCATTGCACTCGCGTTACAATTATTCATCCATGTTTGTGCATACAGATACATAGATATATACGTCGACAATAGGTAACTGAAAAGGAAGTAGAAACGTAGAAATAAAACATCGCAGGTTACTTCCTGGAGACGAGGAAAATCAGTCTGCCATGTGCGGATCCTCAGATCGCCCCTCAGATCCTAGAAAATAAAAAAATTCAATACAGCTACTTTCAAATTCAATGTCACTTTCGAAATCTAACATTTCCCATCAGGTCCGGCCCCGAGGAGAACAGAATCGCAAAAATCCAATAAATTCTGCTTCACACCGAACACTCAAATTATCCAGTTCCCAGATAAATCCAAGGACCTGGGCGTGCGCGTGCTCGAGGACTTCTCACCACGCTCGAAAAATGAAGTGCTCATCGATACTCTCCTGACAAATGTGCTCATTGTCCCACCCCCCGGGCAGCGTGCTTCCACGTTCACAATCGCGCCGTTGGCCGGTGAACGAGTCGAGCCTGGACACTTTTCACCCGCTGGAACCGGTCGGGTCGTTCCGAGGCGAACGGATCGCTGAATGCACCCGGGTTCCCTTTTACGTTCACGGGTTTCCTCCCCAGAGGATCCGTCGGCTTCCTACGATTCGTCACCGGCGAAAACTTCTTCTTCCTTCGTTCTTTCTTTTTCTTTTTTTCCTCAATGACCGGCGTACAGCAGAGGTGAATGTAGCCTCCTGAACGATGCATCCGTGAACGGGTACACCTGTAGCCGTAGCCACTATCCCTGAAATAATTCTGGCTCGTAATAATAAGCCTCGAGCCGGAGCGAACACAAGGACGACGGCCCATTGACTCCGTTTTTCGTGCGGCTGAATAGAAACGAGACGAATTGTGCAGCCACGATGAATCGACCCCGTGGCTCTCTCGAGCACAGCGGCCCCCATGAATGAAGACGTCGACGTTCCTGTACAGCCTGCGAAATAACGTCGTTCGTTGACGATTCTACGGTTGTCCATAAATTATCCGCTCCACTCTAGTTCGCTATTTTTCCCAAGTGTATAATAAAACGGACGTATACACCGTCGTTCTCTTCCTTGTCTGTTTACCTACCTGTGCCGTTGGTGGCCGATGATGGCCGATTCTTTGGGAAATCGTCGAGACAGGAAGAGAGGACTTTTGTGGTCCGCGAGATTTTATTGGCCGTGAAACGATTACGGACGGCCGTCGTGCGTACTTGTGTCTTACTTTTTGGGCGTTCCTTCGTAGGACGGGGTAGTTGGTTTTTTTTTATTCGGTGGGTTGTTTGAGTAATTTGTCGACAAGTCAAGGGTTGAATATGTATACGTGTGTAACTATATTAAATTGATTACTGTATATATTTACTAGAGTAGATTAAACACAGTGACGGACGAAAGAAAAATTTGAAAGCAGTAAGCAATACGAAAGATCAATACAATTTTACAAAAGGAAGCATAGAATATCTATAGGTAACCAAATGAAGGAATACGTATACAAAAAACAATTTTAATGGTACTAATTATCGCGTATTATATTTCTCATTCTTTCGGGCAATCCACGAAAATTTAGTCACGGTATGCATCAGCTTCTGCACTTGCAACACGGCTTCCTCCTTATCCGGGGAGCTGTTCAGAACGCTCAACAAAGAAAGTCATAACGTTTAACTCCCCGTGAACAAAACAGCTCGTACCCCAATATCGGTAACTACCCAATTGTGCAGCCTCGGGAGGTTCGTTTCTGATGTAATCAGGGAATACGCTGGGGTGTGCTGCTAATTGTAATCGTATAACAGGCAGTCGGTCGAGGGGTGACGACGAGCATCGCAAAGAATTGATTCTGGTTACGTTAATATAATCAGAAATTCTGGTCGCCCCAGCCCTTATGAAATATGTACCACAAGAGACAACTGTATTCCCATTTCATTTATTTGCCGACCGTCACACGTTAGCAGACATGTCCCTCCTGCTTCGCGTGGAATTTCTTCTCGAAAAAATGTATCATATATATATATATACATTTTACATATACAGTCTGTGCAGTTCCTCCAAATTTTCCGCTAAAAGGATCGTCGAAGAGGCGCTACCACTGTCGCACACGGTGCAATCGATTTCTCGCTCGTGTTATTCAATTTCATCTAAACATCGTCCACGAGGCGAACGTTTTGCGTAAAACGTTACACAGATGCGTAGAGATATGTTTTCGTCCTTTTCGGCGACGTAACTGTATAAAATTACTCTCAATCAAAGGCCAACTATGGAAACAATAAAAGTAGAAAGCAAAAAAAAAACCCACTGGCAATCCGACTGTAGGAAAAATGTGGGAGAGCAAGAACAAAAGTTCTTATCATCGCCGTTCCTGTACAGCAATCTCAAGCACACACCGCGCGCCTGCAAACACAATAGCGAATCCAGGCTGAACATCCATTCGCCTCTACGTTTCCAATCACCAATTCAATTCTCCCAGAAATCCATTCACAGATATTCCCAGTCCGCGGGCATTCACCGCCAACCCGTGCGTTCTCTCCGCCGCGTTCAACATCGTGCATAACACAAGATCACTCTCATTCCGCAACAGTATCGCAACGAAATCGCGATGGAATCGAAACGAAATCGCCAATCGCGCGGTGTCGAAACAGGGCAACCTGGAACGGCAATGTTCGAGCATCAAAGACAGACGCAGCACGGAGAAAAAAGAAAGGGAATCGCATTGGGGATTTGTTCGTGGTAAAAGTGGGGTAAGATCTCGCCCGCTTGAAAGGGCGATCATCGACCACCCTTTCAACAGCGCGTATATACAAAACCAGCTCGCGGTATCCGCGCGGCGATGAAGCGGAGAGCCCAGCCCGTGTAATCAATCAGTTTCACGGTTGCACGGGGAGGCCCGGCGGTGTTGATTAGCGATGGGAATGATCCAAATCTTTCTCAGGATTTTCGAGCAATTCGATAGTCAAACAAGGAAGTATTTTACAGTGCCCAGAGCTTTGGCTACCTATTTCTCTTTTGTCATATTATTATGTTGAGATACAGTGAGTTAAACTGAAGATTCTTGTAAAGTGTTTGTGGTACAAATAAAACTTGATAAAAGGGAGATTACTTTTCTAAAATTGTCTGATATGGAATCTATATTATCTGAATGGATGGTAACTTGTACGAAATGAAAAATCGTCGATACAGATCAATTATTTTGTTAGTAGATATTTAAGTCGAAACACGTGATAAGGTTAATAAAAAGACGTTTCAATGTTTCTACTGAAATTTCATCTTTGGAAACGTTGCGTGCAAAATATTTCACGCCTTGCCGATCTGTGCATTGTTTAGATCCGACGGTTTAGAAGATTCGAAAGGTATTGAAAAACGAAGATTCCATTTCCATACTTTCAAAAATGCAAAGAAAGTTCACACTTAGCCAAACTGTGCCTCCATACCGCTCCGATACTTATTATGTGTTCGTATGTACTTTTAACATCATCGTCCTTTGCTATTAGGAATCAATTGCAGGACTAATTGCAGAGGATCATGCCCATCACTAGCGTTAATGCCCGCCAGAAAACTATGAATACACTCGCGACCATGATTGGTCGACGAGGATTCGACGAGTACGAGTAAGATGAATACCAGACCTGCTAGGAATAAATGCTTACTCCAGCTACCGGTTGTTGGATGGCTGAAAGCGTTTGTAAACGTATCTAGACTATCATCGGAGGTATCGTTCGAAGAGTATATGTGTACTTTCAAAGCGATCATACTGGCTGATGAAAGAAAAATTGGGGCAATAGTATTAAATATTTTATAAATTTATACTACAGTATACCTATTACTTACTGAGAGGAACGTAAGGAATGATTAATCGACACGAGCACAAAACTTCTTTGTCCATATTAAAAACGTCGATTTACAAGTTTACATAGATTTCAAGGTGCAAAAGTATAACATACACGGTCGTCTACATATAAAATAGCAACGTAAAATCAACTGCAGCCTTCGAGTATTGATAACAAAAAATGAAATTTTTCAGATCAAATTTTTCAGAAATATATTTTCCAGATCGCCACAGAAGAATCACCAAAGTAAACAAATTTATAATCAATAAAGACCAAGTTTAAAAATATCAATTCACCTTCAGGCAACCTAATTACAGTAATAATAGCTCGGAAGAATTCATCAATCTTCTTCCTATGCTTGTTACTTGTTTCTCTTTTTTCCATTTTCTTTTTTTTGTTGAAATTGCTATAAGACTTAGAACGATAAATGAATCGAACCTCTTGAACGTTAAAGTGGATACATGCATAATACATGCATATACAGAGTATGCCACACCACTGACAAACGCATTGTGCCAGCCCGTAGCGAGTAAACGAGTCACGCTGCGTCACGTTCTGGCCCACCACCGCAACAGCAGCAACAGCCCTTTTCCTTTTGTACCGAACACCCCGGTGCTTTTCAGCCCGGCCAGAATTACGTTACGCTGCTTTACTATCGGCCAGTTTATATTCGAGGTTTATGCGGACCTCGGCTAGATACACGTGAATAGCGTTTTAATCGAATCGCCCCGCAACCACGTAATGATATTTGTCCCCCCTCTATACGCAGCAGTCGATGATAGATTGCGTAGGGGGAGAATGGCTTTTTCCTCTTTTTCTTTTTTTTTGGAAGCCTTGTCTTTGATTTGTACTTTTCTCTTGTTTGTTCGCTGGTGATGTTCATACGTGCAAGTGCATTGCAAGGTATTGTATTTTCGAGTTGCCCGGTTTTCGATCACGGAGAAGTGTACAGCTGGTTATTTATATAATTTATTGTATTTAGCGATCGGAAGATTTTATATTGTACAGTGATGCGCGTGAATGAATAACGCTATTTCGTTATTATTGTCTTTTCTTCCCGTTTTAAATCATGAATTAGCCACTGAATTTTGTTCTAATCTCGCGCGAACAACTATTACTTCGCAATCAACATTCGCGTCACGTAATCAATCGATAAAATCAAGAATGCACGCATGACAAAAGAAAGTGTTTCACACCCATATCAATTCACTCAAGAAGATCATGTTAATACAACAAATCACAGCCATACATGTTTTTTTTTAACCCGGTTCCAAACACTCGGGGATCCCAACCCCCCGGTGCACGAGGAGCGAGTCGAATTCCCTTCTCGAGGATGGCGGTGCTGAAAACTCTCGAGATATTCACACATGCCTGCTCATAACTTAATGGAGTTGACAAGTCGTCGACGAGAAATGATGGACTGCGTCGGATCGAGGGGGTTGCACGCAACCCCAATGCGAGGCGAAAAAACGGATTCGCCACGGGCAGCTGCGACGCAATGATTCTCTTCTCGTCCTCCGACTTATTTTCCTCTTCCTTATTTTCGGGGGAAATCAACTCTCCCGTGTTCGCGTAATCAGCTTTCCCGTTGTGTCATTCGAACACCACGTCCTACATACATACGAGTGTTTTACACGAATTTCGCGTCACGAATTATACACAGGACCACCCCCTGTCGCAGCATCGAGTGGCGAAAATCGCTACACTTGCAGAGGCGACGAAATTTTGATTCATGCGCATGCTACCTCGTCACGGTTCCTTACTGACGTTCAATGCGGATATATAATCACGCATATGCGTAATTTATGCGGGTTGGGGTGCGTGGACTGCTGTGTTTGATCTACCGGGGGTGTGGGTTTGGATATAAAATTGATAATAATATTTCTTTTCCATGTGGGCAAACGAATATATATAATATATAATATATGGCTACGAAGAATCCGTTTGTCGAATTGCGGATAAGGTTTCTTAATCTTAGTATGTTTGGTATTATACCGTGGATGGTCAATATAAAATAGCGAAAAGCAAGTTTGAAAGTTATTTAAACGGGTTCATAATACGAATTTGGTGCTTTGTGTGAAGTGAAATCTATATTACTGCTGACGAACTATAATTTAGTTCAGTATCTTATGGTAACATACCTACAGAAATAAAATATCAAGTTAATCCAGCTTCAAAATCATATACTTAGCTACATTTTTGTTATTCTTCTTAGTATAATAAATTCTTCTTAGTATAATAATAAGCTCCTCTGCATTCACTTTTACTCACTTGCAACCATTTTACCCCTCTGCAAATTTTCGTACGCGACTATACAGTTCACTGTAATCATTATTTACATTGTTGTCTTTCTTATTTCTTCCCCTTCATATGACACCTCATAGATTAAAAAATGAACACGACGAGCCGAGATAACAATTTTTCAAAATTTTATCGCTAATGTTGAGTATCGATAATGTGGCGGTGATACAGTATCGACACTCACGAATTGTCGTCGTGGAGCTCCTACTACTTTGGTAGCTCTTTCTAAACTGTAAACTATCAACTAAAATATGCTAGGCGCTAATCATTAGATTCAAAAACTTAAACCTAGTGTTACAAATCTAAAGTACTTAAACAACTAGAACTAAAGACTAGTGTCTTAAGACTAACTATAATAACACTAACCTAGTTAAATCTAGTTACGCCCGCCGACGGTAACACAGGTCGCGACTTCGCGACCAACGTCGGTAAATCCCGGTCGCCACAATAATCAGACACAAGGCGCCATCTCGTCATATCTCGGGAAACAAATACGCTACTCGATCAAAAATACCACGTTGCTGTAGGTATATGCAGTTGGCCGTAATAACAATTTCAATTGTTTAATTGTTTATAACAAATGAACCGCACGTGGAATAATGTTCACACCTGTTGGAGATGTTAGGTGATCCTAATAGCTTTAATTTATGTCGTTTGATCATTGATCTAGCTCTCTTGCAAATCACTTTAAACAAATTCAATTATGTCGCATTCCACTCGGCCGATTTCATTCTACATTTTCAATTAAAGCTCTTGATTGAAGCAACAATTCTTCGAATAGAATCGCGGTGAAAGGCACATGTATCGTGTACAGAAGTGCCGACTGAAATCGGCAATGGCGGAACTCGAGTCGATAATGTCAATTTTACTCCGTTCCATACCGCCTCTTTCATTTGCTTCGGGACTCGCAAGAACAATCGAGAATCGATTGTTCCACGCTGACAGGCGGGAATGCGCAGTAGCATAGTGACGCGCCGTGCCACAAGATCTCGCTGTTAGGGAAAAAGGTTTCTCAAATTTCTTGCAGAAATCCGTAAATTTTTATGAATGTTAGTAATATATCTGTATTACATTCTAACTCATACCACGTATGAAACTTGAATGATGCAGAATCGATTGTAGTAGATAAGTAAAAATGCGAAAAGAAAAGACATTATGAGATAGGGTGACGCAGAATTTTCCAATTATGTTACAAATAATATCGTGCAAATAGTTGCGATGTTCAGTGGTCTGATCATCCTCTTCAAGTATAAGGAAAATAAATATTGAAGGAATAATGAAAGAAATGAATGCATAATAAATGTTATTCGATTCTATAATTATATTACAAATGGGGTGGGGAAATAATAACATAGTTCTGTCCCATTATATTTTCCAGCTTTATTATCTTATACTATGAACTAAATAAATTGCAGTTAAAATCCTCATTATGCTACAGACAAAAATATGATCTAATATTTACAAATGAGGTGTGTAACGCAAGCTTAACAATAAGTCCTCAAAAATTTGATATTATATCGACAAGTTCGTTACAAGACGGCACAGTATGTGGATATATTCTCATCGTCCACTCTCATTAAAAATTATCAACAATTACGAGACGGTTCTGCGCAATACACACCAAATCTATATCGTAGAAATAACTTTAGTCTATAGAAATACCCAGCCACCCTGCAACATATTATGCTGTGCCCTATTGTAAGAAATTGGTTCTTCTCCTCTGCGCAAACAGATAACAAAATTATATGTTATATCTGTTCAAGAAATCCGTTGAAAAAAGTCTAAGACGATCGTCGTACAATTTAATTGTTCGTCACGCTATTTACATGTAATTAGATACCTAAAAGTAGCGGATGAAATATATAACATCTAGTCTATAGAGAATTAATTGCGATAGAGTTTACTTTAAAATATAACATAGTAAATCAGTAAAGCAGAAGGAAACTTGAAATGCTCCTCAAATTTAATAGCAACATGTTAAGAATAAGAAATGAATGCCATGTACACAGTTACATGAGAGAGTATCCTCGTGTGAATGAATATGATAGTTATCACTATATGATTCCTCCTTTAGAAACGTTTACCATTGTCACTTTTATGGCATGATATACTCCTTACTCTATGTTACATGTATGATAAGATACTTGTCTGCATTTAAAAATGATACATTACACAGAGACACTTGGCAGAAAGTAAATCTTCATACAGCAAACATGAACACAAAAGGGACGTACGAGACATTAAATAAGTTTCATTTACCATTGTTCGTTTTTTATCGTTCTATTATTATATTTAGTTGAAATTAACACACAGAGGTTGTAAATTAATCCTGAATACAAATTTGGTGCCCTTTTTTTCCTCTTTTAATGTGATTTACCACTTCGTACGCGTGTCAATGTACGAAAGAATTTATATTAACATCGGTTTTATTAACGTAACGTCTACAAAAGTCATGGGGTGTTATATTTCGTAACACTTCTCTTCACGTTGATACGTTGAATCATTTCTTTACAATTTACACGCATCGATAAGTTATGGCAATACGTAGGATAGTTTTCAAATAATATATTTAACATTCGCCATATTCTGTGTAGGACGGCCAGTTGAAAACGTTTTTATACATTTCCTTTGTATTGAAGGATTAAAATATATTGTTTTCCGTTAATTCGAAACTGTTTCCATCGAGAACAAATTAAATATTCACAATGCGAAGTGGATTTAACGTTCAGTTGCTTCAAATATTATTGTACTCTTCGAATGAAATAAACAAACAAACAAAAAATGTAATAAAATAAATAATAATGTGGAAAAGAGAGAACAGAGAATGAGTTAATTATCGATTCCAACAAATACATATATGTCCTATTAAAGCAAAAACGCGTGGATATATTCCTCTTTTCTCGAA
Source organism: Nomada goodeniana (assembly GCA_963969485.1). Lineage (NCBI taxonomy): Eukaryota > Metazoa > Arthropoda > Insecta > Hymenoptera > Apidae > Nomada > Nomada goodeniana. The sequence continues at coordinate 27,972,164 of OZ018299.1, read as the reverse complement.
ATCGATTTTCACGAATTCGCGCATTCGTACGTGTACGTGTGTGTATGTGTATCGCGTGAATAGAAAGAGTTTCTTTCCCTAGAAAAATATTGTTATCGAACAGCGAACGTAAAATGATCAGGATACTTCTTGTCACTTGAGGAGAGTTTAAGAAAAGTAGTCGGAGAATAATTTTATACAATATGTCCTTTGGTTCTAAGGTAAAGTGTGTTATAGTGTCACTCATGAAATTTTCAACGTTTTCACGGATCTCAAGTAAAATCATTGCATCCCGATTTCCGTATAAAATTATAGTTCGCTTTGTACACTTTATTATTATTCCTCTTCTTCTTTTTCTTTCTATCTCCTTTTTTTTGCTTTTTTTCCATTTGTCGTTTTAATCGTGAATCTCGACGTTTATATGAGATTTTTGGGCATTTGTGTCTGTGCACACCACTGTTTTTTCATATGCGCGCGCGTATATATATGTGTGTGTGTATGTGTGTGTGTGTCCACAATTTTTCTCTGCCATTAATTACAACCGTTTCGCCGAATACGATTGCATCGTAACGTTCTACCATCACATTTTAACATCGAATAACACGGAATCTACAATACGATTTCCCTTTTCTTTTATTTAACGCGACATAAATGGGAGAATTAATTAAAACAGCGGGATCAGTTGTTGAGGGTCGGTGGGAAGGGGGCAGCTTTTTTTTGAAACACGAAGGTGGGACTCGATATTTAATTTTGGAATGTTTACGCGCGAAGCTTAACACCGTTCTGTAGCCACCTATACATCCTACATCCTTCAACTTCGACAAAATCCCCTTCTTTTATTTTATCCATTTTCCATGTCGCGGGTGGTGATCGTCGTCCAGCCATTTTGATTCTGAGATTCACTCGGTGCATTTACAACGATCTATTAATTATTTACGTTCGCCGAAGCAGCGACAAAATTATAACGTTTCTTTATAATATCTGGAGTATCATGGCGTTAATACAATATATATATTATTATCATTTCGTTGATCCACCAATAATGCATCTCACGATCGATAAAATCTGTCTGACTAGCGATAACAATGCACTATCTGAGAGATGAACCGAGAGATGAGAAATGCCAATGCGTGCTGTGTTTGATTGAACTTTTCGAAGTACATCGAATTGACTACGGCTTCCGATTAACACAGATGGGAAAAAACTTCTCCAATCAAATCTGTCCAATCCATGGAATTTATTTTGGTTCTCCTTCATCCGCCCCTTCTACTATCTCTTCGTCGTCTTCGTCTCCTCCATTGTAAAATTCTCAATTGAATGAACATTTCCACGATATTTGATGTGATTTCGCAGTCTCGAGTGTCGAACAGAATTCAGTTCGCCTGGTTATTGTTCACGCACATGTACCATTGTACAGTGGAGCAGGATTCGACGATCTTCGAAATTCGGAAAATTTCGACCGTGTGCTGTTCGTCTCGTGTTACGTAACGAAAACCTGTAATCAGCTCGATACGACGTGAAAAAAATATTTGCCGAGGTGTTGTCCACGATCTTCGATGATACACGAACGCGATTCGCATTTACAACCGGCGTCGGCTTGATTCGCACCGTTAATTGCACAGCGATTATCATTTGCGCGAGCACGCTCGATCGGCAAAAAACGTGTGCAGAAATAAATCTATGATTTGATTCTTATCCCCTAGGAATTTTGATATGATGTAAGTGTGTGTAAGTAATATTCCTCGTAGACTGTTTATTATTAGTTATTAGTTATCATTAATATTATTATTACCTTTTTCTCGTATTTAAGAATACCATTTTATTTTCATTTAAGTTTATCATCTTTCTCGTTTGAACAGCGAATAGAGTCAGGCGTATAATTTATAATACAATACACTATTACGAGTTTCCCTTTCGTTAAATTATACCGTTCCCTCCTCGTGATCTCTCGGAACTTCCATGGCGTTCAATAATTTCGTGCCCCTTTTTTCTTGTTCCTTTATCATTTCTCGTACGCCACGCGGGGCGTTTTCTTCATATTTTCTATTTTCTCCACCATTCTCGTTACGTTCGGTGACGAGACCATCTTCGCATGGTACAACGAACGGAAACCAAAATAATAATCGGACATTGACATTTGGATACCGGAGAGAAAGAGACGTGGGTGTGCGAATACTTTTCTTTTTCTCGTTTTCCTTTTTTCGAAAAGGATGATCCGCCTTCAGGGTGACTCGTCTGATCGGCGCAATTTTTGTCATCATTTCTTTTCTTCCGTCGTACGAAAAAATATATCGCCGCTCTATTTTCAATTGTATTAGAACGTTCCAAATAATTCTTACGATAGACGAGGTAAAATTTCGATTTGCCTAACGGAGGAAAGTTCATCTACTAACATCGACGACCGAGCTTCGTTTCGTTCATTTCTTTTATGTTTGCCGGGCCGCGGTTCACTTTACGATTCGAGGAACGCGCTTCCTTGTTCATTCGTTTCTTCTTTTTGCTTTTATCAGCGAGATATTTAAAGTAATATTGTAACGTCAAAGGAACTGTACAACAAGCTTATCCTTATTACAGAGCAACTTCTTTCTTTCTTTCTGCCATGTATACACGTGGCGTTCACCTGGCTATTGAACGATAAACGAAGATCCATACCATTATTAATCAGATACGACGTTAATCGAACACAAAAATATTGAATGCGATCCGCATCGTGTCTTTTTTCAATTTGTCGTTGTTTTTTTTTTTCATAATCCACATATGATCGTCTGTATACGTGTGATGTGTTTATTCGCAACTTTTCAAACTTACTCGCTAAACAATTTGTTATTTTTATAAACAGCATTCGTATAGATAATCTAAGTCTTAATAGTATTTAAAAAAAAAAAGACGATAAAGAACAAAAACGAAATAAAAGGAGTAGAAAAGGAAATATGAACGAAAAAAAAAAAAAAGGTAAACGAAGGCAGCTTTACCACGATTAATAAGTCGACCGCGTAATCAGACCAAGTTAATAAAATGCTAAATCATAGTGCTAGCCATCCCCATAAACCCATTGCTCGACGTATGTATATACCAATTATTCCGGTGATTATAGATTCTTTGTGAAAAGTAATGCACGTGTTTTGACATCCTCGTGCTCGACAATAAATCATACAAATGCTTACGAAGCAGCCAAAAAGAACGAAAGAAAAAGAAAAAAACAATCTGCATTCACTAACATTACTTTCATACATCCTTGCGCATAGCGTCGTATCAGGACGTTTCAGGACCATGTGATCACAAAAGTTTGTTCAATATCGTCAACAATGCCTTTTCTAATTTTCCTCCTTTTCTCGGTTTTCTTCGAAAGAAACGTTCATCAATCGATTATCATGAAGCACATGCGTGAATTTCGCAAATCTCTATCGTACACAGGTTTATGAGTCAAGCAAGCAACGACGTTTCATGAACGTTTGCAGAAATCGCGCCTGCTCGCCGACTTTCGTGCTATAATAAATTAAATAAACGTCCGACATCGTTTCATTACGATGAATTTCACTACATAAGAACATATTTTTTTTTTTTTATATATACACATGTTATGCATTGGTAAGAGTCATAGTACATTATACAGTATAGTATAGTTGAGTATAGAATAGGCTACAACTTATTGTAAAATGGTTTTGGTTGGACCTAACTATAATCAATACTCGCGATATCGGTTACTTCTTTCGTTTACAACGTGAACAGAACGTTTGGGTCTGCGAATGACGTTCCTAGGCCCGATCGATTAAGAAATTGGACGGGTGGAAACAGAATAAAGGAGAGGAAGGGTCGAGGATGCGACTCGAAACGGACTTACATTGTGACGATAAAGGGGGAAGATAAAGAGGGGGGTACACGGAGGGGAGAAGGGGGCTAACAGGAGATATATTTGAGTTTTTATTTAATCATAACTACCATTAGAGATCCAATGTTCATTTTTTTTGTTTGCTTTGTTTCCTCTGTAATCCTTATTCCAGAATACTAAACTCTCAAAGTGGCGTCATAATATTACTTTAAATTCATGATAATAAAGTCTATCCTGTGTATGAGAGTTCAACCGCGTGTCAACATGTCTCATACCATTATATATGTATATATATATAATTTGTTTGTTGTTTTCTTTCTCGTTATATATATATAATATATAATATGAATAATAGTATGTATAATATATAATTATATTCACTACCTGCATATCACAACATAAATTTTATCTCTCTTTCTCCCTCCCACTTGCACACATATACACGCACATTCTGTCCCTCTCATTCGTCTCGCCGATCTTTCACACGGAACACACACGTTTACACACGCAGCATACACGCAGATCCCGTCTACAATAATAATTACTATTTAACGCTGCAGTATAGTCGGATAGTGGTTGAGTTTCTAAGCATCGTGTAGCGCCGTTCAAGGGGAGCGTATGTTACTTCTTCCGCTTCCTCCAATTTTTTTTTGCTTTTCCTTTCTGTTTTTTTTTTTGTTACTTTTCCTTTTTCTCGAAATGCTCTACGCCCTAATCTCTCCCGACAAACGATTTATATCTTACTAGAGTTATCATTTATTTCTGCATTTATTTATTTACTTTTTTCGCGTTTTTCATCTTCTTCTCTATACTTGCGGCATATAATGTATAACAGGAGACCGGGCGACCCGGGAACGAAACCGATCGTAAAACGATCTCGACAACTCTCGAAAGGTGCGCAACAATTCGGCGACAGTTGAACAGCGTCGTCTCGACGTTTGACACCCGTCCCGATGTCCGTATTTCTAACAAGGTCGGCGATACTCCTAAGGGACAGAAAGATGGGAACACCGGCTCCGCGATTCTCCTGTCGTTAAATGAATCTCCAGTGTACGTACATCGCCGATCAAGTACACGGTACCAGCGAAGTAATAAAAGGAAGAAAAGAAACGAAGGCGAATTAAGGAACCACGAATTTATATCTGTCACGTGCGTGCGCGACGCGCCTCCGCTCGCGTCAGACTTCTTTCAATGATCAAATGGACACGCTCGTAGGCGTTCATGTCTCGCGGGTATCCTGACTTTTGGCGTGCTCTTCTAAAAGAAATTTCGTTCGCAGTAGGTCGGCGTCGTTGATGGTGATAATGATCGAGTTTCGTTTACCTGGGACGGTGGCCAACGATTCTCCCCGGCTTTCTTTACGGCGTGCGTCGGCGGCCGTGCCGATGCAAGGATCGCGTGAACATTCTTTTGCGCTCACGCTATTCCGTTTAGGTGAATCGACGGGGACCCGGGGTGTGGGGTTGGGGGGTTCGGGATAGGGTTCGCGACGATATCGTTTTGCTACACTGCTCAGGAGGCTCAGCCACTAACAATGAAACACCAGCATCGAAACCTTAGATACCATGGCTCGTCAGGTTGAAGAACGTGGGAGCTGGTTCTCGCACGGAACGACCTCAAAATATATCCAGGGCAGCCGACGTTTACTTTAAAGGATGCAACAGGAAGCTGAGCAGCAACTACTGCCGCCGCCTTTACTTTTCTGCCTCTGATCTGTAACAGAGATGGTGGAGTTATGTTAGTTCGATTGTGAGCGGACGTGAGCGATATGATTTTCTGTCGCGCGTCGTTCACAGTGGTTCATGGGGCCGCTGCGAAAGGTATTGGACGGAGGTGGACGAGGTCTCTGCCACGGGGAACGTTTACAGCGATCCGCGTGCAAGCTTCGAGGATGGATCGTGAACCGCGGTCAGATTTTTGTCTGTCGTTGGTAGTTCGCGTTCGTTTTTATGCGACAGCAGTATGAGTTACTTAATGATTAGCGAACTCGCTGTTATTCGGTCAACAATAGTGTCAATGCGTAGGGTGAATTTAATTCGGGTTTAACGTATTCAGAAGAGTAATGTTTTAAACGGCAAGGGATTGTAGGATGCATGGCGGGGCAAAGTATCGTGAATGGAAAAGGTTTGTAGGAATTGTCTTGCAGAATTCTCTTGGAACATAGACAAAATAATATGGATATGCAATACTTTTAATTAGATTGTCTCTGCATCAGAAATATTTATTGTCGATGAAGTTAAAAATTTCGATCGCCTCTTGCATTAGAAAGTTGATAGAAATCGCGGTGCTGTTGTCATACGAATCCAAAAAAGGGGTTGAAGAAAATCAATAATTTAGCCAATCCAGACGAAGAATTAAACAAACAAAATTGTATATCGAATCAATTTTCACTTGTTTCTCCCGACGAACAGGTAAGAATAATTCTAATCGATTTTTCCGACCCATAAATAATATACGAGTACAAGCAAAAAAAATTGACTAGTCCAGAAATATAAAATTCCAATTTTATACAGGAAAAGTTGAAAGGAAAAAAATTATATAAAACATGAAATAATGTATTCTACTCTTTTCCACCGCAGGACTTGTTTCCCCCCACGACTTGGAACCTAAGCCACGCCGCAATATAATAAATTTCGATATTCACCAAAACAAATCTGATTTAATCTCACTCGCGTAATATATATTTGCCCGCATGATACATCTGACAGAAGCGCAAAGTCTAATCTTCCCATCAAAATATACATGAGTTTCCATCTTGAGCCGTTTCGAAACGCACTTGCACGAATAGAGAACGAAAGAACAAGCCGGTTGGCAAAGGAGCGCACTATATTCAAAAAAACACGCGTGACGCACGCGTTTGTCATTTCTAACTAAAATGCAATGTTTCCGTTGCCGCGACCCTTTTCGCGATACTTTTCCGCGTGCACGAAAGGACCGTCGTCCTCGACTTCCGCCATAGGATCGTTGGTAAAACGTGAGCACACGCGATTCCTTCATCTCCTCCTCTACGTTTTTCATTCCACAACGAACGAAGGTGTGTATACATAAAGTGACGCCGCGAGTTGGTCGTTCCTATGGAGCACAAATGTTATTCGTCAGCTGTTGTAAGAAAAGTGCGATACCTCGATGCAAAACACAGCAAAACAACACGCACCGTGATTTCCGCCACGGGATTTTGTTTTCACGGGTTCGCGATGGGTTTCGCTGTACAGGAAGGAGGGATCATGGATATTGGCGTGGATATAGGGACACACTTGGGAATTTCGGACACGCTGGGTATTCCCTTTAATTTCGCTAATCGTATTCGAGATTCGTGTGATCGGGCTGGACGTACATGTATTCACCGTTGGGCAGAAGACCTGCAATTGGGAAAAAATTTGATTGGGATATTTGGATGGGTGTGCGGATAATATGAGCGTTGAATATTGAATATTGAAAAGGGTTCGGGATATGGGAACATTACGGTCATCGCGTTTTTCCGTGCATTCAATTGATTGATTAACCATTGCCGCGATATAGTTGCTGGCTGATAGATGGAGATTATTGTATTCAATAAGAAGCATACAAAAGTTTTAATTACACGATGTAGAAACGTTTGATTATGATTTTAACATCATACGTAATGTATGCCGGGTAAACGAAAATGTTGAAATTTATCGTGCAATGATACACTGTATAAATTTATTCATGAGCGTTGGTAGCTGTGAAGTGGTTGAAGTTACATCGAGGGTACAGAAAATAAATAAATTATTAAAATGCTGCGTATTAATATGGTTTATACGACATCCATTTACAACCGTACGGCTTTCAATTTCTATAGGCGAAACGTAAAATAAATTCATTACGATAAATAAATTGACAAAAGAAGTGGAATATACTTGTTGTGCCGATAGAATATGGGAGAGTTTATTATCCGTGTAAAAATATTAAATTTCTCAAATAAAAAGCAAACAATATAGCATAGTCTTTCAGCTGGTATGTCATTAAGGGCGGGTGGATTTTAACATAGACGTTCATTTGTAAAATTTTTAGTACAGAAACTGAACCAAGTGTTTGAAATATAAATCGCCGGCAATGAACCCTCTGTTACTCACCGTGGGACACAATTACGTATAATTTCAAAGTTACTAACATAATTAAAACAATTGCGTCACTCGAACTACAATGCAACCTCCAACTACCTTTCTCTAATATTTAAAACAGCCCTATATTACGATTTTTTATCCCCGCCAAATCAACCCCCATATATATGTATTTATATATATAAATTACCTAATCATGACATGTCTTTTCTCATACTCAAAGCAACCCTATTTCATCTTTTTTTTTTTATATCTGTCGAATCAACCCCATTATGTCAATTACGTAATAAATAACTCACCCAACCTGTACAACGTTAACGTTAACACGGTTCAATCGTGAATTCAGGGAATCGATTGCAACGATGGAAACGTAGCCACGTGTCGTATCTAAATCCCGAACGAATTACGTAAATCACGTTACATATCTCTGCTTTTCTTTACGTAACATAGAATCTAATTATTCTTTGGACAATGGTCGCTAAAAATGCGGTTCAGTGGATGACGCGGATAAACGGTATGACGTTGGGACTAAAATGGGTGTACGTAATACATATATACATAGAAGTTTGTACGAAGGCTACGGAGAGCGGTGAAATATTTCTGTTATCTCGAGTGAATATCCGATATAAAGGTAACAGGACTAACAAGGCCGTTAAGGGGGGGAGAGGAACAATGTGTTCGAGCATGTACAAACAACAGTGCACGTTTATTCAACGAGACACGTTAATCGTGTTTTATGAAATTGAGCAACCATGCACGCGTTTATGACGGTTCATCCTGTGTCCATCAAATCTTTACACGTTTCCATTTGTCTTCCGTTAACGTAGATGTGAGACGCGTCTGCGGGAACAGTTCGTCGTCGCAATTGAACTAATTCGAACCGCTAATTGTTCGGCAAAAAAATTGTACAGAAACTTTGAAATCACCGATCGTTCTATCGCACCCAATATCGAACCAATTGCAACCTGTCTTAAATTGAATTGACGCAAATATATTTCGCTAATATACAATTCAATGCAACATACAACCAGCCACCAACGATATCCGCCGTGTTGGTGAACGGCCACTCTCCACAGAATTAAATACCGTTCCATCTGTACACGCGCTACGATGAACTTTCATTCCCCGTAGACGCGAACAACGATTCGCCTCTCATTGAACCGAACGGAGCATCGTTCGACGACTTACCTTGAGAATTAGGCTCGGGAAGATTCTCTCGCGGGACCAGATGCATCACCGTGGTTCTTCCGAAAGGAAGCCCAAGAGCACCGAGCGTGACATTGCTGTGCAGAAAACGACCCTGGTAGATTAACCGCAGGATCTCCGCTTTAGCGACTGCCTCTTCCGCCCAGTCTGAAAAGACAAAGAGAGCCTGGTATCAGGGCACGACCTTGCCTCGAATATTTTTCAGGGCTTTCCACCAGCGGGACTGTAACGGGCAGACGAAGAAGACGGAGGGGGAGGGGAAAAAAAGAAGGAAACTGCGACCACTGGGCCGGAAAACGCGGATGCTCCACGCTGATAATTTCATTAGACCCTTCCAGTCACAGGTTCCGTGAGCATGAACGATGCCTGTCTTTCTTTTTAAAGTTCGCCGTCTGCGCCCCGGTGGTTGACGATGCGAAAGATAGGGAATCGTGCATGAAAGGATTCGGCCTGGGTTTTATTGTGGTCGCGGCAGATAAGATTACTCGTGTATTGTTGTGTGCGCTGGCAATTGGTACCAGTGGAAGTGAAATGAGAATGGAAGATGGGGATAATTGTGCGTCGCGTGTGCGACGATATATTAATCATTCCGTGTTTGTTAAATTAATTGTACAGTTGATGGTTCTTGGGGAAGGGGCGCATGTTTCTGGAAAGTGTTAGTGATATTATAAATTAGTGGCGCATCGATAACTAGATAACTCTAGTTAATGCTGCAAGCTGAGAAACAATTATTATCTAAATAATAATTATTCGTATCTGTTGAAAAGAAGAAAAACGCTATTCTTTATTCGATGTAATTGTTTCTTCGCGAAGATCTCGTCGCACGATTAATCAGGAAGCTTAGGAAAAGTTTCCCAGGTTGTTTCGAAACTTTTGCATCACTCGTCTCGTTTCGCCATTTCGCGTCTAATTGAATTGTATTCCGCGCCTCCGATATATCTCACGATACGTTCCGATGTTCCACGGTCTATATATTTCCGTGAGTGTTTTCGATTCAGCCACTTTCGTGTTCTACATTGCTCGACGGTGACGAACGACGGGAACGCGGGCGTGAAACGGCACCGTGGATAGAGAGAACGAACGACAAACCCCGTTTAATTTATCGATAGAAAGATACGCGGTTCTAATATACGGTATAACGACAGCAGAACGGATAATTGCACGAGCGAGCTGCGATGAACGCGAGACTTCCATCAAGTTTCCCGATGATAAGGGAATTTCGATGACACACCACGTCGGGGGAAATTTCGAGTGATAGATTAACAGGACAGAACGCTTAATCGGACTCTGTCTTGCGTCTATTGTTCCGTGCTGTTATCTCGTATGACTGTCTCGTGAATACGCGAGAGCCGTTGCGACAGTCGTTGACAAATATTGTCTGACTTTCGTGAATTGTATTCTGCAAATTGACATTTTTTTCTCGTTTTGCATTGCTGTCGTTGTACGTTCGTATTTTTTCTCTTTTAACGCGAGAAGTAACGGGTAGTTGATTATTCGTTGAAGATTGCATATTACTGTCGCCTTTTAATTTACGGGAAAAAGATTGTCGGTTTCGCGTACATAGTTTTTAATTGACTTTTATATAATTGAATAGATTGATTGGCGCAGCGTAAAAAATTGCAAAAATTTGTACGAATTTTTTCGTTGCACGCGAGTTACTATATGTACAAAGGCTGTGATAACGGGGAGGTTTTAAAAATGTATGAATCAGAGGATATCAGTATACTTGAAAGAAAAGAATATCAAGGGAAAAACAATGCTGAACGTGGTATGAGTAATTAATGTTCGTCGAGCAGCTTTTAAACGATAGCCTGGTGGTACATTTGTTTGATAGTAATGACACGCGTGAAGTTTAGAAATCGATATCATACCTTCTGGCCAGTTTTCAAACACATGGTGCGCTATGTCCCCCGCAGAGTCGCTCGGACTGAATAGGAACTCTTTTGTCTTACCGCTGACAAGAATGAGACGTAGGTTTATCTGCAAAATAGAAAAAAAGGTGTTGGTTAACGTTGCCGTGCAAATCAATCTATCATTAATCATTTACAATAATCCTTGTGAATTCCTTGCGAAACAAAATACGTCGCCCCGAACCCAAACCTAAACCCCCCATAACTTGCAACGTCGAGTCCACGACGTCGCAACAAAGGAGCCGCATATGCGCACTTGAGTTCAAGATAAAAGACGAAAATCCTCCTACACAATTCCATCCGAACGATTCTATGAACCCATCAATCGCTTCCCTCGCGAAACCCACTGGATCTTCGAGTCGCTGTCCAGTTAACACTAGACTCACAAGGGCAATTCTTTCGCCGCTCGCGTCGGTATTGACTTACAAAATGAACCGGGGACAAAAGCGTCCGCGTCGCCTATACACATCATTCGTGGAGCACCCTCCGCTCCCTCTCAACCAAGTATATACACGTGTCGTAATTCGCGTTCGTTTAAACCCTCCCGCCCTTAATCTTCATTTCGCTCGCTGTGAACACTTTGAATCGCAAATGTCTCGCGTCACCCTTCGCGGCGTATCTCTCTTGCCGCGAGGGGGGTTCGCAACGGGCCGCCACACAGTTTGCCATTGCAAGGATAAAGAAAGGAAGAGGGTACATGTACACATACGTAAGTACTTGGGGAACATTGAAAAAAGGAGGAGAAAAAAGAGAGGAAGAGGAGGAGAACATTCGTGACAGGGGAACCGAGGGCGGTAAAAGCCATGGATGGTATTTTCGGTTCACGTGTGTACATGTATGGCCCGTTTCTTATCTATCTTTGCGTAGGGACGTCGCATGAAAGGGAATTAGCCCCGACTTTGTCCTAAACCTTTGAGCTTGACTTTTACGTTAGCGTCACGTAGTCACGGGACCATATGCGGGACACACGCTCAGAGGGAAAATTTGTCGGCGATTAGTGAAATATTCGTATTGGATTGGACGAAATGTAACGGGCCGACGGAATTGTTCGGTTTACGGTAAAGATATACTCTGTTAGGGAAATCGCCGAGGGTGCGGTAACTTTCTCGAACACCTTTCGTTCGTGTAAGGGAAATTTACTTTAGATAAGGCTGCGAGATGGACGAGTCGATGAATTCTAGTTCACGCTCGTCGCCTTCCAGTTCGTACCGTATCGAGTGGATGGCATCGCCGCGAAATACGTTTCAATAAATTTAAAAAAATCCTTTATTCACCTGCAACATTGTTCTTCAAGAATTGTATTAATCTTTGCAGACGAAGGATACAAATTGTTGTGCGACGCGGAGAAAGTGTATATTACTAATTACATGAACGCGGGCCTGTGGAAAATATCAAATGATATTTTATTACACCAAACCAGCCAAAATATTATGCAAAAATTTAAAAATAAATCGCCTAACAAACACCAAGTCCACAATTTTTATACGCCAACGACGAAAGGTCCTTCTAACGAGACTTCAATTGGCTCTAAGCGCGTTAAGAGCCACGTTTCGTTCTCGCGACAACGAGGACAATTAAGACCGTATTAATTGTCTCGGTTTCTCCGTTTTTTTTTCTTTCTCTTTCTCCTCTCTTTGTCCATCCGACGAATTACGGTCAGTGGCCGCCCCGCGGCGGACGCAAATTCAATTACCGTCTCGCGCGAAGACATGCTAACATAAATAATTACCGACGAAACCGTGCTCGATGTTGTCCGCAGAGAAAGAGAGAGGGAAAGAGAAATTGAAAGAGGAGAAGAGAGAAAGGGGTGCAGCTGAACCATCGCGGTTACAGGACTTACGCCGATGCACTACTTGTTCCAACATAACGATACTTCGCTCAACATTCTTTAGACGTCCGCTTTACAATTGTGTTCTTTCGCAATGATACTCCATGGTACTCTATTCTTATTACCCTTTCCCTTCGAAATACGCTCTTTTGTGCGCGTCACCGTATCCCGTTTTACCATTCCTGTTACGCTTTTCATGCTTCCTACTCAACTGTAGTAATGAGCGTTCAATGCAACTCCGCGACATTAAATACTGCCTTGAATACAAGGTGCTCGTAGAATTGCGAGCACACAATGGAGAATTAATGCCTGTTTTTCCGGAATTCATTACTTCAAAAATATGACGTTACTCGGGGAAAGATCGGTGAAACGTAAATTACTCCCGAGGGAATGATTGTTATTACGCGATGAAATTATAAATCGTCGTATTTTCGTCGTGATGTAACACAACCGGTGAGAACGATTAGTAAATGTAATTTATGCTTAAGAAGATATTGATGTAAATATATGCGAACCGTTTCTGAGATTTCGATGTGCTGAAAATCTCATCCAAAACGCGAAAGTAATCTGCAAAATCTAATCTCTCAAAATCGCAGGACGAAAGAACCGAAGCGCAAAGATCATTCGAACGACAGGAAATTCTCATCGGGATAGTTCCTGATTCTCGCCAGGGGTGTAATAGGTAATTAATTAGCAGCAACTAGTCGTAAAGCCGGGATCGGGTCGCGCGGTCATAAATAGAATTTAATGCTATGCAAAAGTCTGGCGTGGCGCACGCTAATGCCGTTAGTTCGTACTTTATAATTAATCCATACGAAACGGGACCCTGCGGCTAACGATAGACCAGACAAATATTTCCAACGGTGCATCGTGTCCGACGATTTCGCACAAAAGCTCGTCCGACGCTACATACTCAAGCACGTGCACTAACCCCTTTCCCTCTACCTGTCTGTCTATTATCTCCCCTTTCAACCAGAATGAAAACGTGGGGAGGGCGAACTCCGTTCTACCTGGGCGCGCCTCTATACGCGTGTGTGTGGTCTAAATATTGCACACGACTAGGCGGCATCGGAAATAAATCCCATTTTTATTACCGAACGATTTGAATCGAAATTATGTACGCGATCATTGCGTATAATAATATGAATATGAGTAAAAAAGTTCATATTAATATTCCATGAAAGTTTGCCACCAAATTATAGATAATTTCTATTCAATAGGAGAGAGAGAGAGATAAAGGGAGATTCTATTGTACCACATATATTAATAAGTTTCCAACATTTCATTTTTAGTTAGGAATATTTATAATATCCCAATCAGAACCACTATACTACCATAGACTATTGTAATACATTTTGATAACCAATGACGACAATGATTCCATTTGTTCCTCTACTTTAAAAATCAACTAGACCATCCCCGGTCGGTTAAACCAACTAAATAAGCCTGCTACCACAAAATTATCTGTCACAGAGTTATTTCAAAAGTACTCGTTGATAACATTTACACGGCCGTCAGACGGTAAGTGCACTCTTCCGAATGCCGAACATTTTTTCCCTTTCTTTCTTTTTTTTTTTTTTTTACAACACGATCGCTTTCTGGCTCCTCTAGCTACACGAAACCCTTCACCAGCGTAAACGCAGACACGCGCACACAGTCCACGGGGCGGGGGAGTGTCTATCGGTTTAAAGGGGTTAAAAGCGGCGAGATTTTTCGGAGCGCAGCGTGGGAGGTGACGGCTTCAAAGGGACTTAGTCATGCGGTAGCATTCGATACTCGGTTTTTTGTCGTGCACACGCCATCCGTGCACGCGACAGAGTAAGAAAGAAAGGGAATATGCTACCTGATGCGTCATCAACGACTGGGTGCTTTTAAAAGGCCGCAGAGGGTAAGCTGTTTCAGCTTGACAACACTTTCCGGCCCCGCGGCTTCTCTGCGCGGAGAGGTTCAACCGCACCGGTTCGGTAATGTAACAATTACTTCGCAAAGATAAAACGAGCGGCGGAAGGAGGGGGGCGAAGAGGGCAGGTGATAGGGTTAAGAAGGCACGGAGACGCGAGCGGAGTGTGTGGGACGTTAAATATGGAGGCGCACGTTCCGTTGAGAAAGGACGAGCCCACGGCGAGGGTGAACGGGAACAGGAGATTAATAATAAAAACGGGAAATATCGACGGGCACACGTGCACGTATACACGATAGTAGCTGTTGGTTGCGAGTGCGCAGCGAAAGGGTGAAAGAAGCTATATACGACAGGGGGGGGACGAGCGTTCTCGTAACGCAGTTGGATGGTTCGTGAAGTGACGCTTTGAAAAGTGCCGCTTCAAAAGGTGAATGCATAGCGGTGGCCTTCGTCGACGTCGCGGTGCGTCCCTACCCTTCGTCCATTTTATTTGCCCGTCGAGTTTTTGGAGCTTTGAAAGAACGAGGCTGGAGCGAGGCAACGCCACCTCGTCCACGCGACACCCGCTCTCTTATCTTCCTTTTCTTCTTTTGCCAATTACAGTGGTAAACAAGATTCTACCCGCGGCCCGAATATTTGCTACATACATACTTAGCTATCTTTCCGACAGATGCGGCGTTACAGCCTCCGTTTGGACACGAGACGAAACGAGAGTAAGAAGAGAAACGAAGACCCGGAGGAACGGGGGGCCGATAATAAGCGAGGGATAGCAAACCTCACACCATTATGGAATATTTTCAGCGAATTACGCGCGAATCCATTTTAAACCAATTCCGCTACTAATTAATGGAGCAGCGGCAGCAGCAGTAGCAATTCGCCCGTGGCCATCCCTTGTAATAACAACGTGCCACTGGCCCCCCCGGGGGAACGATCGAACGTGGATCATCGATCGTCGCGAGAACTCGTCGGCCGGGAACCAGACGCGAGAACACCAATTTGTATTATGCATCGTGTTGCCGGCACCGATTCCGATGATCGCTGGCCGATATCGCAACTGTTTGCAGAAGCTGAATTTCGAACACGGAATGCCAACAATCGAACATTCTCGCCCGTTACCCCGGTCAGCCATCAATTCGTTACCGAAATCTGTGGAGCACGACGATTCCCTTCGTCGTCGCCGAGATCAATTTTTCAGCGGTGTGAATAATTTGCGAACGATTCGCTGAATCGCATAGCCGAACGTTTTTCGTGTTTCGCCTGGTTCGGCCGGGACAGATACTTTATGCGTGTCACTTTTTATTACAGGCAGTTTTATTTGGTTCGTGTTCCGTGCCCTTTCGATTAAACGTAAGCTGAACGGTGTTTTCGACAGATATCGATGGAGATGTCGCAGGTATATTCGTTGCGCAAATGTCAAGGAACAATGCGTGTTCGAATTTGATTGCATTAAATGTGCCGGGTCGCATTTCTGTCGCACTTCGGCACAGCTTTCTTAATTGAAAAATCAATAGTTTTAGAACGGTCCGTTCAGTCCCTCCGCGGTTGGCAAGCTTTCAGTTTTACGCAGTTCCCCTTTACTTTGTTCCAGGGTACGTATTCAGTTTCATTCCGGCTCTTCCGCGGATTATTCGCGCGCTAGAAAAGCATTCCACCGTGTCGAACGCGACCGATGTCCACTCTGTCCGTTGTTGCGCCGATTCGAGTCGCCACCGCGTGAAACAGACGGGATCTAACGAATTCGAACACGCTAATAGCATTTGTTCGTACCCTCCAAATCGAATCTTCCGATTTCGCGGGACTTTCGAAAGGACAAACGCGTGTACAATATATTCTATCGTCGTGGAAATTGAAACGGTCAACAACCAGTCGAATTTCGTCGCGCCCCTTTTGTACGGCGTGCTGAAAGAATGCTAAAATCGATGTGCACGGCCTGCGTATTCGGTTCAAATGTGTCGAATGGTGTCGCATCATACGCGCGCAACGCGTATTTTCGATTTGGTAAAAAAAATAGGTGGGTAGAACGGACACAAAAGGGGTGCATCGAAACAGACAACCCAGGCAACAGTAGAAATATTTGTATGGATATTAACGCACGGTTCGCGTGTGTGCGAATGCTGTAAATTATTTATTTCTCGACTGTATCGCGTTCAGGCAAAGTAGACCACTATAAGGCAGCAGATTTTGCAATATTATTTTCGATGAAATTCCTGCTAGCTTAGATGCCAGCGTCACGAGCCGCTTGATTAGGATCAAGGTTGCAAAAATCTGACGGCACGCTTATCAATGCAGATAGGTTAAGTGTACTTGTTACACAATTCGAGTGTTAAAGCACTCGTCACGCGAACATAACGAACACAGTTACCCGTTTGCGCTTCGTTATGCCTTTTCCATTCGCCGTCGTGAAAAGCGACGGATATACCATGTGGCCGTAACAGGAGCAAGACGTAAATGAAGAAAAATATAAAAGAAAGCAAAAATAAAGGAAAAGAGCGTGCACTGGCATCGACGACCTTCGTTACTGGAAACCTACATATGGAGGGTTCAGAAGTCAATCGGTGTAAGTCAATTAGCATTCAAACCGAGGTAAATAAGATTTTTATAAATTACTTGGAAGAGAATGATAATGCTAGTACAGTCATACAGTCAATAGTGCCTTAATTGATTTAATAATTGAAAGTTTGAATAATAAAGAGGTTTTTGAACTAGGAAACTCATGTTCGAGGAAAGTTGGGCTTGCACTTATTGGCTTTTCGGCCCTTCATACATCACTTTCATATTTTCGTTTCTTGCGAGTGCTTTTAAGTTGAGACGAGGAATCTTAGGATTCGATTGTACGTAATATAACGAATGTCGTGAAAATGTTGAAATTGCCGCTATTATATTTATGTTCTTAGGTCCTTGGGTGCATAGCGAGGTTCCATGTTAATTACGTATTGAGCTTAGGACGCGTTCTCAGTCACATCAGTTTCTCCGCCATCAACTTATTCGCAATCTCCTTTTTCAACAATTAACTACAGACATATAAAATAACGAATAGGACATTTGCCTTCCCCTTGCATTTGAAAGTTACCAGCTTGCTAGACTGGTACCTGACTTATAGAATGCAACATACAAAAATGCAAGACTTTCAAACGAAAAAAAAGTAGAAAACAAATGATTACTGAACCACGTGTTATTAAGTAACCATTTTATTACGCCTCAGTTTGATTAGTGATTCGAACCTAGAACAGTACTGATCGATTCGTACAAGTAGAAGTTCGTTAGAAGTAGAATCAATGTAAAAATCGAACTGTTCAGAACGCATCAGTGACCGGTTCAATGCTATCTGAAAAATTCCCTTTGTTGCGTGGAAAACCGTACCTATGGTTCCCATCGCGGAAAGGATCAGCCTACTTAGCTCACCAGAAATAGGCGTAACCCGGCTAGAGCTGCTGCTCGTATTTCATCGTTTTTCTACGTGTCGGTGAAAAAGACACCGAAGGTCTGGGGATCGGCTGCAAGCCGATACCGATCGTTTTTTCTCTCGAATTCATTCTACATCTGTTCCAAGTCACTTTCAAAACGCTCGCGTTCATTTCTCGTGGCCTGCCTAGGCTAATTATGGCCTGGCGACTCCGTCGAGACGTTTATGCATTAAAGCAAATACGCGTGAAATAAACCCTAGCCGGAGTTACGGGGGAGGAACACCTTTTGACATATGTGGGGCGGGGTACCGGGAATTAAAATTAGACGGCCACTTTTCTGTTCCAAAAAGTCGTAATTCATAATATATTGGGCCTACTTAAACGTAAACACTGTTTTTAAGATTTGTGTCGGTGTTGCGGCGTTTATTCAGTAATTGTATTGACCTTATTTTTATATTGGATGCTCAACGAAACTCCGAAGAACGACTGAAGATTGTTAAACATTTTCAACGTAGAAAAAGCCCTTACTTCGTTCCACGTGTAATAACTTATTGAAGGGACGGATTCTGAAATATTAAATGTGCGATACAATGATGTATCTAAAGACTACTGTTTCCAGCATAGCAATGCGATAATAATTTCAAGGCAACGAAACTGAATCACCGCGAACGATCTTGCTCCGTCATTTTGGAATCTGGTGCGCGAAGGCTATGGTTTATTATGGTCATTATTGGAGAGGAGAATCTAAGAAATACGTCTTTTAAAATTCTAGGTCAGAGTTGCAGCGGTGCGAAGCGTTGCACTAGAGAGTGGCTGAAGTTTAAAACGTCCATGCAGGAATGAGTCGTTCTTGTGTCGCCGCTATATAGGCGACATTATTTCTCTGGACGAGGAGTTCAGATATTGTTTTTCATTGTAGCTCCGTTCCCGAGATGCTGTCTACTGGATGCCGATTCGCTGGCGTTCAAGGTTCAATACGTGTACTCGAGCCCTTCAACAATTTCGAATTAACAAATTGTTCGGAATGTCAAGTGATCGATTGACATGATCGAGACAGAGGAAAAATGAATAAATTTATTTGGCAATTTCTTTAGGGCAAAGGAGCTCGCGTAATACCAGTATTTAATATTTAGATGAAATATTTATTACTATTCTAAATTTTCATGGTCCCGTTTATGCGGAATTTTAATTTTAGAATGTATCAGAATTTATACTTTTACTTTCAAATAGAGTGTACTAAATTCGTTGTATTAATTATCCAGCAATGTTATCGACACAATACGATTTGACAATAATTTTCTGTCTTAAATAGCTGTAAATAACTTCGACATAGAGTTAATTATTCAAATAGATGAATACTCTATTCATAATATAAATACGCGGTGAATATAATAGCGTAATAAAAATTAGAGTGGGAAGCAGTCTTATATTTATATATGTACAGCCTTGAACGGCCAATTAATTTGGAACAAACTGTAGATGCACACCGCTCGAAACAGCTGGGATTATTCATTTTACTCTCACAGATAGTATATCTAGAGGACCGACGAGTAAGTGAACGTAAGTAAAATCAATAATATGACGGTATTTGCTTATAGGCGACAATTTTCTTTGCTCAACTGTGTACCACCACTATTGAATTCTTTTCATTAAAACTCGTCTCATTTGGCTTTCACTGCTTTCTCCTCGCGGAGAAAGGATCGATCTTTCATCTCGCAAAAGATATTTAGATGATAGAGCAACAGATCGACGAATTTTCTGCGAATATTTACCCGTGAATAATTTTATTGGCGACAAAGGTAAGCATTAAGGGTGAAATCTTTGTAACAACGTTTCCAATAAATTATAATGTAGCACGTGGTACAAAATCACTTGGATCTTGCTGATACTAGTGACAATAATATTAATCGAGAAATTAGGTATAGATATAAAAAGTGTTCGCGGATTACAGTCAGATTATAATTCACGTCGAAGCATATTTTAGAATAAATGCATAATTTATGTACAATTAAATTTGGTATTCAAATGACTCTTGATAGCTAAATCAAAATATCCAATTCGACCAATTCTTATAATTCTCGCATGATTTCCCCCCTCTATTATATTACAGCAAAAATAATGATCAATGCAACTGTATCTGGCGCACGGTTTCGAACATATACCCGCTCGATGTTTGCAGCAATTGAACTTCCGTATGTCTTCGCAGAACTACATAGAACGCGATTAAATAAACCGCGGGCATGATATTGAATAACAAACATTCGCGGAAAAGTACGCAGAGAAACATGAATATTTCAATTTCAGCCACGAACTCGAAATAAATTTCGTTCCGCGGAACATCGTCACAGGGGCGGGTTCATGCCGCGTGCCCGCTTCCGGAATAAAGTTATTAATTCAAGGTACGATTGTGCCGAGGTTAGAGCCAGAATTCATTATCGTTCTTACGTGTTTCCCTATAGCGCAACGGTGCACAAGAAGCAAAATCCAGATGTCAGATATTTGAATGCGAAATGGGGAACGGGCCGAGCTTACGCGAAACTAATCGGGCTGGTGTTGTTCTGAAAACGTGTTAGATCGGCCAACGGGAAAAGATTAAAAGCCAACAATTTGAATAAGAAGCTTAGCGCGGCCGGCACAATAGTAATTCGCGCAATTTACATACTTAAGCGCCGGTTGAAACGGGTCACCGCGTCATTACGTAAATACTCGAGAGAAAGAGGGTGTTTCGCACGGAAATAGGTAACGCGTGTCGTTAACGTGTACACGGGCCGGATAGGGGGCACGATTTCACACGAATTCTGATCGGTTTTCGATTAATCGATCTCTACCTCGAGCGAAAAAGGGACGAGGACTGACAAACATCGACCCGCACGGGTTCCACGCGAGACACCTGCGTTAAATTATTTTAAATTGACAAATTCACGAAGCTTTTCGCCGGTTTCACGCTACGTTCAATTATTGTTATTATTCGGCGCATTGCTAATGCACGAAATATTTTAACCATCTTGACCCGTAGTCGTAGCGTCTCGTAACAATTATTTAATACCATCAGTTAATTGGAACAGAGTAATTAATCACGTGTACAATACGAAATATGCAAAACCAACGCAGAATTGAGAAAGATAAACACATTGTGTAAATCAAAATATATAATTCCATGTTCTGCCAACAAAATAAATGCGTAATCCGTCAACGATCATCCTCATCTCACTTATTACGAAAACAGTATCGTACGAACGTTAATATAATCGTCTAAAATCCATGAGAAATAAAATGCAACATTGCCAACCAAACCGCCATCCCCGCATCAACGAAATACGTAATCCCAAGCCACCGATCAACTAATTCCAGTGTGCCACGCTGTCCCATTAATCCATCAACAACCTTACGCCAAACACCCTAACCCTCACCCTCGTAACTCCCCGCCGCTATTTTTCCATCAGCACCCTTCTAGCCACGATCGTTCCATCGACGTGTTGACCTCCTGACACTCGATGGGAGGCGAGTCCCTGTAAAACTTCTTCCACACGGCGATACCCGCACCGCGACACTACTTGTACGATGCATACCGAACGATCATGTACAAGGTTGTTAAATAAAGCGATGGAAAAATTCGTCGGTTTGTAGTAACTCGTCGCGGACCGCATACAAACTATACTAATTCCAACGATAGCTGTTAGCAGAGAATAGCAGAGAAATTGGTAACTAATGTACAATACATGATAGTGGATATCATGGTGGATCATGACGAGCAAACAAAAATATCTCGGCGCAATAATCTTTGCTATTAACAAAAAATGGGTACATATACAAATCTCAACGTTTCAATGAAGTGTAAGATTCTATGTCGACTATTACGTTACGATCTAATTCGTTATAGGGCTGGTTCGCATGCGACCCGCGTTTCGGACGGCCCGGGTCCAGAGGATCGCGGATCCAGGGATCCAGCAAATACGGAACAAAGAAGTAAGGGCGAGTGGTCTAATAGAGAGAAGCGGGAACGTGTATCGGGGCTTTACCTTGATTTGTCGAGTGTGTGCGTCACACGGCCGTGGCTACGGCGCACACCTACACAGAAACGTGGCATGTCGGGATCCGTGAACCGGGTCATCGGGGCATTTGGGTGCAGGAACCGGGTGCATCTATGCGCATATGCATACGAAATGACCCAGATTCGAAGCGGGTGCACGCGCCCGTGCTCGTCCTTCGCCCGAAAGCGTCGCGTCCGCGAAGAAGCTCGTCGAAAAATACCGCCCCCGTGCAGTTGAATGTGTGTCGATACCTTCGGGAGCTCCGAGAGAGCACGAGCGGATAGCCAAGCGGTTGCTGGTTCAACCGCGTCATCATCCCCTCGCTTCTGCGCTCCATGCCGCTACGTGGTGTTCCATCAATTTGCGAGGACGACAGAGATGCATGGGGCAGAAACGGTTGGAGATGGATTTGGAAAATTCGTGGGTCGCGTTGGAAAAACGTCGGCCAACTGTTTCGATGGGATGGAAATTTCGTCGCGGCGATGCGGTTGATTGTTTGGTTGAAATAATGTTCCGGAATGAATGGAGTTTCGGTCGATTTGCTTCTTGGAATAATTATGCACAGCTGCTTGGCCGTGTTGGGGTAGCATTTTGAGGAAATATTGTTTAACTTTTGGGGACGGGAATTGCAGAGAAGATTGGTGTTTGCGATACACTTCTACTCTTTTCTCCTATTTGTAAATACAAATGGTAGCCGTAGAATTTGGCTGGTCGAGGAACAACAATTCAAGCATTGAAACTAAAACTGAATTTCGCCACCCTATGGCCAAATGAACTTTTGCAGAACAACAAATATTTCTATCTTTATGTACGGTTCAGTACTGACTCGTTGAACGCGTCAATCTTAAATTGTTAACAATATCAAAGGTTCCATCTGTCCTCGCACAGATTCGTGATTTTATTACAAGTTCCCAGATCTCTGAATAGATTTGACTTTTCGTTAACCGTGGCGACAATATTTCCTTTCGTTCAATCAATTATAAAATTCTTACGCGTCCTCGAAGTTACCCCGTTCGGCAAAGGGTCGAACATTCGTCCTATTAATACTGGCGTATACAGAAATTCAGCGACAATCGTCGCAAGCACAACTCAACATCGTTAAGCACTTAATTAAAATGGAATCAAACAATCTCCCAATCTCTTCGCGCGATAACAATAATTCCGCACCACCCTGTATAACCGAGTTTTCACGGAGGCCGCGTTTTCCGTTGCCTGGCTCGTGTTGGCCGCGTGACGTCAATGCGCGACTTGCTTAACAAATGAGAGGCGGCAGCGCCTCCGTCGTTGAATGCAATTATAATTTCATGTGACATTCGTTCGCGTGCCATTCCTTTCTTTTCTCTCGTCTTTTCAACACCATCGTTGCCACTGTGCCGCCGTTTGCCGTTTTACGTTATTATATTTTCTTCCGGACAGCGCCTGTCGCGAGGCGTTAATAAATACGCGTGGCACTGCTTTGCTAATTTCCACGGGTACGGAATACTTCAATGGGATTTCCACAAAGGTGCCCCCCCGGCTCGAACCGTAGAATTTCCCGGTTTTCGAAACTTTTCTTCTGAAACGGTCCGAGTTTTCGGCTCGACCGAACCTCGGCCAGGCCATTATCGATCGACATAGGTCAGCTCGAAGGTATCGCCGAGGAGGTTGTTCCAAGGCATACATGTATGCAGAAGATTCGTCGACGTAACCGAGGTCAACAGGGACCTTTTATTGAAATCCAGAATTCGGTGTTCGTTTCGGTTTCAAGAGAATAGGAATATGCACTGTCGAAGATGCGGCAGAGATTACGGTGGACGAGAAAGGTTTGTATATGTAGTCTGTCATGGACTGGCTGTTGCTTGGAGGATGGTAGAATTAACACGAGATTAATGTACGCGTGTGTGCATCAAGAGGGAAATTATTGATTAGATCGTACAGGTATTGCTGCGGGAATTTATGATTTTCGATAAAACGGCACAATGGTTATTGGGTCCTATTTAAATGTACTGACTTTTTACCTACTCATTTTCGTGTTTCAGTAACCACTGTGAAAGTAGACTGCTGCGCCAACTTTGGACACCTATCACGACCCCGATTCTCCTAATTAAATTCCATTAATCGTACCGAAAATTACTTATACGTTTACTTCACCGACTCAAACGTATCGACAAATTTACAAGTTTCACGAAGCAAAACATTAATTGCTCCACATAACTCTTATTCTCCCATTAACTATTAGAGCAAGAGCCAACAAGAAATTAGACTAACAATGTAAAAATTGTCACGCAGAAATTCCGTTTAATTTATCACAATATAATCATTGTTTAAAATGAAATCCTTCATTCAGACCTATATAATAGAATACATGTAATACATGCATACATCTCGTTTCTGACCTCACGTATTTTTCCATCACGGAGGCGCCAAAGCCGTCGCGTGAACCCGTTTGCTTCGTCCCTGTTTCTCTTCTACGCGCGTTTCCCAAGATGGGTCAACGAGATACCAAGAATTATTCAGACGAAAGTCGCCACAAGTCGAACGTAGCTCGGCTGGAGCCGGCAGCCGCAGAGATAACGCCGACACGTTTCCGCCAGAAACGAAATATCCTGAGCAGTTTGCTACTCCCCAGTTGGATATCTCGTCCGCGTCTTTACTGCTGCGCAGGGATGCATTGATGTGCCCCCCCGGTTTTTACTGCCGGCACAGACCCGCTGGTAGATGCGGGTCGAAAGTATGTGGCAAATGTGTTTTCCTTTGGGTTATTTTTGAAAAGCGTGACAAGGTTGACAGCCTTGGGGTCATCCTTTCGTTGCCTTGGACGAATTCTTTGGAGAAGATGATTTATGGATGTTTTCTAGCTTGCGAGTGAACACCGACTGGCGTTCCGGCCGTGGCGATGGGTGGGCTAAGACGCGCTGGAGAAACGAAACGTTTTGTACGTCTTTGTGACAGCGGAGGATATTGTTTTGATCGACTGTGTGGATAATGTGGTGTTGCCTTTTTCTGGGAAGTTAAGTAGGTAGTTTGCGTTGTTTAATGAAGTTTTATTGGGTGGCCTTTAAAGTTCTAGGTATAATGCTTGTTTCTCTGTCGGGTACGAATAGTAGAATATGGGGGTGGCGATTTGGTATAGAATTTGGAGATTTACGTATTCCACTTGGATAAGTACTGCGTAAGTAACTGCTTTCTTCTTTTTTTTATATATAAAATAGAGTATCGGTTAGAATTGGTTTCGGTTTCCTGTACTTTGTTGCAAATAAGTACGAATTTATGATTAAGGATTAATCTATAGTAAAACATCCAATGTTTTTTGTGTCAACATTATTCGATTTAAATTCACTGCGAGCGTATATAATTTTACGAGCGGAGAAGATAATACCGATTTGATTTTTTCACGGTCGCTCTATGAACCTTAGATGGTTAAATAATTAATTTCCAATGGTACTGAAGTATCAAGGTAGGAGTTGAAGTAACGTGACCGCTGTTCGACTCGTCATTTCCTGTCGCAAGATTTTTACACTTGTAGCGCACGCGATAAGACCGCGATGACTGGTTACATGTTCGAAACACGAGTCGGTTCTTGTATCGTTGATCCGATGAAACAATTTTTTAATGCAGTCACGTCGAAAGCCTCGGTATAAATTAATCACGGTCTTCTGCCTGAACAAAGAAGTACAGACGTCGTTGGTTACCATCGGACAGTTCATCAGACGAAGTTCCATCGGGACCGACCAATCATTGTCCTCATTCCTTCCATCCAACTATTACGCGCCCTCTGAGATACTTTTTAAAATTAATCCCTCCACTATAGTTTAATAAGAGTCTTTAATATAGCCCAAAACGTCGGTGTTTTGAAAATCAAAAGAAAAGGAAAAGAGAAAAGAACAGACGTACTCAATCCAATTGTATTCAATTAAGTGGAGCAAATCAACTCGTTTTTCATTGTTACTATTATTATCATTATTGGAAAAATCAATGCGAACAAGCTGGTACGTTTTATATTTATCTCGTATTTAGACACTTTTGTGCCTAGGCATTTCTGTGAAAATAACTCGAACGTATTGAGATTAATTATATTTCACATAATCGAGAAAAAAGAATAGAAAACGCAATATGGTAATATTAATTACATTTTTGTATACTATACGACACGTTCACGCTCAAATACACAATGGCCAATGGAAGAAAATACTTATTGTGGTACGTTCACTGTTGGGAAAAATAGCACGGAAAGAACCATACATTCATAACATTACAATTTGCCCCAACTTTTTCTTCCATCGCGTTACTGAATTTAGAGCAGAAACATTATCCACTATCATTTTCACATTGCGAAAGAATAAAACGACGCAATAATTGCACGAATGCATTACAGAGACGCAGCGATAATAACGATATACATACATACGTAATATCGTTCTATTATCCATCGATTCTTTAATTTCTTTATTTCTCGCTCGCGTCGAATAATTTCCACGAAAAAGGGACTCCATTATCGTCTTCGATTTTACAAGAACCCGTCCCCCATTCCTCCACGATGTCACGAGTCTATGGCACCGCCAAGTTGGAACTTTTCAACTCGCATAGAACAGCCTCATTGCTCTCGAGACCACGAACAAGAAATTCATTTCGAAGGGCGGAAAGGGATGGGGGGGGGAGAGCCGGGAGTATCCCCCTTTGACGTAATTTTAACGAAGCGAGGATTTTCACGTAGCGCCCACTTGTTAACGACGCACAAAGTGCACCCCTTTATCCAAGGCCCGTTCCCATCGTGGCCGATTCCGAACTGTAATTGGATTGTGGACCGTGAACCGGAAGCGCATTTGGAGACTCCTCTGGAACGTCGGGACTTTGAAGAAGAAACGTTTTCATGGTGGCACGTCGCGTTCCCCGTGATTTCGTATTCCGTGCGAGTGACTTTCCGATTTTGTGATTGTAATGCACTTAGATGTACAGCGCCGTTCACAATTATTCGAGGGATACAGATTTTATGCCCCCCCCCCCCTACGTTTAAGCCATTGACAGAGAATTCTGGCTGTTACCCGTTTTTTTTTTGTTTTCTTCAATTATCCGCCGCGAGATGTGGACGTTTCGTTAATGCAAATTAAATATATTCCACGCGTATTTGTTTTTTTACTATTGCGCAATAATCGAGTGCGAGTATCTGGACAGTAGTGCGGACGCAATATAACAATTATAAGCGGGGTTTGTTCAGACAAATAGTGATAAGCTTTAGTTGTTCTTTACTTTTTAATTTAGACCACATTCGTCGAATTACCGGTGAATATGCGAAAATGTTTATTCTTATGCGCCTATTACTTTATCGGAAAGTTAATAGATACGCAAGAATAGTACGCGATTAATTACGAAATACTTTTCCAAATAAGTCTCTTCGCTCGAAACAAATCCACCTCTCGATTACATGCAATCACAGGTGAACGTTTCTCAAACTAAAATTATATCTTGCAATAAAATTTTGTTTAAAAATCCGAGTACATCTTATTGTATCCTCTTCATCCCCGGAAATTAATAACGAGGCGTATATACAGGGTGGCTCGTAACTCGCGCCGTATCCGGAACTGGGCATTAGCTGAGGTGATTGTGAACAACTTTTTCCTTGACAAAAATATTGTTCGAAGCTTCGTTTTCCAGTTATTAACGAAAAACACTGGCCAATCAGAGCGCCCCTGTAGCTGGCGCTCAGCGACGAACGTTTTATTGGATGCGTCCGTCGCTGACGATGAGCGCCAGCTATAGGGGCGCTCTGATTGGCCAGTGTTTTTCGTTAATAACTCGAAAACGAAGCTTCGTACAATATTTTTGTCAAGGAAAAAGTTGTTCAGAATCACCTCAGCTAATCCCTAGTTCGGGATACGGCGCGAGTTACGGGCCCCCGTCTATATATGTACACGGCTGTCCCATTGAATAACAAAAAAAAAATTGTTACCTTATTAGATCGGTACAGTGTTTACTGGCTGATATCGCGATGGCCGTCAGATAAGCGAAGCCAGGAAACAATGGGATCCAATGTCGAAATGAACGACGGTATATTCGCGATATCGCGGGCAATGTTTCACTCGATACCGCAATGTTTCAAGGAGGTCGCTCTCTTTTTTTTCCCTTCTATGCACGACACTGTTTCGTTGTCGTTTTATAACATTCCGGGGGAAAATCTTCGATGATCGATACTGTTAATACGCTTCGTTTGAGCGCGAGGAAACGGAGCAGCACGAGAAATATGAAGAGACCTGTAACGACGGTATTCTGCAACGTATCATTATCAACGGACGGGGGTAGAAGGAAAGGAAGAAGAAGAAAAAAATGGAAATTCTTTCATCGCATCGACGATAAGGCTGATTTATTCGAAACACAATGGCATATTATTCGTAGATACGCGGGACGAAAGATAATGGCGGTACAAACAAAGACGAATTAATGACCCGTGGAGCTTGATACTTGCAGCAACCTTGCTTCACGATTATGCACGTAACTCCCATGTAATGATTGTCGTGCACGCTAATTATCGTCCCGAGCAACGGTTTACAACAATTAACGGCCATTACGAGGCCGATTATACGATCTGTTTCGTTACACACTAGATAGATGCACGCGCGCCATCGACAGGTTTCTTAAGCGAGTTTCGTGAAATTTCTAAACGGCGTTTCTAATGGTAAAACTGACCGTCGGGGAAAGGAGTTCAGAAGTGTTCCAGGGGATTGAGCTGTATTTCGAGAGTTTCTCGTTTAAATTCGGTTAATTGGTGAAATTGTGTATCGCGTATCATTTGGGTTGGCGGATTCGATTTACCGTTGAAGCCGTTTGTTCGTAGTATAAAAGATGTGTTCGATGACGATGCGTAGGTTGCAAATTGTTTGATTAGAAAATTGTCTTCCTATTAAATCAAAAAAATGGTTATCTATATCCATTAAATAGGTAAATTATCGGTTGATCGCGAAATCACGACCTTCGTGGCAAATGCTTGCTGTTTTTCTGATTAGATTAAAGGATTGATACACACGCAATCTGTTTGTCGATCTATTTTTATCAATTTATAAATTCACCAACTGCGTTCAGGATGGACAGACCAGTACGATTATTTGCTAATTCTGGTCTCCACTTTTACATTCGAATATTTCTATTCGTCCCAATGTCGGTTGACCGAACGCGAAACCAAACGTACCAGTAAAACAAAATGAAATTAACTCACAATCTATTTTCGGGACAACCACGAAACGATACATACGAATATTCGTTACAAAATACCTGAATATCAAACGTACAAAAATGACTCCATCGTGTTACGTGGTCTTGCACTCTCGTGAGAAACTGTGCGCAAGCACTCGTCGCAAGCAATCTAACAATTTTCCCGAATTCTATCCAAACACGTCTAAACCACCGGATACCAGCACGAACATTCTCTTGTTCCCCATACTTCGCACTTGTAACCCTAATTCGCCGCAACGTGTTCAACCGCCAGCGGCATTAAAAGCAGGAAGCTACGTCGGTGATTACGCCGGAAGATTCGACTTTGTCCGCGGATTTTAACTCTCCGCTAATCCTCGAAATCGATCCGCGAAATGGTAGCAATCCGGAGAGACCATCGTGGTCAGAAACGCCGGACGAATCCGCGTGCAACACTCGCGGAAAATCTTTCTATCCTTATCTATCTATAACATCCCACATCCCTTTTCCGCTTTCGTTCTGACATCCTGGCCCAAAGCGCCGCGGCGGCGCATTGTTGCGACTTTCGTGTTCACGGAAAGGATACGGCGCGAGCACAATGCGTGCCTGCGGCGAGGAGGCAAAACGTGAAAAAGAGGGGAAAAAAAGGAAAAAGGGGGCTGGCGAGGCTTTCGCAGAAATTACGGCGAAACGCCGGTCAAGATAACGACCGACCATTGTTCGGGGAACTTCCCTCTCTTCTTCTTGGGGTGGCTTCCCTACGTAGACGGAGATTTCTTTCGCAGGATTCGTTGGCGATACACGCGGCGTGGTGTAATCGACGCGTCGCGATCGGGGACCGACGAACGTCGTGACATAGTTTTAACGAGGGGAATTGTGCGCCGTTTGTATGGGGGGTATAGGTGTGTGATACAAATTGTCCGGAGGACTATAGGTTGAAGATCGAACTGGGGTTGAAGCTTTTGGACAAGGGAGGCGATTCTTGTTTGTTACCTTACGTTTCGTCGAGAAAATCGAACGACCGAGAGGTGACAATTATATTTCTAGCAGTGGATATGTTTCCCTTTTATAGTTTAGACGCTTTGCTGATGCGCGATTCGCGGTGCGGTATATGATCTTTAATATTATTGTCATTTTAAATTCAGTCTATTTAGAGGTTCCACTTTCCTATGGCAGAAAGGAGATCTCCGAGTGCGAAGAGTTAAAGGGACATCGTGTTACACGTGTGCATATTAATTAATCTTTGATACAGGGAATTAACTTTTATTTATTGTCTTACTGATGAAAATTTGCCGCAGTGAATAATTATGTGTGACCGATTTTAAAGTTGATATTACTATTTCGTCATCTGTCTATAGAAAGTACGATATTGCTTTAGTTTTAGCTTTAGTCTTAGCTTTAGCTGAATTTAGAAATAACTTCTTACTAGCAGTGTAAATGTGTTGCACCTGTTTATTCGAGTTTAGAGAATTTCAGGTTTGTTTTAATTATTCGTATATCGTATTTATGTTTGTTTCTACAAGGACTATTCTAAAGGAGGCTTGCAAATACTTTTGTACAAATTTATTCTGTATTCTGAATTGCGGTGTATCACGATACTTTTTTTATACGAATGCACCTTGCACATCTAAGCCTAGATTTATCATGAGCTGTAAGAGAACAGCGCATGAAATAAATGAACACCGAAGAAGAATGGCCGCTTTCCGTGGAATAGTTTCGTTTTGTACCGGCATGATAAAAGTTTGCCGGCATTATGAAACATAGAACCGTATCATCGTTTAGAAAAAAAATAAAAAGTGTTGCACAATTGCCCCAGTGTGTTACTTCTACCTCCACGAGAGAGAGTATATTAAAGACTGCAACGAATGGATGTATAGAGGGTGACCTATTTCAAACTTTAATGAACCTTTCTCCACAAATATATTGAACGGAAAAAAAATACTGGTCAGTGTTTTCAAAGAGAACATTTTCAATCTTCACAAAGGCAGACTTAAACTTATTGGAGAATGTACACATTTAATATCTAATATTTAAGCGGAATGTAATGCAATTTTATCATCGGGATAAAGTATATGTATACATGCGTAAAACATAAATTCTAATTATATGCGACATCATTTATAATAAATTGAAAATTTGAAAATGAAACTAAAATTAATTTATCGCCAACTTTTTGCTTCATCGATTTACATTCGAACAATGTAAAACTATTTCGTTAAAATAACGAAAACTCGAACAATTGAATTAAATTGGTAGTCGTGCCATCAAACGGAATGCAGTTTGTGTTTATTTCGAAAGTGCTAAATATCTCCAAATGAAAAAGTACACGACTTGGACCGCTTTCATAATCACTAGCCGCATATAATAATAAAAGTGTGAGGGCTTGTACACGCCATTCGCGGTCAAAGGGTTAAGAAGAACACGTTTCTCCAAGAGCCAGGGGCAAACCCATCCTAATCATATTCCTACCAGCAGCAGCCACAAAAGACGCGTCATCCCAATTAACCATCGCCATATTATGATGAAACAAAAAAGATTTCATACGAGCCACGATATCTGATCAATCCTCGGCATATCTGATGCTTCACGGAACCTTCGACCGAAGGGGTTGCAGCCAACAGAAGGGTCATCAACGTCCAACAGAGAGAGTAACACAAGGGGACCAAGTATTTAACCGAGCGTATAGGACAGGGAGGAGGGAAAAAAAAAAGAAACGAAATGGGCAACGAGCGATCAACGTGAACAGTGTACGAATGTTTTCGTGGAAATTATCCCAGGAAACAGTTCCGAGTTAACGACCAGGTCAGATTTTCGGCGACTCCAGTTACATTGTTCACGGTTGCTTTCCACGAAACGGTCGGGCAACACCTGGCCAGGTAGACGAAAGCCACGTTCCTTTCAGCCGTCCAAACAAAATCTACGTTCCACGGCCCTCCGGCCCATAGAACACGACCGGCCACGAGGAATCGCCTCTTTTCAACGCGGAACGACAGGAAGCTAACTGCATTAGAGTCGTGCTCGTGCTCGGACCAAAAATTCACGTAGCGCTTTAACAATGCCGTTTTTTTCAATACCCTAAAAGATTACATTCGGCATCGTCTCGATGAGGGTGAATCGAGAATGGTGCTCCGTCGAGATTTCGAATGGCCGTGGAACGTTTAGTGTGCCGCGTCCATATAATCAATGCTATCTGATGCGCCGTTCCATCGAACCGAAGTAAGAGCGACTGACGGAAATGGTACCCAGCTGGCTCGAAAGAAAGGTTTCCAAGGTTTGTGGAAGGTTTTGAGACCGAGGTATAGCTATTGTTGTCGATTTTGATTGTTGCTTCGAGCGTGCATGCATGCTCCTTTACGGGGTGGAAGATGACACTGTTAATAGAGGAAAAATGGGGATTGTAGTTTTTCGAGTCTTTGTTGCGTTAAAAGGTTGGCCGTGTGTGGGCCACGACAATTTTCTGATGGAAAACGTGTATCAGATTTCGGGGTACGTGTACACAGTTTTGGCCCTGTTGAACGGAACTGTGTTTTGACTCTTTCACGGGGTGAAAAGGGGTTCGATGCAACGAGTGTTGATCCGTTGAATGTGGCACTGTATGGAATAATAATAGAGGAACGAAAGAAAGAAGTGTATATCTTGTATCCGATTTATTTCGAATGTAATATAAGAGCACGCTGCTGCATGGTTCTAAAATTTCTGCGATTTCCGTTTCCACAAAACGGAAACTTTTGTCTAATTCATTTAATGTTTCACTTCATTCGTTATAAACGTCAGACGCTTCGGACGCCCATCCTTTATTTCGCACATTTTAACGAACACGCTTTAATGAACGGTAACGTTCGCGCAAGATGGGATTAAAAAAACGAGAACCACCCTCGTACAGGACGAGCCGCGCATTATCCAAAGCGGTTAACACCAAACCTTTTGCACTTTACAACATTTCTTTTGTTTCGTGCAGCCAACAGATTTGGCCAATGAGCGGCTCCGTATCGCGCCAAAGACATTTCGATCTGGCCAATCAGAAGTTCGTTGCATCTCGATACGCATTTCCCTTAATGCCACCCTGTTGTCGCATCCCTAATCTAGCAATTCCCGACGATATCGACAAGCCTCCATTGGCCTGTTGTGCGCGTGGAAATTAGACATGTCGTGAACGTCGATCACGGGGACGTATCGAGTGGTGGCGCGATTGTTTTAACGCGAACGTCCCATAAAGTGCGCGGCGGTGTCGCGACAGTGGCGTATCTCTCGCGGTAACAAGCGACTCCGTGGTACACGTGCATACAGATCAACGTGTGCATACGTACGCGTGTACGGCGGTCGAAACGTTTGCCGATCTGGTTCACACGCGGGTCGCAATATATGCTGAATAGCGTTTTATCAATAAATTCCATCCGACTCTGCGAGCCAGAGATTATGGATGGTGTACGGACCGAGCATCGGTGTCACGAGTATCGATGACCGGACGGGAGGGTAGACCGTGCTGGGATTCGAAGCCGGCAGAGACAGGACCATTAAAATAATTATAGTTCCTGTGCCGTTAAATTAACAGCCACGAATAACGACCGGGGATCTGATTTATTGTCGCGCGGCCTGACAATGTCGTTTATCGACCAAAGAACAAGTCGAAAACCGACTATCGACGTCGCGTGCTATTAACTCGCGAACAAATTCGTTAATTGAGATTCGGATCTAGATTCTGGCAACCAGGTTGATTTACGATAATTAGAGGGGGGAGGGGGGGCGGCAGAGAGGGAAAGCTCGTGCATAAATAATTCCGTCGTGTTTCACGCGGCATGAATAAATTAACGTTTGATAACGTGTATTAGGGTTGTTACGGTGCATCAATTTGGATAGGAAAAATGTCCGAAAAGGGGTGCATCGATAATTGAATATAGAGTAGAGGCCAGTGGCACGTAGAATGTTCTTTCATGATTGCTGCGTTGTGAGTCTAAATTGTGCGCTAATTGATCATTGCAAATAGGAGAGATTGCCGATAGAGCTTAGCGATTTGCTCGATAATGGACGAGAATCGAGAAATGTAAACGGACGTTATTTTCGCATAGATAGAACGTTATTGATATAATCGCTCACCGAACGTGTACCACTGACAGGCAATTACAACTGCTTGAATTTCGAATTTCTCGAACATTAGATCGGTGGAATAAAGAGGTGCCGTTGTTAATTACGTTTGGCGGTTGTTAACTGCGCCAGCAAAGGGTGTGCGCGACAAATATAAGTAACTTTCGCAATCTTCAGGGAATATCTCGAGCTGGTAATTACGTCAATTACAGCATGACCTTAGGTTAATAAATATTAATGCTGCCCCATCCGGTATGTATGTTTCTGTGCTGCTCGTGGCTTTGCTAACAGCAACGAGTAGACTAGGCTTCGTAACGAATGATAATTGCCCTCAAGGTGATGATGCGCAAAATTTGCACTTCCTATAAGAATTCGAAGGTAACAAGATAATGCTCTCGCGCCGGTCCCGAGGCATTAAAAATCAACACTTACCACCGCGTTGTTAGAAAATCTATTGACTTTACAATTACTACATATAGTACAGTGCTTACCTTTGTTCGATAATTTTAGTCACGACCGAACTACCTTTCAGTAACAAGAAAACTCGTCGAAACTTTGTTTTTCGAGGTTTTTCTAGAACAGTACTAAATCGAAGTATCTCCCAATTTGACTAACTTTCCTCCTGAAAAATCTTAGCTCAAGTAAATACAAAATGAAAAAAAAAAGAAAAGAAATGATAGGAAACGCGCGCAAATTTGTTAGCACGCCGCAAAAGTGAATCTCTCGCGGGAACAAAACGCGAACAGTTTTGCCAGCAGTTTCGCACTCAGCCCGATTACCGATAACCGTTCGCCCGATCCACAGAAATACCAAAGCAGAGTTAATCCGTCAGAATATCGCGCCGTTCCGCTAGGAAATTGGAAACACAACGCGATAACTGTAACCGAATTTTCTGCCTGGAACAGTACGTGGAACATCGGTGCGGTTGATTTCACCTGCCACGTGTTTTCCGGAGACCCGTTCCGGCCCCGCTTAAATATTCCAGCGACCTCGCAGAAACAGCCGCCATTATCCGAATTGAAAAATATCGCGCTCGCAGGACAGTCCCGATAGGCAACCTGAAGAGCTTGTAGTTTCACTTTCTGGCCGCCTTCCAAACGTCCCGGAGACCTAGATCTGCGTTACGAGCAGCGGATCGATATTCTTTTCTTTTTGTATTTCCACGCTGTACCGTCCATTGTATCTTGATCGCGGATTTATGTACATATTCGTTCGAAATGGCGCGGGTGGTTTTCTATTCTGTTCTGACGCTTGCCATCGACGCTTATCGACGGGCGCGTGTGAACAGAATGTCAAACGACGGTATTTACCGGAAGAGCATTTCCCATTCTCTTCTGCTCTCGTCAATATTTACGACGTTTAACAGTTGACTGTCTAATGTCGGCTACGCTACGCGGGTACTGATTAATTGATCGTTCAAGGAGAGGCCAATACGGGGAGAACAGAGTTTTCAATCAAATTTCTGCGGCGCGGGAGCGTTTGGAACGCTGACGGGATCAGAGTTTGGAATATTAATTATATTCGCAATTGTAGAGCGTGGAGAATTATCGACAATTATTTATTGAACATTTTATCGATATCGTAATAATCAAGGTACACATCTTTTTATCGTAATTGCCGGGAACAAAAGCCTGCACTACGTCATGAAAATAAGTTTCAAACCGGGGCGCCGAAAAAGGCGCGGAAGGGAGCGAAGTTATTAAAAATTTAGATTAATTACTTTTTTCTCTCTCTCTCTACGATTGAATACACCGACGAAACTTTTCGATCCGGTCCGAAAGTTCTCGAAAAGTTTTCCTTATCGCAACGGTACGAACGTACAGAGAAATTCGTTCTTCGTCACAATCTTCTAATCATTCCGGACTCTTCAGCTGGTAATTATTACGGAAAACAACGATCGAAATTATCCAGCGACGGAGGTGGCGTACGGAGTGCAAAAAGCATACTCTCGATCTAGAAGTGTCGCTTATTAGTAGCGCGTGGTGACAAAAACGCAGAGATCAATTAGGGTTAACAGCGGGTAACGTCGCGGCATTTCTACTTCCTATTCGTCACACAACAAAAAAGCAGAAGGGAGAAAAAGGGACAATTACAGAATGCAAACAGCGTAAACTGGTCCCGAAAGCCGTAGAAGTTCCATCGAGCGCGCGAAAAACGCCAACGTTGCATATTTAATTACTAAACTGGATTGGCCGATATTCCGAGCCACGTACGAATGATTAAAGTTTCACACGCGTTGAGCGAATTTTATTCGGGACAAGGAGGATTTCTATGAAAGCGAGGAAACCCTTACAGCTACGTCAAATCGATGTACCGAAGCGCTCGCAATATCTGTCTGCCGGTTTTCTTCATTTCTTTGCTTTTCGTTTAGTTTTTGGTGTTTTTTTTCGTTTGTGAAACACGGCGGAACAATGAAGTCTCGTTTGACGATCGAACGAAGTTAATTATCGTACCGGGCTTCGATTCATGCGCCTCTCGAATATCGATGTTTAATTTCTCCGACTTACATTGTTCCCTTTCATTGCGATTACGAGCACGTAGAACGGAACGTCGGTCTGGCTACATGGTTCTTCGGGGATTAAGTTAACAACTCGTCGGGGAACAAAGGAGGGACGTAATTGCCGCCACGATGGAAATATATACTGGAAATATGGACTGTACGTCGTAGAACAATTGCCACGAGAAATTTTTCTCGTGGAAAGAAGTTTGTATGTTATTTGTGATTTGAAATCGAACCGCAAGTTGAACTGCAAGGAATGGCCAAACGGGATAAAGTTTGTCGAAGCTTTTAGCAATTACGCAGCATTAAAGTGCGATGCTGTAGCGTGGGAAAATGTATTTGTCGCTTCTGTTCCGTTGTCGGGGAAACGGTCCTTGAATTCGTTAGAGACGAGCGGGCATAGTTATCTTTTCAACGTTTTGTATTATACTGCGAGCGTCAATTAAGTTATACGTTCAGTACGTTCGGCCGATTGCTCGCGCTCGATTCAGGCCGGCAGACTTTCTCCGCCCAGGAAACGGCCGCGTGTTTTTGCAAAAACGCAGAATTGCATTATGCGAAAACATTTCGCAGCTGGCCGGCCTGCTCGTCTCAATATCCCTGCATGTATACAGTAACAACCGTGCCATGTGCGCAATACAATGCACAGGAAACACAATCCCGAATTGAATTTCGTACATCCGACTATGTGGTCGGATGCCTATACCAGTAAAAAAAGGAAAGTACGAAGTGCGAAGGGTAAAAATAAACGTGCAAGAACTTCCGCGGAAAAGTCCGCTCACCTGAACCGTTTCGTATGCGACACTTAGCGCCGCCACTCGTTTGTCTCGTTGGAAAACGTATATTCGTTAAACCAATGTGCTTCTTGCAACTCATTCATGCGCTAACTAACATTTTGCATGTGAAAAAAAATTTTGTCAGCAAGGGACGCGCGCACGAAATGCTTCATAAGCCGAAATGTTTCTCCAGACTGCATCATAAAAAGTGTCGATAAAAAATGTCACGTCTAGAACGGGGCTTATAGTCAGATTGAAGGAGTGCTGACTGGGGCTTTCAGCTATCGCATGAAAATCTGATAGACTCGCATCGTAAGGTCTGCTCCGATATTAAATTTCATACGTCCTGCTTGCAACCCGAATTCTGCGGAAGCTCTCGACGGAGAGGAAGCTGCACGGAACCAGATACCCTTTACGCAAGGGAAAGATGGCCTTAAGTTTTTCGCTACGTATGGAACGCGGTAACCCTTTACCTTGCAATATCCTGTCGTCTACTCCTGATGCAAGATATAGCCGTCGTACGCTTGGAACGAGGCTTTAGACATCGATTTTAATTTCACCTCGATGGTGCAATTAAGATCGACATCTGAACGAAATGGAGAAACGTTGGAATGTGTTAAGGGTTCGTGATAAACGAAATCGGAATTTCGGGAACGTTTTTCGAGTCAAATAAGTAATAAATAATATTCAGAAACGTATCGTGAACGAGGGTGAAATCAAAATTTCATGTGTTAGACCTCGGCTAGACTTTTTTAATGAGTGTCGTTGGCGAAAAATATTTCAGTTTGGCCGACAACTCGAGCGTGTTCAGAACAATATTTAAACAGGCGAACACACGAGCTGCACACGTGTAAAATTCATTGACGAGGTTTCAATGTTTGCCTTAGAACAGGAAAATGCTCATACGATATCCACGGACAGGTACATTCGCGCGTGTTGCGAAAATGTCTACGTTCAAATCAATGCAATGAGAAGCTACGAGAATGACGATATTTTTTCAGGTGGCTCTGGAAGAAGTCTTCTCGTCTGAAACAGGCCTAAAACGCCATACCAGGTTGCGTCGTCGAATCGCGAGCGAAATGCGCGTGTACACATGAATATTCACGCAACTGTTTAACGTTTCGATGGATCAAAGAAATTTGAATATGCATGTTCCTTTGGCAGAACGCGTTAAATGGTATACACTATCAGATTCCAAGGTATACATATATTAGCGGACCACTTTCTACTGTCCGATTTAAATGTGTAAATGCCTATACACCGATATCGGCCATTGGTACGACTTCCATTCGTACAAACGGGTAACGATGCCAATTTGTCGATAAATATTTAAAACCTGTGTAACCTTCACCCCGAACCGTTTTCATCTGCTTTTTATCGTTGGCATTGTCACATTGCGAACCTGTACGAGGGTGTAAAGGAAATATGTGCTACGTATTATAACAGGTGTTATTCTTTTGTCATCGCGTAACACCGAGAACCGGATATTAAGGAAAGGAGTATCAGGTGTTCGGTAGTGTTTGAGGATGTTCGCACGTTCGAAAGTCTTCTTTTTCGTCTAACAGTGAAATAACTGAGACGAAGGTTTGACAGTGTCAAAGAGATTTCAATAGTTTTTGGTAATTTTAAAACGTAAAAAATTAGCAACATGTGGCATCGTGTTAGAACTATTTAATTATTTATTTTGCAGGTGAAATATGCAGATTCTCAAAGCACGGTGAAATGTAAAATTAAGTAAGCAAGTAGTGAAAGTAAATTAGAATTCCGTTCTAATAATTTGTTGACAAAATATACGATACTGGGAAACGTATCATAAAATATGTATACATTATTAAATTTTTAACGCCACGTTACCTTGAAAACTCAACATACTATCCAACTTTTCTTGACAAAGGTACGTAGAATATTAATTGTTCAGCAAAGGGTTACCATCTGATCAATGGTTCCTATTTGCATACGTCGGTTTCCATCCAGGATTTTCAGAGATATGCATAGTCTCGTCGCGTGTTTTCGATAAAATGGAAGACAAATTGCTTTGTATCGAACCGCCTCAATATTTCACTCTAATTTCATTTTATATTTCGAAACACAAATGTCGATGTCAAAACTGCTATGTGCTCTCTCATACATCGTTTCCCCGTATCTCGAAAGTACTTTCTCACGTTTTCGCTCGCGTAAATATCATCGTTTGCAGGCGAGCACCCTGATGCCGACTTTTGTGGCTGATCGATTTAGAAGTGCGAGTAAAAGATGTTGTGAAGGATCTTCCACGCCTTACGAACGTTCTACACTGGGATTTTAGAATCAGCTGAGAATCAGATGAGACGTTGTCGAAGATATAAAAATACAGTGTTCGCCGATTCGCAGGAACTTTCAGCTAGGGATCTAAACTGATACTTTCCTAACACAAACTGATAATTGGTGTTCATTCTTCCAAAAGTATCCCCGACCAACGTCACCAAGAGTGAAGTCATACTAACATTCATTATTCCATATTATATTTTCAGTCGACCAGAAGATTGTTTTGAATAGCCTCTGCTCTGTTTATTATTATCGATATTGCCATTATCATAACATTACCGTCAAACTGATTAGAAATAGTAAAACAGAATTTCACACGAACGGCGCTAATAAGCAGCCATTAGTATTTGGAACTTTGGAGAAGGCGATTTTATTTTGCATTCTACCTGCTAAAATCTCACGTATTTTAATTTTTAAAAAATATATATAACGCAGTGAAAATACTAGCGACCATATATGCAACAAGTCCAATACAAAGCACTATCCTAATTATAAAAAAAAATTCCCAAAGAAGAAGAATTCCCAACGTTAAAAACACAAGTACATACCCGCCTTAAGAACGAACCTGTACAGCCACCGTGATTGCGTCACAACCATTTAAATCACTCTTCAATTGTAAGCGCAAGTTCATTGGAGGCAATACCGGAAATGTAATGATGGCAAAGAACAAGCAGAAGAGGAGATCAAGAATGATGAAACACCCGGCGAGGATGATGAAAGATCCAATGCAACAGTGAATCCGAGTAAGATCGCTCGTATAGCGTGTACGGGCCATAAGGAGTCGTGCAGCTGCATGACGTTCGAAGGCGTTTCATTAAAAGTCGATGTTACGACACGAGGTGTGCCCGATCGCACGCGGATCCAAGCACGCGACCTAGACCCGACCTTTCCCAAGTTCCTGTCGGAAAACGGGGCTAATACAGACACCGACACATTTCTTCGGCAATCGAACCGTGGAATAAATGATGTTCTGCGTACCGCCTCGATCGCAGAAGCCAGCCACTCGAATTACGAGGGTGCCAGTATCGATCGTTGTTTTAAGTGGCGCGATCGTTGTTTTCGCGGCCCCTCCGCTGCTGGGAAACACAAGCTTATTGTTTGCGCCTCTTTATGTCGCGCGCTCCATATTTTCCTTGCTCCTTCGCTTGCTTTCTAAACAAGACGTTCGACGTGGCCGAATGGCCGATCGATTTTTACAGCCAAAGGTTAAACAGTTGACGACTTGGTCGGCTTCAATGGATAAATTAAGCGAAATAATAGCCGCGACACGAGCATCCCGGAAAGCGAATCCTTTCAAAAATCTCAATAGAACAGAAATAAGTAGACTAACGAACAACAAAGACTCGTATTAAGGATATAGAAAAGAATAAGTTATTTTATTCTATCCCTTTTGCCCTGGGGAATAAAATGGTTTATTTCATTTCATTACAACTATTTCGCTCGCTCGTAGAAACGGGCGAGAAATAAAATTATCTGCAACCTGCGCTACTGCAACGATTAAACCCATCGGTTCGAGGGAAGTGCATGTGCATCGGTCGAATGTAATCCCGCAAGATATAGCGTTGGAAGTAACGAACTGTGCTTGAACGTCGTGTTAAACGTGCAAATTGGCTGCGGTATCGCGAAATGAGTTTTCCAGAACGCATGCGGACACCGTGTGCAATACAGGCCAGCCGTCCGAGTAAATTGTACGCTTCGCCTTCGTTTACGAGAAGTTGAACTTACACGTTAGGCGTTCGAGGAACCTTCGATCCATCTCGAACGAGCGGAGAGTGAAATTCAGCGCGTATATCGTTTCACTTAATATTTTATCGCGTGGCTTGTCGCCGTCTCGGCTCGATTCACCCGCGATAAGAGTCGCCATTGAAATTGCGAGCTCGTTGAAATGGGTCAAACTCGACGTGCAACTGGATGACCGAGAGGGCAAAAAAAGGGGAGGGGGGGGGGGCGAGAGGAAAATTCAATTAAAACGATCGAAAAAGTTCCGTCTATCGGGGAAGATCGAAGTTATTATTGTATTAATTAATTAATGAAGGAAAGTGTACCGCGGGACGGGAAGAAAATTCGCGTTGAGAAGCTCTCCCGGCTTATCCCGTTCGCAGAGGATTCAATCGATTTCAGGCGGCATCTTTCTTGGGATATTTCTAAACCCTTCGCTGGAGAACTTCCGGTAACGGGGCACTCTTGTATCGCAGTTGCGTCCGATCAACCGAAATAAAGCTGCTCCCCTTTATGGCTTTCCAACAATAAAACGCTTTTTATTGATTTTCTTGCGTTATGGATACTTGGATATCCACGGGACGTGTAACGTTAACACGAAATAGTATTCAGTCCGACTATTAAATCTGATTTACGACTGATTCCCTAATTTATTAACGCATCGTTTGTTTAATCGTGCGTATTGTATTATGTTATATTACGAGAGGAAGACAATAGAATTGAATACACCGAAATAGTTTTATTCTGTACGAGAGAAAGAACAGATGAGCTTAATTAAATTACATTGCTGCACCAGTTTTTTCACCTTTCCAGGGTCAGTTTCACCGAAAATTACACAACCCAAAATGACAAGGGTTACCCAGTATCATATTTATACGCACGGAATATAGAACATTCGAATTTCCTTACTGTGCCTCATACATAAACGCCACTTTCACGCAATATGTACATATAGTACGCGCCGGGGAATTCCGGTGGGGCTGACCAACCGTGGAAACATTTATAAGCCGACACCAGTAATTTTCGTCGACAACCAAACGTATCGCTTCGTAACGAGCTTCCAGTTGCCGGCGTGCACGGGGCTCCGAGCCAATATTTCACCAGATAATAAGGAGCAAACAGCGCTTCCTTGTTCCGGGTGACGCGAACGCGTTATTATGCATGTACATGCCCCATATCCGAAGCAAGGGGGCGGGCAGGAATATGTGACGGAAACGACGGAAATTCGTTCGACCAAACGTCGCACAGTGTGGTCCAATAAAGCGTAAAATGGATTAAATGCCGAGCCGTTGACGCGTCTATGGAAATCCGAAATTTCCACGGAAAGACTTTGTACAGTCTCGTTGAACTCAGTGTCAATGAACACTTGATGAAGCCATCGCGTACGTCTTGCTTAACTGGCCGACTGAAAGCCAACGTCTCACCACGACGATCCTATTCCATGATTTCCCTTTGCTACTTTCGTTAGCTCGCGATATTTGTCGGATTAGGGTTCACCTTTTTTCATGTTTTTGTAATATTTCTTTGCCTGGTCATTTTTCTTTTAGGCCTAACGTGCGACGATTTGGGCAGACATTATTTCGGTTGTTTTGTTTAGTGATTTAGCGATCTTTAGGTAATAATTAAGGAGCAATATTTTGACCAGGTTATTTTATCCTGGATAGGAAGTAAATGTAGACTTCGAAATGATGGGCAAAGTATGATATAAAGTGTGGCCTGTAATTTGTATTTTAATTTTATACTTTTAATAGAACATGATAATAAGTAAGTGCAATAGTGTATAAAGAACGAAAGCTTCGTATTTT
Source organism: Nomada goodeniana (assembly GCA_963969485.1). NCBI lineage: Eukaryota > Metazoa > Arthropoda > Insecta > Hymenoptera > Apidae > Nomada > Nomada goodeniana. Next base: position 27,928,651 of record OZ018299.1, on the reverse strand, counting down.
CTTATTTTTAATAAGTCTCTGGCATAAAACCGTACGACTCATTGACGCGCATACTTACTCCGGAATCCTTATTCTTCGAATACCGCATTCGTGCGTCGTTTCTTAAAATAACACCGTTAGGTATTATTATATCAGATTTGGTACATGTCTGAGTCATATATTCGCAGTCGAATACTTAGCCCACGTGAAATAAAAACTCCGATCAGTAGCATGTCTCTCTCTTTCTAAAAAATAGTTTTCAGACGTGAAATCCTTTTATTATAAAATCATTTATATACAATATATGTAATATGCATTTACCGATTTTTCGTTTTTCTTTCATTCTATCTGTACGTTTAAAGAATTTACTTTCTTGCGTTGCTTTAAATACCCACGTACGCAATCATATAATATTATTACACCCTACACAACATAGATCCATCTGAAAGATATTCTTCACTATTCTCTTTCCTTTTACATATGATATTCTTATATATATATATGCTTTATGCTGCCAATAATTTATCTTCTCATTAAATGCAAGATAAAATAACTTCGTCATTTAACGGTTGTCTAATTTTTTCATACTAGTCTATCAGCAATTTAGAAAAGAAAAACCTTTTTTCGATTTGTTTGTTGTGCTCTCGTTGCACATTTAAGGATACCTGCCGACATGTAACCGCAAATCCCTACGTAATCTAGACACCTGCAACTTGCGACGCTAGCGTCATAAGGGAATGTTACATTACTACACTGCCTGGCTATCGATCCCAGTTATTCGTCAACAGCTGTTCCACGTCGAAGAAACGACGGCAAGGAACGCAGTCACAAACGGTTTCAGTTGTGACGTGGCGTAAAATAAAGGAGAAATTGTATTTCTCCCGCACGAATCTCGAATATTCACGTTTAATGAACGCTCATTGCACTCTATGAATTCATAGAAGGTAGGAAGCACGTTAGTTAAAAGGACGAATTTAGGATAGCCATTTTCAATTGAAATTCCCTTCCGTGAAACAGCAATTTCAGTAACATAACGAGCGTCATATATTTATAAACGGAGCAGGAAAATTTCTGGCGAATATAAAAATGTTCATTCTACGCTTCTAAATTAATCATAATTTTATTGCTCGCGCTTTAGAATACCAATAGCATTCTTGGATGTTCTTGCACGTGTGGTGACTTTTGTTATCTTTGCTCATAAGTCTCGCTCCTGGATGGAGGAATACGATACTCGATCTCTAATATTTTAGCTTTTACTTCAACGCGCTATTTCTCGTCCTTACTTCACTCTTACTACTCGACTACCGTACTGCTATTACTATTACATTACTGTTACATTACTACGGCGAGCCATCGTTCTTGCGCCATCTCAGCCGCGAAAATTTCAGTGGCTACACACGATGGTAATAAAATAACCATTTATTTAAGGTCCTCGAAAAATGAATTGCCTTCGGACGGATGGCCAGAACGTTCGTTAAGGGTTACCTCGATTGTCACGGTTTGCAAGGGAATTAATCAAGATCGGTGATGACAAAAAATGAGTTAACATAAACATTTCTCATTTCGCTCCTCGACGAATTATTCGAATTGTATCACCAATGATCCACGGTGTTACAAGCAACACATACTCGAACCTTTCTCCATAACCTCGCCCCAAACCAATTGCATAACGAGCATTTCGCTCCACTTCCTTAATACCAAACAGCCCGTTGAACCAGAACCGTCCACGCTTTACGTATCAAAGCGCGACACGATAAATCACGCCGTATGTGCAGCCCACCCCGCCCCGAGCAGAGAGGCCCACATCGGCAAGAACGAGAAAGAAGCCGGAGCAAAAGCCGCAGAATTCGGTAATCGTCGAGGGGCCAGAATCCGCCCTCCGCCCGGACGAATTAGTCGTGCAACGTTTCAGCTTTTCGCCACGACCGTTTTTTTTTTCTCCACCGTCTCCGTCTCCACCCTCTAGCCAACGTTCGTGACACGCGAGAGCATAAGGGCCTTTCATTACGACTTCGTTACGATTCTCCCCGCCGAACGCGAGGGGGAACCCGCAGAACGACGGACAAGGATGACGCGGGGATTCCTCGTACGAACCGGGTAAATGGAAAACGCCGGGGCAGACGAGAAAGCATCGGAAGGGACCCGACCACCATGACCAAGGGTGTTCCAGGCATCCGAAGAGAAAAGCAAACGTCTGTTGGGAACAGCTGCTTCTGCTTAAGCCCGTCGTTCGTCACACGGTGCGCGCCGTGTGGACTCCTTGGACTACACGGCAGTGAAAGAAACGAGAACAGAGATAAAGCGAGAGAGCCCCGCGTGTAACTGGAAGAAAGACGCGTGCACGTAACACACACAACGGCCAGGCGAAACGGTGTGCGTGTATGTGCGCGTGCAAGAAGAAAGGAGCGATCGCGAGGGACGCGGACCGACCAAACTGACGGAGAGAATAAATGATTGCTGGAAGGGGATGAAAGGGAATGTGGGTGTGGTGGTGCAGGGTGCAGAAGAACTCTATATACGAGGAACCCCCTCCCCCGCTGCTGCTTGCCGAGTGCCGATCGATCGCAGCAAGTTCGCTCGTCCGTGCTGCTCCTCTCTTCCTCCTATCATCCCCGCAACCTCGAGCCACGGTCTGTCACTCTCTCTCCGATGCACACTCACCCTGTCTCCCCGTCTCTCCGTCTGGCCGATGCTATATCGCTGCGGCCAGGCGAGGAGCAGCCGACTGCTGCCGCAACCCGTCTGGCTTCGCGCGACGACTCGCATTACCACGGTCATGTTTCTGCTAAGATTTCCGCGGAGAATAGGGTTCGATAGGAAAAACGAGCAGAAGGCTCGTCGATCTACAACACAGACGGTGGTATGCGCGCGTGTACGCGGTGCGTTTCGAAAGCGGAGGCGCAAACTGTGTGGACTGGCGGGATGTCTCGGGGGGATTCGAGGCGGTGGACAACGGGATTGGTTTCGCATGCGATTTTGGTAAGAACGCGTGTATATGCGGTTCTTCGTTTGCGGTAGATCATATATTTGTTTGGAAGGCTGGGTTGAAGCGGGCGAAGAAGGTAGGTAATGTTTTGGACGGGTATCTTGTTGCTGGATCAAGCAATTTAGTACTTGATGTTAGTTATGTTAGTGAAAGATAGTGAAGTGAGTAGAAGATATGTTAGTAAAATGTTAAATAGTATCTGCAAGTGTTGTCCGATATATGAAGATTGTCGATTAAAGGGCGACTATTATTTTTGCAGATATCTAATAATAATTCGAAGTACACCGTATTGAGTAAACGTTGTAAGAAGTTGCATAACGGTGGTGTTTCAAGCCTATTGCAACACTCGCTCGATTACAACAAACACCTGAGAATCGTTACGAAATCGTTAACGAATCCCGCCGAATGTTGCGCATTTTGTTTTGTAACGCATTAGAGTACATACTTGTCCAGCCATTTAACACCGACAATTTACGTTAAGTGCCACAAATTATCTGTAAACCGATTAGCTCCCCATTACATATTTGTACATTTCCTAAGAACTTTTATGCCCTTTCCCCCAATCGATTCCGCCAAGCTGTACGTGCACCTATAACTTTCGAGACACCATATATATGTATACGTGGGTTGTAGACACACAGTAGACGTAGGATGCGCGCAGAGTTTTCGAAACTCCCAGGCTGCGGGTACTCCGCGTGTTACGGTGGGATTAGAAATGGAACTTCGTGTTCTACCGGTGGCTAAATATCCCACGTCCGGGATCAAGCTCGTGTTACCGTTTCTTTCTCGTCGTTCTTCCATTTTACCCTGAACTCGTCGTGCAACCAACGACATTTAATCAAACCATGTAATGCTCGCTCGTTACCAACAAAACCTATACACATGGGTGTACATACGTATACGTTTATTTCGGGCAACGTTTATAAAGACAATTCACAAACGTGGACCACCCGCGGCCATGTCAGTTGTTCGTTGGGATCCAATCAAAACATTCGCAATGCCGGCCGAAGGGGTAAAATTGGAAGAAGAAAGGGAAAAAAGGAAAAATCGTATCAACGGCGCGGTTGTAACTTTGCGCCACTTTGAAGTCGATTACAGCCGGTTGGTAGATAATCGGCATTTATCGAATAAACTCCGTAAATAGAGCCTTGGCTGTCGCGAATGCAACGACGCGGGGCAATTCCCTTTCGCATTTTAATACCTCGCGAAGGAGTTTCGAAGTGGACGATTTATCGGTGACTGATTGCGAAGTAATCCAGGCCAGAAATGCATCGGGAGAGAAAAGTATGGGACAGATGGAGACTGTGGTGATTTGTCGCGTGAAACTGATTCGTGGTCATGCAGATATTACACTACTTGTATTATTAATACACCGTGTTTCAAAGTGGGATCGATATTCCGAAAATATACTTCGGGCCATGTTGACGGAGCTATTGTCAATCTTATCATTATTGTTATGTATTCGCGGTAGGTTTAGGAAGTGCGCTTCGATTGACGAGTTTAATAGTTAATATTCGAAGAAATATTAATACTGCGTGAATGCGAATATCGGAAAGTATGTGTCGTGGAAGAAAGTTGATTTGGCAATACTGTTCATTGAATACGACATTCGCGTGGCGAGCGTTTATTGTGGCCCGAGATTTGTAATTAAATGCGGTGGTTATGTGTACGGGCTTACACGAAATGTAAATATTATTTCGAATATTTCAATTGAAAGTATGTAGCACTCTGTTAATTCGCTGCCTGGAAATACTTTCGCGAGATTCTATAAATCGTTCCACTTTGTTTGTTCGTCGAGAAAGTTTCAATATCCTTTTCTGCTGTGACTTGCACACACAGGTGTTAACAGCTGAGTACGATGTATAATAGTTGAGAACGGTAGAAAGGACGGTTGCTAAATTAACTCGCGTATGATATTCCTAACTGACCACTTTTATATTTTTCGTATTCACCGATATTCTAGAGAGAAAGTTGAACACGAGGGAAATCCAAAGGACTTGGAGTCCATTGAATTTTCACTAATTACGATACACTCGTGATTTAGTTTGCGTTATAAAATACATTTCATCAGTGGAAAATAATAATGTAAACGATAAAGTGTAACAATAATAGTTTTGTCCATATAATAACAATAATAATAATAGTATGTTGTGCAGGTACACCGTGATAAAACCAATATTAAAAGGCTTGAAAGTTTTGGGAAATGAAAAAATTAGCACACTTCAACCATAAAGAGAAAGCCTAGTTTAAATTTTACTTCGCATTAACTGTTGCATTCTAATTTTCTTCTAATTACCAAAAACAATTCAATCTCATCTTTCGCCAATATCCTCCATCTTACAATTGCATTTGCACGCAAATAAACAATGTCGAAACCGCTTTTCTTGTCGCAGAAAAAAAGGAACGCACGTGACTCGTCCCATTCGCCGCGCGAAGAGAAATTCGACGATTAGAAACGCTGTGGTCACGACAAAATCGACTACACGTGTATACACACGCACACACAGGCACAGACACGCTCTCAACGTCCCACCCACCACACCTAAAACTTCCTGTTCCAGTATTTTTCTTTTTTTTTTCTTTTTCCTTTTCGACCACCGCTCACTTTTGATCCCAAAGACTAACAACCTATCTAAACCCAACACTGGTCCTCCGTTTCCGTTCCGAACGCATCGACTTTCGAGCAAAATTCCATTTCCCTTCGAACCGGCTTTCCTCTTTCCGTGACCGGTATATAACAGAGTATCCCCGTGGCGTTCCTCGGTCAGAGTCTAGGATTTCTCAACCAAATTGCTGACCCGTCTTTGTTTAGCCGGATTCCTGATCCCGGAACTGGAGCCGGAAATGAACCTCGATCTTCAACCGCACGAGATTAGAGTTCGCTGGCGGAACTCGTGAATCAACTGTGTGTTTTATATCGTGCCTTCGTTTCGACGCCACCTTGATTTCCGCGAAAGTCGAAACGAAACGGGAACGAAACGGTGGAATTGAGAGGGATCGATGAAAGGGTTGAAAGGATGATATATAAAAAATATAGAAGCGTAGGGCGAAATAGGCAGATGGAAACGGGGCTTATCGTCGATGATGCGCCAAAAGTCCGTGCAGCTTGGGCTATATTCATTGGTGAAAAGGGTACAAGTGCAATGGGCAACGGGAATGAAATTGTGCAGAGCGTTTCTATATCGCAGTTTATGGAATATTAATGCCATTGGGTAATTCGATAAGAGGGAATAAATCGAAAGTATGGAGCACATTGTTTTTGCAGGATTTTGTCTCTTTGGTTCGAATTGTATATTTCATTGCTTAGGTATTTAAAAAAATATGCACCTATTAATGTTTAGAAACTCGTCATTTCCGTAATAAATCTTATCGACGAGGCGACTCTAAAAGTTTGCATTTATTTCTGGATCATCTATAAACGTGTGCGTAAAGTGTCAGGCACGTATAACAAATTTTATCGTGTCACATTTGTCATTCAACTTTCGATATGAACAAAACCAAAATAGAAAAATGAAACGAGCAGCAACTGGGCAATCAAATATACGTATAATTCAAATCGAAGAAACAAACTGCTTGGTACCTGAGTTATGATTCACTGAATGAAAATAACATTCAATTTCAGCATCGGAACAAATTAAAGGAAATAATACCTAACAGTGACAAGTTCGAACAGATAACGATAAGCCATTTGGAAAACTTGAAACGCATAACGCTTCAATAATTAGGAGGCATTAACAGCACAAATATCTCTACTATACTTTCTACCAAACCCGATAATAAATTACATATTACAATTATTACACTGTTATCCTTAAGCATATAATATCACATGAAATATATAGGGCAGATAAAATGAAGAATTGACTAGACAGTGTCCAGGCGATGTTCAAGTGACCTTCATATTAAACAATAAGAAATAATTAGAACGAAATTCACGACAGTCAATTATCCAATTCACCAGGTATCACTATAATCCTCGTCTTATCCGCCGGATAACGAAGGTAACAAGATTGGCTTCCGGTGTCCTAGGTCCACTTGGCCTAAAAGCCAGCTTCCCCGAAACGGAGGTCTGGAATTGCTTTCTGGTCGAGCTATCCAGCATTTTTTTCTCTCTTTCTTTTTAGGGGGGAAGGAGGGAATCTAAGAAGGTGGACTCGCCCCATGTTGGATCGCGCGAAATAAGTTTCCTGTCCGTGGAAAGACAACCTCTTCCTGCTGCGGCAGGTTTCTTGCGGGAGTGCATTAGACGCGTCTCGATTAAAAGGAGGGAGAGAAAGAAAGAATCAGGAAGGCAGAGAGATTATTATTTTTCTTCTGACAGTTCGGACTACTGGCAATTTCACGGACGTCGAGAAGAAAGCTGTGTTCCTAATGAGAACCGTATTATTTCCTAATGCAACCGATTTGCTTTCTTGCCCGTTTTTCCTTCCTCCTTTCTTTTCATTTCGGGTTTAACCCTGATTCCCATAAACTATCGATTTATTTGACTTTATACGATTCGGGCGCGAGAATTTTTTGGAAACGGTCGAGCCGTTTTAATCAATTATATTCGGCTGTTAGTTATTTTATTATCCTCTTTTCTTTACGGGGTGTTGACGAACGTGATCGTATTTAATTTAGTCGGCCATTAATATGATTTGCGAAAGGTCTATCTGTTTGAAACATTTATACTCGTATGTGCTCTCCTCCATTTCGTTGAAAATCGACGTGTATTTATGGTAAATTTAATCGGTGCGTAAAAAGATGTATCGCTATATTTCTCTGTCTAACAAGATAAAATGAATATGTCTAGAGCTGTGCAGCTACGAAGGTGAATTATAGCGCTGGGCATGCCTAAGTACATATATACATGACGTACGTACATACTTTTCTAGGTCATCGATATTTCAATATGAAATCCATCATTCATCTTGCACCTTGTAACAAAATTGGAATGTGCCTTATCACGTTTCGATTACGATCTACAAGTTTGGAAAAGTCACTCCGGAGTGATAAATGTGTTACATCCAACGTATTGGAAATTAATCAAAGGAAGTGATCTTCTGCAAATAATTATTCGATGCCTCATGAAAAAAAAAAAAAAAAAAGGAAAGAAAAATATAAAACGCAACACCGATGCACGTTATGCACCCGATTCTTTATATAACTTGCTCTTCATGACTGTCGAGTCATTGATTATGAAGCCCGTATAAACGACAAGCTCAGGGCGGTGTATAAATAACGCATAACCGGCGTTACTATTAGTGTTAAAAGAATCCAATGTCGCCATCGATTTTAATCGCATATTATATAAATTATTTATCCGAGAAGAAATTTTTCACAAGTGGCGCGTGTAGTTCAACCCTCAGTTGCAATACATTCCATTGAACCCGATATGAAAGATTGGAATAAATCATCCTGCGAACATTGTACAAACGAGGCATCGCATAAATTGTACACCATTGTGAAACACAGAAGTATCTGTGCATCTTTATTCGTCGTTCGAGAAAAAAAAAGGTTAGGCACTTAATACTTTCACCAAACAGTAGCCCGTTTCTCGTATTTCACCACAAGCTCACCGTTACAACGATCCATTCTTTTCATCTTCAATTTATTTATTACACTTCGTCCATTCGCCTATCGGATTAGGATACGATTCCCGTCCTCCGAACTCCCATGAAACATCCAATCGATGCTGGATACCATGGAGTAACGGAGGCCTGGCGAGATAAACCGTGAAAAAAAAAAAAGGTTCATGGCTTATCACCTTAACGGCGAAAGGCCATGCTGGTTCATGAATAATAATTAAAGGTCAGATTATATGTTGACGGAGTTCAGATGTCTAACGGCCGTTGAATATAAAGCAGATTATCGACGGCAGTCTAGTTTGAAAACAGGCAATCAACGTTCAATAAGCCGATCAGTTTGGAGCCTGCGGGGGACTAAACTAGGATCAAGACTCTCCCCGTTAATCAATCGAAACGGAGCAGAGGGTCCAGTTCGTTCGTTTCTCAGAATATCGATCACGTCGGAATATTATTGCGCGCGAATGTATCATTTCGAAGGCGGAAATATGAAATTAACGGCGCGCGGACGAGCCAAACGTTCAACAAGCTCGATGCGTTGTTACTTGAAACCGTGTCTCGTGAATCGCTTTTTCGAAAAAAGGCGAATCGACGTGCAAACGTTCACTCGCGAATGAGAAACGCGCATCGTTCCTCCGCGATCGAGGTGCATCGGGGAAAAAAAAAACCATTGTTCGAGAGTGACACTTATCCACTGATCAAACAGAACAACCGTGTCCGGCTCTAAGGTCGCCGACAAACTGATAGCCGTGCTGTAACCGGCTGTGGGTTTATGCAAGTGCATATACGTACATATGTACATATGTACACCATCCGGGTTATGTCACCGTAACGTTGTTTGGCGATGCCACGATGCAAACACCCAGAGCTGGCCTCCGTCACTCTTTGGCCACCGTCGCGTACGTAGCGCAAAAGGGTGTCGCCAATGGGCTTTACGCAACGTAAATTTATTCATCTGCAACCGTGATCAACGTGGGCGGTTATTTATGATCTTGTATTTCTCGTTCGTTTCTTTTTTCTATTATTTTGTATCCCCTTGCGTGCCTAACCGCGAATACAACGTTCGACGAGGGCGTACGCGCGGAGCGCACGGAATGCAAATGTTACGGGATCTATGGTATTGAAAAACAATAGCAAAAACAACGCACACTTGATCGTTGCCACGGAATTCGAACATGTACGCGTGCGGGTGCCAAAGACTTCGATATCTTGAATATCCCGGTGCCTCGTAACTATTCGCCGTGCCGCAGCGGAGTATGCGAAATATTTTCACTCGTCCAGCGAATCTGCGAATACGTGTCGGGTCGCCTATATTTAACGTGGAAAGAACGCGGCTAGGAAGGGGGATCGAATAGATCAGAGCGTAGATGCTGCCACGAGTTATAGAGAATTCCCATTATCGGATACGGTCGAAATCCGTGCCTTCGTCGCTCGACAAGCTTTAAGTACGATCGAGAAATCGGTTGATTTATATTCACCGGAAGCGTTGTCCCCGCTTGTCTTGGACACGAGGAACAGGCCGATTTCCTGTTTCTTGTGTCTGATGCATGTGATGAATTTCGCGCGGAGATTTACGATTGCTCAGGGTTATACAACGCGTAAAGAAAATAATGTGTGTACGTACGCGCGTATGTATGTATATGGTGCGGCAGAGTGCGAGGAGTGGGTCGCGGGCCGCAAATGCGGCTGAGGTGGATAAATTTAAATAAATGTGGGAGAAAGTGTGGGCTGAGTTGGTGGGCACCGACAACTTCGATGTGCAAATGTAAGAAGACAATCATGGGAGCGCGAGCCAGCCAATCGTATTCATATATCGAAATATAGTTCGTTCATCGTGTAGTAAACAAATGTTTGCAATTATATAAATATTTCATTAACGACTTTTTACGCCATCGTCGTGTAAAGAAAAATCGCATCAATCGTTACGCGGCGTTTCAGGTGCAATGTTACACGGGTTGAATAATTAATCCCTTTTGAATTTCCTTACTTTTATTGGTTCGCTGGAACTCGTCTTTACTCCAATTTCCATTTCAATTCAGTTTAGAGTTAATTTTTGATCGGCCCTCGGTGAGTGTGCCCCGATCTTCACGCATCGTGTCACACTTTCAGTAATTTCTCATTCATTACCTTAACAGCAACACTAATTCTAGTATTTTCATGCAATTAAAGAGCAACAAAAACCAATCTCTGCGATACAAATTACCATTCATAATTTATATCAGGCATGTTTATATCGTGCCGATTGTATCATTGAACCTCAGTGCATACAATCTCTCACAGAAATCTTCATAACAGTGTCAATGCAACTCGAAGAGATTTCGGCGAACAGTCTGTCCGCTTTCTTTGTTAAATGGATCGCAAACGCGTCCAAGTTCCCGGGGCATTAATTAAGGGACAAGTAGACACGATAAGGCCGAAGGGGCTTTTTCCTGTGGAAAAGGCACGGACACAGGGAAGGGATCGTCGCTATTTTTAAAAATACCACCTTCAGGGACGAAAACTCAAGGCTCCAAGAGGCGTTGAAAAGGAATGGCCGGCGCCAAGTACATATACCGGGAAGCAATTAGGCCCGGTCCCTAAGGACTTCACAAGAGCTGGCCAATCTCGAATCTCGACTTCTTTTTTCTTAAGAGGCTGCGATCAGGAGAATCGACTTGGTTCTGGTCCCTCCCCTGCTGCGCCAAGAACTTGGTAACACGTTAATTGCACGACAAAATTTGGTCGGATTATGATTATTATTAGCGCCTTGTATTAGTATTTCATTAGTATCGGTGTTGCATTATTATACTATTAATATTGTTTATGCAGATACACGATCAACAGAGTATTTATTTCGTCTGGAATTAAGAGGACTATAGGTTACTTGATGACTGGAAGTACAGTATACATATAGAGTGCTGCGAACGTGTTTCCAATTGCATGAAACATTTTCTGCAAATTTTGTTATGCAACAAAATAGATTTATTATTTGAATTACTTTCAATGCGCCCGTTAAGCAACGGAAATGCTATAACATTTCTTTTCTCATTTTGTCAGAAGAAAATAATTGAGCTAGTAAAAAAATTCCACGTTCATTCCCTTTCGTAATGCAGCACGCAAATTAAATATGCTCGATCATCAAGAACATTTTATCTACAATGACAAAAATAAGTATTCCTTGCGAAGCAAGATTTCAATGCTATGCAGTTTAAAAATAGAATCCGCTGGATACTCATTAATTACAGACATTATTTATCAGAACCCGTTATAATGGAATACTTCTGTAAAGGAAGAAAAAATTCTCCAACGGATTATACATAAAATTGATAAAACATGTAAACACTGATTAAAGTATAATACTCCCACTATTCCCGTGATCCGCCATGCATCGCAATTTCTGGCACTGATTGCGCGAAAAGACTTTGTTAATCTCATTAGCAGCCGCCAACGTGCGTATCCCCGTGCAATACAATTAGATTTACACGAGGAGTCGTCCGAACTTCCGATCAGTGACGTCAAACATTAGGCATTAGGTGACGAAACCTTACCTGTGCACCGGTGTATGCGATAAAACGTGGCCCTCGAATGCAATAAGAATGATCAAATTCGAAAATCGTACGGCGTTCGGTAGCAATTTTCCAATTACTCTTATTTTATCGATGCGTAAATAATAACGGCGAAAGTCTTCCACGAAACATAATTACTCCAATTTTTACGAAGGACCGTTACCTTTGTCTTGGCTACACGTGAAACTTCGGTCGTTAAAGTTCTACACAATAAAGGAAGTATACATTTATTGCCGCGTAAAAAAAAGAGAAGAAGATTGTATAAATAAGGGAGTCTAGTGGATACTCGTTTCATTTTATCATCGGTGTTTGATCGCTGCATAAACTTCACCCGACGAGATAGAAAAAAAAAAAAATAGCTTTATCAAGCAGAAAGCTACGTCACTGTTTCTGCTAGGTGCAAAATTTATGCACTTTACGCTAACTAATGCTGCCTCGTAAAGGTGAAAATTTATAATTTGCATTTTATCAGGGCGGTGTGTATTAAACGTTTTACCGATGCTCGCGCGGATCGGTTAAAATACGATAGCCCGTGCACATGTGTGTACGTGTACGTACATCGGTGGTGCACACCAGTAAAAGAAACGAGAAGTAAAATTATGCCCCCTTGCCATCCTGTACACTTGCTTGAAAACGAACACCTGTCATCCGAACACGCGTTTATTTGCTTTAAAATGCGCTTTCGCGTTGCTTTCATGTTCTTTCTGACAAGCGTACGCCGCGTAGAACCGCGCGACTTCACTCATCCTATTAAAATCAACCCCTTCCCGACATTTTGTCGGTAACTTAAAACGAAATATTTCGTTAGTAAAATTACACAGGAAATTCACACCTACGGAATAAATGACGGAATCAATTTGAACAAATCTTGACCGACATATTTGTAACAGAAATTTATAAATCGTGGATGGTATTACGTGTTCGTAGATTATTTTGAGATGAATGTAGTATTGTAAATTTTGTTTTCGGAACGGAATGTATTGTACTTTTAATGTCTTTTTATGTTTTATATTTAATAAACGTCTTCGTTTCATTACGTTTTTCATACGTACTACATAAAGTCTTCGAAAGATACAGCAGTACAAAGGGAAATGGAAATTAACTTTTAAGGGATGCTTTCAGTTTGAAGAACCAATATGTTCGAAAAAGGCAGATCCCTCAAATATTTCAGATTCCTTTACGAAGGAACAAATCAGCAAGCAAAGTGTACGTACACTAAAGTTGCGGTTGTAGTAGACACATATTTCCACGAGTATACGCGACAGAAATATTTATCGAAGATAAGTAATAAACAAACGGAGACTCTCCCAACACAGTAACCGCTCTCGCAAGCAGTTCATTTAATTCCCATCTCCCGACTTGCTCATCAGGGAGGCACATCTGTTCACAACAGAACTCTTCAACTGTAACTGTACTCAAACTCATTAACAAAACCCAGGGGCAACGTTGCACAAGGGATCGGCTAAATCGGAAATCCATGGAACACGTCGTCGGATGTTCGGCTGGCGCTTTAATAAGACCACCCAAATAGCCTGCCCTCTCGAGTGATCTAGTCGCGGGAGTATGTAATCGTGAGAAACTGGTTAACCTCGACCCACGGCCTTCTACTTTTTGAGAAGGGGTTGCTTGCGAGCGAGAGAAGAGGGCGGGCTGGTGCAGACGGGCGAGACTGATCGATGAAGAAAAGTATGCTATTTCAGGAGGCTCGAGTAGTCGTGACGTGAGCGAATCTGGTGCTCCACACGCTGTGACACCACCTCCGGGGTTATCGATTCTCTCAACTTCTATCTATCCGCCTTCCTCTTCTTCTTACCCTTCCTTCCATTTCGTCCCGTCCCCTTTTTTTCCCTTCTCCTTTTCCTTTATCGTTTTCCTCGTCTTCTTCAACGGTTCCGAAGACGAAGAAGGCGCACACCGGCAGAAATTCTTATGTAAATCGATTCGAGGGCGATGCTGTTGAAACCTTGCAGGAAATGCCACGGATGCTACGAGAGACGTACAACTCGCAATACGCGTCGTTCTCCAGCATCGTCCCTGCGATAAATCGATAAACGGCACGCGATATTAGAGGCTCTTTCCCTCGGATAAACCCTCGACAACGGGGGGAGATTTCAATGACGCGACCATTCTTTCTATCGAACCGCTGCGCTATTATGCGCTTTTCCTCGCTCACTGTGTGGAAATCAATTGGGCAGCGAATGAGCCCTTGCGTCGTATTATACAACCCCTGTGCGGAAACGATGGATCGCGTATGTTTCTCTCGCCTTTCCTGCCGTTGTATTCCTGTGTATCGCACTCCTGCGATACTTGAATCCTTTTATACACTTCAATTTATTAGACTGTCCAAGTTCGTACCGTTTCATCTCTGTCCCGACGATATTCGTTTATTGATCGCTGCTTTGTAGAAATGTAAAGAAATAAAGGGAATGCAAAGAAGCATGAGAAAACTTGAAGTATTTCGTACGATATACTTTTCCAAGGAGTATCAAAGGAACTGTGAATTATTTTTTAGTAATCATACGATCGCACAAAATTAGAATCAACGTTGTAGAAATTATATTTAACGAGAATTATCCTAATTTTATGTTCCTCTCCCATGGCTTCGCATTAGAAGCAACGATTCCGAACGAGTGGACCGCAGAGCTAACGAAATGAACGGCGGATTGTGCAGGGTATACTAATCTCGACTTATCAGCCAGTTCCCTGAATGAATTAAGAATCACGGTGATTAATAAGTGGCGTTGAAACATCCCAGTTAACCTTCGACCGCAACTGCAGCTCTTTATCAACCGTATCTCCAATCTTTTACCCTGCTTCGCCATGTTATTCCCGTAACTCTCGATAATTCTGTTTATCTCGACTTTGCTCGTACTTTGCGAGGAACGATCAAAAAAAAAAAAAAGAGAAGAAAAGAAATCAAATAAAAATCACCCGCATACACGCGGATGGAAAAATCCATAAAGAAATTCAAAACAAAAAAACAAGAAATGCGATAAAATTTCCACTTTACGATTACTTGAAGTAACAAACTTTGCAATAAAACGTTCTCCCGAGCAAGTGGAGGCGATTTAATATTAAACAGCCAACACCGATTGAGGCAAGCTGTTCCTTTTACGTGATATATATATATATATATATATATATATATATTTCGATAGATATATATATATATATATATATATATATATATATATATCGGTCCAGTGCAATTCTCTGTACCGAGGCTGTACGAAGATACGCAGAATAACGGATATGGATGCAACGCACACCGCGTTTCGAAATATCGAAAACAAATTGATGAGCATGGATGCAGCCCGTGAAAATAAAGCAAACGAAGTACCGCGCGGTTCCAAGTATTTAGGACAAATGTGTATAACGTAAGATAGCTCGGATGCCTCAAAAAGGGGCGATATTTTCACGTCGAACCGAAGTTCACGTTCATTTTTATCGCCGTGCACGTCCGTTACCACGATCATAGCATTGCTAAATTCAGCGCGACTTCTACACACCGGATGCGTAACGCCAGAGAAAATTCTCTCGCAAGACAAACTCCACTTTCGTACCAAGGATCGGGAAAAAATTGCAAAAGCAAAAGATGGTCGACGAAACGCGGCATGTGTGTCGGTGAAACAGTCTTGCGCAAACTATTTCACTTGCACCGGCATGGCGAAACGACACAAAACTGGAAATTACGTAAGGATAAATGAAGCCTGCGTGGAAAGAGTATGTGCCTATGTATTTATCGATCGGAACAATTTTGCAAGTAAACAGATCAATTCGACTAATTTATATTATTTTAGGACGAATAATATCTAAGCTGATAGTTCTGTTTAAATATAATCAATATACATACCGTCACGAATGAAGTAAAGTATTTATCAATCAACCGCCGTATAAACTTTTGTCAATTCTTGGTGTTGAACATAATAAGCAAGGAAATTTATTTTTAAATGTAACGAGTTAAGTTCCGATCAACTGCCGTGATAATAAAATTTTTTAAAATGTCGGAAACGGAGTTTAGTTATCTCTGAACGGCTCACACAGAAGCAGCTTAAGCAATTAAAGGGTGCAATAAAATCTGAATACTACACAATTTGCCTCAATCGATTAACATGGCTCCATTCTTTCCCTTATTGTTTATTTTTGGATATCAGGGTGCTCGATAATTACGCATAAGAAAAGAAAAAGTGAAAACCCTTCGTCGCTCTCGCGACGAGGTAATTGAAGTGATTCGAGGTGGAAGTGACTGCAACCGGATGGAATGTGTATTGTTGACGATCATCAAAGCTATTCCAGGAATAATGAAGCCCTCACTTTCACCCGTCATTGTTTCTTGCCACGGTACCCCGGGAATAATTAACGAGAGGCAGAAAGGCACCGATACCAACAGAGTTTCTTTTCTTTCCATAGACGGGACCGTGCGCTCTCGACGAGCTAATTATTCGTAGACGACTGTTAATTAAATAAATTCCAGCCCGTCCCGGCGTCGTTACCCGCGGGCCCACGGTTCATCCCCTTTCCTTTTGGGAGGATCGATTTCATTATCGAGTGCTCGTAGAGGGGCACGTTAGACAGTGGATTTTATAGTTCAATTGTCGAGTGTTCGCTATCGTTTCGAGCGCGATGAAGTGAAATACGTGTAGCGATGAGTGTACGCGCTACGGCATTTTATTACACGATTATTTTAACAATTGAACGATTCTGCGTGGAGATCGATAAGCAATTAATTTCGTGCTGTTGAAGACGTAATAATGAGGAACCGGGAAACGCTCATTTATTTAGACAATTTATAATTTGATCGGTTAAAGAAATATGTGATACAACCGTGAGAGTTTTTTTGTAATTGTCATGGTAATATCACCCTTCGATGATTATTGTATTCAAATATTAGAGGAGGTGCAATGGTTGACAATTTAGAAAATTATATTGTTCGAAACTATAATATTATGTTCAGGTACAGCCAACACCGTACGAGTTTTGTCACAAATAATAAAAGCAAGAGTAATTAGAACCATGTTGCATGCACTTTCTAATCAAGAAAGGAAGTTTTGCAACTTCTTGGTAAACCATCTGAATGAAATAAGTTTCTTCTAATATAAATCACTGACGCAGCGAAAACACTTGCAATCATAAATTCCCAGACGTCTCTTTTCCTGTCGCCTCCGGCGACAAATGTTCATTCACGCCGATGTTATGCCACTGTGAGTCTCCACAGTTTATGCATACCAAGATGATTTACATAATGCGGGGCTAGTTTGCTAAACAACGAGCGTACGAAATCTCTAACCAGCACGTTCGTTCTAGCAGCGACTTTATTGATACGTACCGAACTTGCAGGTGAATTTATCAAACTAACTCCGACATTCGAGCAGTAATTAAATGCAAATTGGGTCTGCTAGTTTACAACGGTCACGTTGATCCGGCCTGTCTTTCCTGATTGCGAAATCGACGTGACACTTAAACGAGCGCAATTGCGGTTTGCTTTTTATATTCGCGAGGAAGTGAGCAGGTACACGCGACAGGTGTACTCGATTGTAGATCATTCGAGTAAATCTTATTTGGCTTGTAGTACGTACTATATTTCAGTGAAATGCCACTTGCACCCCGAATCTACATCTGGATTTAATTTTGCCCGAAAATATTATCCTTATGTTGCAGATTTCTTAATTGAATTACAATTATAATTATAATCTTTCTTTTTTTTTTCAGTCCACTGCAATGCACAATAACGAAAGCAATCAGGTTGCGTAGCGGGGCAGACTAGACGGCACGGTGGGGGAGCTTAAATTGTGGAGTGGGGGCAGTAAGTCGATACGTCCTTGAGCTGTTAAAATCTTTGGCTCCAGCTATAGGCTACGAACTACTGCCGAATTATTGTAACGAACAGCGCTAAGCCATTAGAGCAAAGGTCGGCTGAATTTACATCGTCCGTGTTATTAACTCACCGAGAATTTCAATTTATGGTTAAGGCGGTACTACTTCATAAAAATGTCATAAGTAACCAGTGACCTATTACTATTGGTTCGCAAGAAAAGTTAAGCTCGTTCTTGGCGAGTACACGGCAAAGCACTTTGCTCGCTTAAGAAACGCATCGCGTTAAAGCGTTTGCGATCAATTTACTTTCGATGCTATTCTTAGCATCTCGCGCACCACTAATCTTAAGGATAATAATAACGCGCTTGGACAGTCGTTGGTGAACTCTTGCACTATCTGCTTTAGAAAAATGACGCTGCTCATCTTCTTCCACACGTTTTTTTGTCTCTTCTCGGAGCGAGGGAACCGATACTTTTCCGCTCTTGTTCGAACGATACTGCCGAGGTGTGCACTTCTTATTTGAAGATAACAATTTTCAATACATAAAACTACTCTTCTACTGAAACAAATTAACTGATCTGCTAATGGAATATAATGAACAAAAACACTATCGCTTCCGAACGTTACTAATCCAAAAAAAAATTTATAAAAAAAGACGACACAGTTGAATATCCTCCTGCCGTTAAAAAAAAAGTAAAACACAACAATATTTTTTCTCCCCGCGCCAACCGAAATATTGAATTTTCAATCAATTGCGAACAAAAAGTAACGACACTGCCATACCACCTACGTATTAACGCATACAAAGCCATTCGCTATCGATCGAACGTAACACCAGTCACGGAAAGACAGTTCCGATTGACAAAGGGGCCTTCTGCCCGGAGATTCGATTCTCGATAGTCCGATTCGACGCGACGCAACGCAACGGTGGCACACCGCGGCGCCCATAAATATAGACGTCGCCTCCATATTTAATGGCTCGAATTTACGAAAAGCCCGTGTGCCAGAAACACGATGGAAATAGAGGCATTGTTTCGATCGGTCGCTCGTGACCGTGCACGCCCCCGAAAATACCGAGAAAAATTTACGGTCAACGTGGCGGAAAAATACGGGAAACAGCGAAACGAAAATAGGGGGTTGGGGGTGCGAAGGGGATGAACGTCTATTTACAGACGCACGCTATAGACTTGGGGGCAAAAAATGAAGAGAAAAGGAAAACAGGCAACTTTCGTCGTGACAAAGTCGACAACAGCCGAGCCGAAGCGAATTGCATATTTTTGTTTTCCTCTTCCTTTTTTTTTTTTTTTTGCTCCCTTCGATAACGGAAGAAGAACGTGAATAATAGGATCGACCAATGATTGCCATCGACTTTCCCTTGCGAGTTAATTCGTTTTGTGGAAACGCCCACGTGAGTTCGTAGCTGCTTATAGCGTCTGTGTAGTAGACGATTTGCTTTTTGTAACCGGGGTCATCGGCCGTTGGCCGATCGATAAGGAAATTTAGCGAACATCTCTCTCACAGTGTGGCGAGGTTTAAGCGTCGTCTTTTTGGTGCGTTCTTTACTCTTATCTGTGCAACCACACGGGTGGGTTGGTTGTATAGGGTGTCTTTGAATTTTCAGGGACGTATTTAATGGTGGATTTTATCGGAGCAGTTGGTAGCTGGTAGGGGAGATATGTGGAATTTATTGTATCTTTTTTAAGAGTATTATGTCTGGTGTTCCATGGATGATAAAAATGAACAAAATACAGATACTTTCAAATACCAGTTAATAATTAATAACTAATAGAATTCATCTTTCGCACGTTTAATACGATAAGAGTTAAGAGTTGCGATAAGAATTACTATTTTAATGCAAATTAAAGATGTGGAATATGGTTATTTGGATAGCAATTACTTGGGGTAACTTGGAGGTAGGGAAAAGTTATAAATGTATAGCTTTAATATTAAATATATTATATCATTTAAATAACAAAGAAGTAAGTATGTGTTTCTGAATTTTATTATTTCCATGACCCTACGGGTGGAGGATGCGGGATAATAATAAATCGTCGATGTTTAATTAATTCTATGCCGCGTTACAGCGCCTCGTAAAGTATTTATGGCACTGCACCCTTCCTGAATACGACGGATGCCACATAACATGGTCATATTAATTTCAGAATATCTCCTTAGAAATGTGAATAAATTCAATGCGCTCTCGTTTGAACTTGCAATACAACTTAAGCAAAGGCTTAATTCAATAGATTTAAACAATATGCATAGGGTCCTACAAAATAATTAAAATCTATGAAAGAGAATACATAAACGACGTCGTATATATTTTAAAATATCCAAAATATAACTGACTAACTGTACAAAATTACTACCAAAACCCGCATCGAAAATATACAAAAAGTACTTGCGTGAAAAATTATCAAAATATTCTATACACAGTATTGTATAACAATTTCGTATTTTTCCTATTCTACATAGAGATCCGGTTCCTACTTTGTCATCGTTAATTCATACGTGACGTAATTCTGCGTGTATCGCGTACCTAGGATCTTAATTGCGTCACATGTAGACACCCCGTACGTGAGCACACGTAATCAGATCTATATGACACGTCGATGCAACATACCGGAAGAGAGGCAACGTCGTCCCTAACGGAAAAACGATTATCTTCACGGTCGGATTAACGCCGACCCTATTTGCAAGAGCCGGCGATCGTCGCTGGTGTCATCGAAGCTGCAAGCGAAGGAAATTTCACGGATTCGCGATTTCTCGGTCGCATTTTTCCCGAATAGAATCACGAATGCGGTAGAACGCACACTTTTCGCCATTTGCTTTCAGTTCCGGTCGATTTAATCGGCATAATATTGATAAAAAGAACCAGCCAGAAAATGGAACACCTCGTATTCAGCAAAGTATATTATATCGATACAAACCGTACTTTTATTTGGACAAATATTTTCCGTTTTCCGCGATTCTTTAAATTACGTTGTATTAATTTTTATCGGCCCGCTCAGCATTCAGTTGAAATATCCAATCCGACTAGGGTATTATTTATGATGCTGATAAAGTTCCAGCGATAACTTTAACAATTGTTTCGCGATATAAATTGCGAGGCTGTTAATCAATACCGAGCCACACTTGAGAATCTACATTTGTATTAATTAAAATTCGTCGGGAGGTAATTCTATTTTCGTTGGAACTAGTTTTAACGAAATATGATGGAACGATGAACGACGGAGAAAATTCGATGATTTCTTAATTAGGGCTGTGCATTTTCGCGATACATTTCACGGTATCATTAACCAGTGCATCATTGTACTATTGTGTACACAGCACGCATATGTATGACGTACGTATCGTATCTTGGATCACCGATTATTCATGGTGAACTATCCGCTCCGGCTAGCTCGTATTTACATTATTAAACAATCCGTTATCGCTAAACAGTTGACGGCACGACTGACCGGTGTATCATTATCAGGTGTAATGGATGTGTCGTATTATACATTACCGATAATTCGCAGTAAACTTTTCGCTCTGATCAATTCAAGCATAATGTTAATAATCAATATATAATCTCGTGCATGATTAACCCATTGTATCGTGTATTATGGCTAGTCTAAAGCAACCAATGATATCTGCTAATCCTTTGCGATTATATTCTATCATCAGATAGCTGAAACAGATTAATAGCAAAAAAGATTCCAAGGAAAAAATTAAAGATGCAATTCTTGTTACAATTCATGGCAAATTCTTCAATTCGAGGTGAATAATTTGTTGAACGATAATAGTACTTTTTGTAGACTCGACACGGAGTATAAATGTAAATATTCTGCATTATCGAATAAATAGGATACACAAAAATTCTAGTTTGGACAAAACACGAGTTTCTCAATTTTCATGGCGAAGTTGTTACGAATTATGTCCGTTATACTATAGCGCAATACATAAATCGAAATTGCACGCTCAGAAGTTGGTTAAAGTTTACAGTAGAACAAGTCAGAAACGAATCGGTTCAACCTTCGAACTCTGTTGCAATCCGAGTTATCGCGAGGAACTGTTGCCAAGATACACTTAATCGTCGCAATACAATTCGTTATTGTCCAAACTCCGTTCGTAACCGCTTCAGTAATGAGTACTGCAGTAATTTCAATCTTGCGCTCAATAATAAATAAATGTAGATTTTCTGCGAATGTCGAGATCGCGGGGAAAGAATCATTCACTTTCTATTCCATGGAAATTAACTTATTTTATGGATCACTCCGAACGAGTTCATATCATACGTATCATTTGTTCATAAACAAAAATTGACATTAAGTGTCCATGATTCAGGCATTCTAGATAATGCACAGGGGATGAAATTTAAACGTATCGAAGTCAAGTCAAATCGATTAACATTTAAAGACAGACGCATGAAATGCATTCTTGCTAAACATCGACCAGAATAAAATACATACTTTATCGCTCTGCTTTATTACCTTTGGCTGATTAAATTGGTCGTAAATCGTATTTATTGACTGTGCATCGATTCTTTGACGTTGGTTCAACCGATTAGCGTATCAACATGGTAGTTCTGATAATCCCTTAAAACTTCCCCGGAGGATTTCTCTTTGCATAATAAAATATCATGAAGAATGAGATACCGTGTAAATTAAAAAAAAAATATATATATATATTTCGTCATAAAAAGCAATGCTTCTATGTCGATTTCTATTATATTTGCAATTTACATTGAAATTATTATTCACACTTTGATACATATAATAGTGAGAATATAATATAATTATAATTATAATTATAATTAAGATTATTAAATGTACTACGTGTTATAGTTACGAGTAGAATACATCTTCCTAGCATTAACGTTTCGCATTGTACTAAAAATGACCTACTCCTCGAAACTTTCGCAATCAGGATTAAACTTATCCACGGCAGCGCAACTCTCAACGGAAAAAAGTTGGCCAAAAAATTCAGCAGCCGCCGTATCAATATTCCATCAAGAAATTTCAAAGTACAATTAACGTTCAAAAAAGACACTTCATCGCGGGAACAGGTTCCCCAACGGTTCTGAAGGGGGTGTGTATCGCGTAAATTGCTCACATCCCCGTCCAAGGAAAGAAGCTGAACGCTTAGGGAAATTTCCAGCAAAGAAGAGAAGCTGCCTCGACGACGCTCTGCGTCATCGCGTGGAAACTCGAAAAGTTAATCATCCTCGAATTACTTTCGGTGCTTGGTTAAGTTCGTTAAACTTTTTTTCCCCTCCCCGCGACTGTCGTCGTTACTTTTCTTCTCCCGTTGCCGAATTGGGTCGTATCCTAACCCCGTGTCTCTGTCTCTCGAATTAAACGCTGCTCGGATCCCCGCGAGCAAACTGCGTGTCCTATTGAAAGAAGTGTAATCTGTGCCCGTATACCGGGGCAACTTTTACAGTAAAGCTAGTTCGTGCGACCGGACTGGCGAATCGACAGGGATTCGGAGAGGTGGGAATTCGGTGCCTTAATTAAGGTCAGGTGTAGTACAAAGTACGTGGTACATTGGGCGAAGCTGTGGATAAAAGTTGCGTTTGGGTTAGGTTTTATGGATCTCTTACGGATTTTTGGTCGTAAAGGTGTGTACAGTGACGGCCATAAGTTTTGGGGTAAATCGTAATTTTCATTTCAATAATGTGCAATACATTCGATAAATATGCTTAACAAGGAACAGCAGTTTTGACGATAGACCTAACGAGCGATACCTTCCAATCGTTGTTTTCGAAAATGTTTAACAGCAGCTGTAATAATGGAATTACATTTTTCCAGCCACCGTACACAGCAGCTCTCGCGTATACAATTCTCATATAAATTGCGAGTCGCGTTTACATTTGTGAACTGCACAAATTGTATACATTTATTAATTACGAAAATCACTGGGAAACGCTGCGAAACGTCGTCCTTCAGCTCTCAATCTCCTATCAATTAGCAAAGTCCCCTCCGCCACACCCTTCGACAATTCTTCTTCTTCGAAACGGCGATTATCGAGCTCGTCGTTTCCAGGCTTCCCATAAAACCGGCCAGAATACTCCGTTCCCGAAATCTGACACAGGCCCTCCCTTCGTGACCGGTACCCTCGTTCTCGACCTATGTATCTCACGGGAATCCCCAGCAGTCGAGATCACCGTGCTTCAGCGCAGCACCCAGAGGCCAGTAAAGAAAGGGAGAAAACAAGAGAAAGGGGGAGATGAACGGTCTGTGCCTGCGGGAACAGTCGGATTCGCGACTTCCGTTCCAACCAGAACCAGTCGGAGGACTCTCGAATTGATTTCCTCTTTTCGCCGTGGGTGTTTTACGTCTGATTCGGCTCGGCCATAAATTCCGAGCTAACTTAACCGTTCGCTCGGAAAGCTTTCTTCGTTAATGCCCCGAGCCCTGCCTCTTTTTCCCTTCTTTTATAACCTGGTCCTTCGTCTTTCTTCGCCACGGACCCGTGGGTTAGGTAGGTAGCCCGACCGCTTCCTCGAACTCCTTTTTCTAGGACCAACGAATCTACCGAGAAGTCTTGGGCTCCGTTCCAACGGGCTTATTATGCTGCTCAATATTCAAGGAAGAATACGCGGGCGAGAAAAAGCTGCTGGTTGCTGGTTATGCGCATAATTTGAGACCCGGGGACTCTTAGTTGCGTTGGGGGCGAAAATCACGGATAGTCGTGATTTTCGAGTTTGGAGCACTATGCTTCGACGGCGATGGAAACACGGTGTTTCATGTGGGAAATATTGTGGATCGTTTTGTGAATTAGCTCTGTGGAAGTGTTTCTCTGGAAAACGTCTGAACGGCTGAGTAGATCGTGGATGAAACAACGAATGTAACAATGAATATGTATGATTCGATATCTTTGGCTCGGACGATATGAGCATTCATACATTTTAGAACAGATCTTGGTCATCTTGTAGATTTGCTAAAAGCATTCTACTCGTGACTTGGATGACGTTCATTTATTCGTTGCATAAGCAAATATCTGGGTAGATAGAATTATTGTTCCAAAACATTCTAACCAAGTTTAAATAGCCAAGAGAATAGTAATGGACTGTAATGTGGAATGAAATGCACGAATTTAGAGGGAATAAAGAATTCTGTCGCACGAATACTTCTTTTCGTCCTTTCGACGACAATTCGCGAGAAAAATCAGCAGTTTCGAAACATCCTTAACCTTGGAATTGCTCCAATTACACGGTCGATAAATAGAGAA
Source organism: Nomada goodeniana (assembly GCA_963969485.1). NCBI lineage: Eukaryota > Metazoa > Arthropoda > Insecta > Hymenoptera > Apidae > Nomada > Nomada goodeniana. The sequence continues at coordinate 27,903,545 of OZ018299.1, read as the reverse complement.
CGACGAGCCACTGATAAAATGCCAACTATCGCGCGATTTTACAAGCGTATCGAGAATTCGCGAACGGGAGAAGAAGGTGAATACAACTATGTTGGAACGAGTACAACATTTTTCCTCCTCGATGGTTTTATATAAAGCATCGATGGAACAGTATTTCGCGAAGGACTGGTCTAAAGGGAATTTTATTCGCCGGGAACGCGTCGGTGTTTTTTTTTCCGTCACCAAGACGGAAAGGGGAGTGCAAATTTGTTTCAATAAAAGTACGCCCGTTCAAGTGGACTTTATAAGGAAGAACGATTAAATAAGAGCGTAAAATGTGTCTGCTACTTTAGCACATTGCTTGAATTCATTGCTTGAATGAAGTGATTTTTCTTCTCAGTTTTCATTATTTTATACATTTGAATCGATCCCGGGTATCTTCCCTTTTAAAGTAAGATTTGCATCTATTTTCTGGTATAAATAGAACCCGAAGCGGTATGCATTATACAAATTGCTGTTGATGTTGAAATTAAAAAATGTTGTCCAACAGAAGTTATTATCTTAATGAATGATAAATAGAAATCTATAAAAGCTTCGTATCTTTGCGGTTTAATTTTTCTGCCTTGGATAACCAGTGCGCAAAGTGCTTTAAAAAAGTGTCGTTCACAAGTCGTGACTAATATGTCATTAACACGATTCCTCCATTGAGTTCGCAGGTTGTCAAACGCTCTTAATGTAGATTAGCGCCAGACCTCTCGATCTCGGTTTCCGATGCAGCAAAACGGGGAAACCAAAAACAGATTGGAAAGTATATCGCAATAAAGTGTTTTCCTTTTCAACCATTAATCTTTCACCGATAAATCACTGATCTCCGTCCGCCGTGACAACAAAATATCGATATTTCCGATTCAAAAGTGTATTCCTATTATTCTTTCAACTTACGTTTCATCACGATTTCGGCCACAGCGAGATGTCCAAAGCGATTATCATTGTTTCTCCCCGACATACACACTCAGAAGTAACTCGCCGCCCCGCGTGGCCAGAAATTACACAAAATCGTCGTACAAAGGACGCGACAATGGATTCCACACCCGACACAGAGGACATACTTTATTTTCAGCCCGGTCTTAACCTACATCAAGATCGCCAAGAATCCGCGGCGAACGCTTAATAATACATAAAGAGCACGTAGACCTCTATCTAAAGAACAACCAGCGGGAAAGCGAAGCGCGGAGCGTCGCGACGGCACGCGTCCGTCGCGAATTAAGTGTTTACCACTCTAAAAGTTGCAGCGCGGCGCACAATGCCTCCGTACGACCCTTCTCGCCTCGTCGTGCCAAGGTGGTGTGCTCCAACTTTCCTACGGTACGTACCACCTGCCACCTGTAAATTAGCCCCATTCAGGCCTGTACGCAGCCCGCGTAACCAACAACTTTCAGCCGCTATACCCGCGAAATTGAGCGAGCCCCGACCGACACGTTCGGCCATTAGTCTAACGAATTTGAATCGCAAAGCGTGCCATGAATACCGCCGGATGCTGGCCTGTGTTGCTGCTTTACGTACGGCTGTATTATGTTGCTGCGTTTGCCGGAACGGTCCAGCAACGATGGACGGTCGGTTTGCCAGGTCGGCTCGTCAACCATTTAACGCCCAACTCGTGGCCGATTGCGAGACAGAGGGAGGTAATGTTCCGTCGCTTCCGACTGCAGGATATTAAGATCGTGCTGGCCAATTCGTTCGGGGCTGCGCGGCCTCGCGGTTTGCGCAATCTTGGGGAACCGTAGCCGCGGCGGTTTCGAGGTGAAACGATCGTTCGAGGCTTCACGGGGAAATAGGTGGACGGCGCAACGTTTCGGTGGAAAAACGGAGCGGCTGAGAAGAGAGCGACTTTTTGTTGGGCTGGGTCGATTGTGAAACGCTGGTGGATATTGCAAGGCTATATATGCGGAAGAAAAGGGAGATTTTCAGAGATTTTGGTGGGTGGAATTGTTTACGCTGTCGGTCTCTTCGGCGAATGCATATTGGCCAAGATAGATCTTAGTAGTATTAGTAACAGAAGTTTGCGAATAATCATTAAGACGAGATTTGGGGGTGGTATGCTTTGGCTGGTTCGAATTGACAAGGAAAATATTAATTTATGCGATACTCCGATATTTATAATTTATCCAAGGTAAACAACATTTAGAAAAAGAAAAGTAAACGGAACAATACGAGCACCTGTGATTACTTCGCAGTAGAACACTATCGTTTCCCTGATTTCCGCCATAATCGTTGAAACTATAACCCGACGTTAAAAGTCCAAGCTTAAGTTTGTCGAGGGAACTTATCAAGGTTTCATAACTGGAACCATAATTACATGTCGAGTACTATTCCCGCGCGACATAAAAGCACATTAGTCCACGTTAAAAATGGTGCCTCCCACCTGCATCCACGGAAAAGAAACGACATAAAGCTAAAGAACAGGTAACTTCACGTGTCATTAAATCGCCAGTGACGAAACTTTTAAACGCCCTACCTGCCATTAATCTTTTTTCCCCCCACAAAATTTTTCTGTTCTCCTTTTCTAGGAGCGTCGAGCGTGTCCCGGGGACAAGTTTTAATCGTCGGCGAGTCGCGATCGCGTCGTTACATTATTTTTGTTCTTCTTTCACGGGACGGCCGAAGCGTTAAACTGTAAATGACGAGTGGTTGCAACACGTCGGGCCGCGCAGGTAAACTTTTCCGCAGGTTGAAAGCGGGACTCGGCTGAACTACTTACGAAGCTTATAGCAACACACTGTGTTACGGTATACGCGAACGGTACTTCGAGTATAAGTGTACATGCGATCGAGCCTCTAACAAATACCGTTCGAGGTTAATCCGGTTCCGTCTTATGGAATTATGATGGCTCCTCGATCGACGATTATCTCCGGCCGCCCGTAATTCCTCTTTCATAATTTTCCGTCGCGACGTTATGTCACGATCATTAAATAACTGTCGCGTTGAGTAACTTTATTAAACACCCGGTTTCCCGTTTCGCGAGTGGGTTAATTGAATGGAAGTTGAAAGGCAATTTTAAAGCGGCGCGACGCCGGTAAAATTTGATACTCGATTTAAGCTTGCCTTCTTGCGGCCTTCCTTGGCGCTTATTAGGGAGGCGCGAATAAGAGATAACGATGGAGCGTAAAATGGAAATCACTGGTCCGCAGAGGGATAACTTTATTTGCGATTAATATACTCTGTCTGGTAGTTGTGATTTGGAGTTTGTACGAAATTGAATACCGGTTAATAGTAATTACAATTTGGTTGATTCGCCGTTGATTGATGTGAACTAGAGACGGTTTATATTGCAAATACAGTATTACAGTTGGATATAGTTTGATAGGAATAATGCAATGGAAACGATAGGAATAAATGTAAAGGGAAAATGTTGGAAATGCACAAATTAAAACAAACCGAGAAATTGGATTAATTAAATTTCTACATTGTACATATTTCAATTCAATTAAATTCTATTTAGAAAATAAAACATTAATTTATATATATGTTCCGAATAGCAATGGAATACATAATTGCATTTCGAAAGAAGCGATTTACAGGAGCAAAAAGAAGTACATACGTTTCTTCACACATCAGATAGCCAACCGGAAGGACATGACTCATGTACGGTTGAAAGCCAACATATTAATTACAACATACGTACGCAGAGAAAGAATCAGTCGGACGACTTACTGCCGAGCTCGAATTTAAGCTCACAGCTTTTTCCTGTCGGTCGGCCGCTTTAATCAACTAAATTAACCAGGAAGTCTACAAATTCGATTTCTCCACTGCGTTCGGCATGATCGAAATGCTTGTCATGTGCATTATTAATGTCGTTTCATTTATGTTATTACCGATCGGCTGATCGAATTGCCGAGGTGGAATTCCAACCCGGAACCTCTGCCTATCGATTTATTATTCTAATAATTGGAGCGTACACTGATTTCGATGCTCCGTTTACATATGTATGTATATGGAAACTTTGAAATGTAGTTACCCAGATATTTGAAGGAAATATTACTTTTGACGAAATTTCATTTTTCAGTAATCAACCCTCTGCATTGAGATATAACCCTAAAGAATTATCAGACACCTTTAATGATACTTGAGACATTTGTTTATAGCGTTGTAAATATTTCTATTTTTCCATTTAAAAATCTTATTGACGAATCATTATTGTAACAATAACACCGAAACGGTTGACAAACATTCTGAAATGTCACGATTCGTATTGTACCGGAGGCGAAGAACTGTACAAGACAGGAGAAATTTGGTCCTTGGAGGAAAGTCTGAAGGATCTATAAATTGCCAGCGATATTCGCAAACATTTACGATGGGGAAAAGGCGATTGCAGCACGGTTTCGTTCAACGAGCATGATTATACACTGTATAGTGCACGCAATAGCGGAAGTGGATGTAGCTACGAGCAATGGCTGCTCAAAGAACGACAGGAAATTACAGACCGTCGAAATTACACAAGTTTTCGGTATGTTGATCGAGTAACAGAACTTTCTCCGGCCTTCGGTTCGTTTGCATCGTACAACTGTTTCGCGTAAACGAACAACAGGCAGCGTAAATATTCATGATGACGATCAGCTGGTCGTTTATCGGGTAATTGCGGTGACGATCCAAAGAAATGTTACGTTAAACAATGAATTGGAAGTGTGAACGTTACGAAGACCATGATACATTTTCCACGGTCTACATAAATAGTAGCCCTTACATTTTTAATGTAAACTAATTAAAATGAACCGTATTCATCCAACATTATTGCGGATTAATATAGAAGAATATGTATTTCGTTGATAATCAAATTCCTGAAAATAAAATTCCAAATAAATACGCGAGTCGAGTGTAGGTTTTGTTCATAAAACTTCTATTTTTTGTTATCAAAATAAATTTCAATTCCTGATAGAAGACCAATTCTGTTTGCAATATCGATCCAAAAGTGAACTGTTGTATTTAAACGATTCGTGGGAAAAATATTACCCGTTATAACATTGCAGAAAACACCGTTCCTTTACCTTAATCAACAAGCTTGCGATAGAAAAATAATCACGAAAAGTAGAACATGTGTACATAAGCACGACATATCCGTGACTGTAATTGTGAGAATGAAAACCAGTAGCACATTACAGGGATTCGATAAAAAAAAAAAAAGAAAGAAAAACTGCCTGGCATTGAATTACAGCGTGCAGCTAATATTCTGCTATCAATTCCAATTGTAAACACATAATTCTAAACTGTCAACGTATTTTACCGTCCTGTAACGAGACGCTTTAACAGATGTTTCTAGAATTGAAACAGTTACAAACTATTCGAACGTATGAGGTCCATTATTATGGAAACGAGTTTAATGGAACATTTCTTATGATATATCCAACATTTTACGCAATTAATTATTACATAATGCCGAGGAGCTGTACGAGATTCACGATGCCGTGCACGTACGTATCATGTGTCACGTTAGAAGCGTTAGAAGTCCAACAGTCTTCGGTAGTATTACCTTCACCCAGCCCTCGTCCGCTGTAATCCCTTTATTCTTGCCCTATTTTCTCTGTAATCCCAATTACGGTCATCTATACTCACTCTGTGAATTCTTCTCATGGTATAGCATAAAGTGAAGCAAAGAGGGTGGCAAGATTCTACAACGTTCGACAAATAACCACCATTTCTAGCCCACCAGTGTACGTTGTATCATATGAATTTCAAGGGTAACTTCGATACGCCACGGTAATGGTAGAAAAAGAAACCGCGGATAAATTATTCAAGAAATTAATTTTAAATGCAAAGCAATTGGCCGCGAATGTATGTACCCAGCACCGCCGTCAATTACCATAACGAAATAGGTAGATGTTAATCGAAGAGCAGTGAAATTTGAACGACATAGGCTGGCGTTGCATACATTTCTATACTTCATTGATGTACTTGGTGTACATTGAAGTACTTGGATGTCATTGATGTACGAGGAGTACCTCGTACGACGGGAATTTTTTGAACAATTTTAGTCGGACGATCTGTGACATCGACACGCCCCAATGTCGATTCCAATAAAACGGGAATAAAATTCTGCAAATGAAAAATATCGACAGCAAAATTGTTGGCCAAATGTTTCAGCAATTACATTCACAGACGGCACGATTGCGTTTCTTCTTGGCCAACAATTTTTCACGGTTACGCCAAGCTGCAACTCCTTGTTGCTGCACCAGCGAAACGGAAATTCAATTTCCGTGGGAATAATATTTGTTGATTCGAGACGAATCAGTCTATCTCAATAGAAAGCAACCGACTTTCGACGTCGGATACATTTTGGACGAGAAGATGCGGTCCAATTAGCTTTCGTTTTGATAAATCGAAGTAATTTATTAATGGAATGCAAGGCATTTTTGTATACAGAAATAAAATGAAGTTATTATTGAAATGAAATTAATTCGAAAATAATAATAATAATTATTAATAATAAAAACGATCGTTCGGAATTTCAAATTCGACTGACTCTCGTCGCTACCGTCTTGCCTTTTATACAACAGTCCATGGTCAGCGACATCTGAGCAGAAATTATTGCGATACAGTAATCGGACCGCGCGCTCGACGAGAATTCGAATTTCGCAAGAGCCACACGCAAGTAGTTCGTACACTTTCTCTTTGTGCGCGGTCAGGTACACTTTTACGAAAGCGCAGAAAAACTTCCATCGAATTGTGGCAATGAAAACGTTGCCACGACTCGTTTTACCGTTTGCGTGGAACAGTATCGGTATCGGTTTTAGTAATGATGCTCGCCGGTTCTAGGCGTATGTTGAGTAATATCGCGTGCGTGAAAGTTCATAAGACGCGTTCAATTTACGATCAATGCATCCCCGATGTCCTCCTTCGTTGGACTATTTTTTTCTGCTAAGGCGTTACACGGTGATATGCTGTCGTTCGGCAAGATATACGAAACCTTGAAATATTCAAAATTTGAGAAAGGCTGAAACGCTTCTTCGATGAACGTCACAACTGAGATCCTCTATTTGAACGATTCGAATGGTTCTTAGATCGAACCTCTTCTGCGAACAAAGCCAACATTCGCAAGAACGCGATGGATGCTCCGCAATATTCAAATTAAAATATCTCCTCCGCTGATCATTTTTCGACCTACGTGAATTTAATAATTTCTTTTTCAGAGAGACGTAAATGGAGGTAGCGATATATCAAGTGAGATACACTGTGTAATCAAATCAGTGTTATGACAGATGAAAAAATACAGATGACCTGCCTGTAATTGAAGGGGTATTTGCGATACCCCGTAAAGTAACTGATAAAAATAAATGCATTCGTTTCGCTATCAGTCTCCGCCACACTTTCATGCTAACCGTATGCGATATTTCGCACGTATTAAGTTCGAAATTCCTTGGCGGCACGGCGCGATGCAAAAATACGCTGGTGGAATAATTCGATGCATCCCGTAAATACCGCGGCAATGGAAGACCGTGAAAGAACAAATTTGGGTTATCTCGCGGCTATTCTGAATACGGTCACGTAATACCTGTGAAACACACCATGCGAAATTCGAGCAGTTTTCTACCGCGCGGGTGCAAAACGCTTCTGGGCAAAAATTCGAGTAAATTTGCTTGTCACACTATAACGACCGATCTTTGCCATGCAGTGGCCCGTTTTAAACTTGCCACCAAGATACGGGCGTGCTTATATGTCGCCTCCCTATCAATTACGGCTAACCTAGTTGCAAAGAAACACGCGATTACAAATGTAAGGAGGCTAGGGGAATAATTTTATTTCGTATATTCGTTAGAAACTGGTGGAAGGTATTTTAACACATTGGCAGCTGGTACAGTACAATTACGTTCAAGATTGTTCAGGCAAGTTCGATGAAATTTCTGACAAATTGTAAGAGGATTAGCGAAACATTAGTTTCATCGTCTATTTAATTCTATTCGCCTTCTTGGAAAATGTTCAACAAGGTAGGTAACAAATAAAAAAAAACAAAAAAAGAGCACCAATATATATTTTGCTTTCGAGGTTGCGGCTTGTTTCATTCGAACTGCGACTGCAATTGACATTTTATTACTATTTTTCAATATTCATTGCACACCTGCATTTAAACTGCTACACCAACATATTCCGCGTGATATTTTGTTTACAACGCAGCGCCAGCCGTCAATGAATTAACTGGAATTCGGAATCGGAATTTAGAGGAATGTATTTCTCGTATTCCGAGAAAGAATTTCGATAAATATTCGAGGGGTACGTATGTACAAGAGCAGACGGTGCACTTACAGAACGCTGACGTCAGACATGAAGTCTTTGTCTGGCTAGTTCATCCGCCTTTCCATGTGTCTCTGTTCTCACAACTATTCTCGTCCCGTTCGCTCTCATTCGCCGCATGTCTCTCTGCCTCTCGCAGCCGTTACGGTTACCGTTTTCCGTGGAACCATTCACGATGAATCTTCCTCTGACCTCTCTTTTCTATTCCCTCTCATCATTATCGCGCGCTTTGGAACTCTAAGTAATTAATAGCATAACTACGATAACGCCTGTTTGTTCCTGCGATCCGCTTCGCCGCACGTTGTTACGCTTTGAGAAGATTTCGCTGGTCGTTGCGTCGAGACGCGAGAATTTCGAAAAAGGCACGCTAATCCTATCTGCGCCGTACAATCCATTATAACCGGGATTCTCTCGTAAATTTCGATCCGCTCTTTTGCTCCCACGATTCGAAACGTTGACGCGATAAAGTTAACAGGAAAAAGAAAGACGGAAACGGCCGGTAAACGGGGTACAATGCTCCCGTATTATAATTTCAATTAACGAGCGGTGATTCATTCGTACCAAGTTACACAGTTCTAGTCACGATTCTGTCTCACGGACTTCAGCCCATCTGTTTCCCGGTTCCAAGCCGAATTCTGTTATAATTTCGCGTCGTTGCTGGCGTTATTATTGTTATTATTAAAAATTGCACCGCTCGACCGACAGATCGTGCACCCGGTACGCGGTTTCTCGCCGGAAAGAAAGGAGCGAAGACACGGCACTGCAATTGTTTAATACTGCTCCATTACGGACGGACGGTGCGAAAGGAAAACAGATGCACACTTTTTGCCAAGGGAGTAGCAGTAACTCATCTGTTACGATCTTCTCGGTTCAACGTACGTGACTGTTGTTGCAAGAAATATCGGCCGTGTCACAATGTCGGATATTATCGGATCGAAAACGATCGTGAATAGCCAGTTGCTTATGCAGCTGTCCGTTGTCCACGAACCTGCGGTGGTAACGAATCGAGCCGGCAATTGCCGATACGAGAATACGGTCCTGATGCAATCAGTCGAACCCGGACGGCAATGTATGCTTAACGTATCGTGGCAATTCACGGCTACCGGCTACTCACCCTATTTGCATATCCGTGCAATAATTTTCGGGCCCGGGAAAGGTTTCTGAACGGTTGAAAAAATATTTCAGAACGTTTTTGCGTTAAGAATTAAGGTCAACGATGCCGTTACGAACTTTGCGCGCGGTTGGGGTAAAAACACAATACGAACATGGAGTTCATGAAGGCAGCAATTTCGAGCGGAGAAATTGGGTTAGAAAATTTGCAACGTAGTTAACGTGTCTGGTGGAAATGTCTTTTTCTGCGGTAGACGCGCGAGCAACATTGTTCCGAGCGCGGACAAGCGAGGGGTGAGGAAATATTGCAGGCATGAAAAGTCATTTCCAGGCAACACGATGGCTTCGCCAATTATTTAAAATACTTTTTATCACAGACAGAGTGTATAATGGAGTAATCTGTACAATGACTGGACCGCGTTTGGACCACGACGAAGCTAGCCGGGAGAAAGAAAAGTTTGCCTTCGGTAACGCGACGTTCATACCGAAAAGAAAGAATCGAGGTGCGCTGTAAATACACCGGGCGAAGGAAGAAATTAGCTAGAAATAAAATGAAAGCGCCGAAAGTATGAATGAACAATCGTTGGCAGAGTAGTAATTTCAATTACGATACACCAGCTTTATTTCCATCTGCACGCGCGTATATGCGTACACGTGCACACGCGTCAAGCATACCGATAATACTCTATGGCTCGCAAATCACATAAGCCAGCCATTTCGCGTGAAACACCACCGCAGGCAGTGTGTCGGCGTTTCCGTTAAAATATTTACACGCGACAAACGGACCTCGATATTCCGCACGCGCAACGCGTGCCGCGGCCAATTTTTATTTGCTTTGTGGGTAAACAGGACCGGTTTCTTGTGAGTCGTGCCCACCGTCCTCGTGCCACGGTGTGTAACCCGGTCCCATTAATGAGCTCTCCGTAGTACGCGTGTAAACAGACCACGTGTTTTGTTGCACGGGGCAAAGGAACGAGCCTTTTAAAATAGAAAAAAAGGGGGGGCGAGGAGGGACGTTCTTCTGTCCAAGACGAGTTACGGGAGCACGGTACAAGCGGGGTAATTTAATCCACGGGAAACACTTCGAGAATGGACTCGCAGCACTTTAAAACAATGGAATAAGTTTACGTGAACGTGCGACCACGGTGCGACCCCGTTTTCGGGGTCGAAAGGGAATTCTGTGTTGGCCGTGCTAGACATTTGGAGCGGGGGCTCGTTCAGGGGGTCGAACGCATTTTTTTAGTCGGAAATGTATCGTCAAAGAAATATGGGTTCGCAGTGTTCCGAAGAGTACGACGGAAATATATACATATATGCACACGCTGGTTAAAAATATTCCAGCAGGGGGCTGTGTATCGTCCAATAAAGCATGAAAGACGATTTTCTTGTATTATGGTATGTTGCGAAAATTTCAGGCAAATTCCTCCCCGGTTTTGATAAATGCCTTCTGGAGTAATATGCGAGCTTGCGTATTTTTCTGGACGATGTAAATGTAAAGCATAATATCGTAATAAATATAAAGAAGCCTTTCATTGAGATACAAAATCAATTGATAATGTACAGAACTTCGTATATGTTAAAGCAAGCATTTATGCAAAATCAGTTTATTTGTTTCTACAAGGGCATACACATGTTACGTTACGTTCTATACAAGAGCCTACCACGATCGTTATCGACTGATAGTTAATGTCTCGTATGTATAATATTTGCGATATTTTGTAGCATAAACGGTCAACACGTTTTTATTCCCGTATCATTCGCATCAAATATTCAGAGAAATAATACGGTGGAGTAGGAAGCGTATTCTGTTGGAATAAAATTCGGGATATTATGTACATAGTTATATTGTGTAATAACATATATAGGTACGTGGAATGCGAGAGGAAATAGGAACTGTTTAACCAAGGGAAGAGAATTGCCAAATTTTGTCGAAATAATTGGGAGATTATCTGACCAAGCTGTTTTAACACACGGTCGCCCAGCAGTTAACACAGCATTAAGATATTCAGTAATTCAGATGAACTTTACAGCACTTAATACATTTTGTATGAATCATTTCAATAAACAGTGAATGATTCTAAAGTTCCAACTCGATGTAATACGATGTAATAGCCGATTCTACGCATTTGCAAGTAAAATTAATGATTCTTTTTATCTGAATTTTTGTTATCATTCTCGGTTGCACAACATTCAATATTCAGTATTGAAAGCGTGTAAAAAATCGATGAGCTACGCGTTCGTTTGACTAATTTATTATATTTCTTAGTTCAAGTGTGTACTTAAATTATCTTTTCATTTCACAATAATTGACCAATCATTTTATACGATTTGCAAGAGTAAATTCAATTCTCACCACTATAAATATTTCAAATACAGCTCACGAAATATTCGAAGATGTTTGAAAATAATTGCAAACTATACCGCACAATGGAATGATTTATGCATCCGAACGTCCAATTATTTTTTACGCTGGACACATTTATCATACACAAATTCAATTGAAACTATTATACAGTATTTCTCATTGTCAATACCGAAAGACATTCTAACAATGCTCATTCTAGCCAGTTCTCGTGTATCTATTGTTCTTACAAATAGATCCTTTGTTCTAGCGTTGTCTTCGCGTCTAAGAACGAGTTCGTTAAGTAACCTTATTGACCGGTTCGCAATGAGCCCCAGGATGTAACGTGATTTGTTTCTTCCTTTCTCCTTACTGTTTCGCTCAGATACTAACCGCACAGGTAACACCGTGCTATTACTCCGGAAAAATGTCGTTTAATTTTATACAAATGATGCAGCAACTACAAGCGTTTAAAAACATTCCCCAGTCACCTTAAAAGATCATGTTCAACGCAAAAACATCAATCGAACATAAACGGCGCCGCAACACTGTAAGAAATAAATAAAAGATCACGAATAAAAAGGGATCGCAATCATAGAAAAATATACATTGCGCGGAATAATGATTTCCAAAGGAAAAGTTTCATAATGTACACATTATTATCACTTTGTTATATAACAGCACCAAATTTCAAGTACCCTAAATTCTCTTGGTAGATAGGTGTAAATGAAAAACTCCCCCGTGAAAAGTGAAATACATGCACACACCCTGATGATATCGACCCCTCAGTGTTCGTTAACATGCAAATATTTTCAATAAATTCGACAAACACGCAGATAAAAACGCTCCATGCGACTGCGTTATTCAACGAGCCTTTGCATCGGATAGTTCTCGCCTTGATCCTCTGAAACAGCCCGCAGGTAGAATAGGTCGATCGCGTTTGCGCCCGCATACGTGGCTTCTCTTTGCTTTCCACTGGGTCACGATACATCGTAAAAGCGGAACGAACGTCTCTGGCCAGTCGTTTAAAAAGCCGTGACCACGTTAACTTTTCGAGTGAACGGCGAACAAGCTCGACCGCACACGTTCCACTCGCAGAAGGCGAGCGGATTGAGAGAATACATACTCGTTCTCCGACCGGATCCGCTTTGAAATGGAAACGTCAAACGATGATAGGTCTCTCGAAAAGGGGAAAAAAGAGAAATGAAAGAAAGAAACTAACATAGACACCGACGAATCTACTCTCTTCCACTTGAAACTCCCGCTTTTTGGAGTATTTAGCCGCGGGTTCTTTTACAGACTGGTTGTAACGTTTGATTGGCGGTCTGGTTAACTTTATGAACGATCCGAAACGTTAGAATGAAGAGGAAATACAGCTGGAAGTTGCTTAAATGGTTTTAATGGAATCGATATTACCTACTGGTTAGATTAGTGGAGAACTGCGGAATCATTGAAGTTTCAGTGATGCCGATTAAAAGCTTCTCTCAGTGTACTCATTATTCGTGGCGACGTGTAGTGGAGACGGTATTTTGATTGTTTTTCTCGTATAATCAATTATGTCTGAATTATACGCTTCTGTAGTACGATAAGTCTATGAAATTATAATCACGTTAATTGTATTTGAATGATAAGAAACTTCGGTTAAATAATTATTATGTAGATTGTAGATAGTTCTTTTTTTGAGTGAACCTGCGTACGGATTTCTTGTCAAGAGTTTGAAATAATAATACACCAGTATAATTATTCTGTATCGCAAACGTTTTCTTCCATGCGAACGAACCTGTTTACAATAATTTCTAGACCCGACACGCACGTGTTTACAACGTTTTATTATATTTAATCGTGCACACCTCTTCTGCATGTTAACGTTTTATTATCAATGAAACATCCTTTGCTACTATACTGCACCGTGTATACACTGTTGAGTATAACAGGAAAACAGGAGAACATGAAATTCTCCCGTCGTAATTAACATTTTTATTTTAAATAATTGATTGGAGGCTTGAGCAATTTTGAGTAATTCAAAATAATGTTTAATAAACCTTGCATTTTATCGTTCTCTTTCTTTTCATTAAAACGTAATACGACTAGTTCTGCGTGTTTTTTTTATTAAAAAGACGGAAAGCATGTTGACGGTATTATGCCTATTCTCGGAAGGTAGTGTTTCGTGTAACAAACTGGAATTATTCTGAAAACGAGACTACTGGGTTTATATTCGGAAGTTCTGAACAGATTTAACTAGGTCGTGAAAGACTAAAGGATCTCTTTCGAATCTACTTTTAGATGTTCCACAGTTCATGTTCCGACGAATATTTATTCGACTTTTCTTTCCAAACTTTGTTGGGGTACATAAAAGACTACTGTACGGGAAAGATTTTCTCTTATTCAAGGAGACATTTAAGCAATGGGGTCAGTACAACAAACCATTGTATTATTCAACACAACCGGACGCCTAGCAATTTATTGTTGTAGAGGAGCATTAATCACCACCTGATAAATGGGAAACAATGTTGAACAATACAGCTGATATATTTTGATATACTTTTGCCAATAAATAATCCTTGTAACTGATGCAATATAATAAATAAATATACTATTCCTCATATTTAATAATATATCAGTTTCAATATTTCATTGAATTCTAATTTAGTACGTTTTAATTGTCTCTCTCTAGTCCTAACGTTTCTTCTACTCCAATCATCTTCAGCCTTGCCATATTTTACACTTTCACGTTCAAAGAAGAAACATTTAGCGTTCAATGTTCTTCTTTCCTAACGAGTCGGGCACTTTACTTCAAAATTCAACTGTACGCGATTGAAAATGATTTGCTGGTAATACCGAGAATGGATTTCACAGAAGGCAAAGCCATCTGAGATATAAAGTGTCACACTGACTCATCCGTAATTCTGTTGATACCGCTAGACAGATTCCTCTGCTTCTCTCGTTGCATTTCACTGTTCATTCATTTCTGGATTCTTTTATTGTAGAACCGCTGCAGGACTATGCTCCGAAGCGACGCAACAGTCGTACTGAATTACACTTTACTTGAACAGTCACTTACCGAACAATTTCGAAGAAGCGTAGTAAAAACACAGTACATATCTACCGATTTCCATTCCCTTTTCATTTTATTTCTCCCATTTCGGGGTAGGTTTTACAACTACATACAATAATCGCAACTACCTACGTCACTGTGCCTCAGAGCTTTTCTGCCGTAACTTGGTGCTTCAGAAAGGGTTCTCTGATTTTCTTCGATTAAAGATAGATCAATTAAAAAAGCTTGAAAACTATTCGATTTAATTGAACATAGATCATTAAAAAAAATGGATTTAGTAGTTTATAGGTTGTTTCGTGTCGTGTTGTTTTAAATGATGTTTGGCATTGATAGTTAGAATACTAAATTTCTGGGGAGATATTCTTACCTGGTAGATGTTATCATTATTCTAAAGGACACCTTTTAAAAGTGAACATTTTTTAGTTACAAATATTTCAAAAAAATACTACCGTTAATCTGTAGGAAGATCTTTAAGAATGACTCTTTTATATGGCGAAGATATGTATGAAATTTTAAGCAATAATACCGATGTAATAAAAAATCTATGGAAAACTGAAAGGGGTTTTATCCATTTTCGGTCAACTACGCAACCACTCAATGGTTTATGAAATATTTATAAAAAGCTTGGTACACTGGTACACGAGGTACCTGTGACTTCATAGTTTTATCAAGAAAGGCAATAGCCTATAAATGAAGAGACTATAGGTTTGTAATCGGCTGCATTCAATTCCAATTACGCCGAGGCATTTTTTTTTCTCAATTAGTTTCTATTCCTCGATATGAAAGTAGGGCTGGTCTACGAAACACGGATCAGAATTAAATGTATTACATTAAACTTTTCAATTCAATTGCATTGCACCGAAATTTACTTTGAAGTAAGGAAAGAAAATGTGGCTACTCGTTCCATAATTTAATGTTCTCCTTCCCTTTTTGTCTGAGAATATTTCTTTTTATCGATCACTGTTATTCTTTATCTGCTGTGTGCCACTCGAGCCGACTAAAAATGTTGCTGCGCGCATCGTTTTTAGATGCAAACATAAATTAGGAGCGCGGTTTCTTTTATTGAAAAAAACATTACAATCCATCTATCATAAATAAACAGGAATAATCGAATCATTCTCTGATCTCTATTCATTCGTAAAATTTGATAAGAAATAAAAAATACTCCGATTCAGTGGTCAAATAAAATAGAATCTACATATGAGCAGAACGGTAGATTACCATATAAAGAATTCCATACAATCAGCAGTGTTCTCTAATTATCTAATCTACAACAATTTTATATCCACCCCAAAGGTACGCTCGAAAGTCCCACCCTTGCAATATCGAATCATATTGATATCGTGCTTTCGCTTTAACTAACTCACGGCACGTACCTTCACGATTAACTCCTCTATTTCGAAATGTAACATAAAATACAAAAATGACGAGGACAACTGAGCACAAATCAAACACGCACCTATACAAGTGGACATTCCACATTATTTGACCGTTTCACATTTCATGACGAACAAGCAGACCCTGTGCCCAACGGAAGAAAAGGAAAACGTACTGCGTACAAAAATGATCATTCAACGTCGCATTCGAACATCTGCAAATGAACCGTCCACGTCGAATTTCCCCGTTTTCTGCGTCATCTCCGATGTCATCGAATCACTATACGTATCCAGAAAAGCTTCGCGGACGGATCGGACGGACGAGTGAGTCGTCAGCTCGTCGACGTAGCGAACGACCCCGCTAGCATGGCCGACACACATTTCTGGCCGTGAACAAAAGCCCGGCTCGACACAGAAAATCGATTTAGACGTTTCACAAAAGCGGATTCGCCTTGATCCGTTTGCCGGACGTTCTCTTTTGATACAACGTACTGCTCGATCTTTCCCTTCCATTTTTCCCCACTCAACCATCCCTATATTTTTCTACCGGAAAGGAGAGCCCTATACAATCAGAGGAGAGGCACGTACGTATGTAGACACGTACGTATATACGTCACAGTTTACTGCGGGGACGTTGGAGGAAACATCCCGCTCGCATTGTGTCGAAGCGTCCGCGCGAGGATCACCTTTTTTTTTTGTCTTCTTCTTTTATTTATTTCTGTTTTCTCTCGTAAGAAAAGAATCGCTGTTCGTCCTTGTTCTTTAATCAACCTTGGCCGTGTTCGGACCGATAAGAACGACAATGCCGTGGTCGCCGAATGAACGCGGTCTACAGGCTTTCGAATCCGCGCCGAAGAGAAGATATAATCCGAGCCGGCTTGATAAATCACGTACCAAAGGCTTTGAAAAACGAATGGAGGATGTGTATTCGACGGGAGATGAATTTTTCGGTTTCGTTTGCTGGATGATTCTACTTTGGCCAATTACATACGTCTAGACTTATCGGTTACCAAATGTTGTCGCCGCCCACGGCTACCGGAAAACGGGGATGAGTTTCTTTTTCAAGACGACAATAGTGAGTCAGATTGGTAGGCAGGTCGCGTCTAATGTGAAATTTTCGTGAACCTAGTGGATATCTATTTTTAACGAACACGTAAAATCGGTAAGTACTGTATAAGTGGTATGGAAATTGTGTCGGTCGTAAGGTAGACCTCGAGGAATTTAGCTAGATTATAAATCCTTGCTCTTAAGATGATGTATAACTGTGTGGTATCTCGTACAAATAGAATTTATACGAACGGAACATTGATTACTTAAATCGTGCTGAATTTTTTGCTGAACTTTGAGCTAATTTATTCCAGAAAAACAGCAACTGTGATGAATAGTGGTGACACTGTTATTTGATTTAAATTCTACGTTGCGAATAATTTGTTCTTATAAAAAACGGGGCATAGTGGAAAGAGCAATTATTGTTTCATATTCAATCAGTAACCAAAGCAGGAAGTACATATTCTCTTTAGATAAGAAGTGCTTACTATAGCTTGGAGTCCGTCCAATGTTACAAAAAAGTTACAAAGATTATACATGCGATCGTGAATATTCCATTACTTGCGTCATTCGACAATTTTATATAAAAACTGTCGTATCACCCTTTCCCATTAAACTTCAATGTTAATCTTCATTTATAGTCCTATCAAACTTGAAACTCCACTTGCTTATTGATTCGATATTTTTTCGGACAAGAAGAATTCATTCCATGAATCAAACTTTGCTTCTGAAGGAAATGAAATGTTTTAAACGTTACAACACTTCAACGTCCGCATAAGAATTGTTTATTAATAAAATCCTCGGAACCAACTTTTTTCTTATTTTCATAACATCTCGGGGCATTAGACAAATTCTTAATCGACCCGCGTCTACAATCTTTCCCAATCGTTCTTCACAAAAATAACGACGAAAGCGTGATTACATTAGACAGTAACCGACGAGATGTTTCCGAGATCGTCGCAACAAGACCAACAAGGAAAACAATTCCTCGGCCATAAACATTCCCCCCAATCAATATGAGAGCCGCAATATCGCCCCACGTACCCGACAACTGAAGCAAAAGAAAATGGTGACACTCGATGATAAATCAGTCGCTCGTTTACGCTCACGGGCACGATATTCGCGAAACTTGCACGCGTGAAAATGTGCATCTCGTTGGACGGAACGAAAACGAAGGAAGATAGCGGTTATTAGCGAGTTCCGCGCGGAGATGATTTATTAACGGGGGGCGGAGAATCAGCTTGGTCGTTCGATTCGACGGAAACTGCGTAATGTTTTCCCGCGAATACGTCGCCCACGACGCAAAATAATTAAGCGATGGAGTATCTTTAGAGGAGCGGGTGCCCGAAAGGGTTGTTCCCGTTGCGTTGGCCAGTAGCCACGGTGGAATAGTCATCGTTCGCCATGAATTCCAATTTGCGCGATTAATTGCAACGAAACTAACCATCCATTGGGACGGAATTCTCCGTGGAAAACATTTCTTAATTGAAAACTCACCGTCAGGCCAGGCGGAACGGCGCGCCATTTGATTCTGCCCGCGCGAATTTTTATGTAATTATCGCGAACCTAGACGCGGACAAATTACTGGAACTCTCGGCCATTTTAAGCGAGCCGAAACTATGAGCGAGAAATATCAAGCTGGTATTGTTAGAATGGTTTGAGATGAAAGTTCGTTGAATAAAATATGGAACAGAGGGAGAGGGACACAAATATTTGTGCGTTCCTCCCTTTGGTATCATTGTAACGAGAGTTGTGCTGTAGACGGGAAAATGTTGGGAAATAATTTTATAACAAATGTTGAAATGACCGGAACTGTAGTTCCTAGACATCAACGATTTTGTCCATTTTCCATGGAAGGTCGCGGGCCAAAATTGGATACCTACTATGCTAACTCCAATGGGAGTATTAAAACTGAAAAAGCATAAAAACAACTCACAGATGAATCGAAGCTCTTAAAAGAGCCACGATCATTGATAGACCGACCTCGCTAAAACCCACGTAATACATTCTCCCACCAATTCCCTAGCAACGCATAAAAACGTACCTTAAGTACAATTCGACCTAGTTTCCAAAATCACCTCGTATATCGTTCACCCCTTGAGTCATAAACTACACAAAACCAGGATCTGCATCCAGCAGGAATATCCTGACCTTCGGTTTTAAGGATTTATCGCAACGCAAATTGTTGTCCTACTCACAGCGATCGAATTTCAACCATTTTTCCGACATTCCACGCCAAACCATGTAAACTCACGCTAAATGCATTAAAGAAATTTATTTTCCACGAATTAAGGCGTACAAAAATTTCCATATGAAAAGCCGAAGCATCTGCCTCGCGGTCTTTCCCACAAATACCTTGAACCGATATTTCGGTTTCTCTGTACTAAGGGGGTCGCAATTTAGAAGCAAGCTTTCTAAGGAGTACACAAGTGACGACAAAATACATCGACGCAGAATCGCATCGCCTGGAGCGTATCTAATGGGCGCGAAAAGTGTTGCACAAATATTTGCATCTATTTTACGCGGCCCCAATGCCGTTGAATTTCAAATACACGCTATTTTTAGTGAAACAGGCCGGTGCGGCGTGTTCATCTATTCTTTAGCCCGCGGCCGAGGATGCGCGCGCGCATTATAGATATCGCGCTGCCAGCCGTTGTCGCACACGGCCGATGATTTAATAATATCGAGACGCGAAACAAAAGGTGAGGAGGATGAATCGATAGGAGTAGGACAGACAGATGGACACAGGTCCGTATGCATGTACGTGCACACAAAGGACTCGTCCATGCCTGTGATCCGATTGGTGCCAATTAAACAGCTTCGTCGGACCGGCTGCGAGAGCACCACTTTGTTGCAGGAACTTTGTAAAAATGCGACAAAATCCACGCTGCGCTTGTAGGTGTAAGTCCACAAAGCGCGGAGAACGTCACATCGCGACTTTCACGACGCAATTAATTCAGCGAGCTAGAAGGGAGGAATGGTGTGGGTCGCGCTGGCGGGATGGCAGAATCGACAGCGTGAGCCCTTGACGCGAAAAGGAAGACAACAAATAAAGAGGACGATTGGAAACGAATGTGTTCCCGTGTCGATTTAATTAGCTACAGGTGCCAATTCACGGGCGAACACTCGAGGAACATAGCTTTGAATGTGGAAACGTAACCGCGTATGACGGTTTGTTTCCCTTGCGCGGGTATCGGCGGTCGTGTATTAGCGAACTACCGATCTCACCAATGCAATATGGAAGTACATACATGCATATGTAGTACCATACCATGATAACGTTCACGGCGCGAGAATTCGATTCTACGGCGGTATAACGCAGAATATAATATGTACAGTACAATGTGCTAGTTACATGTTTATACGAAGAGAAATGTTTGGACGACGCGATTCCGTGGAAAGAAATGTACAATACGGACGGTTTAAGCGAAGAAAATTGATTTCGGTATCGACAGTGCGAGGCTGCACGTCCGTTATTTAATCGGGAAAAGTGACGGCCGATAGGCGCGAGAGAGCATCTCATTGATCCGGCTGAAATTGTACGCATTGACGGTCCCGATGGCCGTGACTTATAGTGAATAAAAGTGCGGCCAAGTAAAACGCTATTGCATGCGATCGTTATCGAACGACGATCGGGAATCGCGCGAGTACGAGCGACAGAGAAACGAGGAGGCGGTAGGGTGCGGTAGACATATTAGAGCAAGTGACAAGACTCACCTTGTCTGAGGGTATGTTTCGCGAACTCATCGTAGATGGTGGCGGGGGTGTCGCGGGGAATCCAGAGGCCGTCCGTAATTTGACCCAAAGCCGACTTTCCCAATGGCACAGGTAATAACAACTGGTGACAGCAGTGAAAAGCCAGTGCGACACACTTACTCGATGAAAACACACTCACGCACAGATCACTATTGCGGGACCATTTCGGCCCGAGCCTTCGCTGCCCGATCACACACCTCCGACACCTATGCCGTTACTTGTACATGTCGGGCGCAAAGTATTTGGGTAACATCTTGCAGATAATTGCACGGAATACGATCTGTAGTTTGCACCGCACGCACCCACCGTCCCAGTCTCAGAGCCAAACACATAAAATGGCGATCCTGAGACGATGCAACCTTCTGGGGAAGCTTCGGTCACAGAGTACGCGATTGGACTAGTCGCCCCGTTCAATGCATATGGCGGGTAGCAGTGGGAGTATAGCGATACTAGAGCCAGTGGCGGTGCTTAGGGGAACTATATGGAAACGATATGTGCGCGACCGTATGTGAACGAGGCTTACTGTGAAAGATGTGCACAATCATAAATATAAAATGATTTTGCGATATTTTCTGCATGATATTCGTTGTGTTTATTTGTATAATTACACACGGCGCGGTCAGTATGCTTCGCTCCGTTGTCAGGAATATAGTACCCGATTGCAGTTGCATTTAATATTATTGTGAATTGTACTTTACGTTCCATGATGTGCATACATATTCATATCGCTATATAACCTCTTCGGTTCTTCAGATTTTGACACTATACGAATGATAAATCGTACTGCTTTGTTTGACCGCGTTATTTGTATGTACATAATTTAATATTATGGATAGAATTAGAAACGCCATGTGTATCTGACGCACAATGAAATTACTGTGATAAACCGTTTATGAAAGTATTTAAGAAAAATGTCTGCAATTATAGATGATAAAGTGGTTGCAGGAGCAAAATCTGCAAATGTTGTTAAAGAGGATCCCATTGTAGCACTGACGGTATACACACCGTTTTATCAATACAATTTAAATACTTAACAAGATCGCTTACAGTTTTCTGTCGATATGTAGACAATAATCGTTTTATTTCCCTATTTCCTTGCAATTTAGAACATTAATGCTTCACTGCTTCGAGAATATTATTCATTTGAACGATAACTTTAATTTTCGTCTATAATTTTAATTTCTACGAAACTTATTTTCACCCTTAATTCTAGGAGAAAGTGAATGCACTATATTTTTTTCGAGATCACTACTTTGAAAATCACTCTATCGAAGAAGCCATTAAAAAGAATGGTGACTTAGACAAAGAAATGAAGGATACCTTAAATAAATTTGACGAATGTAAAGGATACGAAATCGATGGATCCAGAGCAAAATATTATTACCTGAAGGGAAAGGCTTTGAATGTTACGGAACGCTTTATACCTCAAGCAGAAGAATTATTAACTAAAGCGGTGAAATTGGAGCCTAACTTAGTAGAAGCGTGGAATGAATTGGGAGAGTGTTATTGGAAAAACGATGATATCCAGCAAGCGAAGAATTGCTTTGTTGGAGCATTACGCCATGTAAAATATCTCTATTCTATCGTTCTTCAATTTAATTACATTTAACACAATTGTAATATAGCAAGAAATATTATAGGGCAAGAACAAAGTATCTTTGCGAAATTTGTCAATGGTACTTAGACAAGAACCAGTTCCTAATGCTGAGCAGCAAATTCAAAACATACAGAAGGGAGTGGATTATGCTAAAGAAGCAGTCAGTCTTGATACAGGAGATGGTATTTCTTGGGCAATTTTAGGAAATGCATATTTGTCTTCCTTTTTTACGGTAGCACAAAATCCTGCAACCTTACGTCTTTGCATGTCAGCTTATGTACAAGCAGTAAGTTAATTCTATTATCAGAATGTCCACTGAAATAATGTGCAATGTTATTTCCCAATGGGTGTAATGCCTGCTTGCGCCGCTTACATTTTTTCAGGAGAAAGATGTTGTAGCGGGAAGTAATCCGGATTTATTTCACAACAGGGCAGTGGTAAGCATTTTATTGTCACAATTACAATATTGCCGAACATCAACAGCATTCATTGATATAAATAAATTACAATTATTAGGCCTTAAAATATCAAGAAGAATATAGTTTAGCATTGAAGTCCTTCGAAAGAGCAATGCTATTGGATCCAATATGGGACACACCACGCAACAAAAGGGATGAACTACTGCAATACTTAAAAGATGTACAAAATTCCGTAAACAATAATGGAAGAGTCAAACCAAAAAGATTGTACCAAATGATAAGGGTATTTACATTTTCTTCACCCATTACAGAATTTTATAATCGGAAACACGATTTCCAGATGATATTCATTTTGAATGATATTATAAACGTAATACATGATGGTGGTACATATACATATTTATAGGTTTCTGATTAAATGTAGGCATTGGATGTTAAACATTTGGGACCATACAAAGGTGGCTCTTTCACGTCCGGCCAGAATACTATAAAATTAGATTTAGTGCAATTGAAACAGCTATCCCTCGGGGCAAATTCGGAGAAAGTGGTATTTGGAAAAGTGGTATGTTGGATACAAGACACTGATTGTGTACCTTTGTAAGTAGACTTGTTCAACCCCTCGAAGAAAATAACAGATAAACAGGAACATTTGTTGTTGTCATTAACGAATTACGTCACCAACTTTTCAGTTCATTTTGCCTTGTGGACGAAGAGAAAACTTGTATTGCCGTAACAGTATACAATTTGGCGAAAGGTCGTGGAGTTACCGTGGGAGATTCTGTTGCTATACCTGAACCATTTGTGATTCACCAAAAGTTTTCTTACATCAATAACGTTAGTATTATTGTACTTGTTATGTATGCTGTTTTAATCTTAATAATGATTAAATAGTTGTGCACGCTTTTTACAGGAATTTGACTTCAAATCTATACGCGTTGAAACTCCGATTATATTGGTTGTTAATGGGAGAAAATTAGGTAGGGAGCAACAAGCGTCTGCAAAATTGCACACCTTTAAGAAAACCGATTGAGCTTAATGCACAAATTTTCACTCACGAATGTACTGTGAAACGTAGGTAGTGAAGGAGACTTCCTTTCATATTAAATTGAAACAAATGTCACCGTTAATAGACAATGTGATATTTGAGTTTCGAATCTAAAGTATTATTACATATTAATAGAACGAAATAACGTGACCGCAGTCAATATTTCTGGAGATAGGTCAATGCAATTGGTTTGTTGCGCGGTTCCTTGCAAACAAATCGGTTCGAATTTCGAAACAACGAAATTTTTAAAGCGTTCTATTATTTGTTCCTTTTTTATGTGAATGTTCCCGTCATATGTATTGTTATATTTTATTTATGATATGTTAATTGGATAGGAGTTTCAAGATTGCGAACACATCGATTTATGTGAAACTTTGTACATGCATTGTGCGAGAAAACAAAATATTTAAATGGTTGTATCTTGTTGAATATTTTTCAAGTGTAAATGCACGGTTCCGTGCTATATGTTAAGCAATAAGAATTTTTATACGTAGTGTATGTGCAAAGTTTTATAACAAAAAAATATTCATTACGGATTCTCCAAAGTTCCTTTTTGTTAGCTGAAAAGTCAGTTGCAAGCTAATTTATATATATATATATATAGTACAACAATTAAATTTCATACAAAAATACTGATCTTTTACAATACACGTACGTGTATTTTTATCTTCAATTAATTTTCCTTCGAGGAATATTCGAACCTTCTTGAATTCCTTGATGAATTTGTTTCGCTATTCTATTATGTTTATTGTTACAACTTTATGCTCATAACAAAAGTAGAAAATTAATTAAACATAAAAAAGCATAATAACACTTAACATTTAACATGATCAAATAAACTGATTTTCAATTGATCAGTCGTTCCATCGTGCCAATAAAATAAATTCCGACTCGTTCGTACGAAACACTAAAAACCAACCGTTCATTTACGCTCGATTACTTACCATCGAGTCCTTTTAATTCGGTTAAACAAGAAAGCCCATAATTTCTTTGAGATTAGACGTGCTATATAATATAATACCGCGCGTACGTTTACTTTCAAACGATTCTTCAACTTTTGATCACGCTCGGACAGGAAATGTTAACACGAGAAAAAAAAGAAAAGAAAAAACCACGGGACTTGTTTCAGTGTTTAGCGGTGCGTGTTTTTTACGAGCTTACTATATAAAACGGATTGTCAATCCAATATTAAGGGCGTAACGTTAAGCACAGAAACAAGGCGTGCATTTTTTCAGTCACCATTGCAAAAATTGCTTGTGATATACATATATGTATACACACACTTAAAACGTTTGTATAAAAATGTTCTCTATCGTCGATTATAGTAATAAATACTTATTTAATAACAACATAGTAGTTGGGCGTTCCCCCCTATTAATTCCTAGCGCCCGTTCGACGGAAAGACAATAGTGAACTTCCAACGGATCGTGACTAACGACTCTGTAAACACTGTAATCGTTTTACAGTACAGCGACGATCGATTCACGTCGAAGTCATCCGTCAACCTTTCCTCTAAATGCGTGTGCACGTTTATACGCATACACCGTGGCCCTCCTCTTCCATACATTCTCGACCGACCGGTTTCTTTTTTACGTAATTCCTCGTAAATGAAACGGTGGGTGTACCGAAACGTTCACCTTCCAGGATTATTTCGTTCACATGTTCACCTCCCATAATTTGGAGTAATTGTCGATCACTTCGAGGAACCATTCACGCCGTCGTGGGTCCTTGAATATTGGCGCCAACGTTCGTAGCTGTAGCTGCAGCAACGCCTCGTTTCCCAGCAATTCGTCCAGTTGCCTGAGCAATGTGCTATCTCCGTGTAATTTCAGGAGGCTAGCGTATGAGAAAATATAGTATTGGTGTCGTAGCCGTTGCACCGCCCATGCCTCTACGGTGCGGTTTCCGCTCGCCGCCTGTATGGAGCCCATGTGCTCCGCATACCACGGCGAGAAGTAGTTGTTTAATTCGAGATTCGATAGATGCGCAACGCCGCGCGTCTTTAATCGCTCCTTGATGCGCAGGTACGCTTGAGGTGTGTACACGAACACCTGAAATTGATAGGCAGATTTAAGGGGATAATTATAAAGCGGATGATCCTTTCCGTTCTTGCGCACTCTCGTTGTGTTTAGATAGTGAACATATTGGGGCAACCCCGTATAATTGTTATCATATCACGACTTTATTACGATCGAGGTTTCTGTTAGACAATGTACGATGGCTGCAGATTGAACGAATGTAGAATTATTGTATTATTACGTTATACGTAAATCAGTTGAGGTAAGACAGGATGGAGGGATGTCCGCCATATTGGTGCGATTGCTGACTATTCGTAGGGCCGCCATTTTGGCCCAGACTTAATTTCATTAAGTTGTTCTTAATGTTTCGAATATTACTAATAATGTTTTATTATTACGTACGTTAAATATTTTTATGTACGGATGAATATCATCACTGTGAAATAAATTGTACCTTTCTGCTGTTATTATATTACAGTTACCTGTACGATAGAACTACCGTTACCATAATTACATAATTTGTTATTATTGGCCTATCGGCGAACCGTTATATCGCTCGTTGAAATTAAGATAATTGCAACAAAGAGGTACGCAGGATAGAGGGTTGGTTTACACGTGAGTTTCTTCGACCTGCAATTTTGATTGTGTAAGAGCAATTAGGTATTGAAGGACGACGGTATCATTGGTAACGTTTTGTAACACGATCGGAGTGGAATCGCTTTGATAATGATTGGATAAAAATTGAAATTGGTTCGCGGAAATGTAACTCGAAGAAATCAATTTCAATGCATTCGTAGATCACCAATATTACGCAAGCTGCATAATGAAATCCGAAGATTCAACTATTCTTTTTTATTGCAAAGGAGAAACTATAAATATAGCTTTTTTATAAGCAGGAACTACAAGAAGTTTTATAAGATCACTGTCTGAGAAAATGATGAACGATCGAGATTATAATTTTTCAACGAGAACGTACATCATGAATCAATAATCAAGATATATTGTTCTATTGTGTTAAAGTTGAGGAGCAGAATAATTATGCAATGTTTGCCTGTTCGAACACGATGACGTCAAGTGCTATAATCAGGTAGATAAATATCTATAAAGTACAATTATGAATATTCACTCGAAAACACGAATGGTAAATATTTCGAATTGAAACTCATCGAAACCTCTTGTCGACCGTGTGTTATTTTAACCGAGCTACTTAGTACCTACTATGTATGTACTTGTATGCAGCAGCTGTGATTCGAATGACTCTTCTACCGGCGTACGCGTACCTGTAATATTTTTCTAAACCCAAGCGTACTAGCGTATACACGCAATGTTTGGACAAAAAGAATTTGGCAAGGACTATTTATATGTTGCATAACGACGAAGTAATGACGTGTATCAAACTCATGTTAATCCAGATCCCACCGTGTCCGCTGTATATAATGCGAAAAAGGAACCATCAATAACAACTCGACCATCCTCACCTGATACAAAGAGTTCCCTGTGACGTAAGCAGCGATATAATGGGAACCGAAATGTTTAATAAACTTCACCACACTGGCGGTGTCCCCAATCGTGACGTTCTCCGTTTCACGGAGGACAGCTTCATCGAGGATCATGGTCTCCGCCGTTTGGGCCAGCTTCTGTTTCTCGCGGAACCTGGCCACGCGCACAAGCACGTAGCAATGTTCGCCGGTAACGAAGGACGAATTGATACCTAAATGACGAGCAATGGCTGCCTTCGACCAGCTGGCAGTGAACGCTCGCCATGGTCTGTCCAGTCGTTCGAACGTGAAGTCACGAAAGTATGCCTGGAGAAGCTGTCGAATGTTGTCGCAGAATTCCATGTGAAAATCGCCCTCAAATATTGTCGCCTGTTGCTGCTTGTTAGGCACCGGGACGGGATTAGTGAAGACGTCCAGGGTTGGTTCCCGGAAGACCCATGTGTCCGTGTCGTTTCTGGGGATCACTCGCATGCTGAGACTTAGGTAGCCGTATCGGCTGAAGATGTTCACGGCGCCGCCAAGACGAGGTGTCTTCGACCCGTTGCTGAGCAACACTCCAGTGAACAACGCGATCGTCCAGACCAGGAACAGGCGCGTGCGGGACCACATCTCTCGCGGCTGCCTGCGGCGAAACCACCTGGAACAGGAGATGCGATCGCTTGGAGACTGAAACAAATCGAACGGTTCAAGTGTTTGGTGAGTTGAGAGTCGAGAGTTTTCATTGACGCCGTTAAATATTTCTGATACGATTTGTTTATGTATTATTATATAAGTCCGCCAGGTCAGAGTTCAGCATTTAATTTGATAGTTTGCTAGCGGTGTCGAGGACTGTGGTTCATAGAAGTGTCCCCTTAATTATTGAACGATAATGATTAATATTTCTGGGACGATTCACATTCTGCGATTTTTCTGAATTATATTAGCATTAATTGATGCGATATACTGTGAGGCTTGATACTTTAATACTCTGCTCGATTACGAATATTTTAATACACATAGATACATACGTTTATTCTTGCGAATAGTTTGAAGGGTGTTAATGCAGTTTGTCAAATAGAAAAAGTTATTTCAATGGAAATTATTGGTGGTATTATAATCATCGATTTTGCCGGAGTGAAAGGTAAGTGGATTTTAAAGAAGCGTTTACGGTGTACCTGACCTGGCCGCATTTCGTTTTCCAATTTCCTCGCGGTTTCTTAGCGTTCTTTCGAGTAGCTTGTTAAATAGTATTCCGCACATTGTCCACTTTCGCCAAATTGTATTACATTATACGAATCGTTAAAATATGTTTCACCGGAACCTGAAAGTTGGCTTCTGAGGCACTCTATTCTAAAGTGTGGCTTTCCCTTCTCACCTGACTTTTGGTATTTAAAGCGTTCCACTGTTACACGCTAGCATGTATGCATATAAAACATATTAAAGACACATTTACGAGTAAAATTATTTCGCACACTTTATGCACCCAACAAAAATATTGCAACGAACATGACAGCGAAAGAAAGAAGACTTGAAGAATTCAAAGTTCCCTATAAGTTAGGCAAAATAGCTTTCATGTGCCACAATATACTATATTATTCATATAAACGCGAAGAAACTTATTTCCATTACACCACACAACTTCTCGAGCTTTGCGTATCAGAGATCACAAAATACCTCCGTGATATTGGAAAAAAAACCAGGCAACGCCACGATGAATGATTAAATTCATTATTGGACGAGCACTAAAAATGTTCAGCACTGATTGTTGAATTACAACGTATAGAATACGATTCGAACCTGTCTAAATCAAATCACACTTTCCCAAATCCAGGACGAATTCCTCAGCAACACAAATCTGCACCTCCGCACTGACCAGCCCGTCTAAAATGTTATATCAGCACTCCATTCGTCTACGAACGTGATTGCTCAAAACGGATTACCGTGTATTTAAAAATTGCACAATAACGAAACCGTAATTAATTCATTAGATGCATTCCGTGATTCCGTTCTTTCCACGGTGTTAATAGAACACCTAGGTTCGTTGAATGCACTCGTGCAGCGACGTCGCGACGCGTCGCCGGCAGATCGACGCGAGTTATCTCGTTTTGTAGGTCTAGGTGCACGTCGTCGAGGCGTTTGCAGAAGCGGTACACGGCCTTCGTCCCCACCTGACCACTGGACGAACACCTTGGGCTATCGCGGCTGTCCAGTGTAACCCTTTCTTCGATCATAACATTTTTCCTCTATTCGAGATCCAACGGTGATCTAGAAGGGGTGGTCCGAACTTTTCCCGGTTCGTCGTTAATCTAGATTCTAATTACCAGCTGACAAGTCCCAACATTTCTTTCTGTCCATCGTTATCCATTCATTTTCCTTCTTTCGCGGCTCTGAATCAGTGGTTGACCGTTTCGAAATCACGGAACATTTGTTATTATAAAGAAAATTTGCGCAAGACCAGTATCGGCGAGGTCCAGAAACTACCAATGAAAATATGCACGAAAATACCTCGTATTAAAAACGATAGATTACAGATTACGCCACAGCAAAAGCAGACCATATTGTACTCGCAGTTCGCTTTCATAATTTCGCGAAACACCTGTTTACAAGTTTGCGAAACACCCGTTAAGAACCGCTGCTCTACACTGCGGAGCATATAAGTACCTATTGAGTATTCCTCTTTCCCGGATTCGACGATTATCCAAAGAGTTAGATACTTCCCGTGGCCATCGTTCGAGATTCTACTACACTCTACTAGGATCTTGACTTGGAGGTTCGAACTCACCCCCGTCCATCGCGATCCACGCGTTGTTCCTTATTTTGAGCTTTTACGAGGATCTAAAACGGACGGTTCGAAGCCTCTCCCCTTTATTACGATACGCGAGATTTTTGTTCTCGTTCACGATCTACCAGGATCCGTCGTGGAAAGGGAAGATTCGAGCCTCCTCGTTACGGAGGAATCGCTCGAGCCTTTAATAATCGTGATATAAGTCGTTCGTCTTGCTTGACCGCGTGCACGCGAGCCAGTACATCTTGATAAATGTCCACGTGACACGATTGATCGCTATGCACACCGACTACGATTTATGCGCCACTTCGTGTTAACGGTATGTGCTGGTCGAGCACTCCGTTCGACAATGAAAATCCTCGACTGTCTTACTTCCGCGTTGAAAGGCGGAGGGGATGCAAAGGTGTAATAAAATGACAGCAGTTATTTCTTCTCAAAATTGAACGACGTGTGTGCAAGACCTTTGGAACTCTGCAAGATTTTATAAGGGACGTTCAATTGCAACATACGTGATATGTTTATCAAGAATAGTGTGCGTGTACAAGGGTTTTTGTGTAGAGATTTCTATTTTTTTTTTTTTTTTGTCAAAGTTAGGAACTTTTAAAAGATATTGTGACTGTCTAGAATGAGAAATACCGAAGAGAGTTTGAAAGTAATGTATAGAATGAAGGGAACATTTTTCTTTTTCTATGCACACTATGCGTAATCCATTTTATTATGTCTAACATAATACGTACGGAAAATATATCACGCAGGAACAAAGTATCATTGCGTTGCGGTGAAATGGTTTCTGTTATTTCACCCGGGATCGAAAACAGAAAGCTTCCCGCGACACAAATACTCCGATACTCATCGTCGTCACTTTTAATCGAACTTGTCCCAGAATTTCCGTGCCTCTTCAAATTATATAACAACGCTTCGAACGGACTTGGCCGACGTCAATTATCCAATTGTTTCTATTAAACGCAAAACGGTATAAAGAAAGCCATTATACTCGCGTCTCGTGTATCTAATTATACGGCTTAATAGTGTGCATTGAAATTTTAAATGGCACGTTCGAAGGTTGACTCGCGTAAATCCTTCGCTAATTCTTCTACACGCGACGACGAATACGATAAATCCTGTTCCAAGAGCAAGGTCTCCGTGCAATATCGTTTAACGATTGCCCATGTCCAAAGATCGTGCAACCCGCGAAGGTTGCCTTCAGCCCTTGGACTTTTTCCAACCTGGCAACCGTCTGTTCTGCCTCGACGTGTATAATATACCTGGAGAAATACCGGTTGGTGATTACTTGGCGTGCACTCCTCAGGGCAGAGAAGTGTCGACGATTATGCGGTTGGCTCGGTTGCTCGTTTCGTTTGCTAGCTTTTGCTAATTACAATTGCGTCTCGCATTTGCGTTCGCGATTTGAGTAGGTTTAAAAACGAGACCTCGCTACGTTGCAACATACCTCGGCATATATATTTTAATCAAAATGTCAGATACGGCGACAGAAAACTCGTGAGAGTGTGTGTATGTTATGTATACACGATGAAGATATTTGATTAAGTAAGTGCTTTCGATGCTTTCGTCGTGGAATTAAAGTTTATGTTAAATTCTGTTTATCGATAATTCGCCACGTCGGTCGTCGTAGCTTTTGGGAAGATTACATTCAAGTGTTTAGTAGTTAGGATGAAGTGAAAGAATGGAATTGGAGTAGTAGCAATGATGTCTATTATATACCTTGAGATTTATGGATAATAAAATTACATTTAACACTGTTAAAAAGCCAAACCTCGTATTCTCAGAAGTAAATTTGCAGAGATATCGAGAATGTTCTATTTGTTGTCTACTTTTAAAGCAACAATTGTGGCAATCCTTATATCTAAATCTAGCTACTTGCACAAATATGTACTGTTCTACACTTTGAACCACTGTATCTTGAATAATAATAAAACTGAGAATAAAAGGAACGTTTCATACCGGGTTCCGTAGCAGGACTGATAACGCCAATTAATACGGTAAAGTGCGCTTGTCGTTACAAGAGCATGCCCAGAATAAGAAAGAAACGGAAATGTACGAGAATTTCAATGGTTAAAAGCGTGGATTCTTGGAGTGTGGTGCTTCCTAGAATGCACTGCGTTATATTATTGCACGTGTCTCGGGACAGGACACGGGAAACAAACCGTTCCGACACATCTGATATCGTTAGAGCGACAAACGTCGTCAATCGTCACTCGCAAAATTACTTTTTTCATTAGAAAAGTCTGAATTTCGCAGATTTAACGTTGCATTTATTGAATTTCACGATTGTGATCTAAATTCTAGTATATTAAACACTTTCTAAGGTGAACCTAAATAAATGATAAATGTTTCATTTGTACCACGATTTATTCTTTACAAAAATTATTTCGATACTCTACGCCCAAGTGTGACGGCAATAGAAATGTTACTTTACATGGTTTGGGTACCAGATAGTCGAAGTGAAAGTGAAACTGAAAACTTTTACGCGACAAATATGTCTGTCTAACAAGATCCATACATTTTTCAGACTGTTTAGAACTTTAAACTCTAAAGTTCCTGTGCAATTGTAACACGCTTAAGAACGGTATCTACTTTCTTTTTCCCTAATTGTTTAATTTAAGAGCGTTCTTTGCAATATCTTTTCGGTCGTAATTTCTGACTGTTTGTACTTTAATAATATATAATGAGCATCGAATCGTGATCAAGAAGATGCACGGCCATCGTCCTTCACCCACATGTTGAATTACGCTTTCGCCAATTCTAATTCCAAATCCAATTTTATCGCCAAGCATATGAAACCAGCGTGACGTAAGTCTGTTGCATAAAAGTCACACGAAGCTGGATTTTTTCTAACACACTTGACATTCTTTATACGGAATATTTTCCTATCATTTCACCAATGATAAGCGGTAAAAAAAGATTTCCAATTCTTGCAAAAGTATTCGTAATGAAATCTCGAAAAGACGTTTCGAAATGATAAATATCTGTGCTGGCATTGTTTCTTTAAAAACTTTCCACATAGATAGTCGAAGCGGTTTCCCAGCATTGTATCAGTTGATGTTTTAAGAATCGCCCCGTGATAAAAGTATCCACGTCTGCGCAGCGTGTACATATATGTACTTACATAATTGCAAGCTTTTTGTCCATTTATCTCGAAAGGAAGAACGTTCTATATAACCAGATTTACAGTCACCGCGTTGCAAACGAAAGTTATCATACATATTCATGCGATTACAACAAAGAGTTGTCCGTAGAAGAACCATCGGCGCCTCAAAGTGATCTCATCCATTACGATTTTAATGTTTAATACAGACACCGGAAAGAAGTCTGCTTTCGTAAACCGTCTTTCAATGTCGACACATAATATATCAGCTTGATAGGGGAACTGCATTCGCTCGTAGTGAAAAATAAATGGAAGCTACATTTGGAAATAGCAAAGGTTTTTTATTCACTGTAAATTGCAAACGAGTGAAATTTATTGTGCTTGCATTTATGTGAAATCTCTTATATTTGACATCTTTGTATCCCTGTTATATTATATTCATGGTGGAACGAATATTCGATTATTTTTTGTTCGAATTCAGTTATTCTGACATAAAAAATATCAGTACCAAAACAAACCGTTTTGGACTTCCAATTGATCTAGAATCGTCCCCCACCATATAACACGTGCGATCGTTAAAATATTTTCAACGACATAGAACTGAACGAACCTAAATACTTTCTAAATCACGAGTGCAATTTTCGTCGGACACAAAGCCCCCGAACGAACGGCACAATAAAATTATTCAGCGGCGTGCATCCGCCCAGACGGTACGGCGAAGCTTCCAAATCAGCGAAACGGAAGTGGAACTTGTTCCACTTTCGCCGTTCTCCGTTAAGCGCAGAAAAGTATCTGTGCACAGCTTGTCGCCGTTATTAGAAGTTCACGGGCGTACTGAGCAGGTGAAGTTCGCGCGATAGGCGCACGCATTGTTCACGCGTCAACCCAATTGGCATACCCCCCTGAGATTTCAAGGATAGCGAAAGGAAAATTCAATGATTTACGCCAACGTTACCACCTGAAACGATCCCACGTTGGCTCACTTGTGGCACTCTTACTTGTACGCGTACATAACGTTGGTCCCCGTTGAAACGAGGAACTAATGTCTGGTAACACGTGCGACGCGTTGGCAGCGTTGGCACGCGTCTAACACTTTCCTACGAGCCTAATGTATGTAGAAAGTCTCATGAATTTTAGTGATCGCCAAACATCCACGGTGTGTATCTGTTTGTACGTATGCTCGTACGCGATGCTGCAGTAAGTTGTACACATATAAAGTGTTGTGTAATAGGTGTTATGCATCGAACGATTGAATGGGGGAGACATAACAGCGAGATAAACGTCGTCGCTTCTAAAGGGGAAATTTCGCAACCTCAAGAGTGTGCGAGGCTGTTGGTGTCCGAAAACGTGATACAGAGCGGAGAATCTTTGATAGCTTAGATCTTTTGGTGCTTACGATGGGGGGATTATTAGGGTTGAATGTTTAACAGCAAGTGCGAATAATATAGTTTTAGTTTATTGCATACAACTATTTAGAATTGTAATAATTTGATTTGGCGCAAGAATTGTTGAAATAATTTAAAATGTTGTTTGTAATGTGTATATCGATATTATATAACGATTTGTAGAATCGTTTAAAATGATTTTCACTTTATTTCGAAATGAATTAGAATTAGGATTACTCGCATGTTTTCGATTTGAAAAGAGTTCACTGGTATTCTGTGGTTTGAAATTTGAAGTAATAGGTGAATAATGTTTAGTAATTGCATTTTATCTGTTGAAAATTATTGACAAATGTACGAGTACACGTGTTTGATGCTCGATTTGTATTAAAGAATAATAGCACCGTGTTGGAGGATTATTTCAGTTTTGATTGGAGCTGGTTAAAATCGATTAACATAGACGTCGGAAAGGAATCGAAGTATTATTGGCGGACAAAGAAAATTCATTCCTAATGATAATTCACGAGGTGTAGGAAGAGAAACGAAGCTTCGATCATTCTGACACCTAACATCATTTGTATTATCGCAAGTGGTGATCGACAACTCCAATTCAGCCATAACGCTTATGATCTCATGTAATTGCTCAGAAATTTCTTTATGTAACGCATGAGTACCCTTTAATGCACCTTGATTGATCGTGTGCAAACAACGTGAAGATAACTTTGTTTAAAAAATTTTCAAGATTTACGTCGCGTTATGTCAGTGCAGGATACAAACAGAAATATCCAGCATTAGAATTTATGCACACAGGGTCCTTCAAATTTTTCCTCGATAAAGAATTACAAGTCACCTTGTTCATTCAGTTATAATTATCTTGCACTACTCTGCATAATTGACAGCTTCCTATCGATAAAGTTATGGGTCAAGTTAACGATTAACCGGTGATCACGTTCGAATCGTAACAAGACATTGTGACACATTGAATGATTCATTGTGTTCATAACTTACACGACATTGATAAACAATTATATGTAACATTTCCCAGAGAATTATCCTAAAAGAAACAGAAATAATTCTATACTCTGAAACTTTCTACACAGGTAATCATTCATTCGGCTCCATATGCTATCCAAACCGCAGTCCAATATTTAGAACCTTCACTTCTTGAACATCCAATACGAAACCCGTACAAGAACATCAGAAAAACCACACAATCAATAATTTCCACCCGGCTCCAAAAAAAATATGCAATAAAAATAAAGGAACGAAATTATCTCGCGGTTAATTCCTTTATATGAACCAGCCCTAAAATGGTACCACCGCACCGCGCCCCTTCGTCCACGCGTTCGTCACTTATTCCAAATAACACCTAACCGTGCAACGAGCCCGCGAGTCGCGCGATTTCGACATTATCAGCGTACCTTGTCGAAGAATCGATGACACGGGGGTGTAGCAACGCCGATGAGGAATATCGTCGAGGATCAAATCGTCGACAATGAGATCGATGCGTTTCCGTGCGCGCGCGCGCGACAATAACGCGACGAATGTCCGCGGCATGAAAAACCACCATCGAAAGAACAATCGAGTGCGTGTGTATATACGGTGCGATTCAGTTTGCTGTACGCGCCGTATGGTTACAGGAACGGGGGTCTACGTGACACAGAAGTCAATGGGGTGGAATTATTTAAG
Source organism: Nomada goodeniana (assembly GCA_963969485.1). Classification (NCBI taxonomy): domain Eukaryota; kingdom Metazoa; phylum Arthropoda; class Insecta; order Hymenoptera; family Apidae; genus Nomada; species Nomada goodeniana. Next base: position 27,867,082 of record OZ018299.1, on the reverse strand, counting down.
TAGCTTGGTCGTGTGGTAGCCGGGGCCACGAAAGGGGTCTTTTACGCGGCGGATTAGACACCGGAAGCGGCGGCACAGTTGAATCATGACCCGGGCGAGATGTCTTTTCAGACGGTGTTCATTCGAGTAACCCAATTGTCACGCAGTTACGGTTTGTCATGCTGTACGCTTATGGTAAACTTTATTTTCCCTTGAGATAGAGGTTGGCTCGCGTTGGTAATCGGTTTGGGCAGCGTTTCCTGGAAAATCGTACGCGCACCTTTGGACAATCGACGTCACTTTACAGCACGGCAATGGCAATAATCGTGATGGCAATTACGGTTTATCGAGCTGCATGTATGTGGCAAAAAATTCTTCTACTTCGGTTTAGTTTGCGTTGGTGTAATCGGGTAGGTTGGGTTTTTTTTTTCTCGAAAGTCTAGTCCGAATAGTTTCTTGGTGTAGACGGGTAGAATGAAAAATTAGCTGTATCCGTATCTGTTACGATCGGTGTGTTCGAATTTATTCTCGCGCTACGTTATAGGTAAATAAGAAGACGGCTTATTCAACGACACTTTCGAATCGATTCACCCCCTGTAGTATTTCTTGTTTGGAAGTAGAGTTAAAAGGTTCGCTTAGGATGAAACGTCGAACAGAAATTTACATGGATCGCATCCTTAAGAATAGGCCGGCCTTCGTTTCTAGGTACTTCGCAAGTATGCAAATTTTCTGTTATCTTCGATTATACACTTTCTCGCCGTCACAATTCTCATTTCCTCATAGATGTTCGCCATGGTAAGTGACTACGTTCCCGTGATTTAACAAAATCGGAGGCAGGTAGCTAGAACCAGCAATTCGTATGCGACTCTGAAGACGCGCAGACGTGAGTGGTATACCCTAGGATAGAGTGGAGTAGGTACAATAAATGATTGTCAAAGCTATTGCGCTAGTGAATCACGATGCACGTGCACTTTAACAACGTAACTGTTATTTGCTAAGCCTATCGACTTGCTCTGTACCGACACGGTTAACCGATATGTATTGTATCCCTAAAATGGTGTGACTGAATTAAAGGAATGTAATAAAAAACAAGGGCACGTGCCTGGTATTAGAGCCGATAGTGTAGCATTGTTCTGAATTATCAAAATTTTCCTTGCTCAGATAGATGAAGCAATTAATTGTAATGCAGTAGTGTGAATCAGGGTGGATTTCTATATCATGTTTAGTACTTATCGAGTTGGTCTAATTGGAAACACTGCGATTGTTATGAATTTTATTATAATTATTAATATCACATGCATATCGATTTATATTATATATATTTCTTTGTTTCAAGGGAAACATAATTTATTTTATATATGTTAATTTACTGTTAATTAGACGTCACAAGGTTTTCCAGAATTATTTTGGGTAGATCAAGTAACAGAGCTAATGCGAAAAATATTTATAAAGTAAGCTTTATGGCGGTTTAATGTCTGCATAAATATTTCACCTGCGTGATATCATATCAACTTCTGCATAATAAAACAATAATAGTAATGATAGTAACAGCAGCTGAAGATATAGAGCAACTTGTAACACTTTTCACGAGATTATGTAAGCCGGCATTTGAAAATTCAAGTTCATCGAATTGATCGTAGGATTTGGATTTTATTGGATCGATTAGGATTCGAACGTTGATGTAGATAACCCTGAGATCTAAGGTAGACGACTTTCAACACACGGCACCTCGTATCAATGATCTACACCTCGATAATACAATTCAATGCCAATGTTCCTGAACGTTTCTGACTCATCCCGTCGACTCATGAATAATCGAAGTTTTCGTAGGATGTCTCAAAGGAGTATTGCTAAAGGTTCTGACAGGGACCATAAGCCCAAGTCATCTGCGGTGCGCATGTTAAAATGATCTTGAAAAATTTATTATTGATCGATCATACCAAATACGTCAGGGTATTAAATAAACATTGCAATCCACATCGGACCCCTTTAATCCCATGTACGTAATAATAAAGATCTTTAGGGCAGGTTTTGAAATTTTATTGCCGCTCATAATTATTTCACATATATTTGAACGCCTGTGCAAGGATCTACATAAGAATCGGTACGCAATGTTTAGTTCAGTACCGCTACATTAGACCGGCCATATCAATGAGCACCATTAATCTTAGAAATTCCAAACACTCGCCAGGAATTCCATTTATCCAACGTTGTCACTTATAGACCCGTAAAAACTACCGAGCACATAGTCACAAAAGAGCCGTTACAAATCCCACTCTCGCTTGCTTCTTATAAAAAAAAAAAAAAAGTGAATAACACAACTGACCATTCCCACAATATTTATTACAAAACCACCGGCGCGGCGTACCTAAACGGTGTTGTCATCTATATCCCGTTCCTATTACCAATTACCGTCACCATCAGTTATACAACCATTTTCGTCAGTGATAACAATTTTGATATAAATAAACATTTGGCAGGAACAAGTAACTAATCAGGTAATAATTAGAAATGCATCGTTTAAATAAGTATAAAAATATTCTTTATAGCAGCCCTATTAACCAATTCATCCAAAATAATTTCCCAAAAGCTAGAATCATTCGGTTAACAATATATTGTAATAAGTTATAACAAAGTATCTTTAAGTTGGGCAAGAATATTATGAAATCGTCATTCAGCGTCGCGAATTCTCATGTACCCTTAAAAGCAATCCCTATTTTTAATTGAGACGTGGTGTTGCGTTATCGTCGCGAAATGTTCACATATCATCCGTATCCCATTAATTCAAATTACCCGGAGGCCGTCTATTAATAAACAACAGAGTGAATCACACAAAACGTTCAATACTGCGAAATTTCTTAACGCTGTCGCCAAAAATGTATCTTCGGCTTGCAGCACTCAACTATTGCCTAGTGTACGCAATGTGCTAATCCATCCCGTAAGCAAACCCTTCCAGTCTTTCGCCCTGGAGAACACATCAATCTCTTCGGTCGCCAACGCGGGTGCAGATGAGAATGACGTGGTCCCTTCGTTCTTTGCATTGCTATCTTATGACGATTTTAGAAAGGGAGACACACACGATTCGTAAATAGAATCCGCTGTCCCGTCCAACCTGACCCCGATCAATTTTCTTCCCGAACACGTTAATGGCAATGCACTTCGCGTTACTAATATGCTTGAAATTTATAAACACGGGCACACACGCGCTCTCGCCATTACTCATCGGGTTCTGTGCATTGACTCGGTGTGCACGTGCAAATCGTTCCGTGATCTTTGTCATGAAATCGTGCGTACGTATATACGTACATATCGTGTATGTGTATCATAGCTACATACGCATGAACATTATAAATATTGTGTAGGCAATTTTCAACGCTGGATTCGAATACGCGATACGAATGGTAAACGACGCGAGTGTGAAAAAAATGGGAAATTATACTTCTGTGAAAATAATGCAAAATATGTTATTAATGAAAATGGTAGAAATAATATTGTAAAACTATTAATATTATTATTATTATAGTAGAAATAATATTATAATACTATTATTATTACTTCTAACGTTAATACTAATGAGAAGAGGGAGAAGAAGAAAAATGTAATAATAATATATTTAAGGTGATAAAGGGAAAAAATATAATCACACAAAATAATTATATTAAAAATGTTTACTTTCTGCGATCACCAAAATTACTGTTGACCTTTTGCTGCCGTATTTTGATCAATTCTTTGAATGTTACTGAAAAACTGTACAAACGAGCCTAGTAGCCTCCTAAGCCAAAAGTGCTGAATCCTGCTGTACGAGGAAGCAATCGAAAGAGAAAGTGTGTCGAAAAAAATCTCACCTTTCCGAATTTATCAATGCCGGAAGTGTCAATGTTGATTAAAAACTGCGATACGTATCAATTATTTAATATCCGTGCATCTGGTGGTTTTATAATAAAAGATAAATTATTGCGATGCTTCGTTCTTTCTGAGTACAATAAAACGATGAACATGTTTTCTTTTACGCGTTACATTTCTTGTTTACAGTTTCAAACACGTGTGATACTCGTGTAGACCCGTAATTCTGCCGCAGATGTTTACCTCAATCAAACAATTTGCAGAACCGCTCGCATTGCGCGAGATTCTAATATCATTCAATCATAAAGAGGTAAAAAAAATGATCTCTCATTCAAAAAAATTCTAGTAGCATGCAGGTAAAATGTTCTGATTTGTTTGCTTAAAATCAACAAGCAAGATTAATTAATCTCTTCTCCTTTCAAACCCTATACAACGTACCTATCCGTATGAAATATTTATTTCCACTATTATGAACGTAAAATTATTGGCGATTAAAAATTTCTCCAATTTTGACCCCCAATTGTGTATTAATAGTGTTCCGATCCATGCAATGCAGATTCAGCAGACTACGATTTTTTTCAGAAACTCAATTCTTGAAACGAAAAATTAATTTTTCTTTCTCGGTCAGGGTCATCGATGACGTTCCTCGATCGACACCCGTTAAACGGCCTGGTTTATATAGCTGACGTGACAGATCTACGAAACGACCGAGCGAATTTTTCGCGGACGTTGTTACCGATCACCTTCTGCTCATCCTTCGGACGGGATCATCGTCATTCGACGAGTTTCGTCGACGCTCGACGGTGCAAGCTGCGTGAAAGTTTTTATAAACGTTTCGCACCACCATCGGCGCATAGAAATTTTATTTTTCTTCGCGATTCGTTTATCAGCGCGTATTTTATTGATCGAACGGCGGAATAACTTGCGTTCGTGATTCGGATAACGTTTCCAGCTTTTTGTCGAGACAACTTCCATTGACGTATCGAACGCATTGTATATGTGGCTGCTTGTTTATTGCCAATTTGGATATTTGCTTCTTTGCATATGTATGTGGTTGTTACGTGTCGCGACATTACGTCGTTATATTGATGTTGACCGTTATTGTAATGTTTTGCGGCTTATTAAGTTTCTGCGTAGACACATCGATATTATATGTCGTTACCGTTTTTCCGTTTTCTTTGTAAAATTAACGTCGACGTTGATTATACAGCTGGTGTGTTGTATAACGTTACAGTGACAATGAAAGACCTTGCAGTTCAATGTTACAAAGAATTCTCGCCCCTTCACGTTACCATCCCTGTGTGTTACCTTTGCATTTTCGTTGGATTCCGTCGTTCATATTTTATGCACACGCGAATACATCTTTTGCATACCGTCCGCTGTAACAATGTTATCGTACAACTTTCAACGAAGCAGACAAACGCTTCCTTTAAAATCTTTGTTTAGTAAATGAATGCTTGAGGTGTATAAATTTACGAATTTCCAAGGAAGCCTTGCCGAAGGGACCTATGTTTCAGAACGAGCGACAATAAAACAACCATCGTGTCTCCAAAATCCACTTCAATTCTTCGTATTCCTTTATTTCGTTCCAGTAAAAAAGTTTAGCACGAAAATATACAGCAAACCGTCGAAAATATTTTGGTTTCAAAATATCCTGAAAATTGCCCGAAATTGCCTGTAAAGGAGTCAGTACGAACGAGTCGATCGTCGGCCGTAATCATTATTGTGGGATCAATGTCCATCGTTCGTGCGTGAATTACGCTAGAGGGAGAGGGAGAGTTAAAGACACACAAGCGTACAGAGAGAAAGAAAGGGAGAAAGAGGCGTACAGACGGATAGATAGGGGCAGAGGAAAGAGGGAGAGAGAGAGAGAGAATCGAGGGTCAAGAAGATGAGATGGACTTACCCTACCGGATCACGCACGTTTATTCTACTTCCGTTAATCAATATTCCCCTCCGCATCATAGAGTTCTCCCTTCCCCCACGACACTAATTGTTATGGGTCACTGACTGAATGCTTGTTGCAAGAAGGCAAAAGATAACACGACCCAACGTTGCCGTTCGAATCACTGCAACACTTGTTGCCGCTGCACACTTGTTGCAATAATTCCCTTCACATAAATGATTCTGATGCAGCTTCCCTAATTGTTCCGTCAACGAATATCTTTTTGCCTGCGCTCACGAGGATCAACGATACATGTATACATATACATGTATTGGGGAAAAGATATCGCAATAGTCGTTCGGAACGATTGATTTGTACAAATGAAACGTGCGAATTGTTTGCTGCTATGTTGCACGTTCGTGGTACAGGTAATGCGATGACAAATGAATCTGATAATAAATTAAGGGGGATGAACGATTAGAAATAATATTGGAAAACCGAGGCGAGAGAAGAAATTGTTTGACGTTAAGGACGGAGTTTGGAGTGGACGATATTTGGATGTGCATTGTTCGTGATGCATACTGATGCATCCGCATTTTCCACGTGATTGTCCTTATCGTTGAAATTCGACGATTTCGGGGGGATGGACGTAACGTGGTGTCGTCGGCTGAAGATGCTGATAAATATTCGCAGTGTCTGCTGTATTGCCTTCGCGTTGCGAGACGTGAACGTAGATACGATATTACCGTGCGTATTGCACATTCGTACACGAATATTCGTAATTTTTTTGCGAATTATTCAGCACCAGATTCACACGTTCGTTTCTTTCATATCGATGCTTGTCGCGCGCATTCAACGCGCAACTAAAGTACCGATCAAACGTTTAGAATCAGTTGCTCGGATTTACAAATATCGATCCTCTTGACAATTTACCGGTAAATCAAAGTTAACGCGAAGGAGGTTAAGGGGATTTAATTAAATGATTTAATTAACAGCTATTAGACAGTAATAAAGCTTCCATATATTTCGATTTAGAGAATGCTTTCGTCCAATAATTACATGTATTCAGTTTCTTTGAAGAGTTTTCGTTTCATGCTTATTCTGTCCTCGTGACATTTAAATATTCGTCAATATTCAGTATTTGCACAAATGCTGAATACATTTGCACAGGAAGGCGAATATTGTAATCGTGCATATACGACTCAACGCAGATAAGGAGTCTTCGGTATTCGACTACTGTAAAACGTAAAACTGTAGTTAGATAAACGGCGTCTTATCTGAGAAGGGGACAACGATTTTGAATCATCCAGATATCCGGAAGTGGATAGAATTTTCTGTTGTCTTTTGTATATAATAGAACTAGGGTTACCTTCGAGCAAAAATTCAGCATATGGTAATTGGAATATTCAATGAAAATTTCAGATTTATAAAATCAAGGCACATAGTTTACAAAAGTGTACAGCGAGAAGCGAATATATTGGCAAATATATTGCATCTTGTTCACGACCACAATAAAAATATGACAATGCTGTTCGGATTATAGAATGAAAGATATCGGTGTTGGTAATTTGGTAATGTGGTTAAACCACATTGTGCGGAAGGGAATTTTATTACAAATATACGATGCTGTACCAGCCAATGTGACCAATCAATGAATCAAATTAGATGAGATATTGCACCTCGAAGCGTTATGAAAATGAGACTGGAAAGGAAAAATATATTTAGAGCGGAATGGTACCAACGAACGATGAGATCGGTAACTTGTACGATTAAGTTTAGATTCTTGCAAATTTCTAAAACTGTTTATTTCTTTTTTAAGATAAAGAGGATTTCAATACTAATTACATCTCACACAACTGAGCTATTTCCAATCTTTTTAAGCAATTATAACAATTGATAATATTAATGCTTAATCCTATCTCGAATTAGCAGTGTTTCCTTTAATAATTTAATATGTACTTACAATATTTTATCTCTTCTATTTTTTTTTTAGTCTTTAATGTGTTTTTTGTGATAAGAAAGTTCCGTGATTCTTTTTTTAGAAACCGTGGGGTTCTGATAGATGAAAATGTCTCTTGCGATAAGAATTGCTATGCCGTACGTTCGCTTGGTACATGTGACGAAACATCTCGAGCGTCACAATATTATAGGAAATTTCGGACGAATATTACTAAAATTAACAAACAGAATCGCTACGCTCACGCAATCAAACTAAATAACAAACGTAAACGGAGATCGTAGTAACTAAATTTTAATTACCTTAAACTCATGATAATATTAACATATTTATAGACCCCTAGGTATTTTGGACTAATAAAATTCTGTTCTTGTTATTTTCCACGTTTCTTAAATAAGCAGACCGACATTTTTGTCCGCTGACGGCAGTAGCCTCCTGGCAATTATTATTCTCTACTGTGCCATTACAGCAAGCTGGACGAAGGAAGAGTATTCGTATTCCTTTTATATCCTCGAGGATCAACCTGGCATTTACACAGGCATTTTAAGTGCATCTTTAGAACTGCGGCATAAGAGCAGCTTATTCCCGCGGATGCTTGCATGCATCCATAAATTTCAGTATATATTCGAACGTTTTAAATCTCTCGACGCAGAAAAAAAAATCTTGCCTTCTCTTTGCACTCCTGTGTTTCTTACTATATTGGCTTACCTTAGTGGTATGTATTTGTATGGGTCACGTAAAGATCATCATTATTTTACCTACGTACAGGCGAATCCATGTATAAGAGAATAATTCCAAAAATTAGCATAACGGCAGCATTTGTTTTACTGAGCAGAATATCGTCCCGAAAATATCGCTGATATCGTTAAATATAATTTTTGGTCTGAAGCATCTGAGACATAATCGTATCCTCGTTAGTTCAACTAATATTCGAACATAGAAAGTTCTCTCTGTCGACAGCTAATTTATAACAATTACTACTACCATCAATATTGATTAAAACGAGAATAATGGCCACCCGAAGACAATGTAAATATAGTCCGATTTTAATTTCCAATCTTTTCTCAACTTCACCAACGGAGTATATGCAAACGCTATTGCTGGTTGCCTTGGTAAAAACATCACGAATACCACTGACATTTGGTGAATAAAGAAAGAAACCAAATAAATTTAAATATTTAAATTGCAGACAAACAGAAATCGCTATTTATACCTGTCCTGCGCAAAACGTCAACGAAAAAGAAGTTCCTGTTCACCTTCTCGCAGAATCTCCACTATTTTAACCGCGTCAATAATTTTTTCTACGATAGCCCGAGCAATTTCACTGGTGAACGTGAATGCGCTTAGGCGCGAGTTCGAACGCGATTTTTCAGAATAAATGAAGAAGGAGAGACAACGTCTCTGGAGGTAGGGGACGAATAATTTCCCCTTGTGCACTTACACACGAGACATTCCGTGACATTTGCACAAGTATATACATTTCTGATACGCCGCCATCAGTGAGATTCCACGGGAATCGAGGTTCATCTTGCGCCATGGTGCACTTCGGGGGGAAAACAACGTTCGAGGAGGCAAAGATCTCGTGCCGCATGAGAAACCAATCGCGAAGATCTACTCGATAGTCACGTTTTCATCGGGAACACACAGACGAGGTGGTTTTGCAATGGATTTACGGACGTTCACAGTTCGACGTTTTGGTGGAAAACGCTTTCGTACCGACGATCGTATATCCTTCGGCCGGTTACCTCTGCTTCCACGAGGGAACGTTGCGAAAACTTAAGGATTACATCGCGATGCCATTTGCATGGTAGCAATTTTCGGACGAGGATCGTTAATTAATTGTTGCATATACTTTGTACAGTGTTTCGTTGCTTTTGAGGTGTACATGTCCGACTATTGTACGGTCGTAACGAAAAACTGTTGAAGCGTTTGCCCAATTGATGGGAATGCCTCGGTTACGATTTGTGTACCGTTGCAATCTGGGATTCGAAACCATTTTATCTACGCGAACGGACAATTTTGTTTCGTCTTTGCAGATTCGCGCGTTTCTTTTTTATATGAAATTCGTTATAGGTACGGTAGAAAATAAGAATTGAATAATGTACAAAAGGATTGATGATTAATGCGTATCTGGGTCGCGGTTAACATTTCCAATCTACGAACCAGTTCGCCGAAAAATATAACGCGTTGCATTATTACCGCACAAAGTCGTGGATAATCGCCGAGCGCGAAGGAAATAATGATTACAATGCTTTCGTGAGCACCGCGAGCGGCGTGAATGGCTTTGAGACATTAACCTCGAGTCATTTCAGCGTTGGGCAAGAATATTGCGGTTTATACTTGATTTGCTAGGGCGTAACAGATGACGAGACAAAGGGAAAATACTCGAATCACGGATCCGTGCAGAGATAATGATTTCTTCGGCTGTACGTAATCCTGTGTATTTGCCTTTAATTTTATGGGAACAATTTCCACATTCCATTCTTCAACTTTATATACTTCTTGTTGCTCTTAATAATTCGCTGATCCTGCCCCCCTACGGTTATCCAAACCACATAATTCCAATTGCGCTACATTGTCCGGTGACCTTTTATTCGACTGGCATTCATGTATCGAGGAGCAATAATTATCTGGATAAGCGAGGCGTTACGTGAGAAAAGTGATAAAACATTGAATACATTTAATTCTTATAGGAAATCCATTGTATGTACTTTTTCTTACGTACCAAAGATTTGCAATGCTCAATTGAATGATCAAGAATGAATAGATATCAATGATGGATCATATGTATCACCCAATTGCTACGTTTCTCATTTTGCTATTTAATGTTTAGTGTCTTAGGATCGTTATTGTGCTCTATAGAGTTGTCCTCAATGGAATCGATTCGAAACGGTGCGACTCGTTTTCCATGCAAAGCATAATTAACCATTAATTCATAACGAGGATGCATATTTGAATAATAAGTACGCACGCTTGTATGCACGATATCAGAGTAGCCTCTCATTTGACTAAAAACCTCTAGCAATAAATCGCAAGCGGAATAAAAATTGACACACTTTAATAAAATCTATTCATATAAATCCAGTCTTGATACAGCAGCGCAGAAAACGTTGCTCGACAGGTAGCATTATTTGAATAAAAATAAATCCAATTTGTTCGCTTAGCGCACGCACAGCCGAACCAGCAAAGCGAAAACGTTTCAGCCCTCTTCTATTTATATCGCATCGTTTCAGGATATTCATACTGCCGCCGGTATCAATATTCCATGATTGGCAAATAATCCTTTAGATTGCGGCCAATGACGGCAGTAAGGTCATCGATTTACCTGGCCAGCGACTTGAAAGTAGAAGTTCCTAGTATTTCCCTTGCAAAATCCTGTCGTACTAGCCGGTAGGTACTATTCTGAGCGGCTTGTTCCTGGTTGCTAATCTGGGTAAGTGGCATAAGGACGGTCACCCGCGCTCGTAGCACGTGTTACGTATCGTTCTGTCCCTTTTTCTTTTTATCCGCCTCGAGTGTATATTATACACATCCGCGTGTATCGATATATGTAACACGCGTGTACAAACGAGCGTGAAAGTGCGTCGACTGATACCGATGATAAATGTGGCATGAACCTGCAACGGCTTATCTCTGTTATTGACCACTCGTACGCTATAAGAGGCCCCTGTTGCACCTGCGACCGTTTCGCGGAGCGAAATCTATGGATCGGTCTGGGTAATATGTGTGTCGATCCTAATGAACTCGCGACTACTGGCCAATGGTGATTCTGATCCATTGCTGGGTGATTCATAGCGTAACGTAGGTTACTTTGGTTTCGATGGGGATTCGATAGAGGATGAATGGAACTTTTCTATATTTTAATGTAATGAAATATATAGCCATGAATACGAGTAATATTCATTGATAGGAGTATCCATCTGCAAATGTTCTGATAATATGCTCAAACATTTTCATTTATAATTATTATGATATAATGTAATTTGCACGCGTGTACGATTGCACCTAGGGAGGATTGTAGTAACCGTAATATTTATGAAGAAACAATTTTCCTATAAAGAGATTTATAATATAACATTAATGTATTACTTTCGATTCAATGCTCTTTGTTGCTTGTTTCTCGACTGTGCGCATTAATAGTTTTATGCAACTTTGCGAGTTACTTGGCGTTACCTCTGTTATCACGTGTTGTGTAAATCCAGATTTTTAACTTTTCGTTTTTCCGCACGATTTATTCCACGTGCAAATAAACTGATTGCAAATTTCCTGTTCCATTCCACTATTACATCTTTTCGTCTTCCGTGTATGCACTGAGCACTTCCGCTCTTTCTTTTAATACAACTATTTCGGTACAAAATGACTCTTGCATAAGAATTTAATTCTCGTCTCAGCCCGGAGCGTTTTTACTTATCACCCGTTAGCATTATCGAGTCAACCGCTCATTTCCGTGCACATCTGTAGTCATTGTCTTCACACTGCAATACGCGCAGTGTTAAAGTAACTCTGTATACCTGTAACAAGCGTTTAATATAATTCAGCCTGGCAAACGAAAATGCAAGTAACGAGACAAGAACTGCTCATTCGTTAATTTCGTGTTACTAACTCGCATTGACACCGATTCGCACACTGCTGGCTCAGTGTTCTAGTCTAATGTCTCTTATGCTTATTATACGTGTACACGTATAGGATACGTTAATTCCAGGTAAAAAAATCGAGCATACGTATTACACAGACGAGCATGGTTTCGTACGTACGTGAACGAGCACAGTCGACGAAATCGTTGCCTCGTCGTAAACGTATCCTGGCTATTGGGCAACCCATGGGGGGATAATTTCTATTATGACGCGTGTGCCCCTCTAATCGAGCTGAACTGCGACGGAGAAAGTGTAATAAAGGCAACGAAAGTTTATCGTGATAATTGATTACGAAACGAGCCGCTTCTGGTTTAACGTGCACTGAATCTGTGTAATTATTGGTATGCGAACTTTGATCTTGAGTGGTAAGTAAGTAGGTGTCCATTGAATACTTAAGATGAATCACCCTTAGTTTGTAGAATATGTTAAAGACATTATTTTACAGTTTAGGTAAGATATTGTGAAATTGCGGTTGTTTTGTCGCTTTTTTTTTTTACGGCAATAGCTCGTTGCTATTTATATGGGTTTTTTGTTGTTAGCAAATATTTGAAAGTTGTGGTAAATGTCTTCAAGAATATTTAAGTTTGGAGTAAGTTGCAGACTATGAACAGTTTTTAAACATTTGTTAAGACTTTAAGTTAAGATTTTTCATTATCTTTTGAATAAAAACATTTAAAAATAGTTATTATTATCTGTGCCAAATTGTCATCTGTGCAAAGTATTTCATTTAAATATTCGTTCCTTGTTTAAAGGGGTATACCAGATAATATTTTGTATACCAGTTAAAAGGTTCGTTTTCCACCTGACATAAATGACTAATGATCCACATATATTAATAATAAATACATCCTTGACTTTTCGTAATTATATTTCTTAACCACATCGAAACTTTTATCTATATCTTAGCAGAATGTGTACCTTGTACATATCAAATAAAAAACTGCATAGACATCCGTCTTGACCATTCACCTTGACCTATATGTTAAAATTTTACCTTCGAAAACAGAGCAGGATAATGCCTTGAAGAATTTTGAATAATTTGATCTTTGTTTCGAAATTCGGCATATTTGCATATTGAGTAGACAGAGAGAGAGCGAGAGAGAGAGAGAGAGAGAAGGGGGGTTGTTAGAGGGAAAGAAAGCAATAAAAGTAAAGAAAAATTGAAACTAAAGAAAAAAAGAATTTAGAATTACTGCATGAAATGTAAGGACGCAGAAAACCTTAAAAAGTGTCGTGCAGCGGAAAGGATGCAAAATTTATCCAACAATAAGTGGAAACTATTTCCGTGGAAATCTATGTTATTCGCAGCTTGTTCAGCTATTAATCTTGCCTTGCACAGGAATCTGGACATCTGTATATTAGAGCACAAATCAAACCCCATGTTTTTGCACGTGTTCAGCACATGTATGCAAGTGGGGTCGAAGTATCTCTCTATTATTGCAGAATTCGAAGCCATTGAAATTATTAACGAGGTACTTCCACGGTTTTATGATTTTCCAAACAATTACTTATTCGTTTGAAGCACCTCTAAAACAGATATGCATTTGACAATGTAATGATTAAATATCGTAGACTAAGATATTAATTATCATGGGTTAATTATTATCACTAGCGTTTGTAGAATATTGCAAATATGAGTACTGGCAAGTTACAGAAAGATAAGTTAAGTAGAATGAGCCTGGTGGCCCCCTAAGTACAACGAGTCCAAGGCTGCATTGCTGTAATCCAACTTTCAGTAGACTGCCATCTTCAGTGTAGTAATTACAGCTAAATATTTTCTAGCCGGTCCTTTATGAAGCCTTGCGATTTCACGAAACACTGCACTCGAAAATTGCTACTTACAGATCTGCTTGGCAGCAAAATATTCTCGGTAATTTTTTAAATTTCGCGATTCGAAAATTGAAGGAAATATTAGACAGTATTTTTCGCATTCCACAATTTCTTTCTTAATTAAAGAAGAAGAATTTTAATCGATGTTTAACATTTCAAGTAAACTTTAATTTTACGTTTCGTACGAAACATTATCCCTCCATAAACAAGACTCCCATACGACATACTCAGTGCACTAATCAAATATAAACCTTCTATGAAATATAAATATAAAGTATAGAGCTCTGAATGTAATTCACATTTGCATCGCAGCGATCTATTTCAAACCTATTTATTGTAATATTCAAAAACTCCAAAGCAAGGTTACTTTCCAGCACGACAAAAGTAATACATATCTACTATTATCCACATCAATTAGATCCCAAAGCAATGCTTCGAATGTTTGCAATCGAAGTACTACTCGTACTATCGCAATCCACTCTGTTGCATTGAACCCCACGAATTATAATATTATTCGAAACCTTAATCTTTGATTGACGCAGGATAAATATATTTCCTATTTATAACCATTATGTACGCGATAATAGTTTAAAAGTATTAAGTTTTTGACCCATGCTTATTAAGACTTTCCTGAAAAAGTTCCCTGAAAGTTCTGTACCCTGCTTTTTAAAACCTCTACGCATTGAACAAGATACATTGCTTTTTCACCCTGTACACGTTATATTCTAACATCGATCACCTCATAAAATTCGGATAGGATTTCGACGAAACAACGCCACGTAATACGACATTTAACGCAGCGGGGGGGCGGGAGGTTGAATAACGCGTTGAGTAAGTCGATATGCTCGCAATGTTCAAACAGTAGTCTCACGTGCAGCTCGTGTTTGTAAGTACATGTGTACGTGCGCATGTCCATATCGAAGGTAAGCTCGCTTCCTGAATGGAGGCCTACTTTACCAAGTGGCTGACAGATCGGCACCACCAGGCCTAAAACCGATGAAGAAATCGTTCAGCGCTGGTCGAGAGTGATTTTACCTTTTTGATATCTTTATGGTCAAGTGTGCGAGTGTGGATTGCATGTGGGTTAACAACGTTATGTTGGCACAGTTGCCGGATAATGTTCACGGTGCACAGTATTATACGGGCCGAAAGATTAAGTGAAAATGAATTGCACGATTGCAGACTCGGGGAAAGGTGGTCAATTTCGATGATTAGAATTATACGAATTTTCGTAGCGTTCGAACTAGGAAAGGAAACTTGCTTCTCTTCGAATTGGTTCTCTGCAGCACGAATTGTTACGAATTTTGGTCAATTCTTGATTGGTGATTCTAATCTGTTAGGAATCTGTGAAGGTATCATAAACGTACTTGGTTAAATAACGTTCGCATACTTCATAATTATTGCAATAATATGTACTTTTATTGTAATAATAACTAATCGGTTCATATGCTGATCCGAATACTTAAAGTGTTTATTTTTAAGCGTCGTTGCACCATACGATCAAAAATTAGCATCCCAAATTTTATCTACTATGACAAATGTCGGTCTGGACAACTTGTCCGAAAGTATGCATTATAAATAACAGATGTACATTCTCTGCTTAATACGAATGAAACATATTCTCTTTGTACCCTTCTTAAGCTCCTACTTGTACGAGATACTTGTGCCCCACGGAATTTTCGTTTCCCAGAACACCAATAAAATGTTTTAAAACGCTTTAATAAACTTTTTTCTGGCTATAATTTTATTGTTTCATAATTTATGAGCGCCTCCTTTGAAACAAAAAGAAAATTTGATAATAAAAACAAACAACATTATTCTTCCCAAAATGTTTCCAAGTAGCATTGAAATTAACTAATTTAATTTAATTTAATGCATCATTGATTCAAATATTTGAATAAATCGACATTGAAAGCGCCAAAATGTACGAAATATTGTAATATAAATTGAAGTAAAATTCTGTAACAAACGGGCACACACATACGCGTACCATAAACTCGAATATACAAAGTTCATTGTTGGCGTTAAAAATGTTGGCCGATTATTTCATCAACCTGCTTATCTAACGGAAACAACGAGCATTCACAAAGCGAAGAAAATTTAATTAAACCCACCGCGGACGCTATTCTTCGAAGAAACGTTGCGCTCCATTTTCAACTCTTACGCAAAATACCTTCGGATCATAGTTATAACTGTTCCCATATCCACGAGGCATCACAATGAAACAAAACTCCTCTACAATACAGTAGCCAAACAAATCTATCTCCTGTCCACCGATCATTCAAATGTCCGTCACTAAAATACCGACGTCATGTCGGGAACACCGCGGGACACCTGTACAGGCTTTACAAAAACAATTAACATCCTCACCTTAACGTCTCAAGGATTCTCCATTTCTTCCAGTTCACCGTTGATCTTACAAATGCTGGCTTGATTACGTAGACCAACCGACGAAACTTACTACCATTTCCCTCAAACTCGTTTACTTATCACAAAACGATCACTTTGCTCGCCCGTTTCCCGGACGCACTCGTCCAAAGACACACCGCTACATAAACTACTCCTTACACCGTCAAACAACAAACATTCGCTCAAACTCACCGCCGCCCTGTAGCCGCCGCCGTGAAACATCCGCGATACAATCTGTCCATTCAATGTCGCACAGTCTCCTCTCGGATTCAAAACAAACTTTCAATCCCCTTCATTAAGAATCAATCCTTCAATCGATCCCGGATCTCCGAAGCAACCCGCGCACGATTCAAAACCCCGTGGAGCAGTGCGCAGACTCGAGTCGCGCCCGCCAATATTCGCGTTCTTTTGTTTCACGCGCATCGACGTTCACGCATCACGACTGTCGCCGGCGCGAATCCTCTGTCGCCGATCGATCTGATCGATAAAGAAGGGACGCGCGGCGATCGCGGATCGCTCTGCACTTATGCCGGATCGGGACGATGTTCACACGATGACGCCGTGTTCTCCTGTCCAGCGGTCCTTCGCGACGCAACTGAGGAGGAACCGCGAGTTTGCTGGCAGCGAAGACGGATCGATGGATCGATCGATCGCGTTCGGTACCGTTCTCCGCACAAGATCGCGACGGGCCACGATCTCACCGTGAGTAGCGAACGTCCGCGACTGCGACGGTTGTTTGGCATCTACCCGCGGCGAGGGAACGATCGCCGGTGAACGTGAGCTTGTGTGCGTGTACACGCACGGACCGTTAATAAACTGGTGCGCGCACGCACACTGCGTTGAGCAAAGCGGCGGAGGGGAGTGGAGGGATAGGAAGATTGTAACTTCGCGGTTGGTCGTAAACGAGAGATAAGGGGAATCCTTCTTTTTTTTTCTCCTTCTCCTTTTTCTTCGGGGTTTTAACAAGATCGATCCCTGGCTGGATCCTTGGAGGGCACGAACACTCGTGTTTTATGTTTTCCGCTGCAGCTGCACCATCGGGGCGGGGGGGGGGGCAACGGGTTTCCCGATTATAGTGGGAAATCGATGAATGGAGTCGATTTACGGGGGAGCGAGGAAGAAAATTACTAGGGATGGCGGTGAAAAAGGGGGGATGATTATTTATGCTAGAGGGAGGACCGTGGAAAATTGGTGGAGTATATTGGTCTTGGATGAAAGAAAATCTGCATTAGACTGGGACGAGAATGTGTATACATATGTACAAATTTCGTTGAACGTTAGTGCGATAGGTATCGACGATTTCCTGGGTACAATAGCATGTTCGTTTTTCATGCGAAGAAGAGGGTAAATGACTGATGGCGATAAATGTATTTGCATTTAATTATCGTAACTTTGTTTTGCATCTGTTAGTTAAGCGTAAAAGCTTTAATTATGTTTGCATTAATGTAAAGAGGTAAATGGTTGATGGATAAGGGTGGAAATTTTTCGTACATCCCCATGATCACACACTATACTATTACTTGAACTAAAGTATGAAATTCTAACACGTAATTTATTCTTTCCATTGCTAAAATATTGTTAGGATTGTTGACGTGATGAAAAGTTTGTTGACGGAAACCAAGTTGACTACTGGAACTATGTTAATTAAAATATTCCAAACATTTAATAATACGACAATATTGGTACCTTTTGCAAATATCGCTTTATTCAAATTAAAATACATATTTGATCACGTTATTACGGTTATGTTATTTACTTCTCGTTAACATAATAAAAACGATGTCTTGAATGTAGTGAATTTTATTAATGGCTAAATCCGTTATAGTAGTTGATGAATTTTACGTTGAAAAACATAAACCTTTTGCAGCATGCACCGGTAGGTTCATGGCAATTAAGCTCTGGAAAAGTTACCAATCTATCGTTCAAGTATTCGTGAGTTCTGAATCAACAAAAACGTAAAACCGCCATACTTTCTTTGTTTCGAACGAAGCACCAATTTAAATCATCACGTACCCGAGACTAGACGTGCTTGATAGTGTATATTCCACCATCTTTTTTTAATACAAAAATAAAGATATACAAATTATCCGTCGTTATCGAATGAGTTATCTCCGAAAATCATCCTTGATATTTAAATATGCAATTCGTCATGAATATTTTGAATATCTTTCCGCCGTTATCGCCTCACCCGAAATTCGAATTATCCGAAGCCAGAAACGATTTTCAAATCGTTCAACTTTTGATACACCAATATATTGATCATGTGTGTCGAACAAAGTGGGTCACCCTGAATATTACACTTGTGCGGCTCGAACAAGAAACGTCTGTGCAAACAATGGGAAACGCATTCCGAAGTTTTCTGAATCGCAGAACACATCGACACCGCGGCAATCGAGGTGACATAAAAACCAGGTAAATATGCACACAACAAAACGTGGAATAAGAAGTGTGGTAATCGTTTCACTTGTGAAACTTCATCGTGCCTGTTGCAAGAAACGGTAAACGATCTCGTATTTCGTAACCGGTCGATCTGATTCGCCTGATTACGCGTGAGCTTCATTCTTATCATAGATCCTCTTCCTGTCGCTTCTTGGATAACAATGATGGCTAATTATCGACACCTTCAGAGATCGTTTCCGCTCTTACGATCATTCGTCTTAAATAGAGTCAACGATGCTTTCGTTTAGTCACCTCCTGCTTGTTGGTTCGTTGCTTATTTAGGCAATTATTTTAGAGAACGGATAATGCTACTTGTTTCGACGATCGAAGAAATTTTTAGGACAATGCTGATAACGCTGAACAATATCTGATATATGTTTAGAAATTGGTTAGGACATTCTTTTTTAACGCTTCGTACGTCGATATTGTGGATGAAAATTCTTGTAAATATTTAGTGAAGTAAGTAAGGTTAATATACAGGTAGATTGTGTCACAGAGGTGTAAGAGATAAGGAAACTTCGATTTTGATAATAATACAATCTACTTATGGACTTTTTGAAAACTGTATTATTTCATGATGAAATAAATATATATTTTCAGATAAGGTGAAAGCTCTTTTACTATTAACGTGATCTTGGTTTTTTGATATTTTTATTAGTTTGTAATTAGTTACGGACATTTCAATTTTTATTGGTGCACGTTTTGCTTCAGTTATTACATTTTCCTTGGCAAACTCACTGCAAGCACAGTGGCTGCGTCAATATTTCAGATTACATAAACGTGCAGATTGCTGGCGAAACTGGTTCACATTTGGTTGACCAGACTCCTTTTTACATCGACGAAAAAGGCAATTCGAAAGAAGCTAAATTTACTAAAACCGTAAAATCTACGATCGAAATATTAACAAGCATGTTAACCAGGAATGAAAACAGCAATTTCAATTGAAGTAAACAAGCCCAACTTTATTGCTATCAATACGAATAAAATAAATAAATATATAAATTATTTGAGTACACCAGCATGTTTACATGCTAACACGCATTACTTTTTTATTTACCAAAAATAAAATCGCTGTCGATCCGAAAAATGTGACGCACGGTTACACCCTAGACCTTTACTTTCCCCATACATAAGTACAAAAATATGCATCATCCCACCTAATTTCAAGTGTTTTGAATAGTACCTACAATTCTATTTAAAACAATGGTGACGCTTTGCATATTTGACTGTTTGAACTTGGCATTACGTTTCCGCTAAACTTGATCTCGACATTTGCCCACAAATGTTGTAATGTTTCGTACGTCTTTCAGTGTCAAAAATATCAAGAAAAGATATCATCCCACCTATCCCAATCGCTCGGCCTCCAAAAACCGTTCCTCCGACACCTCATTAAAATTCCTTCGCTCGCAAAGTTCCCCGATGAAACGGGTTTCCATTTCCATTTGTCGTTGTGATGCGCCGCATGCTCGAAACTTAATGTCCAAGAATATAATAGCTCGAAATTCTTCCGTTCTTTTTACAAAACTACAATGCACGATACCTCGATATCTAGTTAAGATTCGTATTTGGTCCCATCGTTCGGCGGGTGGCAGATATTCGAAAGTATAATTAGTAAATTTTCATATACTGTTAGTGGGACCAATCCAATATTTCCTTTCCTCTTTTTATTAGTAGCTCTGTTATGTAAAACCGAATCGGATAAAGCTTCAAGCCCATCCATTTTGCCCCAAAAAACCTTCCTTTACTGCTAGAATTACCGACGAGTGGTGGTATTATTTAGATGTACATTAGGCAGATTACGAAAATGAAAGTGGTCGACTGAAAATTAAGTAAGGACCTCTATCTATTGTTGCGTCTTATTAAAAGTCTTCATTCTCTGAAACGACGCCTACAGTCAGCCCCACAAGTATGCATTCGTAAAGAAAGTAGTTGAAACTGTCTGCAATGCGGTTCAGGATCTACAATAAATATATTGCTGTAAATGAACCTCGTATACAAACTTCATTTACACTAAATAATAACAAAAATAAATAACTACTAACAAAAGTATATGAATTTTAACCTGCCTTTGAACACTTAATTTCTATAAATTTCTCATATACATATACACTGAAGGTACGTACACTTACGGGGCTGACTGTCAACGATGTCAATCATTTTAAAACGAGGAATATGAAAACCGTCAATGTGTAAAGTTTGGTACTTCCACTGTTAAAAACGTGTGTGACGAGACAAGAAGATATTACAGGTACACAATTAGGTACAAAATTTTCGTCACAGAATTGCACTAATATCTAGTCTTGGTCCCCAATCCAGTAATAGTATTGCATGCAAGTATCGCCTCGTGGATAAGATGTTTCTATTCCACTTGCCCGAGGACTATCTTTTATCTTTGCAACTGCTTTTCATTTCGCATGCTCAACGATAGCGACCTTCAGGAACACCAACGACACATCCTGACACGTTCTCCAACTTCAATTCTTCCGGCTATAGATATTGGCATCGTGGTCGCTACGGTTTCTAAGATAATTGACGTTTGTTTACGGCAACTGCGCGGAAAAGCGAGCACGGTTGTGCAAATATCATCTCATTTCGCAATAGCTCGGCAACATTTCGAGCGTGAAAGTTTCGATACCACTATTGACCGAAAGAAAAGAGTTAACTATAGATACGGCGCGTACTGTCTCGGTTCAAAAGAACACGTTTCAATGAAGATTAAGTAACGATTCGGCCCGTTACGTGATTTCCACGTCCTTTCTAGCTTCTTATCGTAATTTCGGCAAGCTAATCGTTCTGTCTTAAAAAAGAAGTTTTGGTTCAGGCTATCCGGAGTGTTTAACATGCTGAGCACAGGTGTGTATCGCGTCGGTGTGCCACGCGGAATATTCTACTCGGACCTATTTGATCCCTTATCTGTAGGACAATTTATGTGATGTAGGTACATATGTCATTAATTATGAAAAAACAGATATTCACTCTAGATTAATGAATAAGTTATAATTTCTTTGATTATTGTTTTATAATGTAACAATTATATCCTCGTCTATAACATTATAATCAAATATTTGGTGGTAATAGTATTCTTAAACGACAGCATGACATATTTGAATATTTTTGTAGCCTTCTAAATATCATGTCTTGTAATCGTAGACATAATATCCGCCGGAATGTGGACCATAAAGATGAGAAATAGAAATCTGTATGAATATAGCTTGAACCTCGTGGCATAGAACTTGAGGTGGAACTGTGCAAGCGGCAATCGTTATTCAATTTCGTATCGGTTGGAATAGTTATTAACGTGTTTCGCGAAGTCGAGGCCATCCGTGATCCGTGATAGACATCAGACGAAGAACGTTCATTGGGTGAATATAAAGTAATTCTGCCCATCATTGATCAAGCTAAACACGTTCTGGGGAACGACAATTATTGTCAGGATTTCCGATCGATTTCCTGGTTGATCGATTGTTCCGGTTCGTCAACAGAAATTCTGATTACGGAATCGTTGGCATTTATTTGTAGTGCCATTGCGTTGCTAAATTTTGGTTAAAATTTGTCGGGATCAATGCTTTAGTTATCCTTTTCATTATGCAACTGCCCGGCATTGGAATGTAGCCTTTCGATTACCTCGAAATTTGTTTATAATATTTCTTTCGTTGCACAGGACGTGTCGCATACGTTATTTATCGTACTGCAATCGAACTTTTAATCACAATACGTGAAAATATGTTTAACAGAGGTAAGTTCAACATTCCAAAAAATAGCGCAAGAAAGCAACGATTTGTAATTACAGAGTCGCGAAGAAAGTTCAAATTATTTGCCATTTTTTTAGTTAATGACTGTACGGGATTGATTAGGAAACAGCCTCAAGCATTGCAAGGTAACTAAAAAGACTGTCGCACTATCTCTTCATTTTCGAAATATCGCAGTAACAACGTTCCCAACAACCGTAAAGCCAAGCGCCTATAACGTATAAATACGCCCACAATTACAGTTCAACATTGAAGCAAATTTTACAAATCATATTTTCCCCTCATTTTACTAATTACATTATTACAAAATTATCGGGCCGTTTACCAATGAACCCACGCGAAATATTCACCAACGACTCTCGGCAAACCAAAATATTAAAAGTTAACGAAAGAGATTCACCCACATCATCATAATCGTTGCCCTTCCCGATGTCGTACCACCTAGACGTTGGCAACCAGATCGGCCACGATGTTAGTTCAAGAAGTTAGCTGACCACTGGAAGAGAAATGACCAGTCGCCGTCGGTGAAACGAGGCAAGGGTGAAGGTCACATTACTCACGAGTATCGTGTCCCAGCATCGTACAACATCGCAGGTACACATATATTCACGAATCGAATGGACAGTTTCGACCTTTAGTCAAAGGTGTGTAACGTCTGACGAAACGTTTTACCATTATCGGGATACGTGCACGGTGGTATCAGTGAACTCCGCAACGGTTCACTGTTCAACTTTCACGGGGTTCGCGGTTTCATTTTGAAAACGATCCTACACTTCGGGGGTCGCGCTTCGTGAAAGTGAATCCGTCCCTTTGCCGAGCCAAACCGGTGCGAAATACGGCTGGTCCGGTCCGATGTTTATATGGTACACGAAATGTTACAGCAATTTGGCGGAGAATGTTCACGAAAGATTGCACCAGTCGAACGAATATAGATGTCCCAGATTTTTTCGATGCAGTCCGGTATGATGTACATAGGTATACGTACACGGTTATGGTTCGCAGTTCTCATTCGATGAGGCTGAAAAATGATTTATTTATTGGCGGTGTTAAATTGTTAAACAAGTAATACACGCGGTTAGTGATAGATTATTACGCTTTATCGAAACTAAATGAAATTATTACGCTTTCGTTATACTATTATTATAATATAATTACTTTTATTTATTTTCCATGAAGAAAATTTGAATTGCTATTGCATGCACCTTGTTATCAAATTGTGTAAAAAGAAGATAACAAGCGAGTATAGGGGAATAATAAAAATTTGAATTAGTGCAACCAACACGATTACCGTATCGTCCCAAACAATTCTGAAATGTAAATTTCCCTTGAACTAGGCCCGCGAAAGCGGCGTTCCTTTTGCCAGGCTATGATCAGAATGCGATGGAACCGGTTGCAAGAGCATCGGTAAGAGAGTGTATTCCCGACCTTGGAAGCGACCGCTATCATAAATGCAGTCACCTAACACCGGAGTTCAGGCGTGCTTCTCACTTTGAACGTTCAATGACGTGCCAGGACTTTCGTAATAAATTGAAAGTCCGCGATCGATTAGGCACTCGTGACACGAGCTAACTTCGATTAACGTCCCCCTTTAATCGGTTTCACCGTGCAAGTAATTACCTGATACGTTTTGCTGACAACCTTTTGACACGTTCACACGGTTTGGATCATGATATTGTCAAAGGCTTGTCAACCGAGCAATTGTAATCTACGCATGCCGTTTGTACGGTGGTGTAACCAGTTGAATATTCTTCAGCCCTTTTTTTTTGAGAGAGAGAGAGAGAGAGAGAGAGAACTTCTTGCGTGTCGTTAAAAGGGACGATGATGCGAGTGTAACGTACCGTTATGCAATGAATGTTGTGAACAATCCAGGAGAGAGAGGGACGATTGCAAGGGGTTACGATGATTAATGGCATAGATGGACGTAAAGATTATTTTTCATGCGTAATATCTGACGAGGAGCCGCGAGAATATCGGGCAACACTTGGGTAAAGCGAATTGAAAATTGCATTGCGCTGGATTTAATTATTAACGCGTATTGGCCCGGCGTGGTCGTTCGATGGACTATCTTGAAATGAACGGTTCATTTGGCAAACCGATTAACACCGCGAAATACGAGGTAGAGAAAATTGATACATTCATATACATTGTTTTTGTAATATTTTCTTTAGAACGTATACATTTGTTGTAGCTTTGTAGCATTGTTTTGATTTAATTTATAGTGCGGAGTTAGTCGCATTCGCTTTTGAAGTAAATTACGACGATACGAGGTTTTGCCATTTAGTAGTGTTGGGTGTAGTTAAAAAGGAAATTTATGTCAAATATAAAAAAGATAAGCCCCTGACGAGCGCTTTGGTAGTAAAATTTAAATAAATTAAAAATTTCAACTTCTATCCTTGGAGTATTATATTTTGCTACCTCTCTAGTAAATAAGATAATATTATTTTTACAACTAGTCAAAATAGGTATGCAATTGTGGATAGAAAGCATTGCGTCAATGTTAATGGTGCATTGTTAAGTGATCAGCGACCGTGATGGTAAAGAAAAATATAGATGTACCTTTTACTAGAAACCTTGAATTTTCTCTGTTTGAAAAATCATTGGAGATATTGCGCAATTTTTGGATAAGATTAATTGTTGTCGTTGATTTTAATATTTCTTTCATTAATTATGTAATTTCTACTGTGTAAACTAGTTTGATTGAATATTCAGTTAACGAAGTTAACTGTTTCTTGTTATTTACAACTCTTTTGTTACTACAAAGCCCAATTCACATTCCTTAAACACAAAGCCCGTGGCGGGACCATTCCAATGCAAAATTCTGAAGCGGAAAACATGTAAAAATAAATCACGTCCCAAATAATTAAAGTACGGAGTACACAGACCAGGAATTTCCGAAAACATAAACTTCTGGGTTTCTGGCAAAAATTACGGCTGAAAATTGTTGATATTTATCAGGAGATCATGATGTGCAAGGATAAGAACAATTTGACTCTTCGTTTGAGAATTATACAGTAACTACACACGCTGGTGGTTCTAAACTAAAAAGAGATTCTTCCTCGAATCAAGAGATTTGATTTCAGACATTGTAGATTAAAATCGGCCCGGTACAACGCGAGACAATTGAATTTGTTTAAAGAAATTGTAAACAAATACGATTACGGCCACTTCCTGTCGAGATACATGAATGACCAGAAAACATAAATTAAAGCTGGGAGTATCAGTTAGCATCCCCAACAGGTGTGACCATTATTGCACGTGCGGTTCATTTGTTATAAACAATTAAACAAATAAAATTGTTATTACGGCGTACGGACTATACTTACAGCAACTGGGTAGTTTTTATCGTGTAGCTTATTCGTTTCCCTGTCTTTTGAGACTTCGTTAATTAAAATCGACCCAGTAGAAGCTGAAATAATAATTTTTTAATCGTTTGTCGGTAACGATATGTCGGTAATCGTGTATGTGGCGCCATCTTGCGTGTGCGGCGTTTTTTGCACTTTGGCACAGCTTCAAAACCGAATTCCTGGTTTACATCGTTAATTTAAACAATTGCGTTTTTCTCGGCTTCTACTGTGTATTTCTTAACCGGACTTGTCTGAAATGAAAACTCTGAACCATAGCTACCCGCTGCAAAAGTTGCAACAACACGGCAATTGTCGTTCGAATGTTATTAACAATTGAAGAACCGGAAAAAATGCACTCGGGGTCAATGCAATTATCTTGGCTTCGCAGTTTCGCGGGTTCTTCCCCATTTCCCCTTATAACAAAGCGTTGTCACCTCCACGCCCCCAAGGACGAATAGGGATCCCAACGAGACCCAATCCCATTGCACGAGAACGATTTCGAAGGAGGACCAAGGAACTCAGGGAGAGGAACCAGAGCTGTAATGGAAAGATAAAGAAGACTCGAAAAACAGTTCAATTTAAGCCTTGAAATAGATTAGTATAAACTCTCACCGGAGATCAACGTTAGCCTTGAACAGAGCTACTTCGGCAAATTACTTCTACCGTTCGGCTCGATTTCTTGAAATAAACAGTATCTGTTAATTCGAGCAGTGAATAAACATAAATCTTTGTAAAAGTATAAGTTGTCTTTGAATATTCCGCGCTCCTCCACAAGCAGAGCGGTTCAGCGCTCCTCGGGCAACGGAACCTAAACAAACTCTCCATATCCCACCAATAGATACGCACCAATAGAAAACTTTTTATTCGTATGCCTGCCAATCAAATAAAAAGATTCATTCATTTACATATTTTGAATTACTTTTATTATTCCCATCTTAAAATTTATAATCGCGCTTGTAAATGTGTTTTACAACTACGCTTATCTGTTGCAAAAGTATAAAACTTCAGCCAATCAGATGTGCATGTATATCATCTGTTGCGTATCTATTGGTGGGATATAGGGAGTTTATGCAGGTTCGGTTGCCCGTGGAGCGCTGAACCGCTCTGCTTGTGGTGAAGCGCGGCGAAATTAAACACAAGTTATAATCTTTAACAAGAACGACTATTTATTCAGTAAATCAATGTAGACAGTACTGGTTGCAACGAGTTATAAAGAAGTTCTGATCAGCGAGGCTTTTTCTTCTTCCGGTGGAGGCCGGTTCTGGGTATCGTAGTACTCGACATTCCGAGGGTTGTGTACATTCCTTTTTCGGTTTCGAATTTCGCTCTTAAACTACTTATCGTTACAGTTTATATTGGCGGTATCTCATTTGGGATTTCTAGGGAATTGAAACTCGGTTCACGCGATAGCGTAACACATCATTTTGCAAGCATTACTAACATATGCAGTACTGTGCATCGTGCTTTAGAATTGGCTGATTTCCTGCACCCGTATGTGCATATATCTACTTCGTACATATTGCGCAATTTGTTGTGCTCTGCATGATTATTAACTTTATCGGTGAAAAACAAAGATAATAAAAGAAATATTATATATAGAGCAGGATTGTAGTAAATATAGTTCTATTGATTTGCGGAAATTTACGTTAATTCTAAGTTACTATTGGTAAGTATTTCCATCAGTTGTTACCGGTCTCTTGAACGTTGACACCTATTTTTTCTCCTACATTTAGCATAATCGGAATACATAATAAAATGTATATGCTTTCTTAAAATAATGAATTTTTCCTTCTTTTTTTCCATAGATATATATTGGCACAGAATAATCTGTCGTAAATACTTACGTGTTTTTTATTATTATTCATAATATGTCTATGAATATGTCTATGCCTGCATTACCGGAACACTTTATGACTCAGCTGGAACAATTGGTTCAATTATGGACGTTTAATCCTACTGTGTTATGCCAACCAGAATTGGCATTTATAAAAACATTTATCGAAGATTTTGGTGGTAAAATACCTGAATGGGCTGTAAAAGAACCCAAAGAACCAGTGCCAGAAACAGAACTGGAGCCTGAACCAGAAAGCGTAGAAAGTGATTTGGAATTGGATATGACAGGAGTAATTGGTAAATTTTGTTTTGAATCAAATAATTAATCATTTTTCTTGCAATCGATATTTGTGCCCAATATGCAGTATCGAAAATCTATGCATTTCAATTGATAACGTGTATTGTTACTACTATGCTTTAGAACCAGATACAGAAGTCACTCAAAAGATGGGAAATCCTACGTTACAACCAACAGAAGAAGAAATGATAGAATCTCAAGGCAAGCGTTCCGAGGCTGTGTCAGCGTTTGCAGAAAAGAATTACGAAAAAGCAATAGAACTGTACACCGAAGCTATTTTGCTAAATCCACAGGCAGCTTTACTTTATGCCAGACGTGGGCAAATTTTCTTGTTAATGAATAAGCCTAATGCTTGCATTCACGATTGCAATCGTGCAATAGAATTAAATCCGGATAGTGCAGCAGCTCACAAGTTTAGAGGACGGGCCTATCATTTACTTGGAAAATTCGAGGAGGCAGCCACTGATTTGAGACTGGCTTGTAAATTCGACTTTGACAATGAGGCTGATGATTGGCTACGTGAAGTTACACCAAATGTAAGTACTATGTATTTTTTATCAATTTATATATTTCTTTGAATGAATTTAAGGAGTGCAATGTAGCATTGCTAATTACGTTATCAAAAATAATTTCATCACAAAAATTTTTATATTTATAAACTCCGCATATTTACTTTATATATTTGTATTCTCAGCTCCCAACTAGTCTACTATAATACAGTAAATTGTCTGTATTTGGGTTGAAAATATCACATTTACACAAATGACAGGTATAATATATATTCCTATTTGAAAAGTACATAAATTATATCTATTAAACTTCAGTACGCAACTTAAGTAAAATAATGATAACTGGAGTAATATAATAGTATCAACGATTTGCATATTTCCAAGAAATCAATCACACATGCGAATATTAAAGACACAATGCAAACTGATAAGTGTTTTAAAATGAGGCATTTAATTTACACAAGGTACATTAGAAATAAAATCTTTTCTTTTACTAAGACAAACAATATATCGTTTACATCGAACGCATAGTTTATGTATTCAACGTGGGAAATTATTATCGAATAGCTAATCATTTTTTAAAATAAATACTTATAACTTTTAATAAGGACACAATTCGTTTATACAAGGTATTTCACAAAAGCCTCAAAAAGAGATCATTCTTACATCTCTTTCTTAATGGAAATATTTTTATATAATTTATATTACATATGTATAATATGTAAGTAGTTGTTTTCGTCGTATTTCGTTCTGACGGTTGAAAGTGTCACAGCGTTGTACCGTGGTTAGCACAACCATTACACTAAGTTTCAAAAAATAGTCTACCGCGCGAGTTCACTGTTATTCTCAATATTTTTTATGGACATTCTGGATAATTAGGACCCACCATAGTTTTGATATGTGTTCTGAAACTGTGTTATCAAAGCTGTATTTGAACACATTTAAGGGAAACTCACTATTCTTTCCTTTGTTGTTAGATCGGAACGGCAACACTCGTACTGTCTTCCAAACACAAGTATCTTGAAATCTTCATTACATTCCAATCCACTAATGCACTTAACGCATACGTTAAGTGGTACCATTATAAATGTATAAGTTTTCCTCTTAGTGTCACCAATATCCCTACTGTTTACCTACTAAACCAACAGTGTATCTTTGTATACAATATCTCCCCCCATCTTTATTAAATAAACTGTTTAATATGTCGTGCAAAGTGGTATTCCAGGAGAGAGAAAGAGAGTTCTGTTTTGGTTTCACATTCTTCTCTTTGTCTATGATCCAGTTGGACATGTCACCCAAACGGCGATACAGTCCAACCTTTTGTTGTTTCAAGAAAGAAAGTTCTCTGTGCTGTTTCATATAATAAACTTACACTAATGTTCGTTTCCTTTCACTCGTTCGCCTTCTGTTTTGTACAATATGCTTTCACCCTTCAGCTCATACGGCATTAAAGAGCTCTGTTGCATGATGTTGAACTGTACTCAACTAGAAGGACTTCGTTCATATTCATGTACGACTTGCTCTACCGATTTCCTGTATTTACCCACGAGCTCTGGCAGATCATAGGCAATGGCAACATCGAGTCTGTTAATAGGGCATCCACGGAAATAAGTGCATGTAGTACTCAACAGAGGAAAGTCGTAAAGGGGATTCAATCTGAAGAAGTCTCGATAGACGTCTGGATCTGGCAAGTCGTAACGCGATATGTTCTTCAGAGTACTTAGACCCTCGTATATGTGGTAATCTTGAGGGTTCTCGATGATCTTGTCACTGATCTCCTTTTTGTTTCCAAAGAATGACTTGTGATTGTAATACGTGGTCAAATAGCAGTCTACCATTTTAGCATGATTGCGCACTCGTACCTAAAAATGATGAAGAAGAGGACCAGAAATTCCATTAAAATAATTCCAGCCGGTAAATCTTTCAATGACATATCAGAACTACGTAGAACGAAGTATAGTGACTTACAGCAAATCTTCTGGCGCTGGCTATCTTATGCTCGACTCGTTTGTCGACGGCAGTACGCAAATCGCGTAGGAATGCACGTTCCTGAGCATACAATAATCTGGTGGGTGCACCAGCCTCGTATGGCAACGACCACAACGATGCGGAGTACATTACTGGTGGCTCAGCGCTGGACATCAGCGGGGATATATTCCAGATCAGAGCACCTTGCACTCTCATGAGTTCCTCTGGTTTCACTTGATCAGCTTTGTTGAGAATGATGCGTGTCTGTTTTGGAAGTTTGCGTTACATCTATGCAAACACATCTGAGATTTATCATCGAAAGCTTACCTGGTGTTCCCGTCCTTTCAATTGATCAAGGATCGCCTCTGTTTCCGGTCCGACGTCTAACTTCGATGGATCGTATACTAAAAATATTATATCCGCCCGGTCGATGAACCATTGACACGCGTCATTAAAAGGAAACAAACGTTGGACTTGTTTTCGAATTTCTAAAATTCCTGGTATTTCCACGATATTCACCTAGCAATTTATAAATTGTTCATCGGATTGCATTATAATGGCGGGCTTGAAAGATAAGCGACGATTGAATGAAACTGTTCATATTGTGCGTCAGATAAAGTCTGCGAGAATATTTGTGTAATTATTCATCCCCCTTCGTTGAATGTTCATCTTATTGTTAAAAATTGGAAACAGCGGGGAAGTTTTATCATTACATGCTTGATCTTAAAATAATAATTCAAATACATATCTTCCGTTAAAAGCTCTTACCAATGAATGGAAAGCAATTACTAAAAAATGTACTTTAATAGCAATCATTTCACTAATAAAACAGATTTTTCAGGAACAGTTCCATTCAGTCAAGGACGATTAGCTACAGGGAAGTATGAAAGTACCAACTTTTTCAAGCAGTTTATTGTCGAGTCGTAAACCCTTGAGACGATCGAGCATTCCTTGGCCGAATTTTTGCAGTCCAGAGAAGGTCCAGTCAGCAGCTAGCTGCGTTCCATCGAGGATCTCCTCTTCCTCTCCGTGCATTAGGATATTGAAGTAGGCCGGAGACGGTTCGGCTCCTGTGTCATTTCCATTTGGCGTTTTGCATTGCTCCTCTAAGCACTCTCTCAAACCACCTAAACACTATCTGTATATTCATGCTCCTAGCATGCTTCTACCGCTAAATCTTTAGAGCATTGTGTACTATACGAAGGCGTGATCACGGCCGACTTAGTTAAGCATCAATGAGAAGTAGTAAGTCGAAGCATCTTCGCACAACAAATTCTCGCTACTTTCTGCGTTTTATTATTTTTTCTCGTGTTACCTACGTACCTGTCCTTAATGACGTCTGCTTGTACTCGATATCGAGCAAGTAGTTTATGATGGAAGATTTCCCACCGCTCCATGGACCCATGAAGAGAACCAGCGGCTTGGAGAATATTTCCGGATCTACAAAAATAGAGAATTGTACATGGACTTTGTTTTCTTTTTTATGTTAATATTAAGAGGATGAGGGTCATAAAAGTTTGAATAGAGATAAATAAAGTTTCAAAATTTAATCAATTGTACTCACCACCAAAGTGTCTGTTGCTTAAATCCCTGTACTTATACAAAGATTCCAACGGCTGAATAGCATTGTCATAAATTCTCTTCAGCTCCTTCAGCACAACATCAGCGGTCTTCTGGATATCACGTTCTTTCTCCTCATTTTCTTCGTCCAATTTCAACAGCTGATTAATGTGATCCCTCGGTCGCAAATTCTCCGGTACCATTATCTCTTGAATCAGGTCTTCCTCGGGTGTAGGTTCCTCTTCCTCGCCCTGATCATGTTCTTCTGAACCATCAGCATCCTCGTCACCTTCACCTTCAGAAGCTGAAGGTTCTTCGCCAACCTCCCGCCTAGCACGAGATTTCGATGGTTCCCCTTCTACTTCTGCCGATTTGTCTTCTTCCACTGACTTGCCATCCTCTTCAACTGATTTGGCTTCGTCTTCTACAGATTTTCCTTCTTCTTCGGTTTCTTTTTCTGCCGATTTCTCCACATCTTCTTCTCCCGATTTCGCAACTTCTTCCTCAGATTTATCTTCCTTATCCTCTTGACCTTCTTTGGTTTGTTCTAACCCTTCTTCTTCGCCTTCAGCGCTCTCGCCTTGGCCCTCTTTGCTCTCCTCTTTCGTCTCTTCATCCTGTTCCTGAGACTGACCCTCCTCTTCAGCCTTGCTATCTTCTCCTTCTGCTTCTTTAGAAGCAGTTTCAGTGGCTTCTTCTGTTTCTTCCTCTGTTTTCGAGTCGGTTTCCTCGTCTTCGATTTTATCCTTCTCTTCGTCAGACATCACCTCTTCGGTCTTGCCATCTTCGTCGATTGTCGCTTCTTCAGCCGATTCACCCTCGGCCTCGGCTTCGTCGGATTTTCCATCGTCAATTTGCGCCTCTTCGTCGGATTTTTCAGCTTCTTCTTGTGCTTCCTCGCCAGATTTTTCTGCGTCTGCTTGTTCTGTCTCTTCCTCAGATTTGGCTTCCTCTACTTGTTCTTCATCGGCTGATTTCTCACCCTGGTCTTCCTCGGTTCCATCTTCAACTGAGTCTGCGGTTGCGTCCTCTGCTTGTTCAACTGACTCCTCTTTGTCTTCCTCAGTTCCTCTATCTGCTTCTTCGGATTTCTCGCCCTGCTGGTCACTTTCTTCTGGAAGTAGTAACAAGGTTCTCTTTAATTAAGTGAGAATCGCGATTGTTTTCGTTGCTTTTACACGACAAAGATCAACTGTTCAATTATTCAATTCAAAAATATTTAACGGACCGTGGTAAATAAAGTAATTTGCGTAAGTTTCTAGTTTCTTACCTGCTTCCGTTTCATCCGCTTCGACACTTTGTTCTCCAGCAGCATCCTCGCTTTGCTCAGGCTCCGCAGACTTTTCAGACTCTTCATCAGCTTGCTCCGCACTTTCTACAACTTCAACCTCTGCCGACTCTTGTTTATCCTCTTCTGTCGCCGCATCTTCTGTCGAAGCATCGCTGGCTGGCTCACCATCCTAGAACGAATATCAGCAAGTTATTTTCTTGATCAAACTATTTGGAATTTCAATCAAATCGTGTTTATTATTAAGTGGTGTGTGTTCATTGTAAAACTTCTTCGTCTTACTTCTTCGCTCGCAGGCTTCGCTTCCCCTTCTTCTTGGCTCTCTTTATTGGCGTCGATCAACGGCTCGGCACTGGTCTGCTCCAAAGATCCTTCAAACGAAACATTCTAGAAATCGCTGTGCCCCAGTTGAATACTCCGCGACACTTTAGCATTACCTGTACCGAGGTCCTTCAACGCTTTTTCAATGTACGGTCGACACAGATCCTCCGGCGGTACCTCTAGCTCTTCGCTTTGCACTCCTGAAACATGATTTCAATCAATTTTGACTACATTGAAATGGATTAAAATTATTTTATATTGGTACAAGAAGAATTGTTTATAAACGTGAAATTTATTCTTTCGGTCTGCACATCGTGAATAACAAATGTATTAATTACAAGATTAATCTAATCTTGCAATATAATAGCACCTTTTCTATTCCAACGACACGTTGTACCCCTTTATGCAGTAGTTCCCTACAGTTCTAATTTTATGAGATCCTGAGGACTCAGATATTTTCGTGGCCATTCACTGGTGCAAATTAACGAAATAATGGTATATCTCCACGGTTTGTACGAGTTTCTGAAGATTTTACGGTTGGCTTGCTGCTATATCAATTCTTTGGCTGCCAGGAATTTTCATCGCGAGTTCTCACTATGCAAAACACGCGGTGCCAAAAGAAGACGCGGGTTATATTAGATAACTTGCTAAGCTTTAGCAAAGAAGCTTAACGCCACGCGACCACCAAAAATATCTGACCCAAGTGACGCAAGATCTTGTCAAAGTCGTTACACACTGTTAGGTCGAGCGCGTGCTCGGGCAATGACAGGTGTTCAGAAACAACAGCCATGCTTGACCTAGCCTCAAACAGGTAACAAAAAATGAGTATCATAAAGAAATGCAGAAAATGAACAGAAATTGTGTATTGAGCATTCCATACATTTCCTGGGAATCTGAAGATGATGAAGAACATGTTTAATATTATGGAGTAGAATTTCTCTGGTAATATTTTTTTTTTGTGGGAGATTAAAATAGGTGTACAATTCTGGAAGAAATTGGTACCGTTTATTTAAGAGATTCGAAGAATCAAGTATGGAATTATATATTGTGAACTCTGCGCATATCCTCGAAATGTTGAAAGGAAAAAGAAGAATAGGTTTGATATTCTAGAAAATAGAACTTTTGAAGGAAAATTTTAACACATTTTTATTTCTGTATTAGAAGTTGCGTTTCAAAATGGAAAAGACACAGGTTGCAACGAAAGGATTACAAAGACTATTAGCGACGATGACACCATATATGATTATATGGATGAAGAATCATTTTAATTAATCAATTCCTTTTTTTCCGCAAACCAGAACTGCGTTAAATCCATTGTGAATTGGTACAAGGGATACCTCGCATAAATTGGGCAATTTTTAAATATAAATTCCGATATGGAATATTTTCAATCGTCCAAGGCCCTGAGACCGTCAGGAATTAGGAAACTGAAAGTGTTAGCGGCTAATATTTTGAGATCTCCGTGAAGGAATAGCGTCAAGACAATTAATCAGCTGTGCTACCTTCAAAACCTGAGGTAGTAATAGTTTGAATGTACTCCAAAATACGATGTTTTGATGTCTGGGCAGCAAATGAAGAATTGGGGATCGGTTACCAGCTACTAACTCTGGATAACCACAATGAAGATTAGTTATATTTGTTATCAAGATTCCTGTCATTATAGACCCCCGAACAACTAAACAGCGAAAGAAATATATGTGGAAAAAAATACACTTCTACAGCCCTTAAATCGTTAAAAAAATTATGAATTTAACGGATATTTCTCGAAACCATACTTTACCGACATGGCTGACATGATATCTCAAGATCTGGTTAGGAATCATTATTTTTTCGAATTTTTTATTATGCTAAAAGCAAAAAAGAGCCAAAAAATTAACTTGAGCTTTAAAGTGTCGCTATTTTGTTAAACAATGACATCTTTTATTAGTTCTGATAGGGTGACAACGATGACGTCTCAGCGTTATACATATAGACTCGAAGCTGTGAATGCGCAGAGGGCATCGCAGTCTGCATTACTGCAAGAGCGATGGGGTTTCGACCAATTTCAACATTTATACAGATACTTCCATAATATTCCAGTCCGTGGTGATGTTTACCAATTTCATCGAGCGTCACTCGCTATAATTGAATCAAAGGTTCAAGTCTCACAGAGCTCAATCACCTTCATCATCGATATATCAGGACGACTTTGGGCATGCCCGAAGGAATGATAGTAGTCCGCATATCTAAACATGTGTTGCCAGTTATGCTAACTAAGCCCATCAACTCCGTTGGCTGCGAAAAGATTTATGATGCGCATTATGTGCCAAATATGGGTATTGACGGAAAGGATAGAGATGGCTCTTTTCTACCTCAGAACGAACAAGTGGTGTTAACAGACTTCCGTTCCACCGTATCATCTTTGGCGAACGTTACAGCACCGATTGAATATCGTCAAAGATTATACGATAATAATCCTATTCCTGGACGCATTTGGACTAATGCACCTAACAACCCTGTGCTTTCCAACCCCGATGAACTAATACCGGACGGATATGGTCTCGATGATTTGAAGATCGACATGTACGACCCTCGAACAGAACTGAACTTTTTGGCGAGAAAGGCGCCGAAGTACTTTTCTGGGCCGGTTTCATTCGATTCTGATGGCTCGAAAGCGATGCCGGTTTCTAATTACCGGAGCTTCATGCGGATTGATGACCGCAATGTCAATGAGCCCCTCGATAAGTATTAGAGACTATATTAAGGGAGACATTCCAGAGTTTTGGAGTGTTCAGTTGTTGACTCCCAGAGAACAGCTTTGCGGAAACATCTCACTGTTGGGTGAACGCCCATTATCAGCTGAAGCAACGTACCCTGTTTACGTCACGAGAGACGAACGCACCCCAATATCCGCATCATCCTTAGGTTACAAAATTTCGGGGAACGTTGCGAACGCCAGTTCATACTGAAGGAAACGAGACCAAGGTTTTTTGTTTCGGTTCGCTAGAAAGGCCGATAGCACGCGTTTTTGTAAGATTACCTTCTTCAATGACGCGTACCTGCACCAATTTTATGTATGTTCGCTTGACAAAATATATAATGTAGTTAACATAGTGAAATTTCCACCGACAACTATGTTAAACCACAGTGCTAAAAAAAATTATGAATTATGACTCGCAAAACAAGATTCATTAGAAAGAAGATTGAAGAGTCTGGCATAAATGAATACACATGTTTCAAGGTTGCCAGTAACACGTAGAACTGAAAAATGCAACGAAGAAGACTTTCGCTGATACGAAAATGATTTCGATGCACTTGTCCACAAGATGTTTGGTATTCAAGAATCGGTGTCATCATTTGTGCCACCGAATGTAAAATCTTGGTCGATGAGAATGTCGATATCATCTTTCTAGGCAGTACCTGGGACCAGGAGGCCGGTTTCTAAGTTTAGCGGCGAGTAGGCGGCTTTGAGCCGAGCAACACTTGAAAATATTTATATATTGGATGAGAGAAACGTATTTTTATCGATTATCCGCTACGAAAAAGAAGTCTAAATACTGTAACCGGGTTTCTTCAACGAACGGCACTGAAAAGATCGTATCCACGTTGCCGTAGCGATTTATTGATGTATCAATCGAATATCAACGACCTGGTGAAAACATGGTCCGGTAATAAGAAAATTAGAGGAATATTGATGGAACGGTTTTGAATAGAATTGTGTCGAAAGAATTCGTAAAGGGATCGGGTATCTTGTTCTTTGCTCGACGATGCAATTTTTCGATGTGAAATTTAATTGGCTTATAGGCAGAGTTAAGTAAGAAGAAAATCGGTAGAATGTATTGCCCGTACATTTTCATCGTTACGTCACACATGCTTTGGTAGTTTTGGCAGTGGGTCTTATCATTTTTCTACGCTTCATCGTTTTGTCTGTTATAAAACACAATATAAGATTGCCTATAAATGTTACGCGTGTGTACACCTTGACGCTGCTACGTCTTATCATATTTGATGAATTTCGAGAATCGTTTTAAGATTTTTAGCAATTAATTCACACGTTATTTTTTTTATCTGAGCACATCGTTTCGTTATCGAATATTATGAAAAGAAACGAAGTGGTAAATTTTTGATTAGGGAATATATGCTTTGGTTTACTTGCAAAAATATTAATTTTAGACTTTAACGATCTGTAAGATAATATGTTGAAATTATGTATGTTGCAAAATAATTCTCGAAAATGTCAAGATACGGGTAATGGAAGTAGAGGTAAGCAGCTGTCGTTTGGCAAGCATAGCCACCAAGGATAAAGATAGATTCTGAAGTCTTGTTCCACGCTCTGAAGCATGTTTAATCTTTTCGTTATAAAAGTTGGATTCGCTTAAAAATACGTGATTTATTTTTTGCACAGCCATAAATATCTATTATATAGATCCGTTCGTCCTCGCGTATGCAAACATTCAACACATTGATTATATCACTATTCAGAAATATTACAAAACCAAGAAATTTTGTCCACCCTTTAAATAACAATATGTATTATCCTGATGCACCTTTTATTTGAAAATCGAACATCTTATGCAGGCAAAATTCAATGATTTTTTTATTTTCGAACAATATTTGGTGGCATTTATTTCAATGTTTATTGAATAACAATTGATTGAAATTTAATTATGCTTTAAGAGGGCAGTCTGGAAAGTTCTCCACTTAATAACGAAAGAAAATTTTTTTGGACGTGATATATGCTTTATTTTTCAATATAATCCTCGTGTGTCACGCCGAGAACTTTTCAGACTGCCCTCGTATTTATAGTTATGATCAACGAGTGCTTATAAATATAAGCATTCTTAATCATCCATTATTATCCATTGACGGTATAGACTCAAGTTCCCTTTAAACGGAATTCGCGAATAGGTTTATAGAAATTAGAGCGAATTTGGCACAGATTTATGCCTGTCCTTATGTAATTATTTGCAAATTGTTGACAGTCGGTTTCCATCGATTCCCAAAATAACAAATCCTTGAATCCATGATCAAAACCTTTTATTCGATCGCTGCCCAATTTCGCTTCGTTAAACCGACTAAAATACTGCTAATATTTCACCACAACTGCACAAATATCCGAAATATTTCTTATCCTGAACACTCGATAACAAATCCAACCAACACCCATCTTCCAAATAGCCACCCCGCTCGAAATCAACAATGAAATTAGACACCGCCCATACAAAATCTGTATTACCTTACGATTGTGGTATTCAGACTAATTTGGATTAATTTAGATCGCATGATTTTATCCAGAACTGTTCCTCAATCGTTTTCTGAGCATTAACTTCAAGTACGTACTATGACGTCGTGTCAAAGTGTATCGTGGAAGCGAAGCAAAGTTTCCGAACAAATGGCACGTGATTTCGAACAGCGGAGAAATATTCGAATGGTATACGGTCCAATATAGAGGCCAGACGATCCACGATGACGCAACAGATCTCAGGTTCATCAGTTTGATCGTACGTCTAACTCGATGCTGAAGAGGCTCGACGAGCCAGGAACCGATGACGCAGACCAGTGACTTTACGTAACATTGACCTTCGTCAGTCGTCACACGTTCGTCAGCACGTCATCCACATCACCGACCCCTAAAATTTCTAGAAAACAGGCCATTCTACGTGCAGTCCTGCGCCCTAATCTTGAAATCTTCGAATCGAGTTGGGCCAATCGAACTAACCGAGACGACGAGAAGGAGTGATTCCAAGCCTTCGACGAGGACAAACACCATCAAGGAACAAGATTTCACGCGAATCGTATGCGTGCACCCGCGAGACGTCGCTCCTCATTTATATAATTGAACGCGAACGTACATCATTAGGACGGGCAGGTGCATACTAAAAAAGCGTACGCGTGACGGCTCGTTAAAAATACACGTGCAAACAAATCGTAATGCCTATAATACTTCGGGCACGGCTCGATCGCGAATGAGATCGAGCGGAATTCGTTCGATTAGAAGCCTGTAAAACATCAGTTAGTCAATGCCGTGTCTCGGACAACAAGAAACATAATAAGACCCGCCGAGGAAAATCTTGGCACGAAGCGCCAGAACCGAAAACTCGACGATACTATGCGGTAATAAGAAGAAAGCTGTATCAGATTCTCTTCCAAGCCTCGACATACATATCCAAACTGACAGAATCCATTAAGCTAGACTCTAGGGAAAGAAGAATCACCCACGGAACACTACCATTCAATATTTCACAACATTCGTGCACCCCCGTGCCCATTGAACACAAATCACCCCAGAAGCACTAAGAGTTAATATCGCCAATACAGTGGTCCATCATCCGGTCCTCGAATAACGTTCACGAGGATTCTAAGAGACTGTTTCAATCAACAGCGACTAGGGTACTTCTGGCTTTTCAAATCGAACTGTTAACAATCGTGGAAAACGGTTAATGGCGGTGCAAGGTGAACCGCCTGGATTGGGAAGCGGAGTGTCCTGGTGTGTTGGGCCTTACTCACCCTGTAAGGCGACGACTAGAAGGGCCAGGAAGAGGCCCACGAAGTACGCGGGTCCCAGCCGCGAGCCCGTCATCTCGTTTCACTAGGCACTACACGATGAGCCAGGGCTGGCAGCTCGTCTCACTCGATAGTCGCCTTCGACTCCAACTCGCCCGCGAGGAACTGGCATTGTCACTACCGCCAAACCCCGAAGACGCCCCCCTACCTCTCAACCCCACAGCGGCACCACGCGACTCACTGTTTTCTCGTTTCTCTTTTTTTCGTCTCTGTTTTCTTTCCCTTCCCCCATTTCTTCGCTTTTTTTTTTTAACGGGGCGATTGCGGAATTCCACGCCACGGTTTTCCTGGTCTTTCTATCTCGGTCGAGGCGAGCCGGATGTGAACGAATCTCTGAACCGTTCCACGGATGGCTGGAATTAAAATTAAACTGCAAGGATGAATCGTGATGTCCAGGGGGACGGAGGTGGGGGAAGGGAGTATTTGGTTCGGCTGGATGGTGGTCCTTGGGTCTCTTCTGCGAGAAACAATTATTTTGGTGGTTCTTCATATGGGCAACTTTATCGAACAGTGCACTGAATAGTTGGACACTGATTGACCGGTTTCATTGACAGACAGGCGGGGTAAATACAATTAAAGTCTGAGGAGGAATTATTTTCGATTATCAGAACGGAAGATTGGGGGAGATATTGAAAGGTTTCATTGAGAATTTTCGTCGTTACCAAGTTCCACCGCAATATCGTTCCGTTGGACGAAAGCTGGGTTCATTTTGGAAAGCACGAGTGTCATCGTTTACTGCAAACATTCGATGTTACCTTTATGTTTGGCCAGTTCGATAATTTGAGGAGCTTGATTGGCTTCTCGGAGGGACGAATGTATTTTTGACGGACCAGTGTTTCCTTAATATTAGAACAATAATGTACATGCCAAATATATTAATATTTACAAAATCGTATTGCATATTGAACGCGACAAGTGAATTCATATTTCCCAATCGACGTACGCGAATCAGTGTGCTGCTTTTATTACAGCCTAGCAATAGTCTGCGAAACGACAATGTATTCGGATATCCTAAAGTACCCGTGAGTTGTCTGAGCGTAATCGTCACTGAATCACCGAATCTTTATCTTGTACAATCCGAAGATACTGGTCGCAGAGTGGCAGTTTTAAAAATACCACTTGGCGGCCCGGTTTTCTCTGGTTTGCAGGGTCTACCTGGCCGACAGACCGCTAAGACATTGACTAGCGATCGTGCACAAAGATCCTGCACACGTTTCGACCTAGCTCCAACACGTCATCTTCAACCTCATTTTCGAGCGTCGTCGAAAAGCTTCCCTGCTTCGTGCCTTTTTTATTTATGACGGAAGTTTTTTCTGTCGCTTTATTTTCGCAACCGACGCATGCTCTTGTCATTTTTCAAACTGGGGGCGGAAGAAAATTCAAAATCAAAAAAGAAAGAAAAAAAGTCAATTGGAACCCGGAAATTCGTGCAAGTATATTTGAATGTGCAGGTAAAATTTGATGAATACATATATATATATATATATCTATATACTATATAAATAATACTTTATATATATATAAATGTATTTAAAAAAATATATATATGCATATGTGTACAATATATGTATGTATCTATATAATATTTATTAGGTTTGTGTACATGTTTTTCTTTTGTTTGTTTTGTTTAATAACAAGGAAATTAGGTTTGTTGGAGTTCGCTGGTTAGTTAGTTGATACGAGCCAATTATAAGCCTCACAGTCGTAGAATTCCCAAAATACATGCGTGATATGGGGACAAGGTCGTCATGGAAATTGGGGGAGACAAAATCGAAAGGAATTTATATTTCTGAAATTTTTTTTAGTATAAAATTTATTTAAAGCTTCGGATTCACATGAGATTTTTTACAGTTTCCACGTTTACTATTAACGTTTTGAATTCGAAAATTTGTCGTATTTTTGTCGCTACTTATTGTTTCCTCGGGGTGAAAATAATCCTTGAAAATTAATGTATATATTGACCTATTTTCTTAAAAGTGTTGTATGCAACACGAAAAGTCGGTAGAATTAAAATTTCGTGGTTTCTATTTATGCTCTAATAAAACTGTTCGATAAAATCGGTAAAAATGTACATTTTATTTGTTTCAAAACTGTTTGATCGTTGTTACGTGAAAAAAAAATTCCTGCTCGTACTCCTGCTGAGATTCCCTACAAGCCTGTGATATGAAAACGAAGTATTCATATCCAACGTGTGACAGCATTAGTTAATCAAATCAATAGCCCTGTTACCTGCATTCCTTCCCATTCTACTGGAAACATACTTACATTGCAATTAAAAAAAAATGTAGCATGACATTCCCCATTTCGCGCATACTAGACACAAAATCGAACAAGCTACCTGTCTGAGTCCTTATCAAAATCTACGACAAGAAATATATGCAACCTTTTTTCCGTTATTCATACACAGACAAACGCATGCATAAATACATGCATAGACACATCGATAAAAATCATCAATAAAATGTAACAATGTAAAGATTAACGTGCACTCAGCATCACAGGAAACATACTGGAATATATGTTAATATATCGTACAATATGCTAAACGGTTTCACCCCTCGTAGCAAATAATCAAAAGACATCGCAACGAAACGTTCGTAGCTTTCGTGTAACGTAATATTAGCGGGATTCCAGTTGTCTCTTATCGTCAGCCTGCGAGAGACCGTGGCTACGGTGCGCGTAGCAAAGAGAAGAGATTCGCGGCGAAATGCATGCTCGCTCGGACAGAGAGGAACATCGAAACGACGGGCGCCTTTATATTTAGAAGCCCGGGTCGCCGCCGTATAAGGTGGTGCTTCCCTCGTGCAAAAGTCCTCGCGCTCGCTGCCTCTCTCCGTTGCTATCTCCCGTGATACACCTTGCCATTTCTCCTTATCTCTGCGTGGAACTCTCGTTTCGAGAAAAATTCGATTCGCGGCGATTGGATCGGAGAGGGGAAGCGTTTCTCGAATCTTCCGTTGATAACTTGTAGATTATTACGATTTCGCCATTGTGTCTCAGGTAGTGAGGTGGATGGTTCAGATTGCAGGGGGTTGTATATTGGAATCGACTGTTGCGGTATACTCGCGAAGAAACGACGAAGCTGGTATTAAATAGCTGATGAAAATAGGAACCCTTTCAAATAGGCAAGGGTTGAGCTTTTCCGGCTTTCACGTTTTATTTCAATTTATAATGCGGCGTTTATTGTATTTTCGGTCGGATACATTTCACCGTAGGATATAATGGTGGTTGCTTTGTTTTGAACGGTATTAATAATTGGATTGGGAAATTATTGGTTCGCTTAATAAATCACTCGCAACTTTTACTTAATATTATCCGCGATTCGAGTCTCTGTGTAAAGTATTTGGGAGTAAACATTACGGGGCTCTCATTATCCCTCGTTCTGCAGTTCGTTCAAAGAGTTTCACCACGTTTCGAATATATTTTATATTACATTTGTTTCATCTTCAGCTTGTATTATAGATCAAAATCCGTACAAGAGAATAAGCTTTATAAATGTTAGAATTACATAATAATTTCTATAATTTAAGTCCATTTCTATAATTTATTCAATTCATCCAAGTATCGGTGACATATGTCTGGAACTGCATACACAGACTAAATTGATGTTGGCAATTTTTACAACGAAACGCGTAATGTAAAAGCGTGTAAGAAGAACAGGAAAAGTATCGATTTTAGAAACGAAATTTACAGGCCAAATTGGCTACTACTCGGCCTATAATAAGCTCGTAATCGCATGAGGTCACAATGTTTCTTGAACAGAAGTGTTTCACGTCATTATGATTTAGTATCTGGGCAGGTCCCTGAATGCATTCCACCAAGTACCCTTTCACGGAACTGTACAGCCTTTCTTTGTCAATTGTCTTGTATACGGACTAACTCTGAACAATGTTAAAACATAAATATGGTTTTGAATGTTTATTGGATACTTAAATTAATTAGAAGTAGCGATATATATTCTTGATATATGTATAAATATATTGAAAGACGAATTATAATTTCTCTTTGCCTACTGATACTGATATGAGTTAGCTTTTAGAAAGTGAAGAAAAATAAGTACTCTGAATTTTAGTCGTTGAAGAATTTATTTACGTATATGTATAATTATAATGTTAACATGATATGATATCAATTTTTTCGCGTCTGCTTTCAGGCCAGAAAAATCGAGGAACACAAGAGAACGAAGGAACGCAAGGCCCAAGAAAACTTAGAGCACGAGAAACAAGAGCGATTGAAGGAAGCACGAGATAGTGGTAAAGCTT
Source organism: Nomada goodeniana (assembly GCA_963969485.1). Taxonomy (NCBI): domain Eukaryota; kingdom Metazoa; phylum Arthropoda; class Insecta; order Hymenoptera; family Apidae; genus Nomada; species Nomada goodeniana. The sequence goes on along the minus strand of OZ018299.1, from coordinate 27,822,431 downwards.
TCGAGGAAAACACTGGCCCTTCTCAAACCAATCCCAATGCTGTATACCATGGCATTTTCTTCAAATTCCTTAGTGATCCAGAAGTCATGCAATCATTCCAGGTAATACGCATAACTATTTCATATGTTGAACCCATTCAAGCCAATGCCAGCTGGACATCTTGGTAATGATTAACAGTCTTGTGGACAAAAGTCATATTGCCACGAGGGCAACATAATCCGCTGTCGTTAATGCCTCTGATACTATAATGGTTTCTTAACAAATAAATTGTTATTCGAAAAGAAAATATATACGCACGAAACACTGTAAACTATACGAGCTCCAATATCTTTAATCGCTAAATTTAAAACTCCATTGCAATCAAGATACTATATTTGCCCGATTTAAAATCACAAATTGAAATTTCAGAGCTGGATCAATAAATACGTCGAAAAAAATATATCACTGCGTTAAAAATCGAAGTAGAGTTCGGAAACTTTCCCCGGAAAAATGTTCCGACATCGCTGAAATACATTCATTGTGCTACCTGTTAAGAACAACATTAATCGAACAAGAATATTAATTAACTACAATGATAATTTTCATTTCGCAGGATCCACAAATATTCAAGGCGTTTAGCGAAATGTACGTGAATCCAATGAACATACTGAAATACCAGAACAACCCCAAGATTATGGCGTTTATCAGCAAGGTGGCGACGAAATACGGCGATGTTGCCAACATGCCAAGTGGTTTTCCCGATATGAGTAGCATGGCCGGAGCTACAGATGCTCCCACAGCTCCCACGGCTCCCACAGCTCCCACGGCTCCCACAGCTCCCACAGCTCCCACCGCTCCCACAGCTCCAACAGCTCCCACAGCTCCAACAGCTCCCACAGCTCCCACAGCACCGCCGACCGATCCAAAATTAACCCAAAACGTGAAGTTGGTCTTTGTGGAAGACGAAGAACACGACGACGTTGATCTTGATTAAATGAACCTTTTGTCCGTTCTCGAATTTCCTTCTCGATTGATCCTACTTCACAGGTTCATGAGTTTCCGCGATTCTTTGACCTAAAAGAAGCATACTGTGTAATTCAAACTGTGTGGTGTCTTATTAAGAAGGTAGAGGGACAACAAAAGCGAAGAAGGATATAAAATTAATCATTAGCTGGAACGAAGAAATAGTTATCTTCGTTGCCATGTGAATGATATTTTGAAGAGAATTTATTCGTTTCGGATATATCGCAAAGGTCCTATTATAGTATATCCTAAAGTTTGAATCGTATTTTAAATATAGAGTATCGATACATGTTGTTATGCACACGTCCAATTGTATTTCTGATTAATTAATTCAGCAAAGTGTAGGATTCTGTAACGGATCGATAATGTACTTTGCCTCTCTCGCTGTTTGGCAGTTTTTTAATTTCACATTCTCAGAGAAGGAATTATTACGCGGCCGCGTATTTTTGTTTTACTTTTATATTTTGATCTTCAGCTGTTTATTGTGTGATAATGCATTATATCGAACAACAAGTGATATTAGGAATTATTTCCAATTGTACGTATACGTATGCTATTATTTCTTTTTAATTTTTGTTTCGCGTGCATGTACAATTTTTGTATGCACATGTCTAAGCATAGCTTTAGTTAGTCATAAAACGACTACTATGTAATAATGCTCTCGTTCGACAACGAAGTTTGTTTCATTGCTTTTATTACTTAAACTTTGAATTCGCTTCGCAAGATTATTTCTATGTAAGCTGTTATATGAACAGTAATTATTTCGTTCGGTTTAATCTATGAAAAGCTGTATCTCTACTCGTGACGCGTTGGAAAAGTTTGGAGAATTTCGTTCGGAGTTAAACGAATATTATTAAATGCAGAAATTTATTTTCCTATATAAAATGTAACGATAAAGATTTGCCGATCTTGGAATAGCACAGTCTATTCTCCTTACGATAGGGGAGAAATGATAGAAAAATGAGTTTGATATATTTAATATCATGAAACACCATAATATAAAATATATGTGTTTCCTACACTCGTAATCTCTGTGCGATTTCTAAGGATTTTTCTAAAAACTACAATTTTCACATACTTTACTTTCCAGTCCGCTTGCGTCGCGATGAAAGAAACAGTATATTAATTTTTAATAAATATTCGTCTAGTTATTAACAGGAAATATATTTTATTATAATTAGATAAACATCGAACGGATAATGGGAGCTAAGCACCCGACAAATTATATACTGTTTCGAATGTGCTTGTTGTAAAGTATAAACTGACATACGATGTAATTTGAGTTCAATAAATACATCACACAGTTCTATAGAAATTATCAAGGAATTTTATTCCCCATTGAAGAAAATTCGATAAATAAATTATATACAACGAATATTGCTCAACGTCGATTTAGACAAAGAAAAGAAGAGGGATGTGGGGCTGTATTACGGCGCCTTCATATTTAATGAACGATTTACAGAAAAAGAGAAAAAAGGGGTAACGAAACCTCGATGGCTAATAGTAACACACTATTCGTATGACTTTCACAATAAATAAATTCCTACGCGTAACTTCTTACAAACGATAATATTGCACGTAAAATGAAAAGGTACTGTACTCTTAAAGATAATTAATAATTGTTACTCGCCTCGATACTCGTACAATTAAATTAGGAATCGATTCTTGGCATTTTCAAAGTCAACCTGCTTCCCCCATCGTTCCAACCAAACTTTCACCAATTATTTTCCATTCACCTTCTCGCTATCTATTAATCACTGTAAACTTCATCGAAATATACTATTTATGATATTTCGTAAAAAAAAATTTCGAAATTCATAATGGAATAAACGAGGAAGTAGCATGCGCTGGTAAACCGGTAAACGTTGGTACACAAATGAACCAAGTTTCATTTACTTGAACACGAGACTATCTATATTTACATTGCTCCAATATTACAGAAAATTTACAAATTTTTCTTTCATTCGAACTGCTTGCCTCTCATACGAACCAAGTTTTATCCTTTTCATCAATTAACAGTGATCAGGCACGTGCATTCCTCAAAACGCTTTACTTTAAACGTTGCACCCTACCCCGATATTTACTTCGGCCATTCGTCGAAACTTTAACACCTTACTCTCAACCCTCATTTCCATAAATGAAGTAAAATTTCATCTCCTTAAAAAATAATTAAAAAAAGCACCGAACCAAATCAAACATTGACAGTCGTGGTACGTTATTGGGGAGCATGAACAATGACCTTGACGATGCCAAAAGTACGACTAACAATAACAATATAAATAATACCGCAATATTTTTTATTACAATCATTGAAGGAACGAAGGGCGATGAAGCATAACGGGACGATCGATGCAAACCTGTACGATATACTTAATTAATTCTCATTAGAACTCGCGTTTCGTTTCTAGCGATCCAGGTGTACCTATGTACATACGATACATACAACACTTTGTTCGCGCTAGATTCTTCTGATTTTGAGCATGTGCAAGTTCGGATGCCATGGCACTTTCCTGAACGCCGACGTTTTCGTCTCGCCGGGTGATGGAAACTCGTCAGCCTCAGCTGTCTCCTCCATTAATCTGAGTCCGGTGATACCCGTGTCGTAGCTGAACATTCTTCGATGCCTTTTTACATCTTGATTATTACCGCTGCTCCAATTTCTTGCACCCGGATCACTGACCACTCGTCGATGCTTTCTGTGACGACGTTGGTGATGATGATGGTGATGATGACGACGATTAGTTGGGTGATGATTAGTATGATTATGATGGTGATGATGATGGTGATAACGATTCGTTGTTCTAGACGATCGTATGTCGTATTCCGAATTCAGTGAATCGGGAATCGCAGGTGTCGATATGCTGCACGTGGGGTTCGGATCGAAGTAGAGCCGATTGTCGACGAATGGAGACAGGCTGAACGAATTCGTCAGCCACGAATTCGGGCTGATCCAATTCTTTGGGCCTCTCTGGATCGTGGAGGACCATTCGTTGTCTTGTCGTAGGTCGATGGTCACCTTTCTGCGGCAGTAAGAACGGCGCGATTTCGCCTGCAACCTGGAGAGAAAAATTAGATTTCTTTAGTTTGTCTTATTGAGGTAATGCATGGGGTATGCTGTGTTTGTACGTAATAGGGGTATTAAATAATATCAAATATTAAGCACGTTGTCACTTATAAAACGAATTATTAAATATTAATTTATGAATATTATTATTCTTCGATTATAACGGCGTGTCCTTCTGTTCATTTTGCTCTTAAGAAAGATTAAAAAAGATACATATTTAATGGAAAAATTCGTAACCCATTAGCTTTACCAAAATAGACACGATACGAATGCTTTCAAACAATCGTATCGCTATGAAAATTACCCACGTTTTACGTTACGCTGTATTACACTGTGCGCCAACTGTAAAAACACAACCTCGATTAGGCGTTAAATGAAAAAATGAGAGACCCACCTAGAGGAACGTGGCTGTAGAGTACTGTGTCGTCAGTTGAGCGGGTGCTCTCCTCTCGGCATTCTATAACACTTATTCCACGCCTCCAGCAACAGCACGCAGCTATGAAATCGATAAAATATCAGCAACGGAAGACCGATCCTAGATATTACTCCCCAAGCGAGCACACCGAAGAATCTCAGCTGCAGCTCTTGCGATATCCAGTTCTGCGTGATCACCGTGTCGAAGGCCCACAGAACAGAATTACTGAACAACAGAAACGTGATCACCTGTCTGGCCGGTTTCGCTATTATTTGAAAGCGCGTTATACAGGATCTCTTCGATGCTTCCGCTATCAGTGTACTTTGGGCGAAACACTGGATTAATTGCAATAGCGAAGCCGCGAGTAGCATGATGTGTCTGCCACGTGTTTCCGCGGTTTCGTCCCCCAAGATGACCAGGGAACAAGCGGAAACAACTATCGTGAAGATGGAATAGAGTTGAACTCCGAAAAGGGAGACGTTTGATAATAGATTGTCCAATGTGGCTGGAGCTCTGATTACCACAGACATCTGACGAATTTGAACCAGCCCGCTGGCTGTCATTAGGGTGCTTAATGTTAGAATACTGATCAGAGTGCCACATGTCAACCAGGATAGCGTGGTCAATGGGAAGTGTTCGTCTTCTCTGACAACCAGGAATATCAGTATTACCACTATGCCGGCGACCATGCACAGTATACCGAGGAATAAACCTTTGCTGGAACCATCGCAGCCGACTTTCGTGTGACTCGTTAAATCTTTACTACAGTGGAACTTTTGTTTGTGCAACAATCGATTGCGACCGACGTTCTGGCCCATTACGAACGTCACCGCAGCGGCAATCAAACTGAAAGCAAAGAAGGTACGAATTTTTTTTTTTATTTGGTTTTAATTAATTGAACGGAAGATACTTGGTAATTTTGATATTTACCTGAATTGGACGATAAAGGGGTAAAGGAAGGGCATACTAGATGTCCACAGTTGGCCGAGGGTGTTCGTGTTCAAGCATTCTTGCAAAGCAATTACTTGGGATATTTGTTCATTTGAGATTGGTTGGTAGGGTTGGAAAACATTTTCTTCTACCGGAGATTGATCTGAAAGGAGAACGCTTATTCTTGTAATTAAAATTTCTATGAACAGAATTTATTATTCGTGTAATTTAAACGTTTAGAAAATGAATTTATGATAAACATTGAAAGCAAACGAATTTATTGCACTAACAGCAACAATATTTATTTTATTGGTCTCATTAGTGGAATTGAAAAGTAATTAAGGAACAATTTCATTGATGTATTCTATCGAAATTATTGTATACAATTATCTAGAATGAAACATACTTATCAGATCTCGAGTGTGTCTTATCAGAGATTCTGGAAATCCTCGAAGGTTCAATGGGGAAGCGGAGTTCTGTAACCCTTTCTGTGCCAGGTGAACAAAATACGTCCATTCTTGCGCAGAATCCCAAATCACCAAACGAACCCAAACAGCAATATTTGTAGCAGTTAAATGAATAAATCCGAACCTCGCTGCTAAACCAAACCTCTCCACTAACACCTGCAAACAAAATACAATCGCACCGATTAACTTTTCTACAATCACCGATTTCGAATACTTTTTAGTCATTTTTTTTTCCCTATTTATTGCATTTTGAATAAAAATTTGCTAATTTCAGTAATAACCAACACGACAACATTCCCCTTGAATTTTGTCAAAACTGAAAACTGCAAAATTCGACAGTTTCCAATAATAAAGAGCTGATACTAATATAAAACCACGACGCTATGTTATATACATAGATCCCAACGTAACACAAGGGTTAAACCGCGTTTCACAACTGATGGTATCATATAATCTATATTATTAATAAGTACCCAGGAAAATCGACGATAAAAACTTCTTCATTCGCAAATAAAAATAGACACGAAACAAAAGAGGAATCGAAAGTGTGATATCGAAGAGAGAGAGAGAGAGATTTTCATCTATCGAGGACTTTTTGGAGTGCTTCGCTCTCAAAATCCACGAATTAATTAACTTTAGAGAAAGCCCAATTAAGGATATGCCTCACCTGCGAGTTCACGAAGAGAAAGTGCATCTGCAGGAAGGTGAAAAGTCCGTGAAGCACCGGATGCACGAAGACAACATCGCTCAAGCATTCAGCGCCTTGCATCATAGAGTGCATCGCCATTTCTAAACCATTGAAGACGAGGGTCGCCAAACCGAATACTGTACCAATATATATATATATATATATATTTCCCTTTTATCTCGTTTTCTGTATCAGGTCGCTTGGAATGAAATCAAGCGGCGAAACTTACAGAGGGCTCCGACCCGTATGTAGAAACTGGTTGGTGCCGTTCTGGATCGCGAGATATGAGCACGTTTTAGGGAGCCGAACCTGGTTAAGGATGTGCCCCCGAGTTCCGCGTCGTCGACACCGGTTCCACCGGTACCGAGACTTCCACAGCTGTCCACTAACACCCAAATGTAGATACCGAGGATTACTGCTATGCTTCCTACGTATAGGTACATCAGAAACACGCCCTGGAAATAAAACAGTGATGCAATGCCAAAGGGATATGGGTGAATGTAAGGGCGGAGGAAAGTACTTGTTTCATTCTATGGACTAATATAATTGTTGTTACTGCTTTGGTTATTGGTGAATTTCGTATTAAGGACAGTTATTTGAGATATACAATCATTGTTATATAAATATGGTAGTGATAATAATAACTGGTATAGTACATACTATTTTGTATTTGCAATAATATAGTGTAGCATATTATTGATAAAATAGTTGTCCGAAATGTTAGGCGAAGCTGATTCAAATTGCTATTTACAACAGAAATATATGTTTAGTTAATTTCACTGTAGATCGTGCATCTTCTTTTGCACAATTGCGTTCTAGAATCGTCGTGCTCGGCAATACGGTTTATTTTATAAACAGCTCGGAAATCGTTCTTGCGATCCTTTGAAATTGCGATCGCTCTAATAGCAAAGCGCCTGGATTCAAAGCGATCTATAATTTACTGGAAACAGCAAGGTACAATCAGTAAGAAGCTGGAATCGAGTGCAATTACCAACGCCGTTCGAAATGAACTGAAATTACTACAATAATGCCAGCTGTTTGCTTTCCTGCTCCCGTCGACCAATGGATTCATGAACTTCTATAAATAAAAATTATACAGTTCGCTGTCTCCGGGGATAATTACACTGACGACCATATGTCGCCACCTGATGGATGAATTAGTGTCAGCCTGTTGTCGACGATTATTGTCGACAATTATTGTTAACTATAATTACATCTTGGGCTATCAAGTTCTTTTAAATCTGAAATTTTTGACTCTCTAACTGGTTCCCCTTTCAGTTACTCCGCCTTCCTTTCTGCTACAAATGCAACCGAATTTAAGCCCGGTCAAGCAGGGCACCTACTAGGGTACTTTCTAACCGATAATGATCGAAACATCAATGTTTGCTGATCATAGACTATTCCTACATATTAATCATACAACGGACGATCACGTTTACATACCATTATATACGATTATCATATATCAGATATCACATATATACAATTAAGAATTAACCCACTACTTACTCCCAGAACTAAAAATGAAAATGTACCTGAAAAATATAAGCCTTCAAGATGTTCTATGTAAGCTACAATTATTGTTGTATATTTAAAAAACGTGATAAATTGCTGGACAGCTGGCCAGATTACAGGTAGCACTACGATACCGTTATCTAACTCTTTTAAGCATGAAAAATCTTAGACGAAACGACCGTAAAATGTACGGATGGGACGGAACCGAAGGTATCGAGTTTTATATCTGTCGAGCAGCGGTACGATCACGCGAAAGGTAAAGAGTATCTGGAGAAGCCATGAATACTATTATATTACATTCGAGCTCGACAGCAACGACGGAATGGCTAACAGAACGCGATAGTTGCTTCCTCTGTGTCTAATAAAATATTGCAAGACGTGGAGCGAATCGTCAATTTACGACACGAACCGGTGCTAAGATATATAAACTTTATAGCTCCGGCGCTAGTTTCTTTTTCTATTGCTGGAACACACGGCATCGTCTCCGGGTTTTTAACACGGTCGACATAACAGAATCGAGCGAATGAAACTATCAGCTTATTCATATCTGCGCGCGTACAGTATACTGGATATAGTTATTGCGTAACGCGAATATTAATCTTATTATCACTTATACGTGATGCACGTGTGGGGTTCTGGAAGTGGCGTAGCTACGCACGAATCATGAGGACGCAAAGTTGGAAAGGGCGAAGAAAGTACTTGAAGAACTATAATCTATGTAGTTTCTAGAAAAGAATGGTGAAGAGTGTTTCAGGGCGATCCAAGGCGATTTGGGATTCTCACTCCTTCAATCTTACATAAATGTTGTGGATCTTTTGTTATATATTTTTATTAAGCCGTAATTCAAAATATAAGAACTTGATGGAAGTCATGTAATACGAGTATCATCAATTAAAACATATTTCTCGTCTTTTTAAAGCTTATATTTATTACACAATCAACAAATTTGAGGGATACACCTACTTGCAAACTGAGCAGTGGCACAGGTGTGTCCATGACCTCGGCCAAGCAAAGTGCAATCATCATCACCACGATGAGCTGACCATAGACGTTCGAGAGGACGACCCATAATTGAGAACTGTAACAATCACCATAAAAGCATGTTGCCTTCATCGGCATCTTCTTTTTTTAAATCACGACCGTGAACGCGGCCCGTCGTGGATTTATTACACCCAATACTAACGATGTCTCTGTAAAATTGCTGTTTTTATTTAATTCACGTGACGCGTGAGAAATTCAGGAATTAACCAAATCATAGTATTTCTAGGTGAAACTGTCTAGTCTACCTTTAATTATTCCCACGGTATGTTGTGCGCAAATTGCACGTACTTACGTATATTATCGTGCAAAGCTTGGAACCTATTCGACCTTGCAAAAAAAGTAATACAGGTTTTGCATATAGTAACTTCTAATTCATTGTTTCTTGACCACGTTCATGGTTTAAAAAAATGACGTTGGAAACGCAAATACCCCCTCAGGATGATAAAAATGTTTCTGAAGTGGAAGCATCCCTTACGTGCGTTAATTAGCGTAAAGTAAATCTCTCCATCGTGCTGCGCTACGGTATCTATTATCTACAAATGTTCATGGTGTCTTACAAGGGTTCAGAGTGATCCAGAAGATCGCTTGACGAGCGTGTCCTAGAAAGAAGCTTGGAGACGAAAGACCTGGACGTTAATGGTCTCGTTGTTTTTGTCGTGGCTGCATCGGTCTCGGAATTCCTTTCACCCCTGTTGGGGGTGCCACCAGGTGCACCCTCCACGGTGCCACCTGTTGTGCTTCCTGTCTCGTTCAGGCTGTCCTTGTCGTGCTGTTCATTGCTGGCTGTAATATTTATGAACCAAATCCTTGTTATGATTTTTTTTTAGACTCCCCTGGTGTATTTTGATGATAATATTAATATTAATATTATTTTTAAATATAATAATATAATATACGAGAGAAATTGTACGGACGTGACCGGAAAATTCAACGAATAAAAAAGGTGGGTCAAAGTCTACTATATAGAACTTAATTCTATAAAGGTCACTCCAGCAAAAACGTAAATTAAAAAGAATTGCTCGATATAAGACTTTTTTCACGACGGCAAACCGAAACACATTCACTTTTCACTTTTCTGGCTGTTCAAGCGAACAATTAAGATGATCTTGTGATTACTGCGGGTGATCATTGGGCAGCTCGTGAGTAATTGTACGCAAGCAGGTAAATTACATTTACATTTTCAGGTAAAGCACTGTAGTACCAGTAGGGGAATAAATCTTCATAAAGTCTATTGAAATGCTAATGAAGAATTAGGAAAAAGTTCCAAGTGAACACGAGTTGTGCCATAAAAAACACGATTAGCATCGAAATGCCTGCTTATACTGGCTAAGCCTTCTGTTGGACACAAATCTTTTATTTTTAATTTTCTTGTCTCATCGGAGAATCACTCTTCAAATTATTATTCATGAGCACCTGTCTTTTCGAAGTCTGACTCCATAAGAATTGCGATTATTCATTTAATTATAAGCTACGATTAGAATCTTTCATATTATCCTTTCCTTATTATAAATTCTTTAACAAAGTTGCACTTGCAATTAGAATTATTCACCATTACCATTTATATCTCAACAAATTAATATAAAGTATCACTTGTGCAAACTATTCGAAGAACCGAATTTGCAATGGTATATTATCAAATTTTATAATAATAACAGTGAAAGTCGCAGATCTATGTGCGTTAATTACATAACCATGAAAATATCATTCGTTAAATCTGAACACAACTGCGTGTATAATATAACCAGTATCCTTTTAAAACAAACGTTCCAAAACAATTGGAACATTATCCAGAATTGTACCAAATTTCGTATTATCAACGCATTTTATTTTTCCACGATTCAAACAAGAAATTCATCCGTTAGAAATTTATTCTCAATATCAGTATCATTTCCGGGCAGTAGCTAGAGATGATTAAGCGTCAAACTATTATTTCTCGTTGAAATAAAATCGATCCTCGAAATTGCCACCAGAATTCCGGTAAAAAAATTGGTACCTCTTTCTTTGGTCTTTTGGGTCAGTGGAGTAACCACGGGTAACTTTCGCTGGAAGAATTCGTACGTCTGGCTTCGTACGACAATTTCGGCTCGGATGATTTAACGACGAGCTTAGCGCCGCAAACAAATTCAAGAATTAGAAAGGACTTTAAATTTATAGGGCGAGAATAATGTGCCTGTCTCGAATAGACGCGAGACCGCGTTCAAGCAATCAATGTGGACGTTTCCACAATCGAACTGAAACGTACAGTTAGCAATTATTTCACGTCCAACTACTGTTCGTATTGTATTCCCGTCATTTGCTTGTCTTCGCGATACTATGTACGTCATAAACATACACGTAGATAAGTGGAATGACAATAACCAAACGGAATAAGAATTCAGTGGATGTTGCATATGTATGATCGATCATCGGCTGATACTTTCGTTCGAGAAATAGAGTTTACGTAAATTTAATCGACCGCTAATGTGATTCGCGACGACACTTGAAATTGGATATAGCATAATCGTTTGACGATTGATTAAAGTTTTCATGAACCTTCGAGGGAAAAATATAACCGCAACTAAATAATGCTCTTCGAAAGTCTGCGAAAGACGCATTGTAAATCCGCTAATTGACCGTGTACATTGTATATTACTTTTACCCATTTCGTGCTCACGGTTGTTTTTTTTCCTGTATCGAGTGTACTACCGTGTACGAAAGCTATCGGGATGAGTGAGTGAAGTCACCGATAATAATTAACGGGTTTGCGCTACCGTGTAATTAATTCCAGAGAAAATTTACCGCCTCTCTCGTGGCAGGCATCACTTCCATCTAACCGGTAACAAGTTTCTACATTTTTCGTTCCCCGTTTTTTTTTTCCTTCTTCGTCGAACCATCCTTCTATAAAGTTGTCCTCTGTGAGCGAAGGATTCAGTATACATGTACTTAGCGAGCCATCTGCTATTGCCGATCGTTTAAGGAGTCCATGTTAATCGTCGATACTTTTGTTGCTCCAATGTTCATCAATCTGATGAATCTTTTTTTTTTTTTTCTTAAATTAACTCGCATTATTTTCATCAAGGGACAATCGAATGAATTTATTCAATTGTACGTCTGCGCAAGGATTGAACTCGCAGAAATAAAAAAAGGCCGTCCAGCCGGTAGCGAAGAAAATTGTTCGCAATGATCCGTAGCAAATGAACAAGCACGATTATTCGCCATATGACCGGTTTCGGACTGTTCAATAAGCTTCATTGCGAGCCGAGGTTATTCCGTTACTTCGTGCTACCATATTTTTTATATTTAACGGATGTTCCCAACGCAAAATCAATATGATTATCCGCAATCGTCGACAACGATGCATCATACCCTTAAGGAATGCGCAGTGTACGTGTTCGCAGGTCAAAGTTCGACATTCGACGATCGTTCCGCGCACATCCTCGTTATTAAATGAAGCTGCGCCGTATGGTAGAAGCACCTGCTTGATAAATGCGCCGCGATGACGAAGAGGCTGTGAAACGTTGCGAACCGGAAGGAAACGAACATTACGGGTCCAGGGATTGAGCATGGCGATAATACATTATTTTTAATAACTGTCATTCAATACTCTCTGTGTCCCAAAATAAGGCTCTCACTTAACAAATACCCGTACATATTTTCTACATTTTTTATCAGTCTTTGTTAATAATAAAAAAAGTCATACGAATGATATTCGTAGGTTGCTTTAAAATGTGAAATTTGTAATGTGCGAATTTTGGGAAACGTTGGAATATGTATTTTGTCTGTGATTATATACAAATATTTTATACAATCGAGCTCTGTCCGCTTGCTTAACTTTTGTGGAAAAAGAAATGAAGATAAGGAATTTTTATGTACTTGTCGAAATTAGAGAAATAAGCAAATCTTGACTGTTCACAGTGGCACTCGATTCGGTTAAGGTATGGATAGAAATGATACACTTGGTCTGCTTGAGTTATGGCCGAATGATACAGTCGAGGAAGCTTGTGAACGTGGCTGTGTAAAATATGTTGATATATTCCGAAATGCGTATCGTTTGATCAACGCGCGTGCAGTTACACAAATTAACGGGTCTGAGAAATAGTTGAAAGAGTCCTTGATTGATGTGCCGGGGATGTTAATACGTGTGGTTTAAAGATCGAATATGTATGGAACTGCGGTTTTTATATTATTTTGTTACTTCTTGCATATAATAATTTTTCGAAGATTAGAATTCTTATCATTTTTGTATGTATTCATATCGCATTAAGCAGTGATCGATTCTGTCCGAACTGAAATGTGAAATTTGTGACCCGGCTGTGAAGAAAATTAGGTCAATACTCTGCAAATTTGAGACCTTGCGGTTTTCCTCGATGCACAGTATGGAGAGTTACAAAAAGCAATAAAAAAAAAACTTGACTGTCAGGTGGTGGTAGAATTGAAGAAATTCATTTTCTACCTCACGCGTAAACGTAAAAACATGGAATCGTCGAAGATTTATTTCTTCCCCATGAATCATACAATCAGATAAAATGTGTTACTAATGACTTATTTTTGACACCCTTTTTTTAACAGGTGTTCTTGCAGTTAATGATCAAGAATTCAGTATCGTAAATATACGTTTAACCCCTTAACCGAGTTTTTAATAGAAAGTTCGAAATTGTCCTTAAATAGAATTCTTAATATGAAACCAACGAAGAAATTGACAGGGCCGGTGTGTCTGATTGTGAGTCGATCGATTGTTGCCTGCGTTCAAGATTTTAGAAATCTGAATGACAAATCACAAATGTCTTCCTCGATTAAAAAAAAATTAATAAACTCATAAGTGGCACGATAAAAAGAGTTCGAATATAATAATGCAAGTGGTAATTAGGTAAAACAACTTTAACGATATACACATTGAACTATAATAAATCTTCGGAGCTATCTACCACATACAATATTTCGCAAACCGAAAAAAGCACAAAACTAATTGCGACAAAGATATTATACCAACGTGTCGAACATAAAATAAATGTTAACATATTCGAATATGCAGAATATAACGAAGTTCATAGAAAACTAACATAAATTGCACATTCTTATTGCACCAATCCTGTTTATCACGATAAATTATCTACCACGCATATAAATGAAAATATCGAAATCAGAATTGTACGTCAAACAGCGCGTTACATCTACCAACTGTTCGCAACACGATTGTCATAAAAAATTTACCTCAGGAATTTTGCCAAAAGAAATCAATCGTCGTCACTGGCACACTCGAGTCATCGTCCATGCATCGAACAGAGTTTCTGCGAACACGATGCACCACGATCTCCAATGGAACGGCAAGGGAGTACTGCTCCAGACACTATCACGAAACAGAATGTCTGGTAACCCAGAATCGTTCAACGAGAAGCATATAGACTGGTCTGGGACGCGAAACATGGTGGTGGTGGCCAAGATGAGGACCATGATTATGGCGATGATGATAATGAAGATGACCACCAGGATGATGATGTCGTTTCTCGTAGCCCCGTTTTCAATACGCCGATAAAAATATACTATAAACGAGTGCCGCTCACGTTGCTTCTACTCATACATATGTATATTCTCGTGTCAGTGGTATTGAATATCGTAGAACATACAGACATTTTCCATGGAGTTGGAAAACGGTTTAAACTTGGACTCGGGGGAATTGGGGAAACCCTAATGGAATATATTCTTCGCGGTATTTTCTTTCGTTACAGAATAATTGTAAGTGCCGTAGAAATGGTAGCAGAAAATAAGGGTTGAAAGTATTCGGAGTTGAAGGAATTGAGTCGTGTAATAAAATGAACATATGGTTATCCAATAACTTGATACAGTTTCTCGCAAACGAGGTGCCCTATTTAGCAATGTTATTTTGTACCAATTAATCATCTCATTAAATAACAATGACAGTTCCCTCAAAATTAATAACATCATTATCATCGTACAAGTTATAAATCAGATTTCTTCAACTTTGATGTAAGTACTTTCGAAACTACGAAACTACGATCCCTATAATCGTTCCCAAAATTCTTTAATTGAAATCCCTTTACTAATTAATGCACTCAACAGTTTCGCAACCATACAGCCTATCATCGGCCATCGAACCGCCTCGATCTGACAATGAGACTCTTTTCTTTGTACATACATATTACGGTCTAGTGCCACGCGATTAAAAGATCACATTTCAGGCCACTCAACGATTTTACAAGCTAGCACGCAAGTTGCCCGGCAAAACCGACATGAACATGCAAATTAAATACGTCTATGAGCGAGCGAGTCTTTTATAATCCGATTAATCGCTCGCCTCTTCGAGCGTGGCCCGCGTAAGAAGCTGACTTGTTACACCATAATGCACTATCCAAGACACGGGAACACGAAGTACCATCCAGAAGAGAAAAAATTCGCTGCAGCCACCTGTCGTATGAATTATTGGCATCATTCGCGGCTTCCGGTCGTCTACCTCTATTTCATTCTTTTTTCGGTTTTGTTTTACACGCGACTCGCAACCGATGCTTTCTCGGCGAATCCCATTAAAAGTACCATACACGTTAGATGTACTACGTACGAGATTGATGAGTCGAAAATTTCGATTACACACAAGCTTAATTATCGTACAGCGTTCATCGCCGATAGAGCGATTAGTTTGACTAATTTATGGCGATTAACGTATTAATGCACGCAGACGTACGGTGTAATGGATCTTTAATGAATCTTTAGAAAGTTGTGCCATGCTGCGAACGGTTGACTTCGCGAAAGACAATATTTGCCCTGGCGATTGTTCGGCTGATAGTCCTTATACACGAAACGATCATTTTCTTCGGAGAAAGCTGGATGAGCTTGCAATTTATCGACGACAGAGGAGATGTAATTATTTGAACGGACAAACAAGCGAGTGGAATAAATTCAGGCTTTGCCGAAGGATTCGTAGAAAGGCGGGTATCGCCCGTAAAATAGTGAAATGTACTGTGCATATCGCAAGGCCAAAAGTGTGCAATTAAATTTGAAAAGGAAAAGTTGTTTATGAAGATTGGACAAGGTTCAAGAAACAATAATGCTGATCTTTCATAAATTGCGCGATACACTTTTACCTCGTAACAATAATCCACCCATCGCCCGGTGCCTTCGCGAAAGAGCGTGGAAAAACGAGAAAAAAAAAAGAAAATAACGAACCTGTTCTCTGAACCTTTCACTTGGCCACTCGAAAGTTCAAATCGAGCCAACCCGTGGCACCTGAAATTTCTCCTCTCTCGAATCGGCCCACGCGCGAAACGATCTTAACTTGGCCGATTTGAACAATAAATCGATAAGAAAAGGAACCACGAACCCGTGTCCTGTGCCAAAGACTTTTGCTCCGTCCGCGTCATGGACTCTGCTCACCGTTGAAAACATTCGCGCGCGAGCAAATCGCCGATGCAACACGGCCATTAAAGTGTACCTTTCGATTACAGCTTTTAGTCGCGGCGGGCTCACACGGAGAATCCAAATAATAATCGTGCAATCTCCGATATCTCCATCAACGCCGGAAAACCGCGGAAGACCGTTTTCCACCCTACTTACAGGCATCGTGAAACATCGTTTCGGCCTCTATGGTCGATTTTATCATCCCGTATTACCTGTTGCCCGGAAAGTACCACGGATGATAAACCCCCTGCGTAGACGCGTCTACAATTTTTGCTCCTCCACTCTTTTTCGTACTTCACCCATGCGGGACTAATCGACTCGTTTTACGGCGCATGAAACTAAACGGCTCCGTGGCCGTAGAAATAAAAATTACGGCCATCGTACAATTTCATATACCTTTTAATTAAGACGCGTTGCCTGCCCAAATGGTGCGAAAACGTGATGGAGTGAGCAAGAAGACGGCGGCTATGATTGCTCGCGGTGTGGCAAGTATTGAAATGTCGTTAAAATATAATTCGTACAACATGAAACCACGAGCCCGCCTCGTGACAGCACATTTCGTTCGAGGGCAGCGTGAAATCGTGGCCCGAAATTCGTTTTCAGCGGACAACCGGTTTTCACGAAACACGTGGACGTTCGTTACCCGTCGCGGACCTAATTGTGATATACAGCTTCATGTAAGTTTCAATGAAGAAAACGACGACACACTCGGGGAACAGTTTGCCCTTCACAGTGCCACGGATCTGCTTTCACGTGTGCCGTGTATGCAAGCGCGATACCTGGTCGTTGAATTAGGACCATATATATGCGAAAAGTTTCACTTTTCTAAGCGATACGTTATGATGTAAATGGGAAATTTTTCTCAGACGCTTCGATTATTATTGGATTATAATATATACGTGGACGATTATGCATGCGTGGAAAGTAATTGATTACTACTGTGAAAGTGCAGGTACTCTCTAGGCCAGGTAGTAAGTCCTCCTCGAAAATGTTTGCAGTTAGCTTTTGAGTACGTGTATGCGCTGTGTTGGATGCTTTTGGACATTTTATTCTTCTTAATCGCGTCCTTTTACAGTTAGTAAACTTGAATTCTGTCGCCTGAGTCCGTATAAATCTCGTAGCATTTGCATAAAAATGAACAATTAATCAATTCAAAATTAGATACAATAATATAAATTAATATGCCATGTGTGTAACACTGTGCACGGTAGTCCAGATCGTGAAAACATTATTCGAAGCAATAATTCGTTTCAAAAAATATTTTATTTACCGGTTCGAGTTTGCAAAGGTGTTCCAATACGTATGAACGGTACCGTATGTATACCTGTGCAACTATTTACGTATGGAAACTGATTTGTCGCCAGTAAAGAAACGAGCGTTTCGAAGCAATTTCGAAGCGCAAAATTGGCCACTCTGCATGAAAAGACATTTTCTGCGAATACCTTTCACCTCGTTTTCCACCCTGCTTTCACGTTGGTCACGTTTTTTACGCGTGTGGCTAGAACGTCGTCCATGTAAGCATGTACGTTTATTCACCTTGAGAAAATATTGTCGCACGTTTTTACCGTGAGCGTAGAAAGGTATTCGTGCATCGATTAATTTCAAACAGCATTTCCTAAGAAATTGTAATTCTTCGTAATAATTTTGTTCGTAAAGTTGTGATTTATTAACTGCGTATCTGCCATATACATTGCACACAATAAACTAAAATATACGCGTTATGTACGATAATAGATACGTACATATTACGCATAATAAATTAAAATGCACACGCTGCAACAAGCAGGCAGAAATTGCCTCACTTCCGGATTATATGTTGTGTAGCAGTTTTATTCGTAATAACTCACCGTGCGAATAATGAATGATAATGAAAGACGTAATAAAGCAGAATTGCACGTAATAAATTCAGCGACATTATGGAAACACATTCTGAGAATTCTGCAGTGTGTGTAATGCACGAAGTATCGAATTCAAAGTGTTTAATCATTTCCTAAACGACAATTAAAGGGTAAGAAAGAAACACTTGCTAGTCGTGACTAGATGCTGGTGATGCACGAAACAGACTTCTTCGTTTCTTGAACAGATTACAGATAAATAGATAAACATCTGCGCAATTGTATCCCTTTATCTTCATTCACCTCGAAAAATATGTCTTCATCGTTTAATCTCAAAATTGGTAACCTGTGTTACTTGAATTAAACGGGTTCTCGCCAAACAAGGGTTGTAAAAAAAGTTTATGATTTTACCGACTCTTTTAAGTATCTGATAACTTTGTTATAAGAAAAAAAAAACACCTGCATCGGTAATAAAAAAAAGTTGCAGAGAATAGCACCCATGCATAGGCAATAATTATCGTGACTTACCATGTATAGTATGTTAAAGAATCTCGTAAGCACTCGACTTTAAAAATCGTTTAAAAGAAAAAGAAACCCTTGAGAATTTCACACGCAACATAGAAATCTCACCCTGAATTATTCATCGATATCCATATTCATTGATAAGTCTGAACCATACCAAGTTTCCATGATCCTAATGCCACAGAAGAAGACTACCACCACCACCACTGTAACTTCATTTATTATTTACTTAAAACATCCATTCTCTATCTAACGTTACACGATAGCAACGTAACGCGATTAATCACCGGCAAAAGAAAGATTGAAATCTCTATGCTTACAGCTTCACATAAAATGAATTTTTAATAATACATACTGCATTTCTTTCCATTTGTTTTTTTCACTTTATTTCAATAGAAATTCTCCACTGAAAAGATCGTTGACGGTGCAAGCATTGAAATCCCCATTCTAAAATCCCTCTGAATAGTGAACATCGGTAAAGAATGTTCCATTAACGGCTGCCTGTTTCGTTTTTTCCACGCTTATTTCAATAAATATTCTCCACAGAAAAGACCATTACCAATGCGAACATTGAAACCTCCATTCGAAAATCCGTCCGAACAGTAAATATCGCTAAACGGTGCGCCACGATTCTGCATAAGGTAACTATTCTTCCGATGAAGAAAATGAAGTCTCGGATGAAAAACGATAGGTTTATCCGGAAGAAGCCAAATGTTTCTCACGTGCTCAGGCTTTCACGCGCAAATGCTCTGTTACCTGACGATAATCGACGACCGTCGTATCGCCGAGCAAAAATGAATAACAGTACCGAGGGAAGCCGATCGCAGTGGCATCGTTTCTGTACTCGCGTGTTGCACAGTTGCGCCGTCCAACAAACGTTATTCTAGACAATGCGCGAGGAACGACAAAGCTGTCAGAAGTACAATAATAACGTTGCCATATGTTGGACAGATCGATATAACTCTCCGTGATTAATGATCTCGCTGATGATATCGTGGAAACGAAGTGGAACGAGAAAGTAAAGGATCATCGAAGACAAAACGCGTAGCTGGATCATTGTTGTATCGTCGAGATATCCGCCAGGGTCTGTTCGAAAGACGACGCACTTACTTTTCTCTACTTTCTTTTCCATGAAACAAAATGCGCGTTCATCGGTCAGCTTTGCACCATTAGCATCGGTCGACGCATGCATTTGCTCGTCACGCAAGATTAATCGGGATTCATAACCCAGATGTATACGCGCCACGATTTTAACTCTTTACAACGCGATGTTTCGCGTGAACATCGACGGGGATGTCTCGAAATGAATCGACCGGTGTTCAATAGTATTTCCCGTCGAGAAAATGAAAGAAAGTCGTTACAAAATCACGTGACTGGTAAAGGCATCTCCGAGAGAACTAGCAATTTGATAATTTAACGTGTTTATATCGAGACAGCCTGCAAATTAACTCATCCTTTCACTGAAACGCTGCCTGTTATCTTATCGCGGGAAACTATCGTTCGCGTATCCCAGCGATGAAAGTCTAGCTTGAAAAGAAGGCGAATAGATTCAATTTCGACATACTTCATCTATCACGAAATTTTTAGACATTAAACAATTACGTATCGCCTTCTGGAAAGGACGTGTGCTCAATAATTATCGGTCGAATCTCTGGAATTCGATGAGATGTCACGATAAGCAAACAGGTATTCATTAGCGTAATGGTTGCCTTTTTTTCGTTCAGTTATTTTTCTGTTTCCTTTATTTAGAAATTCACTAAAGTCCGCGATGGAAGATTTATGGTGCCAATTGTATTCACTTATACATTGACGAGGGAAAGAAGGCAGAAGAGGCGCAAAAACAGCGAAAGTTGAGGCAGTTATCTATTCATTTACCGCAGACAGCGATAAAAGGTAACAGAACTGTGAGATTCATGAGAGCCATTCGGCGTATTCTCGAATAGAATTTTCATCGTGGTGAAAACTCGTTGCCAAAGTTCCACGAAGGGGGTCGAAACGTGACGTCGTGCTTGTCTAATCGTGAACCTGGGATTTGAAAATTACCTCTTCGCTTAACTAGCGAGTTCAGAGTTAATGGGCTGCCTGGCAGGCTAATTTGGACAAAGGTTTTTCCCAGCTACGTTTGAACCATCGTCGTTCAGTTCGAGTGTAGGTGTGTTGTGCGTGATAATTATGCAGCACTTGGCAACCTTATAAAGTCTTCCAGAATGCCGAGCAATTTAATAGTGAAAACGTCAGTGGACTAAAACGGAAACTCATCCACGGCTCACTGTTAACCCACTCGGGAAGAACAGGTTTGCAATAGATTACCTGGAGGGACGAGTAATTAGAGTTGAAAGAATTTACAGCGGCATGAGTTTTAATAAAGGCGATAGTCCCGTACGAAAAATGAATTTGAATTATTCGTAACGTCATGAGATTTAACAATGATCTAGTACTGCATTGGCCATAAGAGATTCGTGTAACAGAAACTGCATTACACATGCTTGGCGAAATAATTATTGCCCGCCTTCGAAAGAATCCACGCACACAAGTATAGAATAAATCCGATCCCAATGTAAAAAACAAAATACATACACCCGAGAAACCTGCAAGGAAACATCAAATCCAGCCGTCGAACAGATTTACGTCTTAAAAGGACCCCCGTTCGAACGAAAAAAAATAGGTACAGATCACTCTGCTAACACCGATCTATCGTTCAGACACCAGCCGATTCAGCAATTAAATGCAGCGCACACCTCCAACCTAAATCCCACGAAACAGTCGACCAGCTACTTCCGATACCGTTAGCCATCGTTACGCTTTAGATATTAGTAACGAAAACGGAGTGCCGACGAGGATATTGGTCAACGGTGACCGTCGCTAATAAACGACACCTTGCACGTAACTTAAAGACGGCACGCCCGTACGAGCGTGAACCACGTCCTTATCTACCGCTAGGTCGATTCATTTTGGTACGCCGCGACTCGGTACCGTATGGCGGCTAACGAACGACTTGCATACAAAATCCGTTCCAACTCTTAATAAACGAAACCATGCCGCGGGCAAAGTGTTATACCGTTGTACTCGAGCAAACTTCGCGTCGGATGATCTCACCGCAGCTGCATCTTTCACTCAACCGATCATCGGCAGCGATCCCGACGATTTCCCTTCGCAATAAAAGTATCGAACTGACGCACGGCGTTATTTAAACGGAACAAAATCGCTCTCTCTCACCCTTCTTGTCCTTAATCGAGGACGTGGAGACCGTAGAAGCTTCTTCGTCGGGAACATCCACCGCTCGTTCTTCTTTGCCGGAGACAATTCCGCCGGTGGCCCCTTTAAATTCGTCCTTCTCACTCTGCTTCGTATCGTTGCATCTCTTATAATCCATTGTCCCCGTATCCCCGACGCTCTTCCACTCGGACACGTCTTTGTTACCCGTGTCGACGGCGAATTCTTCGAGGCCGGGTATATCACGAATATCGGGCACCAGGGTATCCTCGTCGTCCTCTCTTATCCGCCATTTGGCTCTTTGGTGATGTTCACCGGCGGCGTTCTTTCCGCGCGCGACGATTTCACTAACAGAATCGACCACTTCCTCGACCAGCTCCTCCTCCTGTAGCATGTACTCCCTTCTTTCGTTCGGATTCTGGTAAACTCGATAAGGTCCTACCAGACCGACGATACCACGGGGCATCGAGACGGCCCTCCCCCAATCGTCTTCCAGCTGATCAATCTCTCCCAGGTGGTTCTTGTACATTTCTCCCAGATTGAACAGCCGTCGTGGTTCCGGTAGCTGCGTGGACGCAACCTGCAACCACCTTCGAAGTTCTTCTTGCCGCGAGCAGCCACTCCGTTGAACTTGCTTCTCCTCTGTGATTTGCTCTTGGATGGTTTGAAGTTTCCTTCCGATGACGACTGCTTCGGACGGTCGCGGTTTTTTCGGCTTCCTCACCACGCTGTACAGAGGATCCTCATCCTCTGTCTCGTGTATCGTCGCGTCCCGTGACGTTGTTTTACCTTTATCGTCCGACGGCAGGCGTGCTCGCGGTTGCTCCCTATGAGGTTCTCGCGGTGCTTCCGGTTTCTCGCTTTTTCTGACTATGTCACTTTTCACGGCGCTTATTACCACCACGTTGCATTTCACACCAGATGGCAAATCGTTGCTGGTTTCCTCGTTGCCGTCGAGAACGCTGTAAATCGGCTCCCGTGTCGCAGCCTGGATCCACTTCGGCCTGTTCCTTTTCGTACAGGAGTACCTGGGCTTCTCCTGATCGGCTGTAGGTGGTTTACGTTCCGCGTTTGCAACGGAAATGTCCGTGAGTTCGGCCACCATGGTCGGGTGTCTCGTTCGCGATCTGGGTGATTAGATGCGCCGGATGTCACGATCAGTTCGTGACGAACATATTCGACCCGTTTTTGGGGGATGCTCGAGAATTCCACTGGGTGTGACCCGAACGCGTCGATAGTTGGAGAACGATTTTGATCGATCGTTGACGCAAATTGATCTACGTGCGTAGCTATTTCTGCTTCGCTGTTATAGATTCGTTCGCGAATATTCAATACACAAAAGCAATGCGTGCTTCGTCCTTCGAGAACTTATTTATTGTTATTTATTACTATTTATCACTGTTTCACTTAGCGTTGCGTCGCCCATGAAGAACGTCTGTATTTGTGAATCGTAAATGTGAAAAGCTTGTATTACGATTCTGCGATCACCAAAACGATTTACACGTTTACGTCGATGGGGTTAAAGTGTTCGAAGCACGATCACTGATGCAACCCCTGACACTTTCGTCCCATATCTATCGATTTTGTTACGTTTAGCGTCGACAAGTGTTCACCCGATCAACCACAAAAGGTAAATGTCGTTTCTTCGCTTTAGTTTTACCAGAAACAATGTTCCGTGGACGTGGAGGTGGCTGGAGGTCGATCGTATGGATCTGGCTCTCGTTCGTGACCAGGATGGCGAAAAAGGTTTCACATCCTTCGTGGCAACGATAGCTTTTACCTTTTCCATCATCTGGGTTAGGTGATTTTCGACAAAAACGATACGAGCTGATGCAATTTCTCGTTAATCAAGCTACTACTTGCGGTTGCACGCCATTATAAACAGGATTACTCTTCGCGCATTTGTGAGAGAACTGATTACTTGAATGCAAGCTGAAGATTTACAACGATGTTCAAGATATGTATTTATTCGTTGGGAACAATGGAAAAGAGAGATAGAGGTAGATTGAGGTACATAATGTGATAATCACCTGAAGTTTCTAATTTTAAGGGGAAAGAATACGCACTGTAAATTCTACATCACTGCCTTGCTTATAATGCAATATTAATAAGTTATTTATTAAAAAACGTTTAAGTTAGTATGACTCTGTAATAAATATTGAGCTATGAAATTGAAAATGAATGTAAACCACCTGGTGCTGTGCCATATTTTATTAAATTAAATCTTAATATTAATCAATATAATACATTTAATACAGTATTATGTATTGTTCTATAATATTTACTAAAATAGTAGGTTTCCTTTACAATCCAATACTCACATACGGTAGCCAGCAAACTGAACCAATCACTTTCAACAAAAGTATTATTTGCCATCTGATGTGAAATGTGTGCACGTAAAACGTAAGGAACACTTATTACCATATATGCACACTGTCCACCAAAAGATTGACACCACTTCCTTACAACTCATTCACAATTCATTCGCTCGAAACTATTAATCATTCATAAAACGCCTGGCGGTCCAAAACATTTGACTTTTCGTGTACATATCTCGTTTCCACACACCTACCCCATCTTCCTACACTAACACGACCTTAAATTATGCGCGTCTCGCGACTATCAAATCGCATCCGACCACCCCAATCACAATCAAGCCGAACGATTAGCCACGCCGATTGCACTTCGATGTCGAAATACCTATTATTACAGTGCCGGCTGAAGCATAATGCAGGAGGCGCGTTTTGCCATAAACGACCATGAACCAACTGTTGTCGTCGGAAAATTGCGGATGTCGAAAGGCCCGTTAACACTCGGGTTATCATAGTATCGTAAAGTGGAAACATTGTTTTTTCGCACGGGAACCGTACGTTTCGAACGGTGCGTTTCGAAACTCCGGATCCCTTATTCTCAGGTGAAACTGCTTGGGAAAGACGAGACTCCGGCAGGTGTTAGAGGTCGAAGCATTCTGCTCGATAATCGCTGGTCGGCTACACCGATGTTCTAACAGCAAGCTCTTCCGCGTTTACCTTTAGGCGAGCATGCTCGTTCGTAAATAGCTGGACAATTGTGTACCGCTAGAAAAAATTCATAAACGTCGAACTTTGCAGAAACTCGCGTTTCATCGCGACCAAGGTATACGCCGGTTGTCTGATAAATCGGTACAAATGTGCAACGGGCTGGACTATTTTACATGGATTTCATTTGTGGCGGGGATTGAGCGTGGAGTTTTCGTTTCCTTTCAAGTGATACTATTGTGGACGTTTCGTTGATGAATGTGTAATTTCTGTTTGTTTAAAGAACGCATTCGAATGAATGTTATTTTACGAGTCGTGCCATTCTTGAAAGTTGCAGTACAGTTACCCTGCTGTATGTTACAACGTCACGCTACTGTTATTTCGAAAACTGGACAGACATCGGCTTCGCCTAACACGACCCACCTAAACTTACGTTCCGGTTAGTTAATAGTGGTTTCACGTTTCGAGCAATTTTTTCGTTTGTTTCTTTCATAAAATGGATCTTCGTCCCGTGGATTGTATCACGATGAACGAGATACCGGGCGCGCGGCGCTTGTGTATAAGCTTATTCGAAACCAAACACGTGTAATCCAATTAAAATTGTGATTTAATCACGTCGTACGACCACGTCAGGGGGTTCACAGCGTGACGACGAGGCTAGATCCGGTCTGTTAAAGCCGGTAATTGTTATTCTCGTTTTCTATTTGATAACAAAAGCTTCTCGAACCTGTCATTTGGCTCAAAGCTTCTTCTTCTTTTCTTTTTTCGGTCCCTTCATAATGAAATTACGTTCCCTATTGGAACTCGATACGTGTTTAACGCTTGCGCGCAGAACCAGATATCCTTATACCAATTTCTGTATTTCTTTTAATAAGTTTTTCACGTACATTGACGAAATATCACAAAACGGTACGGAATCTTCATTCTCTGGACACATTTACGTCGATTCACGTTTTGCGACAAAAGATGTATTAAGGAATGTTCGATCTTAAACCATTTTCGTTGGCCGTATAAGGGTTGAGAGTGAAAAATGTTAATATGGTATTGCTTCATTCCGATACGATTTAACGAGAGTGAAGTTTGAGTGAAAGATGAGTATGAGTAAGGGCACGGTGTTTTCGTGTGCCGCGCAATTCACGGGGGCCAGGTGAATGATCGAAGGTGAATTAAAATGATTACAGTGGCGGAACTTGCTACGCGGCGAGGAGCACACTGGTTGTTGCTTTTTTTCTCGCTTTAACGTTGGCCCACAAAGGGGAAACGTGTAATGGTCGAGACCGCTGTTGAACGAAGTTTCGAATGGCATCGTTATGCGTGCACCCGTTAGAAACTGTGAACGCCAAAAGACTTTCAGAAAGTTCGTAGGCACACGACTTCGTCGACGTTTTGGACCTAACGTTGCGCATCGAACAGCTTCGATATAATAATATCTTTCTCGATTGCATGGTAACGAGTTTACAGCGTTATGTACCCCAGTTATTAAAAAATAAGGAGTACATCTTATTAATATAGACGGTTGAACGATACTTTTGCAGGATTAGTACAAGATACATGTTATCATGTGTTTCGCAGATGTTGCTTATAAATTTGCATTAGCCGAACCGGTTAACTCCAACTTCTGAACTTTTCTTAATTTTATCGTCAACGCGCTTGATTGACTCTTAACTTTTCGTAACTTAAAACAAATTACCTTATTTTTGCTTAGTCCAGTAAAGCTATAAACAAAGTAAGGAAATCGAATCGTTTTTATAGACACGAGATATAAAACTTTTTCTTTTGTTCTATATTATAATGTTTATGGAAGAAACGCGTTCTTTCTTCGTTCAGTTTCACTTTGACACACCAATAGCGTGCATCATTGGCTACATTGATATGTACATGTATACATTGATACTTTTGTATCAAATATCAGTTGCGTTATATAAAAGAAACATCAACTATTTCTTATGAATGAAAGTCTGTCTGCTTGTTGAACTTATTGTTAGTTCGAAGAAGAAGAAAGAAAAAAGCGAGAAATTCGTCTCGTTATATTGCATGTATATCACGTGTTTCGGAACATTGATTCGATAATGGCGATCGATCGCGCACGAGTGAACAGAAATTCTGAAAACAAGAGTCAGAAAGAAGAGAGCCGAGCAAACAGCGTATAATGGACAGAATTCACTGTAGACCGATCATTTTCACTTCCGTGGAAAAGAAAAGGGAAAGTGCGGATCGTTTCAGAACAAGAAACCGTGCTTTACCGAACGGGTGTAATGCGTAAAAAGAGATTCACGTGTTTCGTTGAAATATGAGCAAACGGGGCAATGTTCATTCGGTGAAGACGCCGGCGAATAATCGGGCCGCATAATTTCAATCACACTGTTTGAAACATAAATGTAGTGTAGAATGTAGAAATAAATAGGAATTGTTAAATGAAAGTTTTTCTGTTACGAAATTTAGTTTTTTGGCAAATTAATTGCGACAGTTTTCCAACTAAAGTTAACATAGCATTCGTAAATATCGATGCTGATTTAATTAGAATAAATAAGTCAAAACAGGTGTCTCTAATTAAAGGGAAAACTGTGCGAGAATTTGACAAATCGAAAATCGTAAATGCATTGCAATTCTTTCGATGTTCTTTCATTCCGAGCAGAACGATACTGTAATTTATTCTGTTTGAACGGTTTATTCGTTGTTGTTATTTAGTATCTGTTAATATGCGTCATTACTATTGTATAAATATTCATATAAAATACCGATGCTGTATTTCATAAAATATTATTCTCTCAACTCACTTGACTTTCCGGAGTTACATTCCTGGATCGGTTGTAGGGTTCGTGGCATCGTTAAATCAAATTCCTCGTTTTTCTCTGCAACGGAATAACAGTTCACCGACACTCGCGTTCGTAGAATATATCACGAAGACATTCGAATATATCGTTATCCGTCCACGGCGTAGTCCAACAAATTTCCTGTCAGGATTGTTTCATTTCTAACATTCCGGCGAACATCACGACGCGACACATTTCCCCCCCCTTTTTACATTCTTCGCAGTTCAAAGCATTAATCCAATTTTTCGAAATACAAATGACCGATTAGATATTCCGAAATACTTTCAATTGTAAATACTTTATGAACAATCCTCACTAAGTCCTTCCACTTGCAGTACAATCATACGGAGCAGCAGTACGTAAAAATGGAGCAAAATATCGAAACAGAACGTCAAATTGACGCGTGCCACTGACGCACGTGCACTGACTGTATATAGTCAATGAGAAATCACGTGGAAACTGGCTCTCGGAGGAACGACTTTCAGTCTGTTTTCCTTCCAATCCTAGAAGAACGAATGACTGGCCTTGAAACAAATGGCGGCACTCGTGAACGCTCCGTGGTCACGAGTGTCGACTATACTGGACAACGTTGCTAAGATGAACCAAGTAAATGGTCCCAGAGGTTGTTAGTTCTAGGTAGGAGGAGCGTGCATACTTCGTTCAATCTTCCTCGATACATTCTCTCCTCCGACTTCAGAAAGAAAGAGAGAGTGTACATGAGTGCGTCTGTGTGTGAGTTCTCGCGGAACTCTTCTTGAATTTTCGTTCTTCCTTTATCCCCAAGGTCAGGATAAGGAACGAGAGATTGGATGTGCAAGGGTGAAAGTTGTGGAAATGATTATGATAAAACGGTTACCGTTATAACGACGAACACCAGTTTCGTTTGTAATTAAAAATTTGATATCTTTGCTATTCATTTGCATACTCGGTCGTACAGTTCGATCGTCGAAATGAACATTTTTGTATAACAAATGAAATGTTCGGGTGAATGTTAATTCATTCGCTTGAAAAATATTGAAAATACTAAGAATATATATTTTATTTTTTGTATAAAATCTTGTACTTTTATTGATAAGTCACAGGATATTCTTTAAACAATGTTTGTTACATCGATGATCCAGAAAAACCGTGTAGATCCACGATATAAAGCTTACTTTTACTATTACAGTAAATGTAAAATACATTAATGATAAGTGATTTGCAAGGCCAAGGCTATTGTATATAATCTTCATAGAAGCATTGCCGCTGCGTATTACTGTTTATTTATTAAATCAACATACTTTCATTGTGTTTAAGAAGTTATTAACTGTTCACTATATTAAACACAGATAAGAGGTATCTGGTACGTTTAAAACATTGAGCACACAAGAAAGAGGAAATAAATTAAATTGTGTTGAAAACTTAAATATCGATATCAAAGGTAAGAGCTTTTATATGCAGATCAGTCTTATTTATCCCTGATCTTGTAGTGTTCAATGTTAATCTCCAAAGAAATTAATAACATTATAGTCTTTTCTAAAGAAAAATCTTCAAAAGGCATTTTTTCACAAGCGATCCGATAATACTTCATGGTCACTTCTTCTTGGAACCAAAACCTGAGAATCCCATTACTGCTGCCATTTCATCCGATGGCCCGCCGTTATCTTCATTTACTTCCTCAATTTTTCTCTTCTTGTCTTTCCTCTTCTCTTTCCTATATTCCTTAATCTTTTCCTCCTATGGATACACGAAATAATTCTATTAAAAAATCGGACAACAAAGCAAGGTATATCCTTCTAAATCAAAGGTTTACACAGAACATAACAAACCTCCTCCTTTAATTCTTTTACTCTTTGCTCTAAATCGTAGTCTTTCTTTTTCTCTTCTAGTTTCTTTTTATTTACTGCAAAACGAGCTTTAACTTGTTCCAATGTGGATCGTTCTATTTTCATTGACATACCCAAATTGCGTTGATCTAAATATAAAAATACATGTAACAAATTAGAGTCTACCGATTGCATATTTTATATAAGTAAAAAATTGAATAAAATAGTTAATTACGTTTTGTTCCATTGATGTGATCCAAGAAGTTAATGGAATCCTTGACAACGCAGTCGCAAACATTACAATAATACCTGAAAGTAATATTCTTGTGCTGTTATAATTTTAAACACTGCATTCTCCTTAATTTATAATCCTTGGTTCATAAAAGCGTAAAATTTGTTAATTTCTTTTTACCCTCCAGTTTGCGAAGATGGAGTATTTTTATTAATAACAACACTCTTTCCTAGTTTAGATTCGAGATCAACCTTGTAATCTCGTTGTTTGAGCAATTCCCTTTTTACAGCAGGTTGTTTCGGTATTCCCAACTCCTCCTCCGCAATCTCATCCTGGAGACGCTGAAGCGCTATCCTTTCGTACTCCTCCCTGTTCCATTTTCGTCTATGATCATCGGGTCGCTAGAAATAAATACATTATATTAGTTCAACAGAAATTGAAAATTCACAGGGGTCTGCAACTATAAAATATAAACAAACAAACAAAAGCATTACATTTCGCTAAATGACATTACAGCATCATAATTCCATCCAGTTCTACATTAACGGATACTGCTGTTATATGATTCTTGTAATTTTCTACTTAACATTCATCCATGTTTCATTCCTTTGATTTTATAGTTTATTCGTTCAAAATATGTTTATCTATCTTTGACACTTTAATGCGAAATATAGGTTAGAAAATGTTTCATCAGATATCGCGGAAATTACTTTGTTAACAAGAATAAATCAACAACTCTTAACGGGAGAACATAATTAGATTGAAATTTATTGAAGTACTTACCGTAGACATTTTTGAAATTTCTTGTTTCGATCAAACCTATTACGCACAAAAAAATAAACCGTCTTTCCTCTCCTCGTTAGCTTGCGTTAGGGCATGCTCTTACTACATCTACGTATACGTATTCGAATGCCGTGAACTGTAAAAATTGTATTCATGAAAAGATATTTTATTTTATAACATATAATAAATAAATCGATGTCTAACTATATTTCTTTACATCTGCCACATATAGTGCTTATTAGTAATTTTGTATTATTTTTTGTTTCATTACTTTTAAGTTGTTCTATGTGTAAGTATTCTATATCGAGTTACGTTTAATTGTACAGAGAAAGAAATACATTTAAATGAGATGAAACGTTTTTCGAAAATAATTTTATTGACGAAAATACATTTATCAATTTTGTACATTAGTATATTTGTACATATTATTATGTGCCGTTTTTCACATAAACTTGACATCAATAACAAATAATTTAATCCATTTTGGTGATTGGATGCTATTAGTTGTTTTCTTGTAATAGAAATCTATTTGTTTGTACATACAATAAATTACGACGAATATTTATATATTTAATCAAAATTATATATTCTTCTCTCACTAATTCACAAGGACTTGTTTAGGATATTGCACTGTTCTGTTACTTTCCCAAAACAATCAGCGGTAAAGTTAAATCTCTTGATATTCTATTATATGATAGACATTTAGTACTATCTTATTCATAAAGTCGTGGATTTTACAAAGCTAGCATTAATACAATAATTGTCAGATAATCTAACCGTTTGCTTTTACAACAATTACATAATTACCCAGGTTAATAAAACTACAATATGTAGTTAAACGTAAACATAAATAAAAAATTTCTATTTCTATTATCACAATGATGTTTGCTTCTTTGTTTCTACTAAAACTTTGAGTACAAATTACTCATGTAATTTTACAGAAAATAAATAACTCTTGTTCAATGATAAATCATTTCGTAAATAATAATTTATCGTTATTATTCCAATAAGTCTGGTGGTACATTATCTGGTAATGTAACTCCAAGCCTAGTCACCATAAAAGACGCTACTTTGCAACCATATTCTAAACAATGTTTTGGCTCCCATTGTGCCAAGACGCCTGCTAAAAAGCCGGCTACCAACGAATCACCAGCTCCTGTTGTGTCCACGACAGGAGCATTTGGTATAATTGGTTGTACCTATGCGAAATACAAGTAGATAATTAATTATCTAATGTAGACATCTTATTAAATTGAAAAAGTAAAATAAATATACTTGTACGGATTGACTTCTTCCCCAAACAGCAATTGCCGGAGCAGAATCACCTTGGCTCATAACAAATACCCCGCCGTGGCGTAGCCAATCTTCGTTTGTTATATTCGAAACATTAACTGTAATTCTCTTTAGACTATTAAGTAAAAATGGTATATCTGTTACATCATCATATGTAACATTTAATGATTGAGCCAAAGCTTCCATTTCCCTTGCATTACCAAATACAATATTTGCATACCCAACCATTTCACAAATCGCTACATGGTGATCCTGTAAAAATTAAATACCTATAGTATTCTTAATATAATGTAACATTGTTATAAAAATTGTCAGTCAAAATGTTCAAATACTTATATACATTGAATATATATGTTCCATTAAGATTAAAAGCTACAATTATATTCCTTTCTTCTGCTTCCTTGAGAAGTTGCTTTGCTACAGGAAAACTATGCGTTATGAAAAATCCTTCGATATAAATTATCTTTACTCTATCAAGTGACAAATTGCTTTTTTTAAGATCATCCGAGGTATATACAGCGGCGGCCCCTATATTTGCGACAAGACTACGAGACGATTCGTTTGTTAACGCTATACAATGTCCTGTAGGTAATGTTGGCTGAATTGCATATCTGTAAGAATGCATATACCGATATAAATTCCGATAAAAGAAATTAACAATATAAAGCACGAAAGTTTGATGCATTTGCAAACCTGGCGTCCACACCTGCTGATCGAACTAAATTTTCCAATATTGCTCCTCGTGAATCATTTCCGAGTCCTCCGCAAAAAATACTATATCGTTTTTGAAAAGTTTCATCGCAAAGCCATTGTAAAATTCGCAACGAGTTTTGTGCAGATCCCCCTGCACTGACATACTGTTCCGATCTGTTTCATACACAGCATTAATTAGATTCACATTTATATAGGGCGATTCTCTCACCAAATTGACTCAAGGACAATTCCACCACCTAAACATTTCCAGGAGAACTTGATATCAATGAAGAGTGTGCTTACAGCGGTGATAGTTATACGTGTATGCACAAGGTACATTTTCTTCTGCATTTCAATTTGGTAGTCTTGTTTTCAATACACACATTGGACAGCTATGTCCAATGTTTGGACAGTGGCATTGATCAGAGAATCATCCTGTAATATAACTATACAGTGGGCTATTTTGTAACAAACGAATGCTACAACGAACAAGGTTTTACAATGAATTAGATCGTTATAAAATATCCCACCACTGTGCATTGCACATTACATTACGTATCGTAATGGATCAAAACTAACAATATTAGAAAATCATAACATTTCATATTAAAAATTATAATGTTCACAATAAATAATTTTTATACAAAAGCAAATTGATTAATTTCATACCCGATCAAAAACGATAGGGGAATGATAACTTGTATAAAGTATATATAGTGTAAACATATATAACATTTATTAACAAATATACTTATTAACTCTAGTGGTAAATCTGCCAATAGCTCTTGCATTTTTTCCATAGGAAGCTCCGTTTCTCCATCGACAGTAAGATTGTATTTCGTTAGCAAATCTTTGTTTTGCAAGGATATGAAAATGTCCAATAGTGGATTGCCAAAAGCTATAATTGCAGCAACATCCAGTTTCACAATAGCTTTCCTCAGTGGA
Source organism: Nomada goodeniana (assembly GCA_963969485.1). Classification (NCBI taxonomy): domain Eukaryota; kingdom Metazoa; phylum Arthropoda; class Insecta; order Hymenoptera; family Apidae; genus Nomada; species Nomada goodeniana. Next base: position 27,788,769 of record OZ018299.1, on the reverse strand, counting down.
ACTTTTCCAACCATTTTTATTTATAGCTTATAACAATCTTTGTACTAAAATGCTACAAATAACACTCGATTAATTATATTTCTATGTTACAATAACAATTTAATAACACACTGTACCTTTTGTAAGCCTTGAAAACGGTAGTGGTTTGAAGCAACTACATACAATATTTACGACGTTTAAGGAATATAACAATTATATTATTTATTGTTCAACATACTTTTAGTAATAATAATTTATATAAATGTTGTATGTTCTTGACAATGCCAATATAACTTCACACAAATGTTTAAAAAAAAAAATATTCTGATAGAAACAATCCAATTTTTGCTAAAACGATATAATCGTGTAAAAAAATCAATACATATACATATGTATACGTATGTGCATATATGTAAATACTTACTTCTATTTTGTTCGAGACCGGCGTAAATGTTTACACTGCAAAATCCATTCTCGAAGTTACCAATTCTCTACATTCGTTCAGAAATTAATAATAGAATAATTTTCACGTCAATATTCGTAAGCGTATATTAAAAACACTATCTTCTTCGATGCATAAATAAGAAGTACACGTAAATAAAATAGTGCGACTCTATTTCAATGCGAATTAAATTTAAACAGTTGTTTTTTATTTGACATTAACATAGTACGCATTAACATTACGCTACGTTTACCTTATGTAATTGTTTATATAAGTCAATGTCTGTCAAGTTTCTATCATTTTTTTCATAATTTGTGTGCATTTTGTTACAAATTTCGGCGTACATAAAAATTGGCCTTAAGGTTTCAACATGGATGCGCGCAGGCGGCTTGAACGTACACCGTCGTACATGTGGTGTAAGTACAGTGTACACGTTTGTGCGGTACACGAATTGTCAATAAAAATTAACCGAGGGACGAGTGTTACGTTTCAAAATGGTTCGCAAAAAAATAGATAATCGCACACGGGTTTTAATTGAGAATGGTGTTATTGCTGGACATCGAACAATGTTTGTTGTTATTGGCGAGAAAGCAAGAGATCAGGTTAGTACACATTGTTAAGTACAATAACAATATAGATTTTTTAATGTACAATGAAACTTCATTTGTATGAGTTCATTAGTTCGTTCGATTAAATTGAAAATGATATTTTCCATTAGGTCGTTCTCCTACACCACATGTTGTCGAAAACTGTTGTAAAAGCCAGACCTTCTGTATTATGGTGTTACAAGAAAGAATTGGGATTCAGTAGTCACAGAAAGAAAAAAATGAAATCGTTACAGAGAAAGGTGAAATCGGGGAAGTTGAATGTTAACGAAGATGATCCTTTCGAATTGTTTGTTGTTTCTACTAATATACGTTATTGTTATTATCATGAAACCCATAAAATATTGGGAAACACGTATGGCATGTGTGTTTTACAGGTAAAGATTTTTCTTAATATAGGTATTAAAGTAACATTCGTCGTGTAACACAGACTTGAAATTTGTAGATTCTTAACTTTTTAATTTGTATATTTCTTGCAATACATTGTATGTGCACGTTGCTGGAGTTACTAGTGATAAAGTATTTTATGTTCCCATCAGAAGTCGATTAAACGAGAGCTACCTGTAGTTTACTTTGGATATAAATGATGTATTTATTAGAACAATTCTCTTTTTTAGGACTTTGAAGCAATTACACCAAATTTGTTGGCACGTACTATTGAAACTGTAGAGGGAGGAGGAATCATTGTATTCCTTTTACAATCAGTAAACTCCTTGAAACAACTGTATACAATGAATATGGACGTTCATCAAAGATTTCGTACAGAAGCGCATCAAGTATATCAATGATTCTTCAATTCATAATTCCCTAGTTAAATTAATCATTTCTTAATATTTTTAATTTCGTTTCAGGATGTTGTTGGTCGATTCAATGAAAGATTTTTATTATCTCTTGCTTCGTGCAAAAGATGCTTGGTGGTTGATGATCAATTAAATGTACTACCATTATCTTCGCATAATTTAAAAATTGAACCTCTACAGAAATTACTGTCCTCTGATGAACTATCTGAGTTAGATGTATTAAAAGATACTTTGAAAGATACGCAACCAATTTCATCTCTTGTTAATTGTTGTAGGACCATTGATCAGGTTTGTTAAATAGAAAGGAACTAGATATACATATATAGCAAGTAATATATATTTTATTGTATTATATTTTTAGGCGAAAGCACTTTTGAAGTTTATTGAATGTATATCAGAAAAAACACTGAGATCTACTGTTTCTCTAACTGCAGCCAGAGGACGTGGTAAATCTGCTGCTTTAGGTTTAGCTATTGCTGGTGCCATAACGTTTGGTTATTCAAACATTTATATTTCAAGTCCAAGTCCAGAAAATTTGAACACTTTGTTTGAATTTGTTTTTAAAGGTAAAAATACACGCGTATTAATTCTGTTATAAGTATGTTAAATATTCGTACAATTTCCAGGCTTCGATTCATTGGGATACCAGGAACATCTCGATTATGGACTTGTACAATCTACAAACCCTGAATTTAATAAGGCTACTGTACGTGTAAATGTCTTTCGAGATCACAGGCAAACAATTCAGGTATAATGCTTTAATATAAAGTTATCAAAACAATAACGTACAAATGATTATGAGACCATTTTTTTTTAGTACATTCATCCAACAGATGCACAGAAATTAAATCAGGCCGAATTACTTGTAATTGATGAAGCTGCAGCAATACCTCTCCCTTACGTGAAAGCTATGCTTGGACCTTATTTAACATTCCTTGCATCGACGATAAATGGGTAATTATTTCTTGTACAATAGCGATTATCCGGTATGATCTCGGTTCTATTAATAATATATTAAAGGTCTATTAATTTTAAGTCATGTCTTCGAATATTTCATATAAACCATTTCTAGTTTAATCTTAATTTATAGGCGTTATCTCTCGTTAATCGGGTCTACACTGTATTTTATTTATCTTTCGATCGTTCTTCAATGTCTATGTGTAACTCACGTCATTTTTCCATAGATACGAAGGAACGGGCAGATCTTTATCGTTAAAACTGCTACAACAATTAAGAAGCCAAACTGTTGGTTCAAACAGTCATGAAAGAAGTAACAAAGAGCAAGGTGAAAAGACTGTAATTGGAAGGCAGTTACATGAACTTACATTGGAAGAATCCATTCGATATAAACCTGGCGACGCTACCGAACAATGGCTGTGCGATTTATTATGCTTAAATGCTACAACAAGTGCTAGTGTATTGTCCGGGTGTCCACCTCCTGATATGTGCCAATTATATTACATAAATAGGTAATTAATACTTTTGATATAAACATAGTTCCTGTTATAACATTTATTTTCATATTATTAAATTTTTCTTCTTAGAGATACCTTATTTTCCTACCATAAAGCATCGGAAATATTTTTGCAAAAATTGGTTGCCCTCTATGTTGCTTCGCATTATAAGGTAAATATTTTTTTTCGTTAGTTTAGTGTTTCAAAAGATGCTGAACTCTTAATAATATTTCAGAACAGCCCAAATGATTTACAAATGATGTCCGATGCACCTGCACATCATTTGTTCTGCCTTTTGGGCCCAGTAGACTCAAACAGGAAATCATTACCCGATGTATTAGCAGTTATCCAAGTAAGTAAATGCCAAGCAACCACAATTGCGTCTTTATATATGCATGTAAGTTTAAATAACTTAGGTACTTTGTGCATTTCTAATGTCTTTCTAATAAATAGATTTGCTTGGAAGGTGAAGTGAGTAAAAACACTATAAACGATGGATTAGTTCGAGGACGAAGGGCAGCTGGTGATCTTATACCATGGACAATTGCGCAACAATATCAAGATCAAGATTTTCCAGCACTAGCAGGAGCACGTATTGTTCGCATTGCAACTCATCCCGATTATCATGGAGTAAGTGTGACTATTGTATGTGAAAGTCAATACAGTGAATTGGTATTTAATAAATATTTATGGTATAGATGGGATATGGCAGCCGAGCATTAGAATTGTTGAAACAGTACTACGAAATGAAAATACTTAACATCAATGAGGCACAGTTGGAGACAAGCACAACTGAAATATCAAAAGTTCAAGACGAGGAAGTGAATTTGCTGGAGGAAAGAATAGGTAATTGAATTATTTCATTAGGATTTATTGTAATTTATTCTATTAATTTAATATTTATATCTTTTTAGAACCTCGAGCATCTCTTCCACCACTTTTGTTAAAACTAAACGAAAGACGTCCGGAAACTTTAGATTATATAGGTGTATCTTTTGGAATTACCGAACGACTTTTGAAATTTTGGAAACGAGCTAGTTTCGTGCCAGTGTATTTAAGGTAAATATTATTGTCCGTTAATTATCTATATTATATTAATTATCTATCTATCGTACTGATTATAATTCGGCATTTATGTCTTTATCTTTCAGGCAAACCACGAACGACATAACTGGTGAACATTCTTGTATCATGTTGTGTAAAATGAATTCTGACCAAGAAGATGTTAGATGGTTGCAAGAATATTGGAATGATTTCCGTAGACGATTTATAAGTTTACTTTCTTTTTCCTTTAACACGTATTCATCTTCGCTGGCTCTAAGTATACTAATTAACAAAGTAGCTACACCGGAAGTTAAATGTTAGCATATTTCTAGTTATATATTTGGATTATTGTATATAATTCTTTCTTTAACAAAATTGTATTTTTTGTTTCAGCACTGACGAAAGAAACATTGGATGCATACTTTACACCTTATGACCTAAAACGTTTAGCTATGTACAGTAATAATATGGCAGATTATCATCTCATAATGGATCTGTTGCCTTCGTTGGCACGTTTATACTTTTTAAATATGATGGACGATACTCATTTATCGCCAGTGCAATCGGTAATTTTTATATAATATTTATAAACATAATGTATGTACTAATATTCAAACAATTGTAACTTTTATTAACTATTTCTTTCAGGCCATTTTATTAGGATTAGGATTGCAACACAAAACTGTCGATAAACTAGCGGAAGAATTAGATTTACCAGCCTCGCAATTACTTGGTTTATTTAACCGCATTATACGCAAATTTATACAGTACCTTAACAGGATAGCAGAAAACTATATTGAAACAACGATGATGAACAAGGAAATCAGTAACGAAAATGTACAACTCAATCCTATCAAAGGACAAAGCTTAAATGATGAATTAGAAACTGCGGCAAAGGTTTGATAAACTTCTCATTGCAGTATACATATAACTTATCGGAAATGTCATTAGTTATAATTTAATCCTACATTTTCCAGCAACTGAAAGTCAAACAAAAAGCGGAGTTGGAAAAATTGAAAAGAGAAAATCTAGAACAATATGCTATTAAAGGAACGGAAGTAGATTGGAATGATGCTCTTACTGGCAAGAAAAGTAAGAACCTCATTTCTATAAAAAGTGGAGAAAAAAGAGCATCGGAAGATGACAGTGCTTTATTACAAGCTCCAAAGAAGCAATTGAAGAAAAAGAAAAGACATTCTTTTAAAACGTAATAAATGTAAAATATTTTTAAATAATTAAAAATAAATAATAAAATGTACATATGACGATATTTATTTACTCACTTTATTAAAAAAAAAGTATTGGAATAAAAATGCCGTAGTCACAGAATGTCAACTATACAATGAATTAAATCATATTAAATTCTTTAATCAAAGAAATTATTATCCACAATATATTTTACACATTGACAAATTAAGTTTCTTTCGTGTTGTATAGATCGCGAAAGTAACTTTTCTAATAATTGCGAAGTGTACGGTTGTTTCTTCTTTATGATTGGCTTCTGTTCTTTCGTTTTCGAATTTTGATTTGATGCAATATTTTTCCTATTTTTCGAAATGTTACAAACTACATTTTTTGGTTGATTGGTCTGATGATTAGAAGGTTCTTGTACATTCGTATTTAAATTTGAGTTATTAATGATACCATTTTTATCTGTTATTCCTACGTTTGTAGGATTACTTGGCCCATCATTGTCTAATCTTGTCCTCTTAATCGGTGCTTCTTCAGGACCATCGCCTATAAAAATAATGTCATAGAATAATTTTTTACACAATAGAATACATTTTTTATGAATGCACTTAATGCTTTTACTTACTATCTTCAGAAGCACTTCCATAATCTGCTACTAAACTAGGTATACCGCAAATAGTGCCTACAGATTTTAATAATGCAACAGGTGTTGCTTCTTCTTCATCAAAAATGTGATTAGTATTTTTGTCATGATCATCCTCAACCTTATTATTAGGTGGATTCTCTTCTTCCAAATGATCGTTTCGTAAGTTTACTAAAAATATTTGTTAACATAAGAAAACGTACCTACATGCTAAATTGGCAAATAATGTTTATAAACATAATGATTGAATACTTACATGTACCTGGAAATTCGTATAAACCTCTATATCGTTCCCTTTGTTCTACAATAGTACTCGTTATTTGACTAGGCACAGGTTGTTTATACGGTTTCTTTCGATTATTAGAACGTACCAACTTCTTTCTCCTTCTCTTGGTAACATCCTGTTTTTGTTTAATTACTTCTCCCCTCTGCTCCTTTTCTAATTCTTCAGATTTTTTTAGCTCAATATTTACTTTAGTGGGATACTTCCTAGAATATAATTGCCATTATTAATCTATATCGAACGTGAAAAATATTATGTAGCACACCTTTTTCGCTCCAATATCCATTTTTCGATATCTTCAGGCGTTGATACATTCTTTATTCTGTGATACAAACCACTACTGTGTTGCATAGATATGTGTTTTTCAACTAGTAAAGGGTGAGCAGAGAAAGTACATCCATCGATACCACAAAGTTTATGTTCTTTGTTATGTTCAACTAGTGAATTATCCGATGGGAAATCTCTATCGCATATTTCGCAATAAAATGAGTCGTCCTCCTCAGAGTTACTTGCATAATTTTCATCCCTTTGATCATACGGTTCCTCATCAATTGAATAAAGATGAGCCTAAAAATGGTTACTTCAAATATTTTTATATATACCATTCATACTCAAATTCAATGCAAAAATACTTCTTAGCGGTAATGCTTGACATTTCAACTTATAATTTTTCTCATGTTCAGAAAGCGTAACTATTCATTCATGTTTGTTACTTAGACAGCTGTTGATAATTGATTACAGTTTTAAATTCTTGTCCAGGGTATTCAGAAATTCGCTTGTTGAATTTATGCAAATATTATAAACGCACATTTTTCGCCCATTTTTTAAAACATGTTACTAATACTGGGTCCAATTTTGTTTGACAATTGCCCGAAATATAGTATCAAAACATAACGAAATTATGATAAGCATAATATATTATGTGAATCAAGTAGTGCATCTCATGAAGTACATAGATATTACACTCTTATAATTATAGGATATAGTAGAAAATATAAAAGAGCTTAATGTAAATTTGGACATTTGGGTCTTACATAAAATGTACATTATTTATGTACATGTTACTGTAAATCTACGAAGTTTCATAACATATGACACTAATAGAAGGCTTCATATTCACGTTTTGCACAATGGAAAAAAATACACATTTCATTAAGATCGAAGAAAAACAATACTTTTATGAAGCTACTTGATTGATGCAGAAAATCATTTTCATATTTCAGAACGATTATACAACGCACATAAGAAAATACTTTTTTAGTGGTTCATAGAGTAATGGGGGGACACCAGATTTAGAACTTATAGAAATACGATTTTATTCTTACAATTCGCATCTTAAATACAAATTTATTTTGTTCTGAATTTTATATTTCGTGGAAGTCATGTATCATTGAAAGTAATCAAACGTACTCGATACTACGACACATAATAACAAACAATCGCAAAAATTGTTATATCTTGATACAGGACGACAAGCTATGTAGAAAACATTCAAGTCTAATTTATGTGCCACGCATAATGTTGCGCTCATTGAAACACATTTATCAAATCTATGAGAGAAAGAGAGCTGTAAAGATTTTATAAATTTGTGTACTAGTAAAGTTAAAGCTTGCTGTCCTGTATACTGGCCAAAGAGGAATTTAAAAAGCTTTATAATAATAGAACTATTGAGGTCCAGATTCTATATATCATGTGAAAAAGATTATAGATATTTAATATCTCTAACGCGAAAGTACATAATAAGAAATATACAAAATGTTACATTTAGAAGCATGTACTAATAAATTGAAAGAGAAAAAAAAGGAAATTCAATTTTGGTCTAGATATCACTAGGAACTAGAATACCTATTATTTTGAATATTACTCGACATTAAACTCTATCTCTTCAAAAGTACTTTATCATGGTAATACAACAGCATGCACTTATAATTATAAATGCTAAGAATGAACTTATATTGCAAAAGTAATGATATCGTACAAATGTAAAAAAAAAAGAAACGAATAATACAAATTTTGTAATTGAAAATGATACAAGTATTTCAAGTGCAGTATTATTAATACGCTGCTGCATTAAAGTAAAGAGGAATTCAAATCGTTCTGAAGTTTGAAAACAGAATACTTGTGTAATTTCGATTGTTCAATTCTTATCGGAGGAGGAGCCTGAAGCTTAAGACTGTGCCTGTTCGCTGGAAGGCAGCATCTCCTCCAATTCTTCCATTTTCTCTGATTGCCTTGATTGCTCTGATTGCTCAGTCGCATTCTCAGTTTTCTGAACACCCTCGGATTCAATCGTACTCTTATCATCTGATTGTTGACCACCCTGTAATCAAAGCAGTTTGTCAACCATCACTGGAACACAGTGAAATTAGTTACATAGTGCCAATTAGATAGTGGTGCAAATAACAATTACTTTACACATAATTTAGTATAGTAGTAGCATCTTTATAAAATATGTATAACTAGAAGTATAACTTACTTTATAACCAGAAATTATTGTCAAAAAACTATTATTATGAAACTACGATCATAGTACAAAAATTATTATAAATGTAACTTCTAATCCTGTATAAGTTACTTTATAAGACACAAATAAGTACAAATTCTATAATATTGACCAAATTTAACGCACACCTAACTCTTAAGAAACTGTTCTGGAATTCTTACATTGATTTGCTATAAGGAATTAAGTAATAAATGTTCCGTTTTTTGGTTACGATAAGTGGTACACCAAATACAGTCTTTGACTATTATATTAATGCTAACACATAGTGAAAAAATGTAAAGAGGGAAAATTAATCGCATTCAAAAGTCTGTATAATTATTTGCCACTTATTGGTACAGGGTGGTCTACTGTTTGTTCTTCTACAAAGCTTAATTACTTTGTATTAGCAATAGTAAAATATGTATAATGTTCAATAATTATAGATTCTAACATAGTTCTCAAAAGTTTAAAAGTTGCAACATTTCACAAACATATGCAATAGATATATGATAAAATTGTAAATGGTGTTACATTTTTAATCGTAGTACAATATATGCAAACATTATTGAACATATAGAAAATTGCAAACAAAATATAATATCTTTATCATAGTAAATGTAAATTTGTTGCAAATAGGCTATGAAATGATTAGAACTGCAGACTTAGTATATATATTAGAATCTTATTGAACTTATTTTTTATATTCTACGTAAATATGCAATATTATTATAAATTATATTTGTTAAGTAAATTAAATATGTGTGGTGCTTAAAGTAATTGGTAGTAAATAAAGAAAAGATTAATTTGTATTGTTATATGCATACAAATTAAAAGAAGAAAAGAAATACCTGGTCAGGATGTTTTGCAAGATAATCATTTTTAGCATCTCTGATCATCCTTGTTACTTTGTTCCGCAAATCCTTAAATTCTTCCCATTCTTTTGCATCTTTATTCTTTTTTGCTTTAGCGTACAACTTATTTTTCTTCTGTATTTCGCTGCGAATTTCATCGGTCATCCATGGCTTCTTTAGTTCCAGATCCTGAATAATAATATCTTCTTTTCAAAATTTGTGCAGAGGCATTCAAGTTTCTGGCTATTTATATTTTTTTTTTATCACATATATAGGAAGGCATGGGAACATGCAAGAGGATAATAAATATGTATTGGAAAAGCAAAGAAAAACGGAAGTGTATACTGTGTAAAAAAGAGACAGGAAGACTGAAATATTAAATCCTAGAATGTTACAAATTAAATTAAACGACCAGCACAGAACAAGAAAAAATCACAGTACGGTACAATGAGGAAGTTGTGAAACGGTCTAGAGACCTAGAAAAGAAAAGGAAGGAAACATAATGCACAGCAAATATTAAGAAACTTTTATAGAATAACTAAGAATGTCTTACTTACTTCAAGTTTGCTGACTTTTTTTGCATTATTTAACGCTTTGCTTTTAACATTCCCATTGCCTATAGAAAATCGTGGTCTCATATGCGACAAGATTTGTGGCGGTAGTGCTCTTCTATGCCAAGGTCTCATTAAAGGTCCTCTAGGTCCTACGCCGCGCAGTCCCATCGGTGGAACCATTGGTGCCATACCTCTCACTCTCGGGCCAAACAACGGTATTGGTCCGTTTGGAGGACGGTTTATTCCACCTGGTCGTGGCGGTGGAGGTAATCTTTGTCGCATGGGACCAAATACTGGACTCATAGGTAGTGGCGGCATTCTTGGAGGTAAACCAGGTGGTGGAAGTCTACCAACAAATCTTGGAGGTGGTGGTGGCCGTAAACCAGCTGGGGGAATTCTCGGACCTAGTAATGGTCCTCGGTTTAGTGGACTCATTGTTATCTTTGTATCTAGACCTCCTTAGATGACGATCGAGTTAATCTCGAAACACAAGCGAGGATCGAGGCCTCAATTACGAGGTTAAAACCGACACTTCACCCACAATTTGTACGCGATATACGCAATATTGTATGCCAGGTTCAGACACTTCTTCGGTTTATTTCATTGAACGATTATTTATAGAACCAATCGCGGTGTTAATAGTTGTCCAGATTATTGTAAAAACATCACGAATTCGCATGCAAAGAAACTTTCAATGCGACAAACAGTCAGACGAATTTGATCCTATCGTCATGAACAACAAACTTCAAGTTGGAGAATCCAATTTGAATCCAATCTTTAGATCTACGGATTTTCTTTATACCTGTAAAACATAAGGCCAAAGGTTTCAATAAAATTATGCAAATTGCAAATAATATTATTAATTTAATCCGGAATATTATAGTGGGGTACCGCATCGTCGATTTATTTACAACAGATAAATAAACTATAATAACTCCATTTTAGTTAAAAACAATATTTCCGAGAAGGTTTTTTCGTAACTTATTTGGCGAAAAGCATTCTACTACTGTACTGTACTTCTCTGTCACTCTCTGCGTTACCGATGCAGTGTACGGTAAAATTATATTACTAGTTAAAATAGAGCGGGAATTTCGTATCAACAGAGAAATCGGCCTCAATATCTGTAGAGATGCTGGATTAGATTTGGATTATAATTTAAAAGTAGCCCCCGTCAGGATTACCAGTATAGACACTGCTGTACCATCGTAATTTTATTCTATGCTGCGCCGGCCACGTTATAATTTTGAGTCACCAAAAATCTTCTAGCAAACACTGTTTTTGTGTAAAATGAAGCCATGTGCCAAACTTTAAGTCAGATCGGGTTTAACCGGTTTTCGGAAAATACCCAAATCATTAATTTGAAATCCGTTGATGCACAGATAAAGTGCAGAAATCCATAAATCTACGGAAATAAGATAGAGACCAAAATATTTTATAATGTTATATTATACGACGGAAGGTTTTGAGAAATTACAAATATTACATTTCTTAAAACAATTCTTACATTTATTAAAAATATAATTTCAATAGAAATTCTGAGTACCTTACGATGTGTACTTGTTCCATTTATTGTAGTACTTTAATCTTTACCATTTTTAAATACATTTATTTGAAATTATTTTCATTAAGTTGAACAGTTTTTGGTAAAATGTAACGTATCACAGAATAAGTATATGGATCATGTATGCATTTTACATGATCTATATGCGCGTGCTTTGCCCATAGGTGTGTGTATAGCATGAGAAGAATTAATTATCATTCAAAAGCAATTATAATACGCTAATATTTATCATACGAAAAACTGTAGTTTTTAAACTTCATCTGTTATATTTATTTGCATCGATTGAGCTACATATTACTTGTAAACAAAATCTTGATATGATTTTATACAATAATCGTTAATTTAAAATGAAATAATTCAATTGTGCATTTAAAAATGTTCCATATGTATCGAACGAAAAATGATTGTCATTGTATACCCGCCAATATTCAAGGGTAGTTTTAAGAACGCAACTGTTACGTCACTTGTCTGATTGGTTTACTTTCGATTCATAAAGAATAAACTTCTCCCATTGGTCTATTCGAGCAACGCTTTTAACGTATCGCCAGCTGTTGGAGTTACGTTTGTTTGAAATCAAACGGCAACTGAAGTTTGTTGGGTTGCTTGGAGCTTCGAAATTTTGTCTGCGATGTATTGACGGTAAATGCGCTTCGTTGTAACGAGACGAGGGCATGCATAGTGTCTGAAAAACAACAATAATCTACAAAAGCAGAAGAATTGTTGGGAATATATAAGAAAGAGTGAAAATATCAAGCTGAATAATGGCTACGATTCGAGTGCACGAGGATCAAGAAAATCGTATCGCCGATGTTCGCCGTGGCAAAGAAAATATTACCGTGCCCCTTCAAACTCAAACATTTCAACCAACGAAACGTGCTGTTCTTGGCGTCCTTCACAATAATTGTAGTCGTAACACGAAACAGGTATATTGTATGCGAAATTTTGCACCTTTACTCCCGCGTTTTTTTGGGGGGGGGAGTCAAAACGTCGATTCATTTCACTCCTTTCACGTGTAATAAATAAAAAGCTGGCATTAAACCTTCGTAACACCTTTGTAATCTTAAAAGACAGAGAATCGATGTGTCCTTAATAAATTGTGATTCTAATTTCATTGTATTTCGTTTGGTACAGGAAATTTATAAAGATGAAAAGCATCCGAAGATTAAAGCAGTTATACCTACGCAGTATGAGCCTTTTAAAATATATGAAGAGAAAAAGGATGAAGCCGCTTTTAAAATTTATGAGGATAAGTTAGAAGAGGAGACATCCGTTGCGCTCAGAGACACAAGGGATAATAAGAAAGAATTAAAAGAGAAGCAAGAAGTTAAGTCTGAAAGAGAGAAGCCAAGGTTAGAAGTGAATCCTATAAAAGTCCCAAATTTACCAACATTTTGTAATGCTATTCAAGATGTAAATCAAAAGAAAGAAAATGATGTAGCTTTTTCGCAAGATAGTCCAATGTCTTTAGAAAAATCTGTTCCTTATTCAACCTCTAAGAAAGACCTTCAGAAACGAAGAGAGTCTACTAAAGAATTGAGAATGAACTTTTTCGATGTTGACGAATACAGAGCAGATATATATAATTATTTACGGGCAGCAGAGGTATGTATTGTATATTAAGCTATATGGACTTAATGTTTTGTATGGATTCATTCTTGTTATGCTTAATCTCTAAAACAAAACATTCTATTTCAGACACAGCATAGACCAAAACCTGGATATATGAAAAAGCAACCCGACATAACATATTCGATGAGGTCAATTTTAGTGGATTGGCTTGTAGAAGTTGCGGAAGAATATCGGTTACAAACAGAGACACTTTATTTAGCTGTTTCATATATAGATCGCTTTTTATCATACATGAGCGTTGTAAGAGCAAAGTTGCAACTTGTTGGTACAGCAGCCTTGTTTATTGCTGCGTAAGTTTGTTTAATATTGAAATTCATACCATTTGAAAGTTTTTCAAATTTGTATGTGTATCCTGTTTTTTTTTTTATTTGCATTCAATTAGTAGAATAAGGAAATGATTAATTTCAACTGCCAGTTTTTTAAAAGTAATATTGTTGTACTACATGTATAGGAAATACGAAGAGATTTATCCACCAGATGTTGCTGAATTTGTATATATTACTGATGACACATATACAAGGAAGCAAGTATTACGTATGGAACATTTAATTTTGAGGGTATTATCTTTCGATCTGACAATACCAACCCCACTTACATTCCTCATGGAATATTGTATTAACAATAATCTCTCAGAAAAAATTAAATTTTTAGCAATGGTAAGTGTATAATATCCGTTACAAGATACTGCTGCACTTGTCTGTACAATAGTAAATTTAATACTCATAAAATTTACAGTATCTTTGTGAATTATCAATGCTTGAAGGAGATCCATATCTACAGTTTGTACCTAGTCATTTAGCCGCATCTGCAATAGCACTTGCACGGCACACATTGCTCGAAGAATTATGGCCCCACGAGTTAGAATTATCAACAGGATACAGCTTGAAGGATCTTAAGGAGTGCATCTTTTGCTTGAACAAGACTTTCTGCAATGCATTAAACATTCAACCACAGGCCATACAAGATAAATTCAAAAGTAACAAGTAAGGTTCAAACACCGATTATTTATGCTAGTTCATCCTTTGTTTTCTGTGACTTGAATTGAGCGTTGTACATATATGTTATTTAGATACGGACATGTAGCATTATTATTACCACGACGTATTGATAATGTAACACTGACATCCGAGGATGAAGAAGAAAATGCCTAGTATTTAACAGGCACTAAAAGAAAAAAAAGAAAAAAACAGAAGAATCTATATAAATTTATACATATTTGGAGATAACGAACCTCCCGCTATAAATCCCACGTTTTAAAAGACAAGGAGGGGATTAGGGCAAGACTGACCTATTCTTTCACAAATTAAATGTACGAATTACTTCTATTAAGCATGTTAGGTCAATTATGCTTTTGCCTGGGCAAACATACTAACTACCTTTCATATTTCACCGCCACCTATACTGACTATAGGTAGTAGGTACATTTTAATAACTGATTTTTAGAGCTCTGTCATTATATTAACGAATGAAGCTCTAAATTATGGTTATTTAGGAACTGTATTTTTATACGCATTTTTTAGACGATTGTTAACAGAACACTTGCTCTACATACATGATGCCCAAATTTTGCTGCCAGTGATCTGTCATAAAATAGTAGAAAGTGTAAGAATGATAACTGTATTTATTATTGACAATGTACTAAAAATACACATTATTGTGATTGAAACACTTCTACATGTTGAAATAATTGCAACATTTGTCTATTTTTGCAAGTTTTTGCATAGCTATTTATTTACGATCTTATACAGATACAAAGTTTTGTAACTTTTATAAATTATGGTTTAACCAACAATGATTTTTTCTTAATCATTTTTTCTTCATCTATTTATACGAAATATTTTGAACAGATCTTTCATAGATCATGCTTTCTAAACTATACGCTTCATTGTAAAATCTATATACAATATGTATACATGTATATCTATATACAAGTTTTGTGTTCTAGAAAAAGTATTATTTTAAAATTTGTTTTTATTTGAAAACATCATATTTTATGCATGATCTCTGAGCAAATTTTCCTAACACGAAAATACGTATTTAAGTGTTTGATACACTCTACATCTCTACAATATTTTTGGTTCAAAACGAATATACATAAAACGATTTTCTAGAGATTCAATTACAATTGTAGTTAGAAGCTTTTTAGTTATATCTTTCATAGAAATTATAGAAATTGAACGTATAACTATTGTACAAAATTTTGGAAAAATGGGAAGAATATGTATGAATTTAAAAGTACTCTAATGAATCTAGCAAGTAATTAATTACAACATGCTTTGAAAGCAAATTAAGTAAACAAGGATAAATATAAAAATAGTAATGTATGAATGAATTTAATTGAGACGTTTAATTTTATCACGGTTAAAATTTAAGCGAGAAACATTGAACGTGACTATTTCAATGGATACATTTTTGTTCTCTCATAAAAAATAAGGCTATAGATTTAAATAAATTTTGAAATCTATGTATATGAATTTTAAGTTATTTACAATGGTTTACTAATGGTGTAAATAATATGCTGCGATATTAATTGCATATAAATACTACTCTCCATATTAAACATCCTCAAAAACAGTTATAACATGTTGGCAGTACTGATTTACTTTATTTACTGCTACGCATAATTGTGCGCATGTTCTCTGCGTTGGACTCTCAAAGCAGTATTGACGTTGACAATTTGCAGTTGACGTTTAATATCGGAAACTAAAGAAACGATAGTATTGGGGGTGTTTCCTGGAATAATTATTTACTCGTTCAGTAATATCATTAAGGTACAACATTTGATTTAATATGTTTTGTATTTGTTAATGTTAAATAAACATTCTCCTCTGCATTTAGCAAATTATTCTTTTGAGTAATTACAACAGGTTAGAGAATTATGCTGTTTTAACTATCCACACGCTTTTAGGTTATTTTCCATTACATTATCTAAATAACAAACAAAACTGTCGGTCTCTTTTTAATTTAACCTATAAAATATACAGTAAATGATGTACAGTACTTTGCGTTTAGAAGTTACTATTATATTAAAATAACATACGAGAAGCAATATTCTAAATATTAACACGACAGAGTAAAATTAAGAGATCGTTCTTATATTTCATCTTCGTTTATGGCATCCAATTTCGATTGTGTGTAAGTTTATTAATGCATCTAAATATCTTTGTTAGAAAAAATGGACGCATTTGGAGACAATTTTGTCAATGAACACGAAGTAGATCCAGTCACGGAATTTGTAGCGAGAGAACAAGATCAGTTGGCTGGTCTTGAATATGAAATACCAACTGTTGCTATGTCTACTCCTACAACAATGTCCAATAATGATGGTACGTAATGTAAAGCACTTAAGTAAATCATAAAGCTTATTTCTTGATAATATATTTAAGAAGTTTAAGTATGTCGACTGTTAACTATGTTCTGGCTAACTTTACAATCATTACGTGCATAATAAATCTTACGAGAATTTTTTTCTATTGCATCAAAATATAGAAAAATATAAAACATTTATTGTTTTTGATATGTACTTCCAAACGTTAATTGTTATACATCAATAATAACAGAATTTTATTTGGGAAATATCGGTTTAAAGCAAATTACAATTTTATCTCAAAGTTTTGAAAATTTATAAATTGGCCCAAGTAGTAATGCTGAGAAATCCCCAGTGGCTAAGTCAGTTAGAGACTGGACTTGTAATTGGAGGATCTGTGAGTCGAGGCCCAGTCCCTGCTGTTTATCAGCCGATAACTGTGTACATGATACACGCTCTTTACACATTGGTTCTGGGGGTCCAAATTTCACCTAAAAACGTAGATCCAATATATCCCCCTCCCTCCAACCTACGTAGTTTTAATTGTACAGGGCCTAAGAAGAGGGGTGCCTCTAAATCTGTAATGTAAAAAGATAAGGTTATAATATAAATAAATTTTGAAATCTATAAATATCAATTTTTAGTTGTTTACAATGGTTTACTAATGATGTAAATAATATGCTGCGATATTAATTGCATTTACATACTACTCTCGATGATAAATATCCTGAAGAATATTCTCAAAACATTCATAAAATGTTGGCAGCACTGATTTACTGTACTTACCGCTACGCATAATTGTGCGCATGTTCTGCGTTAAACTCTCAAAGCAGTATTGACGTTGACAATTTACAGTTGACGTTTAATATCGGAAATTAAAGAAACGATAGTGTTGGGGGTGTTCCCCGGAATAATTATTTACTCGTTTAGTAGTATCATTGAGGTACAATATTTGATTCAACATGTTTTGTATTTGTTACTGTTAAATAAACATTCTCCTCTGTATTTGGCAAATTATTCTTTTGAGTAATTACAACAGTTGAGAAAATTATGCTGTTTTAACTACGTACGCGCTTTCAGGTTATTTTCCATTACATTATCTAAATAACAAACAAAACTGTCGGTCACTTTTTAATTTAACCTATAAAATATACAATAAACGATGGACTTGCGTTTAGAAGTTGCTATTATATTAAAATAACATACGAGAAAGTATATTTTAAATATTATCATGACAGATTAAAACTAATAGATCGTTCATATATTTCTAGTTCGTTTATGGTAAACAATTTCGTTTTGTTTGTAAGTTTATTAATACGTTTAATATCTTTGTTAGAAAAAATGGACGCATTTGGAGACAGTTTTGTCAATGAGCAAGAAGTAGATCCAGTCGCAGAATTTGTGGCGAGAGAACAAGATCAGTTGGCTGGTCTTGAATATGAAATACCAGCCGTTGCTATGTCTGCTCCTACAACAGTGTCCAATAATGATGGTACGTAATGTAAAGCACTTAAGTAAATCATAAAACTTATTTCTTGTCAATATATTTAATGTTTAAGTATGGCAACTATTGCGTATGTTAATAAACTCTACCAGAATATTTTTCTACTGCATAAAAACATAGAAAAATGTAAAAGATTTATTGTTCTTGATATATACTTCGAAATGTTAATTGTTATAAAACAAATTTAACAGAATTTTATTTGAAAAATATCTGTTTTAAGAAACTTGCAATTTTGAAAATTTTAAAGTTGACCCAGGTGGTGATGCTGAAAGGGAGAGTCGTGGTAGGTCAGTTGCTTGGGGGCTGGACTGGTAATCGGCAGATTGCTGGTTCAACTCCTGCCACTGCCGATTTTCAGCCGGCACCTCTGTACATGATACACGTGCTATACACTATGGTTCTGGTGGTTCGGATTCCACCTAAAACTGTAGGTCCAATATATCCCCCAACCCCCATCCTGGTATTACAATGTGTAGGCCCTAGGGCAAGGGGGTGCGTATAAAACTGGAAGGGATTGCAATACAAGAGGTTGTCCAATTGCATCTATTATTTTTCGAAACTGCCTTCAGCATCACCGCCTTTTTTTTATATGCCCCCTCCCTCCATTGAACCTATACAATGTAATACTTCGAGGGCAGGGAAGGATATATTGAACCTACAGTTTTAGGTGGTGATGCTGAAGACAGTTTCGAAATAATAGATGCAATTGGACAATCTCCTGTTTCGCAATCCCCTCCAGTAATAGGTACATTACATTATATTCCATTTGTACAGATCATTTATAATTTACAATGATATATTAATTCTACATACAGATTTAAGAGAACATCACTTTGGAGACAGTGCGTCCAAGCCTCCACCCATCAAAGAAGAACCAGAAAAAATACGAAAATGGAGGGAAGAACAAAAAGCTAGATTAGAGGAGAAAGGTATATATTTTGTTATAATTAAAGTGTTAGATAAAAAATCTTTCTCTCATCAGATGTGTCTCTTCAAGTAATATAACTTTGTCCTCTGCAGTTTTTTCCTACGACCAATAATAAAAGATTTAGGTGTTCCCATTTAAATGCCTCATCCCGTATATTTATAAAATAATATACTATAATATAAAATAATGCACTAGCATTGAAATTTTACATTCTTACCCTTCGTTTATTATATCCATTTACATATAACTCAATTAGATGCTGAAGAAGAAAAGAAAAAAGAAGAATGGAGTGAAGCTGCGAGGAAAGAATTGGAAGAATGGTATAAGCATCATGCAGAAGCCATTAGTAAAACAAAAACTACGAACAGGTAATATTTAAAACTGTTATTATTTTCGAGTTTGTTTTATATAATCTTATCCCCATAATTCTTAATAACTTTTTTTAATTGAACACTTATAAGTTACAATGAGAAGTTTTATTCTGTATAAAAATGAACAAGTATTTTATTTAAAACAATTACTACATACAATTATATTATTTTCATTCTGCTTCTTAGGGAATCAGCCAAGTAAGTTACACTATATTTTTTTGCATGTATAATTGCATTGCATCGCTGTATAATATAGCTTGCTCATTAAATTTAAAAGGTCACTTGCAGAATGGTATCAGAAATGTTTTCTCATGTGTCGGCTGCTTCTTAGTAATCGTTCATATACATGTATCTTGTGCTTGATGCAATTATACTTGAAGTTACAGTTACTTCTAATCATATTTAGCATTTATCGATGTTAAATATATTTCGCACAATTGTGGAAATAAATATTATTAAACCATTGTGATATTTTATCACGGTTACATTCATTAAAAAAGGAATTGTAATTAATGCAAATATAACAATTCAGCTTCTACGAATCAAATATCAACTATATTAAAATACATATGAATACAATATAATTTCTTATATTAAAATTATAAATTTTTATATTAAATATAAAATATATTATTAGTGATTAAATCACTTTATCAACTTTTATCAATTTCATGACTCGAGCATGTTATTCAGTTCTATCTGATTTTTCTGTGGCATTGATAATACAGGTTAAATTTTTTAAATTATTTTAACTTGAACATATAATTAAACGTAAATGCTTTTTTTTCTATCGTAATAAAGAATGTAGTATGTATTTACATTAATGCCTGTTAATTAAATTGCAATTTGTAGAATTTCTTTATATTAGAAACAAATAGAAAATGTACCCGTATTTTTGTTAGTATCTACACATGTAGGTACAAATTGCTTAAAAAGTTTTGAACTTGCGTCATCATGTATACGTTATATTTAAGAAACGAATAGTATTGATAAATACGTGCACTGCAATGTCATTAGTGCATTTAATGTACAAGTACCGTCGCATTTTCATTTCATATACGTTGGATCTTATATAATATTATATATCTATCTGTAGGAACGCAGAAAAGCAATTTGTAGCGGAAGCTGATGAAGTTGAACCAGGAACCGAATGGGAGCGTATTGCAAAACTTTGCGATTTCAATCCTAAATCTTCGAGGACTTCTAAAGACGTTTCTCGAATGCGTTCGATCATTGTACAATTGAAACAAACTCCAGCAGCTCCAGTCAGTCTTTGATTAAATGAATAATTTCACATCGAACATTAGATATATTATATTTCTGAAATATATTAAAAGAAAAATGTGTATGCGGAGATTACGATAATATCGTTGGAAAAAAAAATCTAAAATGACCTGTTAAGTAAAAATGTAATGTTATTGAGAATAAAGATATAGCAATTATATCCATAAATAATCTACTGTAAATATCTTTAAAAAAAGAATAGAACGTGCAATATAATTATTATTTTGTTAAAAATAATCTATAATAATTTTACCCTGACATACATAGAACAATTTAAATATATGTGGTAATTTATAAAGCTATATATAAAATCTTCATAAATTATTTTAATTATATATAAAATCTTATGAAAATATATCATCTTTAGTATAGTTAATAAATTTTTTGAAGTGGACTATTGCTATTTAACAGTTAACTCTTATTGTGCGCAATATAAAAGATTTATACAGTTTTAGTTTTATACACCGTTCGACACCTAGATATTTCACATATCTAGATCATGGATCAACTTCCTTCTAATTGTCCTCGGATTATTTGTTCTGCAATAGATTATATTTATTAGTAACTTCATTAATGAAGAAAAAGGAACGTGAATTGTAATCCTTTGCCCAAATTTACTGCTTATCACATTTATCAAACATAAATTACTGTAATAAAAATTAGGCGTGAAATTGGAGAAATGGTGATACCTATGTAAACC
This sequence comes from Nomada goodeniana, assembly GCA_963969485.1. NCBI lineage: Eukaryota > Metazoa > Arthropoda > Insecta > Hymenoptera > Apidae > Nomada > Nomada goodeniana. The sequence goes on along the minus strand of OZ018299.1, from coordinate 27,767,157 downwards.
ACGTTTCATAGCCAACTGCATTTCGTGTTGCCACCGATAAATGTTTGGATATGTAGTAGAGTTAATTGGTATTGACACAGCATTATGAACAGCGTAATCCAATTTTGTTGGCTCTTGTGTCCTATGAAACATCAAATAATAAAGAAAGTTATATGTATCCAATAACTCGTAATGGGTTTTTTTTACACATTTTAATAAGCAGAATAATTTATCTTTAAGCTCTCTCTTATTACCCTTCTAGAAACGTTCCAAGACCTTCTTCTGCATTTTCCATTTCTTCGTCAGAACTATCCGATGATAATTGCGGCGATTCGGGTGGTGTAAAAAATTGTAACTCGTCTAGGAACAGAAATATTTCCTTCCTCGCAAGTACATTTGATAATATATTTTAATATAAAGTTTTTTGCTTAATAAAAACACAACACTTACCTACATTATTTTCATCCGGACTATCTGCAAATAATGAACATGACTGTAACTTATCGCATAAATAATCTATATCATCAACTGCTTTTGAAGTTTCCTTTGTACCAGTTACATCGCGGTTTGAAGCCTATGAAAAGTTAAGTATATAGTCAAAGAGTGTAAAAAATAATAAATGAATGCGAGAGGATCAATCATTATCATCTCTGTACCTGACTATATTGAAATAATTGATCATGGATTTTATGTTCTAAATATTTCTCAAGTTTCATTAAGCCCACTGTAGTACGAAAATCGGCAAAATCATTTAAAAATGGCCAATATTCCTTCCATGATACTTGATATTCTTCTGCCAAATTCCTGTAAAAATTTGATATTAAAATTAATGTTTTGTCTAGTTCAAAGATTAACTTTTCAAATTTCTTACAACTTGTAATAATACACTCTTATTAAATGTAACGATGTACCTTCCAACTCGTTCAAGTCCCTTTTCTGCGTCTTGTAGTCTTAAAGATAAATTATTAGATTCGTCGTTTATGGTTCTTCTAATCAAGCTCATGCGAAGACGCGGTGGTGTTTTCCATTTCTTTCTAAATTCTACCGCTCGAGATTTTGTCATTGGTCCAGCAAATGCACGTACTTCCAAACGTGGGCTGATAGGGTCAGTTTCTAAAATCTAAAAAAATATTATCTGTAAAATATCATTCAATGCGAATTGAAATATTGTATAACGTACTAAAGGACTAGTGGGAGAGAAAGGCTCCCCAATCACAGGTTGCAATGAATTATCATCCGATCTTAACACAGGTACATAATACTGATCTTCCAGTAATAAACGTATTTCTCGTTTTAATACTTCATCTTTTTGACACGTTCTACTACAGACTATCTGTAACATCAATAAAGCAAGAATAAGATAATTGACTGCTTCACGTAGATTACTCACGACAAAAATGAGCGAAAGATATTAAATTTACATTTGCCTACAGGTGCATATGTAAACAAATATACATATCAGGCACTCATTGGCCACATTGGTCAACTCCACAAAACAAAAATATGGAAATATATTTTAAACAAATTTCTAAAAAAAACTAAAAGTTTCAGAAAGTGGAGTTAGCCGATTTGACTAATAAGCGGCTTGTGTTGTGATATGCTTTGTACAAACGTATTGAGTGAATTTGCTTACGTACATCTATTGGTAGTTGTTTGTATTTGTTTGACAATGTTTTTATGCAACATGGATACGAGACAAGAACCCGTGCTACTTCTTTTAAACCAAATTTTACCGCAAAATGTAACGGAGTTTCATTCAATCCTTTGTCAGGTGTATTCAAATACAAATCTAACATAATCTGTGCACGATCCACATAACTCTTGCATTCATCGCCATAAAGTAACTTTATGAAGTTTGTATTGCCAACAGTGTTCAATATCAACTCACACATATCCGGTCTATCTGCCCTAACTGCAACATGTAGTGCATTATAACGACACCCTTCCTGTTTTAAAAAACAACACAGGGAAAGATTTATTAATTATCGTTCACACCAATATAAACATTGTTGTTACAACAAGAATTGTATGTAACAATAAACAATTGATATATGTTCAAATATAATTATAAATTGTAACTTACCTGCAGAATTGCAGGTGTATCACCGCTACCAATTAAATATCGTGGATTTCCCCATACTTTTGCTTTTACTGCGCATAAATCTCCATCCTTAATTAATTTTCTAAAGCCCACAAGGTCTTGAGATCGTGGAGCTTTAAAATTACTCGATTTTTCTTCTACTACAGGTATGCTTGGAACTATCATGGTATTATTAACATGATTCGTTTTCTCAAATCCAGTCTTAGCATATTCTTCAGCTTCTGATTGTTTCTTAAACGACTTTAAACGACCAGTCTTAAATGCTTTAATTGTTTTCAAGGCTTCTGCTTTGTCTTGATAGACATGAATATTTTCTATAATGTTGATTTAATCATTGATTTTATATTACAAAGGAAAACAATTTATTAGTTCGTAAAAGTGTAAGAACATCAAATTTGGTATATTCACCTTTAGTATTGTTCTCTGCTGAATGGTTATTATCTTCGTCTGGTATGTATACAGCATGATAAAGTTTTTCATTTAATGTATTACAATTCCCATGGGTCGTGTGTAATTTTTGCGACATTTGATCGTTTTCACCCATTGTTGTTAATTTGTCTTTCGTTTCAAATTATATTTTTAGTTGTACAGTCATTTATTGGTAAATATGCATTAAAATTGCTCGAAATCCACATACTCCTTGAAATTCTAAATTCAACATATTTTGTTTCTTTGGCCAGGAATTTAATATATTGTTTGCATTGATCTTTTTTATGTCTGTAAAAATATGTATACATAGTAATGTTTCATAGAATTAGGTTAAACATACATACACTGTTTTGCAAGAGATATTATATGTTGTAACGACTGGAAAATTAATATTAATTTGCAATACGATTTATAAAAATATTCTGCGTTACATGCAACTACATATAATAAAATGGCATCATTTTTATACGAAATATAAATTTCCAAAGTAATCGAGAATGTACATATGCACTATGGGAAATAAATGATTCGTGCAAGATTGAACTAAATGCAAATCAATAATTCATAATAAGTAATATAATATTCTTAGTACATAGCACGAAATACTTAAAAATGCGTACCAATTCATAATCAACTGTCATACAGAAAACTAACCAATCCTAAACAGATGTTAGATAGTCAACCAATAACTTCAAACAAACGATACTCTTATCTATATACATTTATTATTGATATTATACAAAATCTACCTCTATTTTTGCCAGTTTAATGTTTAGTTAATTATTTATAACATATAATGCAAAAATATCACCAATTTATATGGAACATTTTAACGCAAACAGAAATGTTTCACTGTATCATTCTTTACCCGGCAAACTTGAATAATTGCTCAACATTTGACACGTCAGATATTTCCCAAACCTTTATAGTTACAACGAATGAAAAGTATTTAACCCAATCGAAATTCATTTAAGTATAGCATTATTAACTAACAATAACTGCCATCTGTTTGACGTATTAACCAATTAATAGCGCTTGTTGTAAACTTAATAGGTCCTCAGTTGGAATCATCTTTGTTATTGGTTAAGACAGCCCATACAAAACAGATCAGCGCGCATTTGATTTCAATTTTACCATTATTTTTATTGTTAAAACTTATGGATTATTTAATAGTCTACGACGAATGTTAATTAAAGTTAAACTAGGACTAGTAGCCTAGATTTTGTTTAAGATTATAGTGAAGAAGAATTAAATCAAAAATAATTTTGAATTTATGTCAAAATAGTGTGTATATTAGTCAAATTTTACTATTCAATCAAATTAATACATTCTTAAGAATTGGCCAAAGTAGTTGTTACTTAAATGATCTATTAAACGGATAAATGTTCAAAAAAATGAAGTGTACTGTTTTTGAAAGATTGTCTGCGTTTAATTCAATAGTTCGATACGTTATACATACTTACTAAACTATGAGAGTGAGTATACATTCGAAGACCTTGTCATTTTCACGAAAAAACACGTGTACCTGGCACCACTATACACAATGAATGAGTTTAAGAACACTAAGTGGGCGGGGCTATCACCACACCATCATTTTCAACCAATAAGATGTCCATCCAGTATTTACAAACCGTACGTCATCAAATGTGTGTATTATCTCTCTAGCTATTTGTAATATGTACTTTTTTTCCAACCGTACTCAAGATTAGGCCTGAGAGTTTCGGGAGACTGTTGTTGCTACAAAGGACTAGTGATAGTTCGAACTTGGACGGCATGCGAGGTACATCGTTCAAAGCGTCTTCCTTGGCGAAATTCGATAGGACCCTAAAAAGGGAATCAGCAGTTTGTATATATCTTATACAATATATGTTTCTGGCAATCTATTTAAACAAAGAGTAACGATAAACAATATATACAACTTAAGACAATCCCGAAATGAATTTATCGTTTGCTGGTTGCGGCTTCCTTGGTATTTACCACGTTGGTGTGGCTGTGTGCTTCAAGAAATACGCTCCACACTTGCTGTTGGATAAGATTAGTGGTGCATCGGCTGGTGCTATCGCTGCTTGTTGCCTTCTTTGTGACTTACCCCTCGGTGAGTGAACTCCTTTGTTTATGTATATATATGTGATAGATATAAGTATATCTTAAATAATTAGTTTTTTTCTCAATGTGTGGTTCGATTTACGACTTCTGGTATTGTGCATTTTACATTTTGTATTCATTACGTGCATGTGGTACAAATTGTTTCAGTATATTAATGATTTCTCATTAAATGCCGAAACAATTGCATGTAATGGATACAGAATGTAAAATATATAATATCGGAAGTCGTGATATGGAAATATTACACAGTTAAGTTGTAAATATCCTTGTTTGTTTTTTGGTTAATTATGCAGATGTCACGATGTGACATACTTAAAACCTATGTTTCGTTCCATCAATCCAGAAATGTGTAATCTAATTTCAATTTGATTCAAAGTATTGCTACATATCTTAAATACTATTCAGATTCATAACAATTATAATATTAGATTCCCGCTGAAAAACAGGAGTTCCAAGGGTTCTATATAGTCTATGTTAATGAAACAGTTGACCGAACAATTGTACGTATCAGAAGTACTCATAAGAAACGATAATTTTTATTATCGTAAAAGAAATAATTTTATGGAGTTCGTAACTTATTATTATATATAATACATGCTGTACAATGAAACGCAATTCATATGCCTATAATTTGTCAATGCACTACAGCTATTATTGTTCTTATTATTTCAACATTACTCATAGATGTTGTAATTAACTTGGTCACTCTATGAGTAAATTTTGTAAATAGGTCAAGCTTATGTATATGTATAAGCCAATTGGAAGTAGTAGCAAGAACACTTATCGTATGTTTTTCTTTGAGAGTAAGACTGGTAATAAATATATACTACACAATGCGGATAATTACAATAGACATATTGGTATGAGTTACTACGCAAATACTGGCAATTTTTTATTGCGATAAGAGTTTATCGCTTTGTACGAAAGATTAATATCCATGGTTTTAGTAAGAATGTATTCGTTTAATAGCTGTTAACATTTTGCTAACCGATGGTTTAACAGGAAATAACTAAGATATAAACTTCTTAGAGGAAAACTATCGTGTTTAAACACTTTAAACAAAATATTGTTAATGCAAAATGTTGAAAGCTGTTCAATGCTTATGATGATATTAATAATATTTTTCTACATATTTAAAATCTGAAAGAAAGATCTAAAATTTTTCACCATTATATTTAGTTACAAATGATTACATTCTTTTATTACCAACTATTATACAAATTAATTAAATAGAAAATAATTTATATATTGTATTTAAAGAAAGAAAAAGTAATTTTTCTCTGAAGTTATATCATAATATAACAAATATTTGATTGAAATCGTGAATTTTTTATATGTATAGAACGTGTATACGATGAAAAGTTCGAAAATTAATTTTCTACATACGTTGCCTTTAAATAGGCCTATAGTAAAAGGAAAGTGTATAAGAGTCACTGTTAAGTTGTTTTTATTTCGCCATATGTTATAGAACCATGGCTAACTGGAAATCTGATACTTTTATAATACGAAACTAGTACACAGTTAATTATTTCAAGGTAATACTTTATAAATAAATAAAACAGGTACTGAAATTAAGAAAATTTACGCGTCATCTTTGTGTTCATAAATATTTCTCGAACTCGCAATTATACACATCTATATATATCGTATACGAAAACCGTAAACATACGCAGTCAAATAAAACTCTATGCCCACAAGAAATATCTTTGGTTTCTTGTACTCTGTATAATAATTACTCGTCAATTATTCAAAAATTGGACGTGTTAATAAAACTATCGTTTAGCATTTCTTTCTTGCGCTCTTACTTCCGTATCGTCGTTATTAAGTACGTATGTATGCTGATAAGAGATTAAAAACCACGCACATGTATGCACATCTTGTATATATAAATCAATTTTAATACATCGAGTTATGTGTTTGAACTGATAAAAAGATTAAAGAACGGACAAAGGTGGATGCCATTTTTCTTATCGCACAGAAACGCTGATTCAAGTACACTGCATGAGACAATCAATTTATGCTTATCAAATTCCTTTGTTAATAGGTCTCGTGATCTAGAAACTTTTCAATATCTAATTCCATGTGCCCGAAGAATCGAATTATTCATTCCGTAAGCTTCATCAAATAATGCCGACCTCATGGAATATTTGATAATTAAATCTTTGTTACGTTAATGGATACGTACTTAAAAGTTCCATGTCGGACGTTTGATTAAATCGTTTGAAGAATATTACATTGTTTTAGATCAAGAATTTTGCTTATTAATTCATCAGTTACATTAGTTAACAATTATTCGTACGCATTAATACGGTTCAGTTGAACACGGAACAGTCGAAATAATAATAATAATAATAATAGCAACAGCTATGCCGTTTGATGTACGACGACAACGTGTAGTATCATTTACATAATCGCTGACGCAAACATTTTCATAATGTAAGTGTCTAGTAAAAATATAAGGTCGTGCCCAGATTCGTATAACATTCTGCGTAGCGAGCACACCCAATGTGCATCTACACAATTACATTCTTTGTAATGGGCAATGTTGTTATACAGCAATAACAGTAATAGTACTACACATGTAATAAATGCTCGTAGGGCATAGAGGATAGTATTGAGAACTATTCCCTATTCATTTGGAAATAAACTGAAATAAATATAATTTATATTAGTGTTATATTTCTGTTCATAGCACATCCAATTCATTTCTTATGTTACGTTTCTGGTATAATATTTATGTATGCATTCGCATACGTAATATGCAAATGAACACAAATGTTATAATAAGTACTTATCTTCCGCATTTACGAGCATCTGATGTTATACTAACATCCTACTATCAGAAGTTATTATTTTTATTCGTCTTACGTAACAAGTACAAAAATACGAATTCTGATTACGTTGTGGTTACAGTTTTTATTCCTAACGCGATTTCTCCTTTAACAGATAAATTTTATCACGGAAGTAGCGTGACAGATGTGTTTCATTGAAATAGCTGTTTTGTACGTTACGAGAATACGTCAAACAATTTGTTTCAAAGAAAGAAGCCAAAAATGAATGTGTACTCATTCTTGAACACCCGTGAATAAACGTGAAAAGTAGATAGAGTATATGTAAATTATATTTTTAAACGTGCCGTATTTCACTTATTTTTTGTTCTTATTATTATTTGAATTTTGTACTGAGCAAAGTTATCAATCGATGGGTTAAAGTCTAAACAATAGCGATAAATGTGGATGAACAATCAGATATTATTGTCAAATGTAAGCGGTAATCAAGTACAACGGTGTGCGCATGTATCTTTCCTGTTCTTTACACGTTTTGGAACAAGCATTTTGATCAAATCTTACGAAAGAATTATTGTTATATGTGTACAATCAAATAGGAAATTCCCTTCTTTTCGAAAACCATTAAACAAATAAATCTATTATCTATTGTTATATTGTATTAACAAGTTTGAAGTGTTTTGATGAGAGCGCAAACTATTCTCTTCTTGTGTGGTAGCATCAACAGGGAGCAAACAAAGGAAGATTTGCTTGCGTAGGAAGGCAATGCCGGCTTGTATTGATAAAAGATAAGGCCTTACACATGTACACAAAAATTATCCAATTGTTTTTACAAGATATACATACTACGAAATCCACGAAATCAATGTGAGCACATCAGTCCAGATTAACTATGTCCCAATTGTTGTGGACTTATATGTCATCGATCTTAAAAAAAATTTGTTTTTCTTCGCAACAAGATATTAAGAATTTTATTCAGATAATTTATATAATAAGAACGTCCGACTTTTTTTATATCGTGGATCAGCGGCTTAAAGAACTAATCTTTCTCCGTATAGGGACATAAATATTGCAATAAATATTAGAATTTGAAATTTTTAATTTTCGTGCGCTCTATTAGATTCGAAGTTTTTAGTTTGAAAAGTCCTTTCTATCGAGGTGTTTTTACTCATTGAGTGACACATTGGACAATATATCCACGATCTTTGTAGAGCAACAATTGAAGATACAGTACGATAGTTCTATGGTTTCCTTTGAAAAGCCTTTGATGTTTCAAACATATGATGCCCTAGTAGTATATTATGCATAATTGTGTATGTATATTTCCACCCTTCATTTAATCGAAAAATGACTTCTATATTTTCTTGAAAATCGGGCAATATACTTGAGACATTAAATAAGGGTCGTAGACCAAATTTTTTTTGCCGTTTCTTCGGTACCAACAAGAATAGTAAATATCAGACCTGTATATCATGTGCATGGCCTTGTAATAGATAAAGGTATACCATGTAGTATGTTAAATAGAATATGGCAAAGTAGATAAGTTATATATAGCCAATATTGAGTAATACTTGCATGTAAAATGATATTCTAAATAGTAGAGATCGTCTAATCTATTTTAAACCGTATAATCAGTTCTAAGTTGTACTATTTTCATAGTGTAATAATAACTAGGAAATGTGCAAAAATATCGTACCTAGATTCGGACAGTATTCATTTATTTAATCATGCACAATCTTATTGCTTTTGTTTTTTTTCAAATTCTATTAGATTAATTTAAGCACAGTGTACATATACATATACTATACGGTATCACTTTGACACAATCGGTGTGCATTAAGTATTTTTGATCAAAGTAGGTATTTTTTTAGAGTATTAACGTTTTATTGCATTTCCATTATGGGTCACTTAAAAGTACATTGGATTGGTCTCACAATGCACATTGAATTATATATCAAAAATTTTGTTAAAACATTTTACGGGAAGTAAATAAAAAAAAAATATAAAGTTTTGCACACATATATGTAGATTAGAATGTCGATGTATCAATGGTAGTTAAATGTTTCATAAGATTTCATAATCGAATCTTTAAGGGTTTTGTGGCGGGAAAACAGTTTCTAATTATATACATTTGATCGCTATGTGCAAAATAGAATTTCATTGGAGAACTTAAGAATGCAATTTATTTACCATTAAATAAATCCTGTTTCTTACAAATACAAGGAACAACTTTAATTTTGAACAAAACATTGAAATAATTTAATTAATGAATTGTTAAATTGCATTATTAATAGGTCGAACCACAGCATCTATTGTAAAATAAGGTAGATAATTATAAGTTAAGACGAATTACAACATAAATATAATTTACTTAAACACATTTTTAATTTTAATGTTCAACCACTATTTATTTGCAATTAGTGAAGCACAATATATATAATCTGTGTTATACTCGGTTGTTTTCTTGCATAATACTTATAGGTATATCATGTTACAGGAGAAATTACAAGTAATGTTTTACGCGTTGCACGTGAAGCCCGACAACGAACTCTCGGACCATTCAGCCCATCCTTTAACGTACAACAGATCCTGTTGGACAGTTTGCAGAAGGTGAATATTATTATCAATCTCTTGAATAAATAATATAATATAATAGAATTGTAAACATGTTTATGATTAATTGACGTTACGAAGATGTTAATGTCTATTACAAAATTGTTTTTGTTTTAATAGTTTCTTCCTAGTGATGCTCACATTCGCGTGAGTGGAAAACTTCACATTTCCTTAACTAGGGTGTACGATGGAAAAAATGTAATTATTTCACAATTCTCGTCCCGAGAAGATTTATTGCAGGTAAAAAGAAAAACATTCACATTTATATACGTATGTCTTGATTAAACAATATCCGTTCTATACTCCATTCTAGTTATATGTGCATTCATTTTTTCTTCGTTTTTAAATACTATACCCTTTTGCTGAATTTGAAGCGCAAAATCGATCTCTATGTACAGGATGTACAGTCCAAGTATTATTTGTTAATAAACAATGAAGTATTCTAACTTATATATAATGTTCCACTTATTTAATTTATGTTGCAAAATTGAAATGTAAGTATATAATGAAACTTTATTTTCACAGGCATTGTTGGCTAGTGCATTTGTCCCAATCTTTTCTGGTATTTTCCCACCACGATTTCATGGAGTTCGATACATGGACGGTGGTTTTAGTGACAATCTTCCTACGTTGAATGAGAATACTATCACTGTCAGCCCTTTTTGCGGTGAAAGTGATATTTGTCCTAGAGATGACTCTTCTCAGCTTTTCCATGTAAGTTACTATTATAATGAACACCTGTTACGGAATTCTTAGTTATCAAAATGAAAAACAAAGGTATATAAAAATGTAATAAATGAACATTTATAATTTATAGGTAAATTTTGCAAATACAAGCATAGAACTTTCAAGACAAAACATCTACAGGTTTGCAAGGATACTCTTCCCTCCTAATCCAGAGGTAAAATTTTGTATTAACGGGCATTGATTGACAGACGAAATCCGCTATTATATGAATAAAAATTCTACTTACAGATTCTATCGAGTATGTGCAAACAAGGGTTTCAAGATGCATTGAGATTTCTACATAGGAATAACTTACTTAATTGTACTAGATGTCTCGCTGTACAGTCTACATTTGTTGTCTCAGAAACTCTTAACGATAGCATAAATTATGATCCCGAATGTTCAGAATGCAAGACGCATAGAGAGGTATGTATAAATTAATTTGTATTGTGTAATTACAGATACTATTGTACTTGGCATAAAATAATTAACTGATTTGCTATACCCAAATATATATGTTTGTTATAGGAAGCGTTGGATTCAAACTTACCTGACACAGTCCTGACAATATTTCAAGATGCAATTGATTCAGCTAATAAAGGTTTAATCAATTGGTTGTTTAAACATCGAAGTGTAAAGATTCTCTCGTTGCTTAGTTTACCATGTACATTGCCAGCAGATGTAGTGTACGCAACTTTAACCAAGTAAGAATTTTGTTGATATGATGATACATTACATAATTTTTGTTCCTCTCAGTAATTTTTAGAACAAAATTTAGAAATGTCTTAAAATAATATTTATGAATTTTTATGTAGTTATTATTTAGCGCTAGTGTCTAATAACATAACATGCATGAGTTTTGGCTTTTTGCAATTGCATGTTACTAAAACTAAAGCAAAATAGTTAAAATTTTTAACTAAAAATTAACAACACATTAAATTAAAGACCCATGAAGTTACCTTGATGCAGAAATTAATACGATTTTAGTTACAATGTTCTGTAACCAATACGATTATTAATATTAATCTTGTTGATAATAAAGAACATTTGAGGTTTCACATTCATTTGTGCACCGTGTCGTTTTAAAGATCTAGTTAATTTATAATCGTATTAAAATAATTCACAGATGAATCCAGGATAAGTATTTTCAAGAATGAAGTATCAGATTTAAATTTATTGCAATTTTTGTGTTTCCCCTGTCTCATTTTTTTTCAAATTATTATTATGTATGATATCATATTCAACATTATGCATGTTATCATAGTATGATTGGTAACAAGACAGAAAGTCGCAACTTGGAATACAAAGTAATTGGCAATATTCTTCCTACATCTCCGCAGCCGATTTCTTGTACTAAACATATGAAACGTTCTCGGTAAGCTGTTCGTTTCTTACAATTTGTTGCATAAAACAAGCTTTTGCGTCTCTTACATTTTTATGTTATACGAAAGTTTATTCATCAATCGGTGAAGTTAAACACAAAATAGACCGAATAAAAGTTCATATATATGCTGGAGTTGTATATGATTAGCAATACTATAATTGCGATCTTAGTATGAACAGCAAAAAGACTTAATGAATTCTTTTCACTATCAGATGATAATGGTATGTCGTGAAATATATATTTCTGTCAATTCCTATTGAGTTTCCCTTAGAAAATTTCATTTCCTACATCTTCGCATTCGCATGTATCATATGTATATTTTGTGAGCTATTTGCATGCTTATACATCTGGAATATACTAACATGACTTTTAATTTTTCGCTTCTATGGGTTTTTTTCTATCGCTACATAAACCCTATTTTTTAAATACATGAAGTAATAATTAATTAACACTTCTTTTTATTTCCAGGTTTATCTGGCATGTTCCTAAGATACGAAGAAACCTCATAGAATTAAGAAAATTCTTCTTGGAACAATTAAGCACGATAATACCGAAGTTCAATATGTATTACGAACAACTGCCACAAAGTGTTAAGTGCAAATTAGCTGTTATGGAATGTGGACCAAGTAAGTAGAATTTTCCATACAAATCCTATTAACAATATTACGTTGGATATTAATTTTCCAATTCTTTTAGACATGTATAAAATGGAAACCGCAGAAAAGACTGATAACTTATGTAAAAATAAGAAGAATCTAAATTTAAGTTTACAATACAATGAATTGTAAGATTATATATTTTTCATAATTTTGTGCATTATGATTTTAATTGACAAACGTTATTAAAAATTGTTTAATTTGTGATTCTTAGACAACAATGGAAGGAGCACAGCAATAATTCAAATTATGTTATAAATATGTCTGAATTTTCGGCCGTTGATGACACCTTCGAAAATATTCTCCGAGTATGTAATGAACATAATTAGTTAATTTTAATATGACAAAATATGTCTAAAACTATTCTATTAATATTGCAACTACATTTATATTTCTTTTTAAAATTTGCAGGTTACTACTGAACATGAAGCATTGGTGGCATATTATTACATGGACGATAATAATAAGATGCAGGTAACAGAGATATTTGATATGACAGACACTGAATCACAGGCAATGCTATCGATAGAAGAAGTTGAAAACAATACAAAATTACAATTTGATGAATGGGACGAACCCTCGTGGTTGTCTCAACATACGTTTAATGATGGTAAATTAATTTAACATTGTTATAATTGAGACTATGAAACAATTTTGCATCTAACCCGTGTTGCTTAATATAGATGTACATAAATCTAACAAGAATTGTTTTACAGTTGCCAGTGAATCCCTATACACCGATGCAAATCAACAAAGCATGGAAATGTTATCAGACATTTCTTTAGAAGATGATATCTTGGATATTTTAAGCAGTTCACCCGATCCAGAGAATGAATGGGAAATAAGTAACAATCGACAAGCCATACAAATTTCTAGTTCGCCAAATTCTCAGCAGAGTGTAGATTGACCATTATTGAAGCATTTAAAGTACAAAGTTTTTGTTTCTTTCATGATAATTGAAATAGAGTATGAATGTACCGTACATCCATCGATGACGTATATTTATAGTCAATAATTACATAGACAATATCAGTGATATAGAAGTGGGAGTTGTCCAGTGCTCAATATTGATCAATTTTTATCATCTTTAATAGCACGATATTTCGAAAAGCTATATATATATACAATTTAAAATATTACGATTTCATAACGCGATTATTATATACAGGGTGTGTCGCATTAGATAATACAAATAAGCACTGGCTGATTCGTCATGAAAAAGCAAATTAGAAATAAACAGTAGATTGTTTTGTTCTAATATTGACTTCGTATGCGTGTACCGAGGTGCAATTTTGGGCGTGCTTGTTGCACGTCAAAGTTTTATTCCTTAATCTACTTTGAAGCATTCAGAGCGAATTATTATTAAATAATGCGGAACACTCGGTATAGTCTGTTATGCACTGATAAATACAAGGTACAAAATAAACAGCATGCGGAAATGTGATGCGCATGCAAGAAGTATCTTCAACAGAGCATATACAGTATTTTGTTATTGATACATTTAGATAGCAAATGTTTAACATTATTGTTAAATACTTGTAAGGCAAGTATGGATAGATCTCCAGAAAAAGAGACTGATTGCAAGAGAAATGCATATAGAAGAAATTTTGTACTCTACTCTAATTTTATATTGAACTGTGGTTTGAAAATTTTACATTAAGCACATTACGTTTGAGTACAATACTTGAACAAGATACTTTTCTTGATTATCTCTTTCTTTATTAAATCAACCAGATGGTTGAAAGTGCCATGAAACTACTTGTTACAGTGTTGCCAAATGTATTGTGCAAATATTTATCGCAATGAATACTCAGAAAAAATAGAGGTAATAGCTATTTAAATTAGAGTAGAGACAATTTTTTACTTGCATACAGCTGGAACTGAATGCCAATTAATATACACATGTTTTATATGGCTTGTAATCGACATCGTTACTGTTGTGAATAATTAATTATGGTTATAGAGTGGATCATCTTTCTCTCTTCGTTACAAAAGCCAGGCTGTATAAGAAATAAGATTTTGAACAATAATTATTAAAATGCACAATTTATGTATTTACTTTTATATTAAGATATACTATAAATAATATATAAAGATATGAATTAAGCGAAAATGCTGTTCGTGAGGCCTATATTTATATGTATGTATATCATTTTATTGATATATTACGCTTGGAATACAAATATGCCATATTGCGTGTTACGAAATGCAAACTTTATATATTTAGGACTATTATTTGACCTATTCAAATTGTACGTAGGAATTATTTTAACGATACGGAAAATGTATGCAGTCATATCACTTCATTTAATTAATACCTTCTAATTTGGACAGCAGATTTTTCATGAATTAAATTATTGATCAATTTTTTTAAATATCATTTTTAACTGAAAAGTAGCTACTTAAACAATTTATATGTTAATTTATGGCATGTATTTAATGTACCTTATTTATGAAATAAAATATAGAAACATTAAGTTTCTACTGATCTGTACGCTCATGATGATTAATTTACTACGTTATTGCAACGAAATTAGAAAATACTAACTAATGAGATTAATGGATATCAATTTATAATACGTTAATAATCTTCCTTATAAACATATCTGCATAGTAGAAAACATTATTCCAATGCAATAAACAGTAAGAAATTTAAAAAAAAGGGCCAAGGTCAATAAAAAATGGAATATTTATTATATTTTTTAATATAAAACAAATCATATTGTATGTATAAGTTATATGTACAATAATTGAAACCACCCTCAAAGTAATATTTTGAAGCCAATTTTTTTTGTTTTTTTTTTGTACAAATAATTTATTGCACATGCGCACAAATACGTACTACGCCGATTTTTTTTATAAAATATGTCTTTGCTGATAAATATCGATCGTTCGTGAATAAAATTTTCATAATTTACAATTATAATGGCATGCATAATTAAAATTTTTAAATGTCACACTAACGTAATATACAAACGCCTCATCACATTCCTTCTAGGCAGGCTCCAATTATTTTAAGATGGAAACATTAATTAATTTGAACATGTTCAGGCTGGGTCATCCCCAGGAGCGGATGTAGAATTTCTTTGAGGCTCAATTGGAGTTCTGTTTTGCGCATTACCAGTCGCAACAGCTACTTTATGCTGTGCAGCTAAGCACTGCAATTGTTGAAGCTGCACAGGTTTGACAAGAGTTCTCTGTAACTATAATGAAAATGATTTTATTTAACTGTACTCTATTCACGGCAATTATACACAGGGTGTCTCAATTTTAACTGATCACTAAAACTGGGTCACCCTGTATATATATACTACTGCAGACCATGATTTTGAGAATTTCCGTTATTTCATAAATATCGAAACATACACCACAGTGTGCGCGGGACTAAATTCTATAGTACTATAGTGGTCCCTCACAAAATGTCTAGTGATCCCACATTTCTGGCCGGTTGTATATCAACTTGAAATGTTCATCAGATACAAACAAATACATACTTGCTGTTGCGATATCGTCGCCACTCCAAGACTTTGAGTTTGTTGACTGCATTGGCCTGTAGAAGCTCTAGCGTGTAGGGACTTCGTCAATAAAGTTTGTTTATTTGCAGGTACTACTTGGGAAGAAGGTGACGTCTGAGACGCCATAAGCACTGGTTTCGTTGCTGCTATTGAACAAAATATTTCTTTACTTCTTTCATTCGTTGCCAATAATTGTAACATATCCATAAAATGATAAATGCATATTTCACATTGAATCTATAGAGAAATGGCTCTTTGGAAATATAACATTTGTACAATGACAATAAAAAGCGCTTGAAAAGAATAGAACTGTATTGTAATGTTATATTACCAATGATACTAACCCATTATAGGAGTTAACACTTGTTTGTTACCAGATAGTATTAACTGGCTTGCTGTTACTGTCTTCGCGACAGTTACCAATTGATTTGACAAAACAGTCGATTTAACTTGATTTGGTTGTACTTGACGAGTCATATGATTAAGTCGTGGCCTTTGAGATCCAACAAGTTGAATTGCTTGTCCACCCTTAAAAGTAACGTTCATTTCACTAAAATATCTTAACAATTGTAAAATATCATTTTATACGAAGATATTCAAATTACCTGTGCAAGCGTGACAGAATTACTACTACGTATATTCTGTTGCGATAACCCTTTAACTCCAGAAGGTATTATTTGGGCTATAATAACATTTACATTATAATACATTGTCGGTTAGTTAGCATGTTATAATTATCTTGTACTGCTTAAATAGGCTATGTACTTATCTTTTTAAAACATACAATAATATACTAATTAAAGTATGTTAATGTAAAAAAATGTATTATTAATGCAATTCACCAGAAAGAATAATTCTTACCAATTGGTAATGATAGATGAGTATTGGCAGGATTAGCTAGTACTACCGTCGGTGTACTTCCAGCAACGG
Source organism: Nomada goodeniana (assembly GCA_963969485.1). Classification (NCBI taxonomy): domain Eukaryota; kingdom Metazoa; phylum Arthropoda; class Insecta; order Hymenoptera; family Apidae; genus Nomada; species Nomada goodeniana. Next base: position 27,749,932 of record OZ018299.1, on the reverse strand, counting down.
CTGTTGTAACAACTGTAGTAGCTACCATCTAAAAACATAAATCAATATTTTCGAATAATTGTTGTACTTTTTGTTATACAGATCTAAATATGCAGATGCGTGCAATGCAAACAAAAAAGAAACTAACACTAGAAACCGTGGTGCATGTATTAGTTGCAGATGAAATTGGCAGGGAAACAATGACTCCTGTAGGTGTAACGGAACCCGTCGTCGCTGACACATTTAGCGACATCGTAATGGGCTGTGATAATCCGGGAAATGATACCTGTCGTACAACGAATAGTACAGTAGTATTTCATCTTCTAGACGATATGAAGAAATAAGCAGCTCTCCACAACCTGAACATTTTGGAGACCGTTGATAGAATTCGAAAGACTAGTAAGATTTACACCCTGCAAGTTTACATTGGTAGACGATGGAGTAGTCATTGGTGTAGCAGACTGATTATTTTGACTGGAAGAAGCAGTTAATCGTTCTAGTAGAGAAGAACCAGAGTTAATTCCTGGTATTGGATTATCCGCAGACGGCGTCCCTATGCGCACAGAATAATGCATTACATTAGGAATATCAATAAAAAAAATGATAAGTTTTACATCATCTTTGATTATACGTACCTGCTAACAAAGCTGAAAGTCCTGGCATCGACAACCCGAGTGTTGAAGTAGGGTCGTGTACACGCGCTAATCTTACAGCCGTTGCTTTCACTGGTTGCTGTTTACAACCCAGTTGTCCCGTTACAGTTGAACTTAAACTTACCCTTACCTGACAAATGTATTTTCTTTAATTTCATTGATAATTTTGTGGATACACAAGCGCAAGTTGAATTCGCTTACCTGACCAGTTGTGTTGGGGACATTAATAACATTCCCATGACTTAGAACTCTAGATGGGATGGAAGTATTCAAAGAGATCCTGCGTGGCTGAACTTTTTGCTGTGTCAAATTAGCAGGACTACTATTTAACAAACTAAGGATCGCAGCATTATTCGACTTGTTTGTAGCCTGTGCAGTGCTATTCATAGCAGCAACTGCGGCATTTGCTGCAAGAATTTTTGAAATGTTTACTTTTTCGTATGTTTTTTTTCGAGCAACAATTTATGCTATATTAATGTTGTGACCAACCTGCTGCTTGCTGTTGAAATTGTTGAGCAGAATTCATGAGAGACGTTACAAGAGCAGTTATTGCTGGATTAGTAGAATGCTTCTTAAACGATAATTCATTTTGGTTCTGACTAACAGTTTCCGTGCTACAATTTTGTGTTCCAGCTTGCAACTGTGCTTGCTGCAAATAAAGAGGGGCAGGAAATATTTCAAATTCTCAAGTTTGAAAATAGAATTTAACATTGCAAAGGCAAATTTATATTTGTGTCGTACCAAAACTGGAACATTCGTAGACGTGGCATTATTAATACTATTGGTTGACTTCTGCTGGAAAACCAATATTCCAGAACCATTACAGGAATTACCATCTGTGACTGGCATTGTAGAATTGTCAATTTGTACAGAAGTAGAGGCACTCGATCCACCGTTAGTCAGGGATTGTCCTGGACTCATTGACGTAGTTTCAGTTTGGGTAATAACTTGTGGAATATTTGTTGCATCTACGCATGTCACATTATTTTGTGCAGAGGTAGTAGCTTCTGTCATAGTTTTAAGTGAAGCCACCTGTCCAGCCAAAGTATTTAACTGGCCTTGAGCTCTCGATAAAATCTACAACAGTTATCGTTACACATAAATTTCATTAAAATTTTAATAATATAACTCGTAGCAAACTGTCTAAATTACCTGCTGCGCTACATGTTGAGATTGAGCTTGTTGCAAGTGCTGAGCAACCAATTGCGCTGCTTTTGCTTGTTGCGCCTAGAGTTATAGATTAATTGAAACAAATATTTTTACAGACACGTATTTTGAAACCATATACATATATGATAAATGCGTACCTGTTGATGTGCTCGTTGCATACCAGGGGTACACGTTACACGAGGGACCTGCCCTGGTACAACGTGTTTTATCCTGACATTTTTTCTACCTTCTTCTGTAAATATTTCTGTAAACTGTTGGATGTAATGGTTTGCAAGAACCCTTGTACCTAGTGTAAACCTAGACAAAAAAATTGCGAGAATTTGCGTTTCGAATCAATTCTGCTGATTCCAATAAAATAAAAATCTATTTCAGTGTATTAACAGAACAAAAATTAAATGCAACGTAAAATAATACGCACCGACATGCAGACCCATTTTTCTCCCCTTCACGATGATTTTTATCCATGTAAAGCTCTCCCAGGTACTCAGAATTGGAAGGTCTTTGCAAGATTGAGAGCTTTATGTGATCTATTTCACCCTGACTCCCTCCAGTTTCTAATATATATTCTTCTATAACGTGTGGCAAACAGTCTTTTGTTTCTCGCGGGCGTTCGTATGCTTTTGCAAATCTGCCATAAGGTACAATAATACGGTATAATAATAAGGATATATAATTAGGAATAGAATAGCAAAAAAAACCGCTTGGAATATACCTTAAAACATCGATCGGTGTATTTGGTGGAAGTAACGGAGGATTTGTAAGTGAAGGCGGTGGGCAGGCAGTGGTTGTAACTACACCTCGTTTTGCTCTTAGTTTCTGCATTAAATCTTGTATTGTTAATCCCTCTGGTTGTGCCAATTGCTCCAATTTTCGCTTTCGATTCACTGTAACCTACGGCAAAGCAATACACGATCTTCACGTTATGCGACCAACTGAGCGTTATTTAATCTTAAACACAAGTGAGTCGAAAAGAAAATCCTACAATATAATCTGATCGTTCAAGGAGGCTCAGAAAGTAAAGGGTACCTGAGAAAACTTTTTGGCTTGTCGCATGAGTTGATGATCGGTAAGCAAAGATTTAGACTGTTTTAATCTTGTTGTAGCTAAGCTAGGAATAGGATTTGGATCCAGACAAAGAGGTCCTTGGGTAGCCGCAACTAAATGGGATTCTAGCATTAACCGTTCCTCATGACTCCAATCGCCATCATTAGTTAAGGTGGAGATGTCTGAGAGCACGCTCTAAAAAAAAAAGACATATACATGAGTACTGTTGCCATTAATTTGATTCTTGTTTCCCCTTTGTTTTTATGTAAAGAAACTTCTCTATCATTTGCATTAGTGTTACTCAAACCTCCTTTCCTCATACAATACTTCGAAAAAAGAAATTTTTAAATGGACCTTCATCCCAAGATTACTTCAATTATTTCAATTTTTCTTGAGCTTTTGAAACAGAAAAATTTTAACTAACACTTTTGACAAAGGGAAATGTGTTAATAGATACGTTTTTTCAGACATGATATACTCCTTTCCTCGCCAGAACATGAAATTCAACGTCACTGGTCTTAGGAATCATAGTTTGAGAAACACTAACTTTTGTCATGAATTAATTGATATACATTTTGTTACTTCTTACTTGCGTTGTAGGTTTCAGAAGTACATGATGAACTTCTGCTTTAGTATGAGGAAATGCTTTGCGGTAATCTCGAACTTCAGCTATTATACAGCCATCATAAAATAAATGAGAATGATTGCTTTCTAGTTGCTCCGCCAACATAGCGGGCAACTGGCCATTATCTATACACGAAAGCAGTTCACCCTGTTCGTAACCCATCAGTTGTGTTTCAGCTAATATTGAGTTTTTATCATATTGATTTCCCTTATCACTGTTCAATTAAATGGATTAGTTCTTTATTACTGACACGTTAATAAATAAATATTGCTACACACTTATCGGGGAAAATATAAAATATTTACCTATTTCTTATAGCTAATGAGTATCCTTTATTACCAGCATAGAGATTAACAATTAATGTATGTAAACCCTCTCTTTGCACCAATCTTCCCAAAAGATCACATTCATTTTCTAGATTATTCTGAATAAACAAATGCTATTGTTAGCATGTTAATATGTTAACTATTTAGGAAATAGTCATATCGAAGAGAAATAAGTAATAAGAATAATACAAAATATTAACTGTGCAAAAAACATACACATACCAACACGGAATCAGGCGTTGCATGAGGAACTTTTGTCAGTTCTTCAAAATATAATCTAGTCAATTTAGATTGAATGCTATGCTTAGAATGACTCTGTTCCTTCCTTTGAATAGATGATTTATCACATGTTAAACTTATAGAATTTTGTCCTTGAACATTTTTCCAACATTTAGATACTTGCTTGATCATATCCTGCACAAAAAAATATACATATAAGAATGACCTTTTGAAATTTGTGACTCGGATAAATATATACTTCTATATTGTATGTTCTGTAAGCGTAAATAAACTATAAAAATTATAATTACACTAATATCTTGTACTTTGTTATTTAATAATGTGCAAGTAATTAATACCTGAGCCTGCTGACACGCATCTTCCAAACTACAGGCCGTACCAATCATTTTAGTTTCTGATTACTAACACTATTTAATGTCATATCTGATACATTAATGAGTTTTCAAAATCTGAAATAATTTCACAGAATGTTAATTGTATTGTCCCCTTTACATTGTTCGATTACTCTACATGGAAACTCCAGTTTAGATGATTAGAAAAATGTATAATATTAATAATACATTGCACTATTAATTGTATATATTTGTCATAAAATTTTAGTTACTAATACAATATCATTACAATTATAAAGTAACACGTGTAACTGGATGTATTTATAAATACTTTAATATTCAATAAATTGCATTCCTTATGTACATTTGTTTCAAACTTAAACGAGTAAATTGATTCTTTGTTTATTCATTTATTTCCTTTTACTAAGTACTTGTATTTTATCTGTAGAAATTGAATAACAAAAATGTAATAGTACAATACCTAAATGTACATCTAAACAATGTTGCACAAATGTGTATACACCAATGTTGCGATGTGTGCATATATGTATGCATATAGATTATACAGTATTGTGGTGAAAATATTCAAAGAAAAACTAGTGATAACAATACTGAAGAAAATTTAGAGTAATTGATAAACACTTTATGGAAATAATACATTGGTCAAGAGGAAAAAAAATGTTAAAAGGAAAACTTTAGTAAATTAAAACCTTACGAATATTTGTTTATTGACGAGACTAGTATATTATTTATCTCATCTTTCAATTATTGTAAGAAATATTTTAAATATAATAATAAATTGAACGTAACATAGATGATTGGAAGATGAACTACCTGATAAATAAATCAGATTTGCAAAAACAGAAGGTTATGTACAAGTTATAAATAAATTTACGAGAATATGTTTTAATCGCAGCGTGAATCCATCGAATGTCAAAACAACCACGCTTTATTAGAGGTTATGTAAATGTTTATGAACTAATGTTAATTTGTATGAAAATGTTCCGAATAAAATGTAAACAATAGGTTATTTACCTTCATAGGATCCACAAAATGATCTAATAGTAAACATTGAGCACAGGATATGACTCAAGTTAATTTCCTTATCATAACCTCACACCAATTGATAAATAATACACGAGTTTAGAGATAATGAAAATACTTGTCAACGTGTCTCAACAACCAACAAAAATTATTTAGCGTCAAATAAATAATATTTACAAGTTAGAAACGTCATTTTAAGACACAATGTAACCTATTATACAAACACCACACAGTCATAGACTGGAAAATTGACCACATCTCTCCCCTAGCAAGATATTCAATTTATACTTCACAAGTTCAACTAGCATTGGAAACAACTAAAGACGAATTTTGTATTCCATGTTTGACACTGAATGTGCTTCGAAAGAAGACAGACATATCAGAAATAGTATTTAGTGCAAAGGAGAAATAGTACATTGAGAAATCTAACCAACATTTTAGGAAATCAAATCATGAAAGAATGCATAAATAATTATACTAATTGACTTGAGTATGATTGAAATTAAATATTTTTTTTATTAAGAAATTTATTATACTTAGATTTTAGAACTTTCCTCGGATTAAAATGTAAATATTTATTTCTTTTGTTTACCCTCGTTTGTGATTAACTGAATTTTAATATTAACTATTCGTAACCAATACACCAATAGGATTCCGTTCTTTAAATAAATTGTTCATGTTCAAGATTATGTTAATTCAAACCTAAGTTCAAGACGTAGACATTTTCTATCGAAGATCGATATTTGTAGGCACAACTCACTGTAATTTTGATAATATGTAATGATATGTTCTTCTACAACTATTTAATACTTAGTGAGAAATGCGCGAACTCAAGAGAATTTTAGGAAGCAAATTTTGCTTGTAAGATATACTACCATTTGTGCTTCTAAGTAAGTAACAATATTTCAACAAATTGGCTTTTGTAGAACAGAAAATTAGTTAATTATTTAATACTCCTCTGCATTGTAATTTCTAACTTTTTCGGAATACAAAATTGTGTTTAGAAAAGAGTAGACATCTTTATATTTTTAATAGTATCATACTATTACTTATTATACTTATATATTTTTGTAAGATATCTTTCATGCATATTTAATATTTATTATCGTTTTTAAACTACTCTCACATTGATATTATTTTAAGTAACATGATTCTAAACATTTTTTGCATTGTCAGACTTAAATATTGAAAAGTATACAATGTATATTATTACTAAAATAGAAATTCAGTATTTTATATTCTAGTTCGTAAGAATAATAAATTAATTATGTTTATTTGATTCAAAGTTTATCATATTAATGTAAAGTTTGGCTCCACGTCATACATTAATGAAGTAGTTAATATTTCATGTTTTAATAGAAAGATCAAGTTTCGAGGACAATAAATCTATCTATTGGTAGGGAATACTTTTTATGAAAGTAATACATACATACTTTCTATACTGCTTTTTGTTTATAATGTAATTTTATATCATACAGTTTACATTTCAAGTGGTTCGACTATCCCGCCATTTAAAATATAGTTTGCACATTTGGCTCAAGGGGGTTAACATCATCTTTAATCGACATCGTAAAACACCAGTCTACATAATTTTACTAGTGATTTGCATTTAGTCTTAACGAAGATACAGAAAATGTATCGTTCATGACTATCAATAAAACGAGAGAATTATTGCGAATTGATTGTACTTCACGTAAAAGAGTACGCACGCTACGAGTTGTATCAATGTATGTACTGTGACAAAAATTCGTGTTTTCGTTCAGTGATCGTAAATTCATAGTAATTGTTCGAAATTTTAACTGATTTGTTCTGTGTTGTTTTAACTTATTAATGACATTCGAACTTTAATATTACAATCAAGAATAATGGGTGTTGGCCTCAAACCATTAGAATTTACGGATTGTTTAACCGATAGTCCCTATTTTCGAGAAAATCTTCATTACCATGAACGTGAATTGGAGAAGACCAGCCAACAAATTAAACGACTCATCAAGGAGGTCAAAGATCTTTTATTAGCTGCCAAAAGTAAGTTTACTCATCGAGCGCGCGATAAGGTTTTCGTACGTTCGTGTAACAGCTGCTGTTATCTTCTTGCTTTACTTGAATATGTTCCAAGGACATATTTTATTTATTAAATTTTCAAATTCGAAGCACATTGTTATTAAAATTGATGTTGTCACTACTTATTTGTCCGTATTCTAGGTTATTGGGCATGATTCTTTATATTTTTAATTCAGAATAAATAGATTAATTAGTTCGGTTGAAAATTTCAATGCCTGTTTATCATTATTATTATGTATATAAGTACATATTTACAATTATAATAAAACGTACTGTTAATTAACACATTGATCACAGAACTTAAATCAACAAAATTTCTCGTGGCCAGGAACATTGGCTTATTGGAATTTAGGCTTACTCCCTAGGCATTTTTGTTGTTGTTATCCTTTTGTTTTCTTCAAATTACTTCTATCGTGGAAGGCTCAATAATCTTGAGAGACATTGAACCTGCAGTGGCCATGGGGGATGCTGCAATCTATGTGTTAAATAATACATATTATAAAATCATAACTATGACAACAATTATAACAAACTTTTCTTTTGCAGATCTATCCAGAGCCCAGAGAGCATTTTCCAAAACATTACAGAATTTTAGTTTTGAATGTATTGGAGAAACTCAAACAGAAGACGAAACGCACATATCACAAAGCCTTAAGGAATTTGGTAAACTTATTGCATCAATAGAGGATGAGAGGGATCGCATGGTATGCAATGTTTATAGTACATAAAATGTTTCATATATATTAAATGAAGGAATACTTATTATTGGATGAAAATAATTTGGAATAGATTGTTTAAAATATCATTTAAATTATGATTAGTAGAATACTAATATTTATATTTAAAAATACATTATTTCTTCCCATGTGAAGGGTTAAGCGATACAAAATGATCGTGCAACAGTGTATATGATTGTCTTGAGGGCCATAATGTTGCTTTGTTTATCTATTCAATTACAGAACTGGCATTTAAAATGTTTCAGTATTATGAACATATGAACAAGTTATTGTTTTCAATAAAAATTATATTTATTTGTTTGTAAGATGCTAAAGGTTCTAAAGAAATAAAAAAACTTTGTTCTTATAGAAGGAGCTGAACCTATGGTTATGTAATGGTATATTTTTTAAGTAATATTTTTAATCAAAAAGTTCTTTCTATTTTCCGCATATTAGATTATGTTTATTTTGTTTTATATACATACATTCTTTGAAAGCAAATTAATTTAGTTATATTACTATGTATATACTAGATCATGTTTCTGAATGCACATTGTTTTCTTATTGGACTACATGAAAGGTTCTAATATCCTAATTAACATTCGTCTTCGTGAAAGAAACTGGGTTTTGATACGTTAATGCATGTAGTTATTACCCATAACATTTTTCAGCATTTGAAGCGCACATAATAATAAAAATTATAATATTTTTGTAACAAGTTATATTCTTAATTACTTTGAATATACTGGGTAAGACATATATTTCAAATACATGTTATGCAAAAAGAGGACTTTCCTTGAATAGCTGGGCAAAGATTTCTGTTTTGCTTGTTTTATTATAGCAATTTTTAACGCATGTGCGTGGACATAGGACACACACATACATTAAAATTTTTTTTTCTATGTGGTGAATGTTTTCTAGTCTTGTTAACAATTTATCCATTATACTTTCTCCTCTCATGCTGTCATAATAAAAGATTTTGACATTTATGTACGTGACATTATGTATATGGCGATATGTACCACATATTCTTTTCTTTACATTATAACTAAGTATGTGCGTTCTTCAATGCATAAATGTATACATAATGAAATAATTAATTGGCAACCAGAGAAACTTTAACATTAAACATGTTTTGCGCTTTTTTAGAAATTACGAAATTATTTGTGCGGTTAATAGATTTGCTTTTCATTAAGTAATTACATTTTATTTTATTGATGTACGCCTTCTAGATTATCATTAGAAATAATGCAATTTGTTTAACTAGCTTTCGTGTGAATACTACCAAGTAGAACAAATAAAATCAATTCTCCAATACGATTCATTTATGTATTAGAAAGATGGCGATTTTAGATGAAATGGGAATGAATATTAGAGATATTAGAGTTAATAGATTGTTTGACACATTTTGAAGATTGTTTAGTCATTTAATTAACTCTCAAATTGTGGATGAGTATACGGAACTGTCTAGCAAATATACTTCTATTACGTCCGATATGTAGAACATGGTTTCTACTATTTCTGTTTCAAATAAATATGTCTTAACTTTCTCTCACGTATTAATTTGTTTTTGCAATATTGCTTTTGTAATGAACATTCACAGCACACCTCGCAAGATAGTTATTAATTTATTGTATATACTGATTTAGTAAGTTACATTTACTTTTCGTTCCTTTTACTTATGTTTAATGGTGATATTGTGTACATATGTGAGTGTGCGCACATACGATTCTTATAATATCGTTACATAATGTATTTTTCATATACATTTATTTTAATAAAATACAATTTTTGCTTATTAATTTAATTGCGTACAAATTTCACCACTGTAGAAATGTTAGTTAATTCGATAATTCCTGTTTCTAGCTTGAACGTGCGTACGATCAAATTATACTTCCCTTGGAGAATTTTAGAAAAGAACATATTGGGGGAGTTAAGGTAATATAACAATTGTTATATAGCTAATATGTCAAATAATAATTACTGACATGAATTAAAATGAAAAAATTTTTGTAATATAATATGAGTTTAGAATCCAATAAAGTTAATAGGTTTTTGTAATGTAACATTAATAATATATAAAATTGAATGCGCTTACAGGACGGGAAAAAGAAATTTGAGAAACAAACGATTAAATTTTGTCAGAGCCAAGAACGTTACTTGAATTTGTCTACAAAAAAACAGGACAATGTTCTTCAAGAGGTATGAATATTATGAAAATGTACATAACACTAAGAGAATAATAATGTTTTATTTCACATAATACAATACACATTATGCTTAGGCGGATGCAACACTGGAAATGGCTGAAAGGCATTTTTGTCAAGCTAGTCTAGAGTATGTATTTTTGCTTCAAGAAGTACAAGAAAGAAAGAAATTTGAATTTGTTGAAACAGTAAGTCCCATCCATATAATAGCTTATTATATCGAATGATTGATAATTATTAATTAAGAATAATATGAATTGCAAATAATAACAACAACATTCTTTCAGCTACTGAGTTTTATGTTTGGTTGGTTAACTTATTATCATCAAGGACATGAAGTTGCAAAAGATTTTAAACCTTACATGACTGAACTACAATTAAAAATACAAAAGGTTTGTTTAGGCTTTCGTTTATTGTTCTACTGCTTACGAAGAAAGCATTAGTACTACAGAAGCACGACTCTAAAACCTGATCACTTACATTAGCACTACTCAAATGACGAAAAGATTGCTTTGTGCATTATAACATTGATTTATAAAAATCTCTCAAGTATATTAGGCATTGTTGTCTCACATTCCATTAGTTCAAGTATTACGTATAATATTTTAATAGTATTTTTATCGTAATATTCTATTACTTCTTAAGACCCAGAAAATCATTTTGTATAATTAATTGTATAACATAATTCTTTTGTTTTCTGATATTAATGTCATTATAAAGATGTGATACAATACGCCCCAAATATCTTGCAATGGCTATTTGGAGTACATATAATTTGGGTATTTTTAAATGTTTCGTTTGTGCACTTTAAAGTATTTTTTAATATTAGTAATTCTCTTTTTTAATTGAGTTTTTAACGTTCAAACTACTGGTAGAAATACTTAATTGTAATTTCCTACTAAATTATTGTGTGGTGCAAATATTATTAGGATAACAGCATGACAAATAGCTTACTAATTTTCAATTTTATGTGTGCGTGTGTGTTTTACAAGACTAGAGAAAATTTCCTTGCTACCCGGGATAAAACAGAATCACTTATGAATAAAATGAAGGATATGAAAAAGGTATGTAATATATTTTTCGAAAATATATATAATTGCTTGAACAATTCTATAATATCGTGCATTGAAGTTTCGTAATAAACCTGGATATATCTATAAAAAAAATATCATGCATATAATAATAAAATTAGTAGATACGCTGCCTGTCGTATTTGAATTATGAGAATGTCATTATATCGCTACAATTTTCGTAATGTATTAATGGAAGCACCAGTAATATTTTCATTTTATAGTCTGCTGTAGAAAGTGGGGTCAATAAACTGTGCACACGCGAAGGCTATTTGTTTCTAATGGAAAAAAGTAAGTGTACAAACTTGTATACAATATACGGCATTATTATAAAATATTATACAAAATTGTACAATTTTGCAGAAGCATTTGGCACAACATGGACAAAACAATATTGCACATATCAAAAAGACAAAAAAGAATTTACAATGATACCTTACAACCAGCTAACAGGAAAGTTTGTAAGTGAACATTTATATTCTACTAAATACAATTGATTTATTATTAAAAGGAAACATATAATTGTATCATATTTTAATAGAGTAGTAAAGAAGTTTTAACATTGGCATCATGTGTACGTCGTTTGTCAGATACAATTGAGAAACGGTTTTGCTTTGACATCACTACTGTTGATAAGTAAGTAAAAGTTAAACTAAACATCACAAAACTTGCTTTCTACATTTTTTTTATACTTATAGTAGAACTTAAAATGATTTATCTAATCAGATATTATTTTATGTTTAAATGTCTATTCTTCAAAGTTTGATACGTTTTGCATTTTTGGGAGTTTAAGGTAGGTGTTTAGCTAAGATAAGCTTAATAATGTGAATCTTTTTCTTCTCAAATTAAATTTCACGTTATCAATAAGTTTTTAAAATTAAGGTGTATTTTCGATTATGTAACGATAGTAATCGAATTTATATAGTAACTGAATTTCAATAAACGGTAACTCTGTAAATAAGTATTAAGAATTAACAAACCTTATGTTAAATTTAATTTGCTGTAAATAATTCGACCTACCATTCGTTTTATACACTATATAAACGCAAGTTATAATTTATATAAATTTTCAAGCAGTAAAATAACTTGTTTTAAATGTAAAAATTTGATAGAAGTTCATAGTTTCGGTGTCCGACTGCACGTAATTTATTTTCGTTGATTATATTTCAAAATTCTTGTTTTGCAGACCGAATATATTGTATACATTCCAAGCACTTTCGGAAGAAGATAGAAAATTATGGTTAGACGCCATGGATGGTAAAGAACCAGTAGGTATTAATTAGCAGTGAATTACTGGTGTAATAACATTTTGAATGACAAGCAACTAGATATTAATACAGCATCTTTTATCATTTGAGAGCTATCCTGTGGTTGGCATATCTACAAAGTCTGAAGAAACTGTTTTAGATGAATCAGGCTTCATGTTTATATCGAAATGCATTGCAGCACTGGAAGAAAGGGGTAAGAAAAACATTAATATCTTTTGTACATTGCGCTTCACAATATCTGATAATATTATTCTACAAAAAGGTAGTTGTAACTGTAATTCATTGTTCTTTTAGGCCTCGAAGAACAAGGTTTATATAGAGTAGTTGGTGTTGCTTCTAAAGTAAATAAGCTTCTAGCAATGGGATTAGATAGAAGGAAATTAGACAAATTGAATCTGGATGACCGCTTCGTATGGGAAAGTAAAACAATTACTAGTGCGCTCAAAACGTATTTAAGGACACTGTCCGAGCCGCTAATGACATTTCGACATTATAATAGTTTCATTTCAGCTGCGAGTGCGTATAGGTATTCTCTATAATATTGTTTTATTTGAAAGCCTCGAATTAAGAGTATTATTTTTTTTATATTAAATGAAATGTGTAAATGGTTTAAGTATATTTTAAATATAATTCATCTTTTTTTGTTCTACGTTAATATTTTTATTATTAATTTCAACAGAACAAGAGATGAAAGAAGCGCGTATTAGTGATATTCATAATCTTGTTTACCGATTACCGAAAGCAAATTTTAATATGCTGGTACTTCTTATAAGACATCTCTGTAGGTAAGGATGCGTAATGTTATGCCACTGAAAATGTCGATTTCATTAAATATTCTCGATTTGAGAGTTTGCATACTGTAGTTATATTTATATAATTCTATTGTTATCGCAGTGTGGCGAAAAAGAATGATAAGAATTTAATGACTGTTGGCAATTTGGCTGTATGTTTCGGTCCATCATTATTAAGACCAGAAGAGGAGACTGTTGCTTCTATAATGGATATTAAATTTTACAACATTGTAGTCGAAATTTTAATTGAAAATTGCGAAACGATAATTGCTGGTCCACCACAAGATACTGTACGGTCAACGCAAATTGCAACACAGAACACCGCTACCTCTAGATTGCAACGTATTAATGCAGAAGATGGTTCGACATCATCTGGAAATGGTACCCCTTTTGTAAGGTACCCAGCACACTCTAATGTATCATCGCCACATGGACATGTAAGATCTATATTAAATTAATCTTACAAACGAAACTAAGACTAGAGTTTACGTCGATTATACAAAACCATAACCGAAGTATGATGGTATATTAACCATAACATTATCTACATAGCACGTTACAAGATCATACTATGATGGCCCAGTAGCAGTTACAAAGGCAACTGTAGATGATCGAAAAAATGGTGACTATGAAGAAACAGAACACGCTAGTCATAGGATACCAACATATTTAGATAGTCGAAGTGGACGTGTTAAATTAACGAACGCGAATCTTAGGTACCATTCCGCAGATAAAGGTTATTTGAATTGTTATTTAAAAAATGCATTTGTTCCATGTTTACGTTCTACATATTTATAACTGATACTATTTTAATACATCTAGTATTAACCAGTGGCAATATGAGTAGCTCGAGTGAATCAATTGCTTCTGATCCTCACTCGTTTTCATCTGATTTGCCGGTGAAACAGAAACGCGGTTCTATGATGTCTGTACATTGTGCATCGGGTTATGCTCAACGGAGCAATCCATCAGTATCTGTGTAAGACTTTCTGATGCTAACTAGCAATTTTCCTTTTTTTGTATATGTTTTATGAATACGTATAATTTTAATTATAGCGTTAATACATCACCTAGTAGTGGACGTTCAAGCCCTGCGCAAGTACCTGGAATTTGGTGAGTCGAAATTTTTGTTAATTCTACATCTTTTCTTGTAATTTACTAGATTAAGAATGAACAATTCTATTTTTCTCAGGAGAGTCCGCACTTTATATGCTTGCGTAGCCGAAAGCGATGGAGAATTAACATTTGAACCAAATCAAATCATTACAAATGGTAAGAAAAAAGCGGTATCTTTGAAAATAAAACGTACTTAACACAAGTGAATTATAAATGTAGGACTGATGTTAATATTTAATTCCAGTGAAGGCCTCTTTTGAACCAGGTTGGTTGGAGGGAACATTAAATGGTAAAACAGGTCTTGTCCCAAAGAATTACGTTGAACAATTGCCTTGAATTTGGGAAAGCCAAAGAGTGCCTAAATTCCTTTCTACATTCCTTCGCAGTAGATTTTTTTTCTTTTAGTGCTATTGCCTATTGATACATATGTTTTGCCAAAACAGAAATGTTTGGATGACATATGCGGAACACAGTGTTTTATATTTAAATTCCTTTTGGTACAATTTACATAGTCAATTATATATACATATTACATATAAATATATACATACGTATATACATCTTCTATTTATTAGGAGCCTTTTTGCTCAAAACGTCTATTATGTATATAATCAACTGTAGAAAGATTTATATATACTTACATATATAGTGCTAATATATTAAATATTTAAATATATTTGTACTAAAAGATATTGCTTGAATATGTAGCTTGTAGGAGATCTCATAGGCAATAACATTTGTTTATATCGCGATAATCTGTACGCGTATTACGTGCACGCACGTGTACAAACGTATGATATCAGAATGTGATAAAATAAATAAATACCAAATATAATCAGAAACTTTAATAACATAAAGATTACATTAACTTAACTGAATATTACAAAAAGTGAATGTATATTATACTAGTTCGTTACATATTTATTCTCCTGTTGCATTCATGCTAGCACATTATTTAAATGTAAAAAAGTTAAGACAAACTATGAAGAGAATGTATCGAAGGAAGTCGCATAAATATTACCTGTAATGAACAATCTTTTTTATATTTACGAATAATTTCCAACTGCAAATCAAATTAACAATAGAATATAACTGTAATAAATGGATTTGATTATCTGCAAATATTTCATGTGATGTCAGTAACTGAAATGGCAGTTCGTTAAAATGAAAATATCAATTAATCGAACGAAATTTTTTAATTATTTATTCCCCATTAAGCATTCGTAATGTTTAGGAAAACGGTTTTATTTTTACGTTAGATGGAATTTAGTTAGAAGAAGTATTATTATTTATCTAGGGATTCAAAATTGTAACTAATTTCAGAAACTTTATTATGCATGAAAAGTTAGTTAAGGCTCGAACCTAATATATTTTTATTGCCTGTAGTGATGCGAAGGAAATGTGTAAGGAGTTAAATACTTTGAAGAAGCTCATAATGTGATAAGATGTTATTTTCAAGATATTATATTGCGCGAGGTATTCCTAATTTTTTTTAGATATAGTATATATTCGTTACTGTAACTTTATAAACCGTAAGCAAACATATTCGTCTACCTATAATACGATGACTTGTGGATGGATCACCTGTAAAGTAATTATAAAAGGAAAAAAAACAATACACGCACTCTGTTTCTTGTTGATCTATTATGTTAAAATTATTCGATAGAATATCATTCTAAATGCGTCACATCATACATGCATTAATTTTTTTACAGAGTAAGATTTTATATCAACGAAAATGTGCCATATTTCAAAAATTTTCATAAAATCTGAAAAAGTGCATATGTACTTGAAGAACTTGCAAAAATCTTAGTTACCATATTAATTCGTGTCAGTCAAATACAACACTTACACGTTTTCTATAATATAAATAGACCATATTTTAGGTTCCATGCATTGAACCTGACTCGCCTTGTATAAAAATAGCATACGTATAATACGGAATTACATTTTATAAAAAATTACATTAATTATTGTCTTATGATACAATAAGGAAAATATTAATTTATTATATAAATGCTAAGATCCGAGATGTAAAAAAATATGCTTTTGTTAAAAACAATAATGTCATTTTGATATTTTTCACCGAATAATGAAGGAATGATTTAAAACGGAAATTTATATTAAGTCTACACTTTCAAGTTGTACACCGTTTCAATTTTCCTTTAAATTGTTGTTCAAGTTTGTCAAATAAATCTCCATTCCCAAGCATCCTGCTTTCAAAGCATTTTTCTCTACACTATTCCATATAGAACTCATGAATAAAGTGTAACACAATATCGTAGTTAAAAAGATACGCCCTATATTAAGAGCAATGATCACGGCAAAAGATGTAACAGAACAATCCAATCCCATAGACCAAATAAGTGGAATAATTAATATACTACCTAATAACAAATACCAATATCGATGTCGGCGAATATATTTCAATGATGTTTCACATATGTTTATAGCTTCTTTTAATGAATCTCTGACATCTACTTTCGTGTGTTGAAATTCTCCTAGAAAATTAAAATCATAAGTACTAAATCCATATCGTTTGTATCGTTTTGTGTCCAATAATTATAATTATGCTTACCAAGGCTAAATTTAAAAGTTGCCATAACAGCCTCATGGTCAGAATAGCTGAAGTCTTTGTAAGGTATTCGCTTTGGAAACGGATGTTGAAAATTTGTTACTTCTATCTATAAACCATTAAAAAGATATCAATAATGTACATAATGTAAGCATTGAATCAATCTACCTTTATCTTCTTTGTACCATGGTACAATATATGATCTATCCGTTTTCCTTCGGGTAAAGTTCTTGCTAATTTCGCACTGGTATAACTATTGTTGGCACATTCGTTGGTTCCTAAATTACTCGAACTATTTGAGCAAGTATCCGACAAACCAGCCACGCCGCATATGATTCTATATGCTAAATCTTGCGGTTCTGTGTTAAGGTCACCTGCTAATATTACAGAATCGGCTGTACCGCAAGTTAATCTGACAAACTGGGCAGTATCGAAAGCCTGTAAAACTCTATGCGCTGTGTATTCGTCATTGTATCTATTGTACTCTGCATGTAACTGAAATATTAAATACTTATTAATACGTTGTGGAAACAGCGAACAAAACGATTTGTACATAAGAACTTACATGTGCAATATAAATATTAATGTTCATATCATAAATTTGCAGTCTGCAAAGTCCAACGCCTTTCCCTCCGAACCAATCACCGTGATATATTTTATGTGCATATCCATTTAAAGGCCATTTATGAAACATTACATCCTTAATAGGAAATCGAGATAACATACAAATGCCTGAGCCAACAACGCCACTAGAATTCGCACGAACATGAATATTATTATCAAACGAGTATTAGAAATAAAGCTTAACCCTCTGCTACTAACGTGATCGCCAATGTCTGTCTCTGAGACCTACATTTATTGTACACTGCATTGCTTTATATGATCGTTTTAGCAGATCGTATCCAAGCTCTGACCGCTAATATTATTAGCTTTATAAATACAATATGAATTAATGTCTGCTACATTCATTGATTAGAATAAAATCTTTGGCCATCGCCGGGTAGCTGTGGCACAGTTGTATGTTTCACAGAGTTTGTGTGCTATGATAATTTCAGCAATTTCCTTGATGTCTCAAGAGATATATGGGCCAATGGTGTAGATGAACTTTTCCCATATATCATACACTTCCATTTCACTTATATTGATACCTTATTGTATATTAGCATTAGGTAGAAGAGTACCAAGACTCGTGTGTCGCAGATCTCATTTATTCTACAGTTATCAGTAAGAATTATATACACAGGATATTTGGTTGTGCGTTAGTAACTGAGGGTTAACATGAAATCTGAATGTAGATACCTATAAAAATAATGCGAATAAGGTAATTTTTCTAGTGTCTTAGCTTTTAACATTTTGTAGTCATCGACTGACCACACCTCTTGCAAACAAATTATATCATAATTTTCTGTAGCAAACTTTTCTGCAATTGCTGACATTCGGGCCATCCTGTTTTTCGAAACATATGGTATACCCCTAAAATATATAATGTGTTATAGAAAATTGTTCGATCAACATAGAAATATCTTGCAATTTAAACTAAATACAAGGTTATAAATGTAAATTCTTTATTATATCGACAATTTCACTTACCAGCAATTTAAAGTTAATATATTTATTGACATCTCTTCTGTCATTTTAATGTATGTACTAATGGCCACAATTTTTTAACATATATTTATTTCTCTGCAAAACTGCGATATGATATTTACTATTTTCTTTTTTTTCGTAATCTTTTCAAATGTTTATTGATGGACATACGTGCTATGTGTACCGTTCCAGGCAATCTGTCGAATTATTGAATCATTTAATAGAAAGTGTAAAAGTACGAAGCTTATCTCCTAATAAAATTACAACTTTTTGTTGTTTCTTATATCACAGGTCCAACTAGCGCTTTTGTGATCGCGCATTTTGTTCTTTGTTTGCTACTATTTTGCGCAATGCGATTAAATGCATTTCCTTACACGTGTATGCGATATAAGTATATAGGATATCATACATTTTATCTCTGAGCAATGATTCTCAACTTTCTTTAACAAATAGCGTTATTGAGAAACGAAATTTCTGCTCCCACATTATCTTTATTTAAACCTAAAAATGCAATAATAGAATGTAAATTAATGCATGTTTTTATAATCGTTAAATAAAAGTTAAACGTTTCAATAAAAATCTATTAAAATCTATTATTATTATTTACGTTTTATACAAATTTCAGGCTATTTCGTACATAGTATAATAGGGTAATCGATACTTTTAAGTACATGTAACTGTTATCGCATTCATTCTTTTCAATCTTTAAATAATCCGTTCCAATCGAATTATTTGACTAAAGCGAATGGGCATTACAATTAATAATAAATGTAAAAAGTTTCATTATTCTATATGTTTCTATAGAATATGTTCTGCTATATGTTCATTCTATATGTATTCTAATTATATTGGGGTATGCATACATATAGTTTTGTGAAAAATATTTAATTCGTCACAAACAATAATAATCTATGTGAATTATTGAATAATATTATAAGTGACAGGGTCAGTAGAATATTATAAAGAATTTTTTGTTTGAAACTTGGAATACTATGTTTATGTAGCTGCGGATAGTGCGCAAGTATTGTTGACAGGATAATCATCTCATGTTTTGTAGCAAGGGGGAGGACTGTTAGATATAATTGTGCCCGTTTACGCTATAATTGGAGATTATACTATTAAAATATGTTGAATATGTTGTAAAATATTGAATAATTACTTCTATCAATCAAATAAAGCATCGAAGTGTTTAATATATTTGTCTGTACAGAAACGTAACCTCTATCGAGGTAAGAATCGCAAAAGTAATTATATATTTTAATTAAATCTTATATAAAAAGTCTTTCACTTGCACGATCACAAACTAACTCGGGCAATCTCTAATTTGAAAGACAATGTCATTTAATAAAAGCTTCTAAAATAGATCGATTAATTTCTCTCCATTACATTTTTAATGAGATTTAATTGTTAATAGTTCCGGATATTTTTGTTTAGGTTTGATTTTATTTCACAATGGCCACTGATAAAGTAACGTTGGGCGACGCATTATCCAATGTTGATGTACTTGATGAATTTACATTGCCGGATGAACAACCTTGCATCGAGGCGCAACCATGCTCTGTAGTATATCAGGCCAATTTTGATACTAATTTCGAAGATAGAAATGGATTTGTTACTGGTATTGCTAAGTACATAGAGGAAGCTACAGTTCATGCGAGTTTGGTAATTCTTGGGAATTTATTATAAGATATTAAAATATAAAATTCTGATTTTCATTGTAGCATTGCTTATTATATCAATGAACAATAAATTGGTATTTCTATGTAAGATATTCAATTAATATTATTGTTATAATGTACTATATTATTTTTATTTGAAAGAACGAACTATTAGAAGAAGGTTTGAAGCATGCTGTAATGTTATATACATGGAGGTGTTGTTCCCGTGCTATTCCACAGCCGAAATCTAACGAGCAACCCAACAGGGTAGAAATTTACGAAAAGACAGTAGAGGTGTTAGCACCTGAAGTAAATAAATTACTGAATTTCATGTATTTCCAGGTATGTGTACAAATATCAGGAGAAACTCTTTTTTTGTACATTATACCGATATTTAATCTGTAAAATATAAGTAAAAATAAGCATTTAATGTTTGTCTTTAGGGAAAAGCAATTGAAAGATTTTCTGGAGAAGTGAAACGTTTGTGTCATCATGAGAAAAGAAAAGATTTTGTTTCCGAAGCATATTTACTTACTTTAGGAAAATTCATTAACATGTTTGCAGTATTGGATGAGCTGAAAAATATGAAATCTAGCGTGAAGAATGATTATTCCACGTACAGAAGGTGATTATTATTTCAACTTTCATCGTAACTTTCATTGTAACAAGAGACCTTTGGATAAATAAAAATTGTATCTCTATTTCAGAGCTGCGCAATTTCTTAAAGTTATGTCCGATTCGCACACACTTCAGGAGTCACAAAATTTATCGATGTTCTTGGCTACGCAAAATAGAATTCGCGATGCGGTGAAGGAAAATTTAGAAAAAATTACAGGATACGAAGAGCTGCTCGCGGATGTCGTCAACATTTGTGTTCATATGTTTGAGACAAAAATGTACTTGACCCCAAACGAGAAACACATGCTAGTAAAAGTAATGGGATTCGGTTTATTCTTAATGGACAGTGAACTTTGCAACATCAACAAGCTGGATCAGAAAAAGAAATTGAAATTGGACAGAATCGATAGAATCTTTAAAAACCTGGAAGTAGTACCTTTGTTTGGTGACATGCAAATTGCACCTTTTAATTACATCAAACGTTCAAAACACTTTGATGCCTCCAAATGGCCGTTGTCTTCTTCGTCAAATAGTATAAGTCCACAAGCCGATCTTATGGTTCATCTTCCACAAATCAGGGAGGACCATGTAAAATACATTAGCGAATTGGCCAGGTAGTAACAATTATTTACAATGTTTAGATTTACCAAAGAATATCAGTCCTTAAATTTATAAAAGGTATCGTTTGTGTTTAAATACAGATATAGTAACGAAGTAACAACAACGTACAAGGAATGCGGTAGTGATTCAGAAAATCGGGAAACTGCAGAATTGGCGTTACGTGGATTGCAATTACTTTCCCAATGGACAAGTGTTGTAACAGAACTTTATAGTTGGAAACTGTTACATCCTACTGACCACCATATGAATAAGGAATGTCCTCAGGAGGCTGAGGAATACGAAAGAGTGAGAGATATATTTATTATTTTTATTATCCAGTATTGAATTTGCATTAATACTTTTTCTTTTTTTCTTTTCATTTCTAGGCTACACGTTATAATTACACGGATGAAGAAAAATTTGCTCTGATAGAAGTTATTGCGATGATCAAAGGACTGCAAGTTTTAATGGCGCGTATGGAAACTGTTTTTATTGACGCAATACGTAGAGATATATATGCAGAATTGCAGGATTTTGTGCAACTTATATTACGAGAACCACTTCGCAAAGCGATTAAAAATAGGAAGGATCTTATTAGAAGGTTTGTGCATTCTTGTTTTTGCAAATAACATTTTTCCTATCGTATCTATTCATGGAAATATAATTTCGTTCGATTAGTTTGCAACGTATATCATCATTAACACTGTTTCTTTTTTAGTATAATTGTGTCTGTCAGAGAAACTTGTGCTGATTGGCATTTCGGTGTAGAACCATTAGGTGATCCTGCGCTAAAAGGGAAAAAGGATCCTGACAACGGTTTTGGTATTAAAGTACCGCGTCGAAATGTTGGTAAGATTTAAGCATAGCTAAATTTGTTTTTTGTATGCTTTGAATTTCTCCATATTTTAAAGGACACGTTGTGCTTATATCTTAGGGCCCTCTTCAACACAGCTTTACATGGTTCGCACAATGTTAGAATCATTAATTGCGGACAAAAGTGGGGGAAAACGAACTTTAAGGAAAGATATTGATGGTCAATATCTTGTGCAAATCGATCAGTTTCACAAGACCAGCTTCTATTGGAGTTACCTTTTAAATTTTAGTGGTTGGTATAAATCAATTCGTGTGTTATATGGGCCACATATTAGCCAAAACGGTTAATTGCACCTTTTGAATTTTAACATTTATATGAAAAATAAATATCCTTATTTTGTTTTGTGGAGTTAACCGATGTAGCCAGTGTGCGGCTTAAATATGTGTATGTATATTACATATTAACGCAATTTCCGTTAATTTGAATGACCTTGCTTTTAGAATCGTTGCAAGATTGTTGCGATTTATCCCAATTATGGTACAGAGAATTTTACCTAGAAATGACCATGGGTCGGAAAATACAGGTAATTAAGACTGCATTCACCGCTTTTCTTATTATATACTATAAACAGGGAGTAGCGTTTACCCAAAAGATTTCTAGTCTGTATCTATTCGGTTTTTAACAAACACAATGATAAATGTTTTGTATTAATATATCGAAAATACTACCAAAATAACATTTTGTGTGGTTAATTTCATGACTAGAAATGCCAAGTACGTCACCAGCATAATGAAGAATGCAGCGACTTGATCACAATGGAGAAACGCATTCAGGTACTTTGTTAGAAACGAATGATAGTTACAAAGTTTATTGATGTTTATAATTTGCTGTAGTGATAACTATCAATATGGTTTGCAATTTTCATTATTACTATACATATTATTTTGTACATTCATGTGAAATCAATGTATGGCTACGAGGGTAATTTTATTAATGCAACTGTGCAAAGTACTCTGTGTGATCATTTTAAAATGTTCAATTGTTATTGAGATTTTTTATTATATTATTCCTTAATAAGCATTGCAATTAATAGCGTAACACATTCTTACTACTATAGTGGTTTTATATGTGTAGATGCTAAAACTTATTAACACATGTTTCAGTTTCCTATCGAAATGTCTATGCCATGGATACTGACTGAACATATATTACGAAGCAAAGAACCATCAATGATGGAGTGAGTGAAATAGATATAAACATTTCATGACCTGGAAAATTGTTTTAAAATACTGTGTTTTGTTTGTAGGTATGTTTTATATCCGCTTGATTTGTACAATGATAGTGCATTATATGCTCTAACTATATTCCGTAAGCAATTTCTTTACGATGAAGTAGAGGCTGAAGTGAACTTATGTTTCGATCAGTTTGTTTACAAACTTAGTGAACAAATCTTCGCTCATTACAAGCAATTGGCAGCAAGCATATTGCTGGACAAAAGATTTCGCGTAGAGTGTGTTGCATTGGGGGCATATTTACTTCCATATCCACGAGCTAATAGATACGAAACATTGTTAAAACAAAGACATGTTCAATTACTCGGAAGAAGTATTGATTTGAATAAATTAATTACCCAACGTATTAACGCAGATATGCAAAAATCATTGGATTTAGCAATTAGTAAATTTGAATCTGGAGATATTACTGGAGTTGTGGTGAGTGGAATCGCATTAATATATAAATATTAATATATAATATATAATAATGATAGATAACGCCTTAATTTCTAATTGATACATATATTTTATTTATTTCAGGAACTAGAAGGACTGTTACAAGTGAATCGTCTTACTCATAAACTTTTAAGCAAATGGTTGGCGTTGGATGAATATGATGCTATGTTCCGAGAAGCGAATCACAATGTTTTAGCTCCGTATGGAAGAATCACGCTTCACGTATTTTGGGAACTGAATTACGACTTTTTACCAAATTATTGCTATAACGCAGCAACAAATAGGTAGAACATTATAATTCAATATAGAGAAACAGAATTTCCACAAATTTTTTCTAACAAATTCGAAACACAATAGATTTGTAAAATGTCGTGGACTTCAATTCGTGCAACCGGTACATAGAGACAAACCATCTCAAATGTCCCATCATCATCTCTGGGGAAGTAAGCAGTTAAATTTGGCATATAGCACACAATACGGGCAATATTCTGGATTCGTTGGTCCACAACATTTCCGCACAATGTGTAAACTTCTTGGATATCAGGGCATTGCAGTAGTGATGGAAGAATTGCTGAAAATTGTCAAGTCTCTAATTCAAGGAAGTTTACATCAATTTACCAAGACATTAATGGAAGCTATGCCGAAAGTGTGTAAACTTCCAAGATATGATTATGGATCTCCGGGCGTATTGGGATATTATCACGCTCAATTAAACGACATTGTGCAATATCCGGATGCTAAAACTGAACTCTTTCATAATTTCCGTGAATTTGGTAACACAATTTTGTTCTGCCTTTTAATGGAACAGGCTTTATCACAGGAAGAAGTCTGTGATTTACTCCACGCAGCGCCATTTCAAAATATATTACCTAGACCGTATTGCAAAGGTAATAAAAGGTTTTTTAAAATAATAATGGATACGAATAATTTTAAATAAAAAATATTACAATAATTTGTATTCTAGAGGGCGAAAAGCCTGAAACTAAGCAGAAACGACTTGAAGCTAAATATGCAGCTTTACAAATTGTTCCGAATGTAGACAATTTAGGTACAGCTAAGGTGAATAACAAGAGAAAAATGTTTTCAGGCATTTGAAATACTAGATTCTTAAATCATTATTTGACCTTTTAGCAAGCCATGATTGCCAGAGAAGGGGATTTATTAACACGAGAACGACTTTGCTGCGGTCTGTCGATATTTGAAGTAGTACTAAGTAGACTACGTAGTTTCTTAGATGATCCTATTTGGGTGGGCCCACCTCCTGCGAATGGAGTAATGAATGTTGATGAATGCACAGAATTTCACAGATTGTGGAGTGCGTTACAATTTGTGTATTGCATTCCCGTTGGAGAAACAGAATTTACTGTCGAGTGAGTAGTATGTACAAGTAGAATGTATTTAGAATGGTGTATGGGAATAACGATTCCCATAACGCATATTCCCGATTCCCGAATAACGATCCCATTCAATATTATTTTTATTATAGAGAGTTATTTGGTGAAGGCTTGCATTGGGCTGGATGCGCCATGATAGTATTACTTGGCCAACAAAGAAGATTCGAGGCACTCGATTTTTGTTATCATATATTAAGAGTACAACGTGTAGATGGTAAAGACGAAAACGTCAAAGGCATTGTATGTATTTGTACAACAATTATATTACATTAAGTATCATTTTTTTCATTTCATTGTTTTTAAATCTCTTTAATCAATGTATATTCTTTCTTAACAGCATTTAAAAAGGATGGTTGATAGGATTAGAAGATTTCAAGTATTAAACTCGCAAATCTTTGCCGTATTAAATAAATATTTGAAGAGTGGAGATAGTGATGCAACAAGTGTTGAACATGTTCGATGCTTTCCACCTCCAATTCACCCCTCACCTGCTCATGGACAGCAACATTATCATACACCGGAATATTTACGTCAAATAAACCATCAATGAATCACCGTCAGTGAATAATATTATAAACAAGAATATTTGTAATTCAATATAACGAAGTCTGAGTCTTTTTAAATAGCTTAAAAATATAGTATAATTGTGGAGCATCTGTTTAAGATTAAAGAAAACTTTTGATCGAACACTTATTCAAAAGTGTAAAGCATATTAAATTCGTACTAATGCATTTACCATAGAAGTTACTCCATTAACGCATTCTTAATGAATTAAATAATTTATTATATTAAAATTATGCAAACTTTTTTTCATTTTATATAAAGAATATATGAATCTTCAAATACGCTTTTGTAATAATAGATATTCTTATTTATGTATATCATACTTGTTAATATTAAATACGATTAATTGTCATCAAGACGAATATCTACATTTCATATTAACACTTGTATAAAATAGTATTCTTTATTATGTATTACTTCTAGAACACACATATGAAAATAGCCAGTATTTGAAAATTGAGGAGAAACTTGTATTTTGTATAGAATTTCGGGCAGTTAATCCAAAAATTATGTACTATCTATCAGTATTATTTATCATAAAGTCACAGTAAATTTAACATAACGTTTTTAATGTATTACGAGATTTTACATTGTATTACCTTTTACATATTTGTATCAAATTAATTTTTTTAAAACATTAAATGTAAATTGCAAAAATATCCAGAATATTTCTAATGATAAAAGTATTTAAGAAATTTTTATCACTATTTGAGATTACTTGAGTGAATATATTTTGTAGACAAACCTAACATTTTTCTGCAGATCTACTATTATTTTACTAACTATATAATTCATGTTATATAATTCAAATTATATTATTATTATTTGTAAATTATATTATCTTACGTACTGATTACTGTTTTCAACCTCTCTACTTTGTAAAACTTATCTTTTATATTCATCTTTTTAATTTCAATACACATTAGTTAATGTTAATTATATAGTAAATATAAACCATTACAAAAATAATTGTATGATAAAACACCAAAAACACAAATTAGAAAAATAAAAAAAGTTCTTTTAGATTAGACATAATTTCAATTGAAGCAAAATATTTTTGCGTAACATACAAATAGTATTACTAAACAAGGTACAAATTAATGAATCATAATGAGAATTAATTTTCGTGTACTCTTATTATACCTATTCATAGTAAAGGGTGACAGAGTATTTATTATTTATCATGTAGCTACTTTTTAGAAATATCTATTCTCATAGGGAATAAGTATAAATGATTACTTTTTAAGCTTTATAATATTAAAAGTATAAAAAAATTTCAAAGTTATCTGTATGTTTTTAAATTACACGAATTTGCGCTTGACTTTTATTATGCTTATAAATCTTGATAAATGTAGTTTACAAAATTAATAATAACAAGTGTAGAAACTTTATAATATAATTTATTAAAGTTCATATAATATTTGTGTTTTATTATCGTGATCTTTTGAAAAATATAATATTGTGTTCAACTTTTTACAGTACATGTATGTATACACATATATCAATTGAATGCATACTTATATATACTAAATTATATTATCCGAGCAATATCTGTAAAACGATGTTTGAAACATTTATAAATATGTAATATATTTATAATTATGCATTATCTTTTTGTCCTTTTTTATTACAGATCTGAAAAGAAGTTGGAAGCATTATCAATTTTACTGCTTGGAAGATTATGCTTCAATTGCTTCTGTTTTCCGCCTTTTACTCGACCATTAGTATTCAAAGTTTCAAAGTACTGAACATTCCAGAACTTGATATCGTTATTATGTGAAGATGACGCGATTAAAGTTCCATCATTGTTAATATCAATGGTTTCCACAGAAAGATTATGTTGTCCCACAATTCCAAGATGACGGTGGGGGAACAAACTAGTAGCCCTACAAATGGATATAACAATTATGCGTTTTACTTTACCTGATATATGCGTGTAGTCTCTCCGAACTGGTGGTACAAATCAGAAGGAGGTGATTTTGCAGATAAAGTTTACATTTTGGAGCACATGTAAATCCTAAGTTGATATTCGGAAATGAAATTTCGAATACCCATTTATAAAAAAAAAATCTCTTCTCTTTAGCTTGTACATAACACCAATTCGAAGACATTCTTTGCGTTAAATCAGAACACATTCAGTACAATACGCTTTACAGAGTTCTACAAAATTATCTGTCTTGAATATAATAAGCAAAATCGTACCTTAGTATTCCATCTTCGCTTCCTGTTATCGCGACATTTTCAGTAATGGGAATCATACAGTTTATAGCTTTTTTAGTTACATTTGGAAATTCGTCTGAATGAAGGCCAAATTCTCCCCAATTATATACATACATTTTTCCTTTACTTGTACCCACCAAAATTTTAGTTTCCGATTTAAATAAACCCAGACATGTCAGCTCAGCTTCATATTCTTCTGACTAATAAAACACAGTTATATGTAGGTATAGGCATAATAAAATAACCAGCAAATATTGATACTTACTTGAACATGCATTTTCTTCCCAGGTATATTAAAAGTACTAAGAGATCCATCCCCACTCGAGCAGACTAAATATTTTTCCTCTCTATTCGTTACAATAGCACTCACATAATCCTCCATTTTTTTCAATGAAAATATAGGTGAATCGTTCTTCTGTCTAAGATCCCATACTGAAAATATTTCAATGTAAACGTAATAAAGCATCAAATAAGAAAGAAAGCAAAAATATATATATATATAAATATAAAATGTGACATACATTTTACAACACCGTTATCATCTCCAGTTGCAAACATATTCTCCCCTATTACTGACAATGTATATATTGGGTCCCTAACAAAAAAAGTTACACATAAATTATATAATACTTCAAATTGCTTTCTACTATACAATCGTGATATTGATATACATACTCGTGTGACTTTTCATAAACCCTTATTAACTTCTCAGTTTCAACATCGGTCAGCATTACGGATAAATCTTTCGCGGTAGAAAATAAAGTTGTACCATTTTCGTTAAACTCTATATCTCGACATGCTTTAAGATGTAATTCTAAAGTCGATACCAGTTCTGTTTCATCATTGTTATATTTATATCTAATGTGTAAAAATGTTATTCAATTAATTGTGCTGTCCCACAGTATTTAGAATACATTAATTATGTAATGTTAATAAATGTAAAATTTACAAGTATACATCTCCTACAATATTAGCTATAGCGATCATGTCTGAATTAGGATGGAAACATATATCTACCACATGATCCTCCGTTGTAATAGGTGGAGGATGATTTGTGTTTCTATTTTGTGACCTAATTATTGATTTAACGACTTCATCGTCTTCTTCATCTTCATTTAGTGTGGTCGGTTCTGTACCATCGCCTTCAATAAAGAATATCAATATCTTTGTATATAACAATAGAGATACCAAAAAATTTGGTCGCACTGTATTATTTAGGTCCATGTACTGTTGTGAGCTCAGAGGATGGCAGTCGGCCCTCATTGGTTCTACTGCATTGGATCAACCTTCCCGTACATACATATAAAGACAACACACCTGCTTTTCCTGAATTGGCCAAAGAGCCACATCTACTACTTGAGATATTTAGGCAATGTGTGACAAAGGAAGTAAAGAGGATGCATGGAACTGAGTAAAATAAAGAGGTAACGAGCAATGAATTAGCGTAGGCATCCTCTGTAACGGCCAACAACTTCTGAGCTCCCAACTATACACTGCGGTGTGTGACACACCGCCCAAAAAAGTATACAACTACATTAATATTTGTTAATTAATCAAATTAATGAAATTTATAAAATGTAAATACCAAACTGCATGAAACTTACTGGCATGAACAAAACCCTGATTATTATTCGTATGAGAATTTTCTCTGTCATTTCCATCTTCTGTATCATCGCTACTTAAACTATCATCATCTGAAAATGATAGTGCACTGTCGTCACTGCTATCACTATCGAGATCATTACTGTCATCATTGTTCAAGGTATTATTACCTGGAAGTTACATTCCTAATTAATTATTGAATGATATCTTATAAAAATTTAAGATTAAATTGTACAATAAACCTGTATGCAAACCTGTTACGAATTGTATTATGTTATTAAAAACTAATGATTTGTTTGAAAAACTTATTTTATATTAACAAAACGTACCAAGATGACCTGTATTTATATGCATGGTTTCGTAAATAGAAAATGTATGGGGCTTCTTATCCCGCTTTATGTTGCAGTATTATATTTATAAACTTTTGTAACTTATGACAATCCTGCGGGATAATGTGGAAACGCTGAAAATTAAAATCCCTGTGAATCGCGACATCTGTGAAATGTAGCGTGCATTGAAAACTCCGGTTATTGTAAAGAAAAATCTATAAGACATAACTGATTTAACTATTAAAAAAATTCGGCAGCATTTATACGTACAACAATAATTATAAAACAAAGACTAATTCAAATAGTCCTATTTGTGGTCGGCTCGTGAGCTCAGAGAGAGGGGTTTCCCCAATAGCACGCGTTACGTCATAAACAGCGAAAGGTTAAACATTTTTAAAATAATCGAATTTCTACTGTAGGGGGCGCCACCGCCCACAAAAGCCCCCATCGAGTTTCTCAGCTAACTGGTGCAATTACAATCAATGGAACATATAGCATGGTGGATCATGGCCCTACACAGTTTAATAAAGTTACTATTTTCATAATATATAAAAAGGATCGTGGCGTGCAATCGTTTATATTTGAATAATATTAATATGGATACTCGGGCAAACGAGACGTTAACAGCTAGTCCTCTAGCGACAATCAAAGAGGAACCACTTGATCAAACTGGCGCGAAGCAGGATATGCAACAATCTCAAGTGCAGGGCGTTTGCATTGAGGAAGAATGCGAACAGCGAATCGAATGTACTACCGAGGGACAAGAAAATGAGACACGTGCATGTTTATCTAAATGTGTGTTTTGCGGAAAGACGTTTACGTTTGGCGACGATCCAAAACTTTTAGAATGTTTACATGCAGCATGCTCGACATGTGTCAATAGTAAATTCAGTGATCACAATACATCGGTCGACGTGGATATTTTGTGTAAGATTATCTTAAATATATGTATATTTATGTAATATTATGAATTTTTAAACGATACAAATGTATAATCCTTAGATAGTTTTAATGTCAACGAAATTTCATCTGCATTAAACAGAGGGAAAGTAGTACGATCCTTCGTGTTTATTAGATTAAATTTCCGTACTAAATACCTGATTCGATAAATAGATACAATTGTGAGCTTTATTTACGTGTAGTACTAATGTTTTTCGTTTGTAACAATTCTCAATTTAATTCTAAAAGTCACAGTATATTGGTGTATGTTACAGTATTATTTTATTATAATATATTCGAATTAAGATAACAAATGGTGAGGAAGGTGTAACTTATAAATTAAATATATATTATATATTATATCTAGTCTAAGAATGGTATAAATAATATATATATATATATATATTCTTGCAGTGGAAAGCAATGTTATTGCGTGTCAAATTTGTAATGTCACTACTCAAGTGGAAAACTTAATCGAAAATCGATTTCTGTCAAAATTTATAGAAGAAGAGAATAGTCCAGTTACAGATGACGAATCTAAAGAAACAGAGGAAGAGAAGAAGTGTACCAGCTGTCACGATAATGCTACCGCTACAAGTTGGTGCGTGGAATGCGAGGAATTTATTTGTCAGAACTGTGTTATGGTAACAGAGAAATCATATTGTAATGCTTAATTAGAGATATATTATTTAAAAAGGGAAATATCGATTATCTTGGGTTTATATTTTTCAAGGCACATCAAAGGTTAAAAATAACAAAAGATCACACGATTAAACCAAAGGATGAAGTCGCCAATGATAGGGATAATGTTCAAAAGAGCAGCAAAAAAATACCCGGCTATTTATTTTGTACGATACATTCACATGAACAATTATCTTTATTTTGTCAAACATGTGATAAACTTACTTGTAGGGATTGTCAACTAAGCGAACATAGAGATCATAAGTACAAATTTATTCATGAAATTGCTGCAGAGACACGTGCATCTGTATCAACTTTACTCAAAGAAGTGAGGTGATTGCCCTGTTTTTTTGTTAGAACATTGTTTCATTTATAACTTCCTTTGCTACAATCAATTTGTCTCGAAATTTTTATGTTAATTGTGCTTAAATTACACTCGTTTCCAGTTACAAACGAGTCTTACTCAAAAGTGCAATGAAAGTTATAGAAGATAGGCAGGTTCTTATTTTAGAAAAGAAGAAGAACTTAGTACAGGACATAACACAGATGGTGGTGCAGTAAGTCATTCCGAACTTTCTATTTCACACTTTGTGTGCCGGGCCAATTTTGAGTACTAAATTTGGTAAAAGCGGCACTCAATGTGCTAAAGATTAAGGAAAACACAACTGATCAGTGCATTATGTATTCTATACACAGGTTAACAAATGCAATTAACACAAGAGGAAAGCAATTAATTATGCGTCTAACCGAAGTGTGCGATCAAAAGCAAAACACGCTGAATGAAAAAAAGGTCGCTTTAGATCAATTATCAAAACTTACCGATCATTGCATCCAATTTGTAACTCATGCTTTAAAAAAGGGTTCAGATATGGAATTACTTTACAGTAAAAAGTATACATTTCAAGTGCCATACTGTAAATAGTTACAAACACAAACGTTAGAAACATTTCATAATTTCATTACAGGTCCGTTACCAGTCATTTACAAAGAATAAAAAGTAGACGAGCAGATATTCCAAATCCTGAAATACCAGTGAGAATACACTTATCTTTGGAAAAAGTGCCAGACTTGATAAAAGGTTAAATTAAATAATAATAGGTGCTTAATCATATACAAATATAGGTAGTTTGTAGAACTGCTCTAAACTAAATTTGTCACAATTTTTAGTAGCAATTTGATAACTATTTCGCTCGTTCCAAGTTAAACATACCTTCTTTGTTTTATTTTAGTGGTTTCATCGATCGGTGCAATAGTAGTGGATGGCAGAGTATATCCTTCAGTATCACCATTGGCTGGAATAAATGCATCATCTATGTCATACAATGAGCCACAAACAGATCAAAACCAAAAAGCCAATCCGTCAAATACGCATATGGATAATTCTGTCACACCTGCACAATTGCCTACAGCAGCACAGCAATCGAACAATTTGCAACAGAATTCCTATCAACAAGTGCCTCTTCATGTAGCATCTCAGCAACAACAGCAGCAGCAACAACAACAGCAACAACAACAAGTGCAATCGCAAAATTATATGCAAAACTATGTTATGACCAATATGCCACCACGGTCATCGCCGCAAGGACATCAGCCACGTGTACAATACGCAGTCAGTTACAATAACAGACTGCAACAACCTATAATGATGCAACAACGTCCTTTGGGTAGTTGTCATCAACAAGTAACATCGTCCACGCATCCTCATCAACAAGTTCACATAGATCAACTTGGACAGAACACAAGTTTACGTGGTCTTCTTGCACATAATCCACCTCCATTCCGACCATCCACAAATCACGTATCATATCGGTTACCACCATATAGATATCCTTCCAACAATTCGCAAAGACCGGTACCACCGTATCAACCATCCAATGCATCCATGGTACCTCCTATAAGGCTTCAACAATGTAACCCGGCATCTCCGTCTGCACAACACATGAACTATACAATGCAACAACCGGCAACTGCCCGTTGGCATATACCCCAGAATTCTTGTCTTCCTTTTTATACACCCCGACAACAAACAGCAGCACCTTCTATGCCAATTCCTACTAATGATACTTACAAAATAACATTAAAAAATCAGCCATCCAATACAAATCAAAAATATAGCACGCAAACTGGTAACGCTTCTGATAATCCGCCTGCATCGCAAAATTCAGTGTCCGTTGGCCACACAGTCAGTTCGTCGGTACCTAAAACACCGAGTCCTGTGCCACCTGGAAAATCCGACGAAACAGAGAAAAGTTTAGACAAATTTTGTCAAAAATCTTTAAACGATTTAATGCTTACCATCGCAAAACTGGATAGCAATGGAATTGTAGTAATACCAGAAGCCCAGAGAAATCAATTAGATTCTGCCCAAGTAGATAGTTCGACTGATGAAGGAATGAATCCAATGACTGAAAATTCATCAGGTATTTTAATACATTGAATCATATTTAGTAGTAAGTGTAATAATGCATTATAATTAGTGAGTATACATTAGATACGTATAATTGATCTGCAAATTAATATTTGAAATCTTCTTTGTGTCCATTAAGATACTTCAAAAAATCCTGCAGTATCCATGGCAAAGGATGATCCCAATGAGGATTGGTGCGCAGTGTGCATGGATGGAGGTGATGCAGTACTATGTTGTGATAAATGTCCAAAAGTCTTCCACTTGTATTGTCATATCCCCAGTTTAAAATCTTTTCCTGAGTATGTATTTGAGAAGTACAGTAGTTCAGTGGTAGTTAAACGTCGTTTGCATTAGGCAACATTTGGTCGAACGATCAAGTCGATCAACCAGAAGTAGTCCATCAGTTTATTTTCTATTGAACGACCTGATGATTTGAACAAAAATTGCCTAACATAAACGCGGATTCATGGTTTTGTTATTAATATTAAACAATTTTGTACATCAGTGAAAGTGAAACTTGGCAGTGTATGTTATGCACGAATGTACTAGATTGCTCAGACGATTCACCAGGTGAGAAACGACCAAACACAATAAGCGCAAAAGAATTACGTATTGCGCAAAGAATTGTGTTGGAACTTTATTGTCAATATGAGCAAAGTTTACCGTTTCGTGAAGTTGTGTCCAGTGAGGTAAATTTCTTAATTAAATATTTATGTACGTAAGTAATTTTAAGGACGTACAATTGTCATCTTGTTTATTCTTGACAGATAGTCGACTATCATCGTATTATAAAGAATCCAATTGCTCTAGATGTAATTAGAGATAAATTAAAACCCGACCATCCGAATCACTACACAGATTTGAGACAAGTAATGGCAGACATCAGATTAATGTTTAAAAATGCTTTCACATACAATCCTGTAAGTTATGCCCAAAAATTCATAAAACGTGTCAAGCGCGTGATTAAGTTTTATTGGAATAAGAATGTATACTATATATATACTTATGTACTTCTAATTACTGTTTCATTTAGGTTGAATCGCAAGTATATCAGGAAGCACGAAATTTAGAAGAATTTTTCGAAAAATTGTTGTTGAAATGGGCACCAAATTATGCATATGATGACCCGTTTCTTTCAGCTGACAAAGATGAGGACGAAGAAGTGTTTCCCCCTAATAGAAAATATCGGCGTATAGTTACTGACTAATAATTCTCACGTTTCATAATTAAGCATTCACATGAGCATGTTATTTTTTAAACCCGTAGCAAAATTATATTTCTAAATAATAGACAATTCTTAATTATATTTAGTATTGTCTTTTCTGTTTAATTAATTAAAGAAGTACATTATAAATGTTTATAGATACTAACAAAACAATTGAGCAAATATTTACAATTGTAGAATAGATTTCATCGGTCTTTTTGTTTAATGAGACAAATTTCATATCGTGCTAATCAATTCGAACTTATTCCATGAAATTATACATTAAACGAATGAGTGTGTTTTACTCAGAAGTTCTGTTCATGGAATCATTCGGATGCTTGTTACCTCTTATAAATTCATCGTAAAATAAATGGATATGTTTATTATTCAATGAAATTATTAGTGAGTTATTCAAGCATAATTACATTAATTTTACAATCAAGTATTTCAGTAAATATGCGAGCATATTTTTTATAAAGTACTACGACTTTATATATATACATACATACATTATAATTCTAACAAGTCTATGAAAAAATTGTTACATTACTTTGAGAAAAAGCTACAGTTGACTGTGTTTCAGTAAACATACTGATTGTGAATTTTATATATAGATACAATTTTTGATGCCACATTTTTAAAGAAAGTCAACCAATTTTTTTGACAGCATGTCGAAATTTGAACTTATTAATAGCCAAATATTAATTATACTTATATTCGTTTTATTGTAATAAATTTTGCGATATTTAAATGTTTTCGCACTACTCTTGTGGTTATCGCATTTACTTTAACTATTTAACTACGGTTTACTATTCAACTAAGGTAGAAAATTTTACATTTCAATTTGAACATAAAGAAGAATGAAAGGAGGATACAGTGTATGAAACTTTTATATAACAATACCAAGTGGAAGTTTTAGAAACTGTTTGTTCCTTTAAAAATTGTTATTTGTAATAAAAATTGTACAATTTGTACAACAAATTAATTGCGCTACTATAATATATATTTATCTATAATTAAGAAATATGTATCATAAGAAAATACTACATATCGGAAAGTAATCTTGTAATAAAATGAAACTGATTTGTAATAGTTTTATAAATATAATAAATGTATGTAATATTTGAAATATGTTGCATTATATTAATCTTAAAATGAATAAAAACTGCATGTTCGGATCTATTTTTACATGGTTTCCGTTTCAGAACCTTATATTAAAAATCATCCCACGATATTTCTTGTTTATGGAATTGGTGTTGAGTTCTGAAGGTCTGGAAATAACTAAATAGGCAGTGGAATTCTTTTGGCGTATCCCTACCATATCTACACTCAAAACTGATCTTTAGTGCCGCCATCTATAAACAAGTATGTGAAACTATTCGTGCTTCCGCCATATTGACTCATACTGGAAGTAAAGCAGGGATCCGAGTATTTTCGCACACCTCCTTGTAAATGGCAGTACTTACACAACATTTTGGAGTGTAGATAAGGCAGAGTACGAGTAGTTTCAATCCCTTCTTTATAGATGGCCATACGGTATACGACACTCATAGGAATGCAATGAGTCTGACATGGGTGATTTTGATGAGAGAGGAAGTAAAGGAGGAGATATAGAGCCTTAAAAGAAGATACTATGAAATGTGTAATGAAAGGTTCAGACACATGCATGACTCCAACTCTGCTTCAGTAAATAATACTGCTTTAACTGATCACTGTTCGTAAGCAGAGGACGCTGAAATCAGTGACCAATTTCTGAATCGGTATGGCAGTCACGTCAAGCCACGAAAGTCAATAAGGTGATTTGTCTATTCCTCCATCTCGACTGTGCAAGAGCATATCTTTAAAATTATTTAATTGTAATGGCCCGATAGAGAGTGCTAACATTGTTTTCTCTACTTTGTTGGTAACATTGTGAGTGACACGAAAATGGTATAGGGTTTTCGAATCCCCGGGAATTCCTATATCTCGTTGGTGGTGTAACTGTATACGCCGCAAGGTTCAAATTATATAGTGTATGCGCATATATATATTACATTTAAACTGTCACCGGTTTAAAGTAAAACAATTTCATATGTTTACTTAGAAACTTTTTAATTAATTGAACAAATTTAATCATAATGCAATTTTCATCATTTTTGTAAGTCTTGTATTTAAAGATATATGAAAGTACAAACAATTTTATGATAGATTATTAATGAATATATCACGTTTTATGACGGTACAACGTGCATACTATTTTTCATTTTTATGAATTTAGTGCTTAAATAGTTTTCAGTATTTTGCAATCATCTATGTAAAAAACTTAACTAGTTCAATAATATTACATATATCAGAAAACGCTGTATACAAAAACAAGAAACTTACACTTTTCAAAACCTTTAGGCTATATGTGTATGGATATTCGTGAATATTTTTATATATATGCATTTCTATATGCGCTACATACATCTATATATATATAGATATATCATGAAGTAGGTATAGTTGTAAAAAAAATGTTAATGTATCTTTTATTACTACACGTATACCTATATACATAAATATATAACGTGCTACATATATATATATATTAATGTTATTATACATTGTGTCCGATTGAAAAATGGACTTAGAAGCAACCGTAGTCGAACGTTTACAAAAATTGAGAGAGTGGCAGTTACAACAACAAGAGCGATTATTCAAACAACAACAGATGCAAAGAGATATGTTAACTCAAAGACAAGATTGTATATACAAAGTGCTCGAGCTATCGATACAAGAACTAGATTGTAATGATGATGTAGGAGGAACAAATCATTCAAATGAAAATATAGAAAGTGCTGAAATAAATAATAAAAACATTGTTGCGCTGCGTGACGAATTACAAATGGGCAAAGATTGTGTACAAATGATGGATAGCACAAAATCTTCTGTTAAACAGAATATAAATAATATAAAAAATATAACTTCCCAACTGCAACCATGCACGGAAGAAATGATTGATAACATAATTAGTATTGACAATCCGATAAAAAGCCAACAACCAAGAGGCAATCTAATGTGTAATAATGTTGTGGAAAATGAAACAAAATTTACGTTAAATGATCCAAAGGTACAAATAAGGAGAGAACACTTTATGATAGATGGTGTGGCACCTTTAACACCTGATAAAACCACTGTTAATCGAATTTGTTTAGACGATATACCAATTCCTTCTCCGAGAAAAGATTTTCATGTATTGTTAGAAGAAAGACTGAAAGAATATGAAATCCAATCGTCCAAAAAATCTGATGGTAACTTAGAAAATAAGGTAAAAAAACCGTTTCTAAGGAAAGGTGAAGGCTTGTCTAGATTCAAATCCAATCATCAAACACATCTTCCTCCGCCGAATGTAAGATTGCGTAGTTCATCTTTTACTCACGGTACACCATCCAATTCTAGGTACAGTAAAAATGAGAATACGATTAACAAGATATCACGATCTTCAAAACCTCCACAGTTAACAAAAAGTGCGAATGGTGCAAGCACAGCACGAAAGCAGTTGTGTCTGAAAAACATTCCATTGCCCGAGAAGAAAGTCCGTAGTAAATCTGAATCTAGCACCTCAGTTATGGGCAGGGAGGATTATATTAAGGAAATTAAGAATTTAATTGAATTGAATTGTTCGGATTTCCAGTCTCGTACACAAAAAGAATTGGAGGAGGTACGAATATTTGAGTTGTTAGAAGAAAAGGCGGAGAATTCCAGCTTTTGCTCGACATCTAGTGCAGTTGTTGCATTTTTACAGCAATCAACTCCATTAAAAATGAAAAAGGTTGGATATAAAGCAGAAAATAATGTTTTGAATACCATGAATGTTACACCCATGATTTCGACGCCTAAGGATCAATCAATCTTAAAGTCTAATAAAATATATAAATACGCAACATGTAATAACAGTGCAGATACTTACAAGGATCTATCGCGTTTATTAAATAAAAAAGTAATTCCGAATAATGCACATAAAGGTATTACAATTTCACAGGACGTTCATGAAGATGACAGAATAAAAGTAAATGGAAGTAAACATATACAATTAAAAAATCCAATACGCATTGAACAGAATAGTTGTGATAATCCTGATATTGAAAATGATAGCGAAGCAGATGTTAGCCTCCATGTTAGATTTTCTGAATATAATGAATACAAAACGATTGGCTTAACAGATACCTCAAGTGTGTCGACTGATTCGATAGTGACAAAAAATTGTTCAGGCGAAAAAGTTTGGAGCGATTCTTCAATTTCAGAAACATCTACTATAGAGGCACCAGCAATGCCATTTGATACACCAAATTCTTCCATAATAATAAACGAACAAATGCAGGAAATGAAACATACATCACATTTTGAACAATGCCACCCACAAAGAGAGTTGAACCATAGAACGCACAGCTATCAAAATATGAGACAGAACAATATTACCAATAATGACACAGGGATACCTCAACATGCGCAGTATAAAGATATGTCAGAATTTTCAGATACAGCTTACTATTCCCCTGATGAAGAAGGAAGTATTTTACACGACTACAGTCAAAATGATTTAACTCTACAGAAAGTTGGAAAGCTTGTTAGTAATTTAATATCAATGAAAGGCATCGAAAAATCCAACAATGCAAAAATAGATAAGTACGTAAATAGCTACAGTAATGAAATTGAGAAAGGACAGGAAAATAAAGAGAATTTAGATGACTCGAATGAAACGGTTTTCAAATCGGAACTTTTAAAAAGTCGCCTATTACAACTTGAACAAGAGATCAGTATATTCCGTAAAGAAAACACGGCTTTGTCTTTACAGCGTAAAAAATTGCAAGACGATTACAGAAACTTGCATAAAGAGTATACGGAGAAGGAAAAAAAATTCGAGGAAAATAGAAAGCAAGCAGAAGATCGTTTGCAAGAAGAAAGGAAAAAGCTAGCTCGCGAGAAAGCTGCACTAGAGAATAGGATGCGAGATTCGCAAGAGAAGGCCCAACAAAGTAAGCTGGAGAGGCAGGAAATGCAGATTTTAAGAGATGAATTAGAAAAATTAAGAGAAGAAATACATACAAAAGAAAGTAGATGGAATGCTGCTCAGTCCAGACACAAATGTCAAATGAGGATACTAAAAACGGAGAACTCAAAACTAAAACAAGAAATAGAGAAATTGCAGAGTTTGAAGAAAGGTAATATCAGGTATAAAGGAAAACCTGGATCTTCGTCGAATACAAAAACAATTCACCAAATTAACAAACAACTTAACATGCAGTTCAAAGAGTATCAAAAAATGAATGATGTTTCATCAGATGAAGGTCAGAAGTTAGGAGCACCGCTGGTGAAAGGAGCAAATGCGACTAATTATCGCGGTATAGAAAGAGAAAAAGAACTCGGTGACTATGCCAGCAAGGATGGTATAAATGAGAAATTGCAAAAATGTCAGCCAACTGCGATAGACATTGCTAAAAAACGAGATTTATATCAAAATTTGATTAAAGAGGCAACATTGGACTTAACAGATGTTTATGAACAGTCTGTGAAAGACCCTGAAAATTTAAATGAGTCAAAGTCAAACTTGAACAGTTCGTATAAGAAATTGGATAGTAGAGAAATTATTACAGAG
The DNA here is from genome assembly GCA_963969485.1 of Nomada goodeniana. NCBI lineage: Eukaryota > Metazoa > Arthropoda > Insecta > Hymenoptera > Apidae > Nomada > Nomada goodeniana. Next base: position 27,708,751 of record OZ018299.1, on the reverse strand, counting down.
AATTGTGAAAAATTGTACAAAGGATCTATGGTACCGTCCAATCATAGTAATATAAATAGTAACATTCAAATGGATGAACAAAACGATTATGTTCGTTTTATATCTTCTACAAAAGCTTACGAAGGAGATTGTGAGAAAGATTTAGCATCCGCAACAAAAGATGAATTAACTGGTACAAACTTAGAAATTGCATCTTCATTTGGCCAAAGCAATGCCACAATGGATAAACAAGGTGTAAAAGAGATAAAGCAAAACGATGGCTCTATTGAATATTGGTTTCCGAACGGGAATATTAAAAAAATTTTTCCAGATCAAGGTTCAACTAGACTGATATATTACAATGGTGACATTCGCGAAACCAATAAAGATGGAAAAATAAAATACTTTTACGCGTCAACGCGTACATGGCATACAACGATGCCGGATGGTTTAGAAATTTTAGAATTTGCTGAGTAAGTTTCTTGATAATTATAATGTTTAATTGCAAGTCTGAATTATGAATATTATGTATTGAATATTATTTTTGTATTATTTAGTGGACAAGTAGAAAGACGATCGCACAATGGTACAGTAGAAATATCATTTCCAGATGGTTCAGTACGAATCTTAGAATCAGATGGTATTGAAAAATGGTCATTACCAGATGGTACATTGATTCAAATTCTGACCAATGGAGAAAAAATTCTCACTCTACCAAATGGACAACGTGAAGTACATACAACAACTCATAAGGTAACGCATAGTAATAACATTAAGAATATTTTTTCAGTTTATGCAAAGTATAGCTATTTAAATAACTTGCTATTGGGTGTTCAAATATATATATTTATAGACGTATTTATTTCAGAGACGTGAATATCCTGATGGTACTATTAAAGTAATCTATCTTGATGGAACTCAGGAAACACGATATTCAAATGGTAGGATACGCCTTAAAGATAAGGATGGGAATCTTTTAATGGATTCGTACCAGTAACAGTTACAAACATGAATGTGTAGCTAATCTTAATGTTTAAAACGGACACTAGAATTCCATTTAAAATGATATATTTGATATAAACGTGTTTTAAATGATTCCTAGGCGATAGCTAAGGTTTTAATTAGATGTAATATTTTAATGAATCATAAGTAAATTAAAATAACTAAATAAAGACTGTTTATAAAAATATAATATAAAATATAATATAAAAATAAAGATAAAGTTCCTTAATGTTAAACTGCATTACATTGTCTTGAATAATTTTACGAATACCTTATTTAATATCTATGTATATATCTATGTATATTCCTCAATTATTTAACGTTTCTTTTTGTGGGTTTTATAAGTAGACATTCTGCAGTATACTCACCCGTTTGTCTGATTATGTTTCCCGTGTCGAAAAGTCAGAATAGTTAATCGAATTTTTTAAATGAAAAGTAAATGGTGGGGGAAGCAGGCACGTGTGAGGGATTTCACCGATGGATAGTGTTGTATTACACAGCATCTAGCAGTGTTCCCAATCGTAACGGTGAAATTAGAATAGTGTGAACTTTTCAAATCGCAGAATCTTATACGCGCGATACTAGGTGTAAATCGCTTTGAATTTGTATTAATTTAGTTATACCATGCGTGCGCGTTTAAATTTTCGGAAATGGGCAACAGGATTTGGCGCAATAGGCGGTGCGATGTTCTTTTATCCAAACGATAATAATGATAATCAACTGCCGCGAAAACACAATTCCTGGATGTCACTTTCTGCACCCTGGGTCAAATGGGATCATAACTGGGATAGGTTATATTCTTTATCATCGTTATCATTATTATTCATAACAAACTATTACTGACTTCGAACTTAATGGTAACATGTAATTGAGATTTTATTTCTTTGCCTTCTCGTTTGCTGTGTATATGCGTACAAATGAACAAAAAAAATGCTCGTAATTCGACTTTGATGAATGCACTTTACTAGATAAGGCAGCATCAAGCTTTTATATATAAAGTATATATTTATATTTTGTATATAATATTATATATTTTGTATATAAAGATATATACGTATATGTATAGTACGTTGTTAACCCTTACGATGTTAAATATTTACCTCCCTTCTTTTTTTTTAGTAAAAGAAACTGCTTACCAGCGCGTTTATTTAACGAATCTAACAAATTTCTTTATCTATTTCTTTTTCTTTATAGGCGAGATCCCAAAAGCTTGGCAAGGCCAATGACTATAAACAATGAATCTGATCAGAACAAGTACAATACCGAATTAGCAAGCAAAACTGCAAAGGCTGTGCGGCATATAATTTTAATTCGTCATGGACAATATAACATAGAAGCCAAAGCAGATCTGGATAGGATACTTACAGATCTAGGTCAGTATTTTTTAATAATGAAGAACATATTAACTGTTAGTTACATTTCAATTACTACAGAACCTTGAAACTATTATAAAGGTAGGCAACAGGCAGAAATAACTGGGAAAAGACTGCAACAATTAGGCTTCCCATATACTTTATTGGTACATTCAACAATGACTAGGGCACAAGAAACTGGCAAAATTATAGAAAAAAGCCTTGGGTCTATAGAAGTACAAAATGATTCCCTACTCAATGAGGGTTCTCCAATTCAACCAGAACCATCATCTCGTTGGAATCCTGAACTAAAGGTGATAACATATTATTCAGTATATAAATAACTAATTTAAATGATACGTTTTCTTTCCAGAAAGTTTGTATTTCATATATAGTTGAGAATAACACTGCACGAAATTAATATGTTCCAGTTTTTTAAAGACGGACCTAGAATAGAGGCAGCATTTAGAAAGTATTTCCATCGTGCAGATTACAACCAAGAAAAAGATACTTATACAGTTCTTGTTTGTCATGCAAATGTTATTAGATATTTCGTATGCAGGTACACCATTTTACTAGTACTATGTAATTGTTTATAAGATTTTTAGTAACTGTACGTTTGTTTCAGAGCTTTACAATTTCCACCCGAAAGTTGGTTGCGTATAAGTTTGAATCATGCAAGTATAACATGGGTCACCATTTACCCGGATGGCATCCTGATATTGCAAACTCTTGGCGATACGGGACACATGAAACCACAGTTTATATCGTCATGAAAATCCATGCCCTATACTATTCATCATAATACAAACATATTTTGGAGCTTCCATTTAATGCAATTTGTTATCTGCGAGGTTTAAAAAGAAATATCTTACAATTATCTATTAGTTTTACATGTACAAACAGTATTATTGCAATCCTTTAAAGGTAATCATTGTAAATGTTACCAGAATAGGCTCATTTTTTAATATTTTGAAATTTTTATACAGCAGTTACAGATTGACAAAAATATTTATAGCTGCAAGAAGTCTTATTCATAATGTATTAAAAAGGAACTTTATATCTATTATAGTCGCAGTAATCGGTCGGCCGTTTGCATTTTGCGACACATTAAATCCAGCATTTAATAACATGTATTTTAAGACGAAAATATTTAATAAATTGCAGCTCCACGTTTGTAACGTTAACCAGAAAATACAATTAAAGTAGTACCAAAACGTTCTATATTTATATAAATCAACATACTATATTTCACAAGCCTCGAAGAAAATATTCAAAAAACTCGACATATCTGAAATTACCCTAAGTTCTGTCTAGTATATGGCATACGATACTTATAATAGGCATGTAAAATATTTTTGTCTCATGTAAACTTTAAATTGATTAAAAATTTAACTAAAATTAAAATATTGCGGAGCTAGTTTGCCCGAATGGTGCCGCAGCTTGACGCGCTGCGCGCACTATTCAAACGTGTATGGCAAGTTACCATACATATTATTAACGATCAATCATGTTGTTTGCTACTTGCAACACAGACTTAATATTTTTTTACCCTTCTACCATTATTAATTTCGAAGTAAGTTTCATTATTGAAATCATAATTAAACTAGTAATATTTAAGGTACTGTTAAGAAAATAAATATTTGCCAGTGTTATGGTCGCAAATATTGTTCGATGTCCGTTGAAACGTTCTTTATAGTACCTATAATCTATATGTGGTAGGGAATACCATTGCTTTCGTAGGAACTTAAAATGTATATAAAACAATCGTTCCATATGATTTATATGTTTAATGTCATCTTAATGGCACTAAATGACGAATTGTTAGCAAGAAAAATTTTGTTCTTTGATGGTCATTTTACTCGAATTTTTCTAGATTATCGATGTTTCACTTTTATAGTAAGTCTATATTACTTTTCCTGACATTTAAACTGCATTCAGCTATGCAATAATAGTACAGATCTTTAAATGACATTTGTCCTGGAAAATTAAACCGAGTAAAATTTTCATGAGTACGGCGGCTTTTAGCGAAAACAAATGCCAAGTTCAAACTTGCGGGCTCCATGAAAACTTAGCATAGTTGATTTGAACGGTTCCCCGTGTTAAGAATATGAGTGAGGTAATACTGTGTTATAATTGTAACATGTTTATTGATATATCATTTGTTTATTTATATTTCTAGCTCCTGCTTTTAAATCGGGCGTACATCCTTAAATGTATGCATTTGATTTTTATTGAAAACACAAGCAATACACTTTTAAATAGTTCGGTACTATTTCCTAACCTAGAACTGTCAAATACAAAGCCTATTTTTTCCATAACCAAAGAATAACTTGAAATTGGCCTGTGGACCCCGAAAATCATACTGTTAATCATTGATAGTAATTATGATGTTTACGTCAGATGCATATTAATTTTTCATTAAATTTCCTTGTTTTTCAGTGCTAATATAGATCGAACAATATATTTTTTTTCACCTATTGGTCATCCAATTTTGATAAATGGATAGCGAAAAGCAGAAAGACGAAATCGTTGCATTGGAAAGTATTTATAATTCAGAAGAATTCTCATATCGTTATGAAAATGGACGTTATCAGTGCAGTTTTATGATATTCATAGATATTCCGCCGGATTACCATGTAATTTATAAGGATATTAGACAAGCGGACGAATCTGAACAAAAAATTAAGATATCTCATTTACCACCTTTAACACTCAATGTAATTTTGCCAGAAAATTATCCTTCAGAATTACCACCAAAATTGTCTTTATACTCGTCTTGGTTGCATCTGTCGCTGCTGACTAAATTGTGCAAAAAGTTGGACAAGCTATGGGACGAGAACAAAGGGCAAGAGATATTGTTTACATGGGTGGCCTTTTTACAAGCGGAGGCGTTTGGATTTTTGCATATACAAGAGAACCTTAATATGAGCAACGTGTACACTCGTTATAAAGAAGCATTGGAGAGAGATCGCAACATTCAAAAAAGTAAAATGGGACACAATGTAGACAAAGAACACGCTGTAGGGGATGCAAAGAATGAAACAAAAACAGAGGCTAATGCTCAAAACTCGAGTAGAAAAAGTTTAATACAGAAGCGTCAAGATAAAAGAGCTATACTGGATTGTCCTATCGAGAGAAATCCTATTCAAGCTTTGGTCGATTATAATGACAAACGCAATCAAATACAATTCAAGAAAAATTTTTACACATGTAAGATTTGCTTTGTGGATAAACTGGGCGAGCATTCTACAAAGTTTTTACCTTGCGGTCATATATATTGCAAGGATTGTATCGGTGGTTACTTAGAAGTCAGAATTAAAGATGGAAACGTGCAAAATATTTGTTGTCCTGAAGAAAAGTGTACCTCTGAGGCAACCCCTGGACAGGTTGAGTTTATCTCTAATAATAATCTACTATTATGAGTTTTATACGTTAACAATTTTATTCGCACTTTCAGATAAAAGATTTGGTCAGTTCAGAATTGTTTGCAAAATATGATTCCATACTACTAAGTGCAACGTTAGATACTATGGAAGATATAGTTTATTGTCCTAGACGTAATTGTCAGTATCCAGTTAGTCGTGAACCAAATGAGCAAATAGCAAATTGTCCAAACTGCCAGTACGCATTTTGTGTTTACTGTAAAATGGTATATCATGGAATAGAACCATGCAGAGTTCATTCAGGTATTATCTCTCGAAATTATTATCGATTAATCTATCATTGTTGTATAAAACTTCATCTATAATATTTTTTGGACTTGCATAAAACAATATCTCTAATTGAATATGTTGCAGCTGAGATACTCGAGCTGGTAACTGAATATCAGGAAGCCTCTACAGAGAGGAAACAGCAGCTTGAACAATGGTATGGTAAAAAGCAGCTGCAAACTTTAGTAGAGAATTCTATGTCGGAGAATTGGATTAAAAGTAACAGCCAGAAATGTCCTAAATGTCAAGCTGCGATTGAGGTATTTACATATATGCATACGTACAGTATATACCTACAAACAGTTTATGGCGAAAGAAATTAAAATTTTTATTGTAATAAATGGATTTTTATTATAATATTACTATTAAATTATAATCGCTTTGCAGAAATCAGATGGCTGTAACAAAATGATGTGCTGGCGGTGCAACACATTTTTCTGCTGGCTCTGTAGTAGCATTTTAGACCGTAATACACCGTATGAACATTTTCAAAATGTATTTTCCAATTGCTACAACAGATTGTATTACGGAATGCCGATTGATAATGATGATGATGAAGATGACGATTATCCAAATTACGAACAGGAAGAAGATGATGATTTTTATGTGGAATTTGTAATATAAAAATAGAACATGAACACGTTCAACAAAAATTGCTAACTAATCGTTACTTTTTACGTGACCATGTTTCATCGTGTATATTTTCAAGGTGCAAAAAAAACTGTTTCTAAGTAGAACTGGTTTCGTACTGTAAATTTTCTTTGCATGATTCTTAAAAGACTCTTGTAGTGATTCGCGTATTTATACATTGTATATTTGTAAACTGTACGAAGAAACGTACAAACATGTATATTTTTGTCGACTTATTATATTAAATATTTACTCCTACTGTATAAAGAATTATTTTGCTACGAAATTTTTTAAACATTATATAAATAGGCAAGAGAAAAATAACGTTGTATATCTTCTACCGAAATATATTCCTACGGAAAAAGAAATAGAATCACGAGCCGCTCAAGACAATACAAGCACGCAGAAGTGTAAAAGGGACGAAAAAAGGTGTAGGGTGTTTAAACATATCAACACGTTGCTGCCGATGACAGTCTGTCTCTTTATTGTAAAAAAAAAGAGATATCAAAATAATAATAATAGCAGTCGTACTATTTAGTACTCTTCGGCGCCTTCGCCTTCACCTTCTGCCGAATCCATACCGACTTCTTCGTAATCTTTCTCGAGAGCGGCAAGATCTTCACGTGCCTCGGAGAATTCACCTTCCTCCATACCTTCTCCTACATACCAATGGACGAAGGCTCGTTTGGCGTACATTAGGTCAAACTTATGGTCAAGACGAGCCCAAGCTTCAGCAATAGCGGTGGTGTTCGACAACATACAGACGGCACGTTGTACTTTAGCAAGATCACCACCAGGTACTACAGTAGGTGGCTGATAGTTAATACCAACTTTGAACCCAGTTGGACACCAATCAACAAACTGAATGGTGCGTTTCGTTTTTATGGTAGCGATCGCAGCGTTCACGTCTTTGGGCACGACATCGCCTCTGTACAGCATACAGCAGGCCATGTACTTTCCATGTCGTGGATCGCATTTCACCATCTGGTTGGCTGGCTCAAAACAAGCATTCGTAATCTCTGATACAGAGAGTTGTTCATGATATGCCTTCTCTGCTGAAATAACTGGTGCATATGTTACCAGAGGGAAGTGAATCCTTGGGTATGGTACCAAGTTCGTTTGGAACTCGGTTAGGTCAACGTTTAGGGCACCATCGAATCGCAGAGAAGCTGTAATGGAGGACACAATTTGGCCGATCAGTCGATTCAAGTTAGTATACGTGGGTCTCTCGATGTCCAAGTTACGGCGACAAATATCGTAGATGGCTTCGTTGTCCACCATAAATGCGCAATCGGAATGTTCGAGAGTGGTATGTGTGGTGAGAATTGAATTGTATGGTTCAACGACAGCTGTAGAGACTTGTGGGGCGGGGTAGATCGCGAATTCCAGCTTTGATTTCTTGCCATAGTCAACAGAGAGGCGTTCCATCAACAGAGAGGTAAATCCAGAACCGGTACCACCTCCAAAGGAGTGGAAGATCAGGAAACCTTGAAGTCCGGTACATTGGTCAGCTAATTTACGAATTCTGTCCAGAACTAAGTCAACGATTTCCTTTCCGATTGTGTAGTGACCACGGGCGTAGTTGTTTGCTGCATCTTCTTTGCCAGTTATCAATTGTTCTGGATGGAAGAGCTGGCGATAAGTACCAGTGCGTACTTCGTCTGTAAAGAACAAGAAACAATTACGAACAAATTAATAAATAAATGTGTGCGTGGAAAAAAAATAACCAAAATTTTGGTTGGAAAAAAGTTGAAAAATATTCACCAACTACTGTGGGTTCCAAGTCAATGAAGACAGCCCGAGGGACATGTTTCCCTGCACCAGTTTCACTGAAGAAGGTATTGAAACTGTCGTCGCCCCCACCAATGGTCTTGTCGGATGGCATCTGGCCATCAGGTTGGATGCCATGTTCCAAGCAATACAATTCCCAACAGGCATTACCAATTTGGACACCAGCTTGTCCAACATGAACTGAGATACATTCACGCTGAAAAAAATTATTTAATTCATTAAACATATAATAATTATTTATAAATTCAGAATTTATCGGAATTATTCAAAACCTATATATAAAATAAATGCAGGAGAGTATTACAGTTCAAGGGCAAAGTTGAACGAACTGACCAAACATAAGGACCAAACATAAGGACTATTATATCAATTGTAAGAATAAGTTTTAAATTAAAATTGCACAAATTCACAGAAACGAAAGTTTAATTGATAAAGCCAAGGTATGAGAAATATTATAAGAACGAAATACAAAAAAGGGAGTGTCCAAGAACACGTAAGTATAAAACCGGAAACCGGCCGGCATTTAACCGTTACAAGATGGCTACCAAAACGTAGCATTATATTTACGATTTTTCCCAATATCGTTGAAAATACAGATCAAATTAAGACTTACCATTTTGTAGTGTAAAGTGAACTTTTAAAATTGTCGATAAAAGGAGTATAAAAAGACGTAGGACGTCAGTAGTCGGCTAAAGCAAGTAATGGAGCTTTCGCTAACAACCGTTAACCTCCGTCAGATAATCGTCGAACGAATGCGTCAACATTCACAGAGCAGCTATTTATACCTTCGGTGGGCGACTCGTCAGCACGCGCCGATTGGCTGTTGATGTCCTCATTCTGCTTCATGATTGGTCTCTTTTCGACCGCAGTACCCACACGATCGAACACACGTCCTTATACGGAAAATATAGTTCCTATATTAACGATGTGATCGTCTGTTTCATTTAAATTAACACTAATATATTTATTTGTTAATTCCCATATGATTATAGATCAGTAAAAATTCATTACTTCTTATGATATCGGTATAAGGTTTGGAAAAATTTAGGATCGTTTTATGTAAAAATGCAGTTGCGATGTGCCACGGTTTCGTCCATATTTGGATTGTGCATTGTGATTGGTGACTCATGTAATTCATTTGTCCCTCTTCTAACGAAATGTAATTCAGTAGACCTTTTATCCAAAAATACTGTACGAAGAAATTGATTAAAGCCTTAAGAAATTGTATCTACCCTTTCATCAATCTTTTCTGGCTTATTAATGATTTTATTTAAACGAATGCAGAACAATAATATGTAAATGCACATAATAATTTGTGTGAATAATTGTACAGTAGGTAAAATTGTATGTTTATTAAATTTTGGATCCTTGCTAAACATAGTTTTGACGTTTGCTTGGAAAGTAACGTAATTTACATATTAGTATGGAGTTTGAAGGTTCCAGGTTTCTAAATCATAAAATAAAGTAACTTCTTATTTAATCATATTTACTGTACATTTTGATCAGTTTTTTATACATAAATATTTAATTAAGTTGATACAATTAAACGAATACGTATGTTTTTAAATAAACACGTGTACATTGAAAATTTCTAGAATTAATTCATTTTAAATATTTTGATACGATATTGTTACAAGCACCATTACTTAGTTGAAAAATGTAAAGTGTGGATTAAAGTAAATTAAACGAGTTTAATTCTACGTTTACATGGGGGTTTTTAATATTTGGATTACGTACTACACCCATATTTGGTATTGATCTTGTCTCCTCCTATCGGGTGCGTCAGAAGTACGATTCAACTCCACAGAAAAACACTAAATATCGTGTATTACAAATTTCAACAAGTATAAATTATTTGATCATCGTTACGAAAACGAAATGACAATAAGATCATTTTACAAACACCAAAATAACAATCAACGAAACACGAAAATAAAAATGAAATAATTTAAATCACATCTATCTTTACAATTATAATATCATTTATTTTAAACAAAGTAAATAATATTATAAACGTTCAAGTAAAACAAATAATCATATTTATATTGTACATACAATATTCAATTTAATTGAAATACTTTATTTCCGCAACGAAATCGTTACTGATTGTGAATATCATCCACGATAATTCTAAAAACTAATATCGATTAAAAATTGTGAGAGAAAGACCAGTTTTAAAAAATATATATTGTGAATTAATAAAACCGATAGTAATGCCAAATATAGTAGTCATTATTTTCATTTTGTGAATCTTATTTAGCTAGATCAGGATTATAAATAATATTGAAGCTTAGGAATGCATCAGAAAATGAGATCAGCTAGTAAACGTCGATAGATTCATTATATGATGAGTTGAAGTTGATCCACTTCCTGCCCGTGATCACGTACCGTATCCGCTCTCTACTCTTGATTCTGCGATCTCACCTTACTATGTACACGGTTTCTGACCCCTTTAGACGTTTATATCTCTTTTTGTCTTACGAAATCTTAAGATCGTGAAATTATACGATAAACATAATTCGAATAATGATGAAATCATTTACTCGTACCACCAATAAGTTCAGAGCTTAACCTTCATAAATTGTTGCAGTGGTTCGAATGTACATACATATGAAACAATATGCATAATCTTTTCTATGTAGTATTATACGTATTTATAATATTTCCCACATAATACATACTTTTGTGCACTCTTGTATCTATATTTCGAGGAGAATTTAATCTGATTGTATGAATAGGAGAGAAGTGCGAGTGAAAATAAAGATTCTTTTCGTATTAATTTTGAACGAAACCTTAAACGTCCAGTATTCGTCGTCAATAAATCAATATTAACTATTATATACTTCGAAATCGATATTATATGTTTCACCAATCTATAGAATACATTTTTGTTAGGTAAGAAATGAAATGCTCAATTGAGATAAAAGTTTTCTACAGGACATTTTCGAAATCGCTGATTTGAAATATTTCTTACTAGTTGAATAGTATTGGTTGCAATTCAATAATTGCATATATTTTTCTGTCCCGTGTTTGTAGGGCACTACAGAGTTAATTACCATTTCTATCTCACGACGTTACCAACAGATTATAAAAAACGACCTTAGCGCACACTATGGTAGTGTTACGTTATTGCGTGAACCAGGCCTTAATATTCTAGTATCGAACGACCTGTCGCCAACATAATTGTGTGCCAGAATCTTGTATAGATTTGATCAATACTATCTCTTGAGCAAAACCCTCGCGAAAATATCTCGCACGAAAACAGTCAATAGTCTAAAAAGTACAAGTTGTCTTTGAATCACCCGCGTTTCTCTCCAAACGCTGCGTCAGCACCCCACGCGCACCCGACTTGCCCAAAGTCCCCATATCTCACCAAACCGATACCAGAGTTGTGGAGAAATATCGATAGTCAGCACTATCGATAATTTCCGATAGTTGGACTATCGACCATCGATATTCATCAATAGTAATGGTATGTGATATATATATGTAGTTCATACCTAAGGAATGTAAGGAAGAGCGTACTAGTAAGAAATATTTCCTTACATTACATTATTGCGCTAAGCGCAAGGGAAGAGAGCGCCCACCTGAAAGCGCGCAGATTCAGTTCAATCCTGAACAAAGGATATAAAACTCTCTAAATTGCAGATTCTTTCGTACGTAAGATCACACAGAAAGTCAGTCTCTAATGACAAAATACTATTGTTATCGACAGTTCTAGAACAAATGCCTATCATCTAATAACCAAGCATTTTTAAATTCGCGGCATTGCAAACATTAACCCACATTTTCGATAATTATCGATGGTAAACACATAATATCGATAGTTTTCGATAGTGGCAACCACCGATAATATCGATACTGCTATCGATATTTCTCCAACACTAATACGCAGTAGTAGGAATTGAAATTCTGTTAAAGGACTAGGTATTCTTTCGTTTTTTGCCTTAACTGTTTAAAGTAAGTTAAGACAAGAAATTGCAGATATATTTTACTATTTAAACAAAGCGACATAGCGACATAAAAACGCCACTTTTTATTTGTATAGAGTTTCATTTTCTCCCTAGTAAACAAATAATCGAAAATTCTTTGTTTGAACGTAGTGCTTGAAGCTTCGTAACTAACCATTAACCGCAGTTCCATTGCAATGGAGCATCGGAAAGACGTAAGAATGCATTATAAGAAATGTTCTTATATGAACTGTAACGTCAATAGCCGAGATAATGTTGCCAGTTATTCATTCCATTGTTTTCCTGTAAATGATAACGAACGATGCATAACGTGGTTAGTAAATTGCGGGTTGGACGAATGGGTGGAACTAACAAACGTAGAACTGAAGAAAAAGTGTATATGTAGCCGACATTTCCCTCCAAAATATTTTTATACTTCAGGACGGTTAAGGAAAGATGCGATCCCTTACTTGTATCCAACGGATAATAATAATGATGCTGCTCAGTCACATCCAAAAGATAGTGCCAATCCTTTCATAAAAGAACAAAATAGAATAAAGAATCTTGAGGCTGCGTTGATGCGAGAGAGGAAGAAATGCAATATGCTTCATTCACAGTTAAGGTTAAAATGTAAAGCATTGAACAGAATTAAACACAAACTCTCATTAGGCGACATTACCGATGATTGTTTAAAGAAAGCAATTGTGCGTAGAGTCAGTGCTTCTTAACACATTAGTACAGAATTTGTTTACCTCCCCAGAAACTTCTCAATTCTGGCATGTACATATGTAAGTTGCAAGTCTGTTTACATGCATTTTGCAATTATTTCTAATAATGTATAACATCGGACATTTTAGAATTCATTTCACAGCAACTAGTTCGATAATACGTTACACTTTGCCCACTCTGTATAATAAATGTATGATATTCTCAAATTTCATTTTTCAAATCTGGACACAATCATTCGTTGGGTCTGTATAATTCATACTTGGGTGGTTTTGATCAGAATCGTGTTCTTTTATTTGAAGAAATGGCTATTAAAGTATGTTTATGTTTCTAACAAACTAAACTAGTTAATTTAGTTGAGAATTTTGTTGAAAATTGAGAATTTCAAAGATTTAGGATTTTTAGATAGAATCACTGCTGTGCATACATAGGTGCTCGTTTTTATGATAAGATGCTTGTTGAATAATAGAAAACAATCAATAGCATTCTTTATTGCAAAGAATTCCATGTAACTGGTCATTTTTTTTGTAATGAATATAAACATAATCGATTTTTCTTTTCGATTATTTACATTTATTTAAGATCATCAGGAATAATTGATTCAAATACGACTCCTTTATTAATGGTAATGAAATCTCCTGGTGCAATGTGACCGATTTGGAATGCAATAAAGCTACCAAACAATTTAGAAATTAACTCATTCGCGCCTAAATTTTTTGCAAAACAGTATGATTTTTGAAACTCTCAAGGATTTTTTTGATAATCGAAAATGTAAATAGAAAATGTATTCGTGAACAGAAACACGTTATTTCTGATTTATATCCGGCCGTTTATGATAGTTTATTACGACAAATAAACAAAAATCTTTGATTGATGCGCGGGTAATATTTTCAATTTCGTATGTATATACTTTGTGATATAATTAAATTCTAAATCAAAGGTCGATATTTCACGATCAGTGAAATTCAAAATATCCAGATGGCGTCCTAATTGAATTGAATTGTACATGTTGCTAGGCAACGGTTTCAGCATAAACATTATAGAAATGTAATAATATTGCGCTGATATTTTTGTAGTACTTTTCTACAGTTTCGTAATGAAAACATTGTTGTAAATTGGGATAATGTTAATTAATATGTCTGACGAGAACATAGATTTTGTTAAGGGATATGTACAACATAGTGAAGATACGAAAGAGCAAGATTTGAGCCTTTGTTATGCATATCCTATTTTAAACGATGTGTCACAAAGTAATGTTATAACTAGTAATAATGAAAATCCACGAAATGTAAATAAGGAATCTTCATTAGTTGAAGATGGATTATATGCTTCTAATAGCCCATTTGTGTACCATGAATTTCAATTCTCTCAGTTTAATACTTCGAAAGTCTTAGAGTATGAGTCGAAACGCAAATTATCTGGTAAATTGTTAGAAATCGTTATTCGTGAGGTAAATATCAATACTGATCGATCAGAGTCTATTGAAATCACATCTGTTTGTTTGTTATTTAAAAAGAAAGTCATATGTAAAGCAAATAGTCCATTCAGTAGGAAGTTGCATAAGTTACTAATAAAAAATTCAGAATGTAATAATCTTTCTATACAAGTTCACACTAAAAGCGGTCAGTCCAGTGTGTTACCATTGCCATTGCCGAACCGCAACATTGAAAACAGTAAGATAGAAATAGACTTTGCGATAAGTGACGATAATGGCAAAATACATGCTGGAACAGTAACATGTACGGTTACTTTGAGTAATTATGGTGAAGCGGAACAAGAATCCCATACAACACATCTCTACAAATTGACTAACGATCCGAATGATCCCCAAAACAGTTTATCTTTACTTCGACCATCTAAAAGCATTCACAAAAACAAAGTGAAATATTTCCTGTTGGAAGATCCAGCGTTAATCTTTCAAAGAGATTCACAAGTTCTAACTCTGAAGAAAGATACAAAAAAACACACAAAATCTCCAGATATAGTTGTAACGGAGCAGCCTGCATTTTCTTTATTGGATGTATTGTTCCGCAACCTGTTCCAAGCTAAGAATCCATTAGAATCATCATCTGGAACTCGTAGACATCACACGATAGGAAAAATAACATTATCTGTGACTGTCTTGCGAGGCATAGAAATTCCGATCCGAGAGGAGTCTGCCTTAGTTCAGCCATTCGTTGAAGTTGAATGGGGCAATACAACGCACACAACTCCGATTGCAGAAGGACCAGCACCTATATGGCAACAGACAATGTACTTTGAGTTACCAAGACAAAATGAAGAACAGTGTATAAAGCTCCGTTTATATGATCAGCATCCTGTTTGGGGTCAACAATGGCTTGGTGAAGCTAGAATTGGTCTTGAAAATCATAGGAATTACCAAGAGATTGAACGGTGGATTACATTGTCTCCTTTGTTCAGTCCAGTTTTGTTGTTTGGATATGTGCAAGCAAGTCCTGGTCAATCTCGTACACGAATCTATGTTCTAATTAAAATGGAAAATCTGAGTGCTCCAAAGTCTATTGAAAGCAGTACTATAAATACACTGTTGAAGGGAATTCAACGATGTCTTGTTGCTTCATATAAAATTAATGGTCTAGAGAATCCAGTGGATGCTGCAAGATTGGCGATGCTTTTGCCATCGCTACCAATGCATTATGGACCAATCACACCACGACAAGCATTGAATATCAAGAAAGTAGACCATTACGGGAGAGCTGCTTTACTCGCAGCATTGCTACAAGGCTTGAACGTACAAAACTATGTTTTATTGGGTACGTATTCATTGGATGTGTATATATTTTATAAAGAAACATTCGAATTTTGTAATTCATATTATAGGTTCTTCGCAAGTAAACAAATGGGCGTTGTTTGTTTTGGGCATCAGTGAGAATGGAATATATACATTATGGGATCCAGAGATCGGAAAGTATTATAAATTAGACGATTGTCATTGCCCTTTAATGAAAGTCTATCATTTAATTAATCAATCTGGCGTTAGTATACTATCTTTTTTCCGACATATACTCGTCTTAAATAGTGGATGCTTTTTTTCATAAGTTACATATTTTCAGATATGGGAGAATTTACAAAAATCTACTTTGCCTCATAATTTGAAGTACGATATAAAGTTGACCAAAGAATGGAGATTTGTTGAAACTGCCACTTTGGTAAAAACTGAACATGCCCTTCAAGTAATTGAATTAAATGTTACCGATGATGAAGTGAAACAGATTAGAAAAACTGCAGTAGATATTGAACAGACATTAAAAGACAAGCTGTCTTATTGGCGTAGTACAATTGGTTTAACAACAATATTTAATAGACACGCAATGGCAATGTTACGAAACTTTATTTCGAAGATAGAACCCACTGCAGAAGTACAGTTAGATAGAAGGGAGTTAAAACAATTGTATAGAGCTTATCATGTACATGGGTTTATTTTAAATCAACGTGAATGCAATGTCAATGATTTCAGTGAACATTTACATGCAACTAAAATTTATGATATTACTGGTCCAGTTGAATTCGCTCTGGTATGTCATGTACAGCCCTATGTTGGTAAAATTTCCTCGGTTTGGATAGCTGCTGTAATTCTTAGAAGTCGCGATTAGTTATTTATGCATTAATGTTAATTTGTATATTAAGTGACAAACTAGTCAGATTTAATTATCTACCGTTATTTGATTGTAATCTATCTGTGTATTATATTAAAGTTAATATTACAGTGTTTACAAAGTAGTGTAATTTTTTTTAACGCATTTAAATTTTATAATAAAATAATTGCAAAATACGACGTTGTGATTGCAATTCTTTGTCACCAACACGGGAATGTACAATTTTTTGAGTTATAATAATAACAAAAATACTGAGATCTTGTAACCAGGGTATACATTTTTTTATTGTAATGTATATTTATTATTATCGAATCGGGTAATTTAATCATGTTTGTAATGTAATTAACAATTCGTGATACAATTACATTATCTAATACAAATGTAATTAAATAAGAATATAAAATTCTATAAAAGATGTATCCAGTTTTTAATATTATACTTTTAATGGAAGTTAAATATAAAAAAGAAATATTTTAATGTTTGCATACATTGTACTGACAATATACAACATAATACAGTTTTTCGCATATAATTTCGTTTACCTACTGTTTTGTATCTTTGTAGCGCAACTGGAAAGGTGTGACAAAGAAATATTATTGGAAATAAACGTAAATGCATTCTTTGTTCTTTGCACTGCGCAGCAATGCCCTTTTTATAACAATTGAAATATACTTTACACAATGTATTGTATTTTCTAATAAAACGTGTCAACAATGTTTTATAGCCTACTAACTTCAAAAGTAACATAAATAATAAGGAATGCGTGAATAATTTAAATCAAATTAATAGACATATTAAAAACATATATGTAATTGGTACATTGAACTTCAAGTTTCAAACGAATTTAAAATTAATTTTTTCAATGTATTATATTATGTTTTCATGAACGACTTTCCATTTGTCTGATAATGTCGAATAGTTTGTCGAACGATATGTGTATAAAAATGTCAGTTTTGATATTTTATTTTGATGCGTGTAAAATTTTCTACATGTATTTATTGTATTATATGTACTTAGAACGTGTACGCAAAGTATTAAATCGTAGAAAAATGTTTTGTATAAATATTCATATAATTTATCAATATCTTACCAATTAACGTAGCAAATAAATATTTGTATATATATTTTAAATCAAATTCAAATAGAACGGTTAATATTGCCGCAAATGTGTCACAAAACGAACAGATCTTCGAATAAAATTAGCAACGAATTTTTACTGCCACTCTACGCACGTTGAATTCATTTAAATAATAACAATCATTTACAAAGGCAATGTTACGCATATACGACTGCAAAATTCGAACGAATTTTTCTCACAAAGATTACTGTAATAGCTTATAATCGTGCCAGAATGGTATTCTTCGTTTATTCTGATAGATTGCATCATATCTAGGTATCACAATAGGTGTTAACTAGACGTCAAATGTGCAAATGTAGGTATACAACCTTAATGTGACCGTCATATTTCAATGTGAATCTTACAATTAGATCTATCGCGAGAAGAACAAAACTATATGCAATTCCCGATACGATGATCTGTTATATTTTGCTTCCTCATTTTGTTCTTTCCGTTTTGTTTTAAATATAAAAGGCAGACTTTAACCATCGGTCACAAAAAGATGGCTTAATTGAAGCTTATGCGACATTGTCGCGTTTGATCACACTGGATCTTGTATAATTCACCTACTGACAAGTAAACTGCTAATATACTCGACTAATTTCTATTTACAGTATCTTGGACCAGACATGTGTCCAACTTTGTGCTCCTGGTCCAAGAATAAAAAATCGCAGGCCGGTAAGCTTATAGTCATGTTACGTTAATACGTCAGAGAAATATCGGCATTGTTTTTGTTTTAAAACCAATTTTTCTGCAACGGTATAGTAATGTGTGCGTGTGCAATGTCGCCCGTTTACGATCAAAAGGACAATTGTAAGTACCCAAGTTTCTAGTCGAGGGTGTTCTGAGTGCGGTTTATCGTTACCGATCGAACGAAATACATACATATCGAGTAGTTCGTATTCATCACCCTTTCATGACCTTGCAGCTTGTAATTCGAGCGACGTTAATATTTGAATAAAGAATGTAGGAGCGTTTTGTTCATTGGATCTTTTTGGTTACACCGTTCGCGAACCCATTCATGTGTCCATTCTTAACTTTTCCATTGCACACCGCATCGTCGGTAACTTGTATATTCGATTTCTTCTTGTTTGCCTTCATCTTCTCCAATTGTCTCTCCGCGTATGCTCGTTTGCCCTAAAAATTCATTTATTCGTGTTAGTTGACGGCTCTTGAGGATCTGTTTCGAGTACAGGGTGTTCAAAGCAATTCTGTCTAAATAGTTATATCTCTTTTCCGGATAGTAAAATAAAAAAAAATAAAAAAACACATTGTAAATATATTCCATTGTTTTCTCTCGAGAAGAATTGGTGTATGCAAAATGAAATTTTTTTTATAAAAATAAAAAATACAAATACGTACTGTACATGCATTGTTGCACTTGTACAATAAATATACTTGTTATGAAGAGATATTTCAGTTTCAGTCGTTGAAATCTTTTCTTACCGCAGTCGAAAAAAGCATATAGTTTAGTTCAGATTTGCAAGAACAATTTCGAACACGAAAGGACACATATTTTATATACCTTTGCGATGTAAGCTTTAGCGTAGAAGTTTCCGAATAGGACAATGAAAGAGATCATATAAATGACGAGAGCATATTGCATCCAGAGTGGGAAATCGCATCCCGACCGAATGCCGTTGATACCCAGGATCAAGGCAGTGGTGAACTGTATTAATTGAAGAATTGTTAGGTACTTCTTCCACCAGAGGTATTTGGTTATAGCGGGTCCCAACGCCGCCAAACCGTAGTACGAATACATGAGGACGTGGATGAAGCTGTTTACCATCGCTGGCAGGAAGGCTAAAAAATAAATATTATTCATTATATAATTAGTTCCATTAAATGGAGGAAGGATTGTAGAATTAATCTGTCGTTTTTATTGCTTTTAATTTGCGATCAAATGGTAGATCCGTTCATATCGGTACTTATCTATCTTATACATAATACTAAGCTCGATTTCAGTGAAAACGAATAATTGCGATTTCACTCGCAATTTCGTGCATCGTAGACGTCTGGAAACGTGAAAGAATGCGTAGATCGTAAATACAACGGTTCTGTAATTTTTTATAATTTAACATGCTACTTTCTATGGAATCTCTGATTCGTCAATTAACACGTTCAGTTTCACTGAATCGAGGACAATTTATTTGCTGTTTAATAAAGTGAGAACATCTTCAGCGAAAGTAATGCCGAATTTATAAAATAGATCAGAAGATAAATACTTTAAAATGGAGAAAGTTGTTAATTGAAATTGCTTAGTCGACAAAGTAGTCACTTTAAATGGTCGAGATCAAATTCTAATTCCACAAACAACCATTTTCATTTTTATGCATTTAGTTTTTGCTTTACCTCAAATTGGAAATAGTATTGACTTTAAACATTAAAAGTAAAAGGAATGAAATTACGATTAAGATACAGAACTTTTTTCATATAATTAAATACTTACTAGATCCACTTGGGACCCATTTGATTCCGATCCACCAAAGTGAAAACATGGTGGAGTGGTGGTAGACATGAAGGAAGCTTAGTTGATTATCCTTTTTCCGGAGGATAAAGAAAAACGTATCACAGAACTCCAGAAGTTTGCTAAAGTAGTACCACCAGACTGCATGAGCGATCTATTAAAAAGAAAAGAAATGAAAACAAAGACAATCATGGAATTTTTCCGTGTATATCAAATCTATTTTTATTGTCATTTAAAATTCACCTGCAATTCGTCTGGACGAGTTACTTGTCTTATTGGCTGGCATACGTAACTGTAACGTAACCTGGTGGAAGCTACGAATAACTGTAGATCGAAAACATAAATTAAACATCGATTGATATTAAGAAAGTTGATTTGAATTAAATTGCATAGCAGGTTTTTTTAAATTATGATGGCGACTACTATCAATTCCGGGATATTCATGTTCCATAAATATTCTATAATCTCTTTTTGTAAAATTATAGTGTTTTATCGTATAAATCTTCTTTTAGCTGTCAGTGTAATTCATTTATATGATAAAAACCGTGTACCTGTATCGCGATGTACGCATTCAGACAGGCCATAGTGAGATTGTAAGGAACGAGCGCCCATGTTAATTTAAACGCTTTTCGATTTTTCATGATCTTTGGTCCTGCCCATACAATGAGTAA
Source organism: Nomada goodeniana (assembly GCA_963969485.1). Lineage (NCBI taxonomy): Eukaryota > Metazoa > Arthropoda > Insecta > Hymenoptera > Apidae > Nomada > Nomada goodeniana. Next base: position 27,687,736 of record OZ018299.1, on the reverse strand, counting down.
ATACAACATCGTATATAGCAAAGTAGGCTTCGGCGAATCGACCAGAAGCCATCCTCTCGTTCGTTCATCTACAAACATTAATATTAATAATAATTAATAACAGATATTTCTTTTCTCATAGTATTTGTTTTAGCAATGCATTATTGCGGTAACATTTGACCATGTACACGAGACGGTACACTACATGTATATAAAATAGTTATACCATTCCTCATTGAATATTAGTATGAAATATAATTATAATATGAATAAAACAATAAATTTCATGCACTTTTAAATATGGTAATTTACCGGCAAGCGATAACGTCCAGAGATAGTACTCGTAGGCGTCATTTATTAGAGTTGTTGTGGAATTCATTAAGCTCGCCATTGCCTGGAACAAAATAAGAATAATAATTTTGCGTGTATTACGGAAAAGTCTGGCTGCGCTCGTAAACAGAAATTTCGTAGTCTACTTATTTAAAGCCATTCACTTTTGTTGGTATCTACTTTCAGCTTTTAGCAAAATACTAATATACATCGCACACGAGCTTATCTTTTACTGCAACGAATTACCGTCCCCAGTCTCAGGAATAAATCTAGCTTGCATCGCAGTGCTTTTACAAATGGGAACGCGTTATACTGTTCAATTAAAATGATTGCAACCCCCATTAAAATTGTATAATTACTTATATTAATTTACAAATTTACACGTATCCCAATAATTTTCGACTGTGCGTCGACATAGATTCCAAATATCATCCGATAACACGCGATCATGATTTTCTTGTCATTACATACCTTTAACTTTCTTTATATTACTAGTAAAATTTCTATTTAAGAAGATTTCTTCATTTAATAGTTTCAGCACCATTATTCTTTCCTAATTTTCTACCATTACTAATTTCCTTACACCCCTGCACACGTAATAATAATGGCAACACTGAAATATCGACAATCAATATTGAACATTAGGCGGCTTTTTAATAAAATGGAAAGTATCGATCCAATTATGGCGATAAAGATGAATAAAATCTGCAGTGTGTGCATGCGCGTGCTATGCTTAATGAGCATTTAGACGCGTGTTATCCGGTCGTTCACTTAAAGATAGAAACGTCATATACAAACTTTCACGCGATACCGGACAAACGAAATAAAACGCTATCTCTTGATCGTCTACGAGAAAACACGTTTCGTAGAATCTTTGACGTAGCTCGATCTTAAGCTGGTGATCGGATTGCAGCAAGAATGTCTACTTTCATTTGCGGTTTAACTTCAACCGTGAACTTGTAACAAGTGCAAGTGCGCGTACCCCACCTCTATAAGGCTTATTTAACTTTCATCTTGTCTTAATTGACGCGCCGTATGGCGAGCCGATCGAATCTGTGAAATCGATGTCGTTTCTATGTTTCACCTTTCAGAATATGTTACAAATTGGACGATAAATATTGCTGAAATACTGAGAATCATTTTCTGTTGCATAATAAGGAAAAGTTTAATTTTCATTTTGATTTGTTGTTTAATTATCCTATATGCAAGATAATTATATTGTATTCCTATTTGCACCATTGCGGTTAGTTGTGTCAGATTGAGCGTTTACAGATAGTAACATGTGCGGACATTTTTGCTGTTGTAGCTCACGGATAATATGCAGTATATCAGCACATTAGGAAGTGACGCGAAATTCTTTTCTGCACAGTTCTAAGCACCATCAAAAATATTGTAAACGTATTCCAGTATTCAAATGACCACTAAAATAATTTACGTCACATATAAATTCGTAAAAGTATTAAAAACCAAATTAGTATGCAGATCACAAAAGAATTTGTTGAATAATATATCTTATGTTTCTATCCTCGAATTTAATTTAATTTGATGGAGTTCCCAATTTTCATAGTTATCAATAGGTTTCATACGAAAACCCCACATATTCATCACAGACGATTAGAAATGTTTGAATTCCAATTCTTATAGAGAATTAATGTACAGTTAAGCGTTTGGAAATCTCGGCTGATGAATACTTATCGGCAGTCAATAAATATTTTGGCGGTTTATAAATATTCGGCACAATAAATGGCAGTTTTCATGACTCTGGATTTATGGTCAATTTACTTAGTCTTGATTTTACATTTAATGGTATAGTGCTAAGAGAAAGCTCGTGTAGCAATTACATTGGTTGTAGCAATAACAGAACGAAAGAAAGGTAGAGGATTTCTTGGTCATCCTTATTAATTCGAATATAAAAGTTTTTTTCATCGCTAATATTTTAAACATTCAATTACTTTCCTTTAATTGGTACTTCAAATAATAAAATATAACTTTTCCATTAACATACCAAATATTACGATATTTTACTGCCATAATACTATTAATTTGTTAATATATCCTTTTAGATGTTCGATAATATTGCCAATACTAAAACATTACCCTCAACTATTTATAGTTTCAAAGCCTCTTTACAAAAACTATCTCTCTCATCAACGTATAGCTTTTTGAGGTCGCCCAAAGAAACAAGAATAGCGTTAGAATGTCCATAGAAAACTTCGAATGTTCACTGGTGTAACAGTTTATTTCTCGTTATTCATCCACCGGAACGAAAGACGGACTAATAATGTCTTTTGTTATTTTATCGTAACCAAAGTGTGGCTTGCCATTTTTATTAATCGTACGGGTACTTGAATAGACACAATGGTATTGATCTTCTGACAGCTGCTTACGCGCGAATGAACCCCTCGGAGAAAGTTTCGGTAAATCAATTCATAATCGTTGGAGACTGTGAGTGAAATCATCGACAAACCAGTTCCCTTGGTACGGCAACGAAACGTGCTATTGCACTTTGCCATAGGCATCCGATACACGCCGTAGATTAGAGAACGATAAGCTAATTTCTAAACATCATGTACGACTCACATATTTCTTTTGTTCGGTGTTTTTGTTGCGTTTTTTGTTTAATGCTTTTCATTTTTAATTTACTTCTATGTTGTTGGTTACAGTGTACGTAGCTTCATGGCAGTTTGGATCATCTGAACTGCTTGTTGTTATTTATTCTTTTTATAATCTTATTAACATTTAATTTGTTCGTAAAACGTTCGTTAGAATTATTTTATTATTATTAATGTCAGTGTTTGATTTTGACCGTGAATTTAAGGCAATGGTTTATTAAATTATAATTTTTTAATCGTTGTAACTGCAATTTTTCTTAGTGGCAGTAATGTTTCTTCTCTCTAATGTTTCACTATTAAACTGAGTCTATCACAAGGTATATGTATCTGTATTATTATTGCACACATTCCCAACGTTTCACTTCGAACTAGAATTTTATATTAATTGGAATATTAGTTACAGTTGTAGTCCTCAAAATTTTAATATTTGTTAATTTTGTTATTTTATTCAGAATGTAGTGGTATAATTTATTAATTCAAAGCTAACTAAAAACAATTTCTAGGGGAAGACATCATTTAAGAAAATTGACCAAGCATTTGTCAACACCGTGTACAAACATTGTACACCATTTTCCATTTTTAAATCTTCCATTTTTAAATACAAATGACAAAATTCTGAAATGAACATTTCAGTGTTAAACTCCTCTAAAAATTCGCCCCGGTGAAGACTTCAAACAATCTAAAAAGCAACAGAAAAAATCCTCTTACCTTAGTCAACACAGATCGTCCGAAAACTAACGGCGGAAATCGCGATCCTCCTATAGTCTTTCCGGCGCACAACGACGCGAACCAATGATCGCAAACTACTACTACAATAACAACTCGAAACAACTAGCCGCGAACAAAAACAAATAAATAAATAAATAAATAAGCAATATGTCACTAGGAAAAAAAAAAAAAAGAGAAAAATAAAGGAGTCTGCGCTCTTCCAAACGTCTCTCCTACACGCGTTCACCAGAGGGACATGACCCGCTGTCGATCGTTCGCTGTCGTGTAGCCGACACCGGCGGAGGTGTCCGCCAAAGGATCGGGCTTACTTCTGCTCGTTTCACGAGTGTACGACCGTGATACGACGAGGTTGATCGGTAAAGTGGCAGCGCCTTCTAACCACGAAGCCGGTTCGCTTTATAACTTTGGTGTCGTCCATACACCGAAGCTCCATGCACGGTGGTTTGTGGCCCCGGTGGTGGTACGATTTCATCGGCACGTGAAACGTTAAACGAGGCCAGAACCGAATGGTGGGAACGTTATATCGATCGTGGGGATGGACGGATCGTGTTGAATCGGTCAAAACGATCGGCACGCGTGTCCCACCCCGAACGATGCTCTTCACTTTTCCTCCCACCCTGTCTGGTTTATGGTAAACGAGGGACACTTGGCGGTGTGGTGTGTATGTACAGTAGAGTCCCGATTATCCGAGATGATGTTGGACCGAGCCTACTTCGGGTAATCGAGAACCCGGATAATACGGAAGGGTCGACAGTTGTTCATAAGTCGTCTTATGAAAGATCGTGCATGTATTTCAGTTTGATTCACTATTTCATTGAAACGATATGACGTCAGATACTCTACACTGCAAAGTACAAAGCGGATCGGATAATGCGGAAATTCGTTTAAACGAGATTCGGATAATCGAGATCACGCTGTACTTGCTGCTGCCAGTGTGCTTGGGAGACGAACGTGAATGGATTGGCTTTTGAACAGCACCGGCTACACGACTCGTGGCCTCGATTCTTTGGGTAAGAACGATGGAATGCTCGTGTGTGCTTTAGGATCGGTTAATTGGGATAAGTTCAAGATTCGTGGCGAGGTTGTGACGTAGGTCCTCCAAAGGTTTGGAAAGGGTATTGAGTTTGACAGGTGGGCCACGTGATGAACAAGGATTGGCCTTTATGGGGGAAGTCAATTGGCAGTAAGTATGGGAGGTAAGTTGTTATTATGTTTTTTTTCTTTCTTTGAGGAACAGATACCGAGATGAGATAAGTAGGGATTGTGGAATGGTGTTATGTTTGCCGGAATTGAATTCGTGAGATAATTAAGGGCAGTATGTAGTTGTGTTTTTCGCGAGTGAAAAAGACAAGATGTGAAATTGTAGAAATTTGGTATCGTCGGATGAGATATAAGTGGTTGAGTTTTTCCTTTACAATTGGAAGTGAAACAACAACTGTTTGTTGTTTGTTGTTTCAACTGTGTGTTGAAACTATCAATCGGTTGATAGTTTGGATTTTACAGGAATTAGATTTTTGATCAGTTAGATTTTTCTGTAAAATTTATAAGGAAAAGGAAGGGTAGGGAAGGTAAAGGTTTAAAGCGTAGATTGGATAAGGTTCGAGGTAGTATCATGGTTTCGAGGATGGCGTGTTTTAGGTCAGCATTTGAAAAAGTAATAAAAGTTGGCTTTTTTCTTAACTAAATTTGAAAATTTTTCGAATGAACTGAGGTTGAGGGATGTGAAGATTATACATCAGTGTTACGAAACGGTTGATTATATCTTTTGAGGACTGAAACTAAAATTATAATAATATTAGGGAATTCGGGAATAATTTCAGTGTTAAGCAATAAAAATAATGACAGGTGATAGGAAGACTCTAAAATATTATTGGGGATGTATGTAAGCACCTGTGATATTTCAAACGAGGTGTTAGCGTATTATATGGGTTTATAGAAGTAGTTGATATCTGATTCAGCAGTTAATAGTTTGTGAAAGCTCAGTGAAATAGGATTTCTGATCACAAATGCTGGACTGTATTTTATTATAAAAGACCTAACAGCATAATGCCCATGTATAGAATTAAGAATACAAGAAGTTAGTGGAAGTGTTAATTCGCTTTACAGTTATTAAACACTAAAGCCTTTAAAAGGGAAAACAAATCTGCAAAGCAACCAATAGGACATGGCAATCTTTTAAAAATTACAACATGCATTCAAAATTATACTATTTTCCTACAAATGTTTCTTTTAATGTTACTAAAACTCGTGCAATTTCTCTAATATTTACACAGATATTACCATTTCGTTGACAATCATTAAATTCACCCCCGGTCCGTCATCTATCTTAAGAAGTAATTAAGACATTGAATTGCTTAAATCAATCCTGAGTAGCGGCAATTCAATTAATGAATCTATCTATCACCCCAACTATCATCCCTAGTTAAAAGCAAAAATTGAAACTACGACATTTGCCTGTTGTCTTCCATCGTTATTGTTCCTCTTCTTCTGTAAGGGGCACTTAGTTGATTCGTGCCATGAAATGCCCATAGGTAATAACTGCAAGGAGTTATTTTACACTCCGTGACAAAAAGATAGCAAACCTGTGCAACCTTAGTAAACATACAAATGCAATACAAAAAATTCTTCCATTTCTCTGTTCACCTTTCGGTCTAGCAACAATTGACTCATCGTTCTGAAAAGACCATTACCATTTTTGTTCAAATTAATATCGCTTTAAGCCAAAGTGCATGCATTTTTTTTCGATCGCTTAGGTTTCTAATTATAATATTGTCAAATTTCATAAGCATACATGGTCGACAAATAACATCTCTGACGTAAATTAACACTAGCTTCAATTGCTTTGTAAAACTGTATTTTTATTGCACCATGGTCTAATAAAAAAATTCATCGCAATAAGCAATGTATGAAAGTAGTATATTATATTCAAAAATTCTATAGACATTGAACATTGTTCGCGCTGAATTTGTCGAACTATTAGGATTACGAGATGTGCTATGCTTTTGTTGCTGAGTGTACGACAGTTTTAAGAGAGGTCTCACCGAGAGATGGGAAGATGTAAATATGGATCCAAGAGAAAGCGATGCAAAGACGTAAAAGTCGTCTCGGGAATGACAGATTAAAACAGGTCAGTGGTCCTCTAACCGTGAAACACGTTTCGGAATCTTCAAATCCATTCCTCCGCCAACGCTGCACATTTGTCCTAGGCCTGTAGTCTCTTTTCACACGTATACGAGTCGTTTATAATTTCCGTATTATTGGGTTTAATACCATGAAATAACGGAAACTTGTTTGGCCACAAAGTGATAGACGATATATTTCAGAAGGCAATGTGATTAACTCTATACGCTTAAATAAATCGTCTAAAATGGATAATATTTTTCCGCAAAAATAATAATAATACATTCTATAATATTTATTCGGTTCTCGGTTTGAAAGAGAATTTTAATAATGCATGTAAATGTATAGTATTGAATCACTTTTCTCCATTCTTTGTTTTGTATAGTTAACCAATTCGGCGGATGTGCGGCTGATATGTATACATATGTACATACTTATGGACGTCATACGTTCCGTCTATCCTCGGTAATTAAACAGTTATGTATTCGTTGGTATCTTTTCTACGTACTCAAATGTGAGGAGAATATTTCGCATATTTCTGTTTCTGTGGGTTTTACCTTTCAACGGTATATTTGGAACAGAGACACGTCCCACTATATTATGGAACGTAGTGTGGATGTAAGAGACAATAACGGTCACAATTTATTTGTTAATTTAGCGTGGCTGATATTTAAGTAGTTGTTTTAGGATATAATGGCGAGACAGGTGTGCAGAGGTGTTGGTGATTGTTAAGCGAGTGAAATTATCATGGGAATGCGTTACAAGAAATATATTGTAGATATTTTTATATTTCTCAATTTTCTTGCCATATAATTCATTAAAAGATAAATCTAATTTTCAATTCATTAAACGTGTGGAAATTGAAATAGAATCTAATGTTCTGTATATACATAATTGTACAAATAAATGAATTGGGGGTTAATTATTTAATATAGCATTTTGTTAGAAATTTAATGTCTAAATCTTCAGCTTTTAAAGCTAGAACTTTTGTACCGGGGAAAAAGATATCTTCGACCGATTACAAAATTCTACAAGTCCATTTGCAGTAAGCGCCTACCGCCATACACGACAAACCAACTGGCTTTCTACGTGCTACACATCAAATAATTTAAATGGAATTTAAATAAAACTAGATAGGACTTGAAAACAGACATTCCATGTTGCCGCTACTAATGAAAGGACGAAAAAAAAGATATCCATTAACAAAAATCTGTTTAAATAAAATGTCTATGAATATTCAGATGTAGCGTTTCCAGTGAATAATTGAAATAACTATGCATTTCGACGAGTTATCGTTTGCATAAATGTCCCAGCCTCTGGAACCTACATATTTTCCCTGCAATTTTTGTGTGTTAGGGTATCCATATAAAAAATCCGTCGAGGGGTTGATAAATTTGATTGGTTGGCATGTGTTTCATTTAAGCAACGATACGGAAGTGATGGTAAACCTGTTCCGTTTCATGTTTCGGGCATTTAGAGATTGAAATATTTCTGCCAGTTGCATACCGGTATAATCAATGGGGTGAGCTGTAGCGAAACTTTGAATTAACACCTGTTGTATAGGGATGCTTCTTCTTTAAAGATGAATGGCCATCTTTCATTTGGCGAATGAAGTTTGTGTGTGTGCCGGTAATTACGAGAGTGGTTTAATTTATTAATGTCTCCTTCACTTTAATGAACGGCACATTTTATCCTCTGCGTTCGTGTCTGGCGAAATATATATACTTCACACTTTTATGAATCGGTTGACTTCTTAAGCGGCATTTTAAATTGGACTTCACGTTATTGCAACGCAGGCATACGTGAAATAAAGTGAACAGCGGAGTCAATATGTTAAGGGGCTTATCTTTTATTCGGTTGTTTAATGTTCTCTTAGCGATCACTTGTTGGTATATATTTTATGGTATATATTTTAGTCGATTCTTTTCAGCTTTTATGAGTTTCGTTTAAGCGAAATACGTAATAACTGAATAATATAAGTGTGTAGTAAAATATGTAACAACGTATTTATCGGAGCATTCAATTTATTAAATTGTTTAACTTAGGTTGTATAATAAATGCTAATTTTAGGATGTATGCCGTTACAGTTTAGCAGTAAGGGATTTCTTTTGTTATTCTAAATACGGTAGTTGATAAGAATACTAGAATGCGGCGAATGTGACTGTGACGGATGGAATATAAAAATTTACAGTTAAAAGCACTATACACTTATGCAAGGTCTCTTCACCTGGAACCTAAACCACTATCAATGAAAGAATGAGATTTCTATGGACGTTTGTTCTATTTAAAAAAGGCATTGAACTAAAACAGCATTGAAACAATTAGTTACGAGTAACACAATTTTTTTCACGAAACTGCCTCTACTTTTGATAAGAAGAATACACATGATATATTTCTTATTACTCTTTCCGAAACTAGAAAGAATAATTGGGGAAACAAAGGTCATCAGCTTTCGTGCCACTTACTCGGACTCGACGAGTTTTAACAGAGGACGCGGACATTTGTGAATTGGTTCACGCATATTCACCATAATCGTCGCTGATTCACCCCTTTTTTTTTTATTATGTTTCGGCAAAAGTCGGAGGCGTAGATCCAAAAGAAAAAAACCAAAGGAATCTGGCTGCATAAGGAGAAAGCGCGTCCGGTTACTTTCGTCGACGTGGACGCGTGTTTGTCGTTGAGCTAGGGCGTTTTTCTTTGTGCTTCGCCTTCCTTTTTTTTTCGTTTGGCCCAACGTATCTCGGTCAAGGAAATATTCGTTGACGGAAGTTCTGTTCTGTTCTTTTGAACATTTTGGAAAACGGTACGAGGAACCAGGTCGTTCTGTAGGCACTGCGATGTTGTTGTTTGTTGCTGCAACACTTTGTGTATTCTAATTCGAATTTGGAGGGCTGCGTTTTGTGTTTAGCATCCAGCTGATATTTATGTTTGGTGTTATATTATGAAACAGTACAATTGTTATATAGTTATATCCTTTTCATTTAATCGAACAACTGAAGGCAATCTTTCTTCCTAAATCGTATTAATTCGACAAAGACAAGTCTACCATTAAGTGAAATAATTAAATAATTCAATGAAAATTCATTTAAATACTTGTTTTATTTTATTGTAACTATCGATTTCTAATCAAGTCAAAGTTGCATTAAAACTCTCACGAATATTACCAAAAGATCTAGAATGGAGAGATTTTACGATCATATTGTGATCGTGCAATTAAAGACAAAAAAAAGAATGCCATGTTTCAATTACTTTGCTTCAACAGTTCATGTTCGATTTCTTTAGAAGGTTTATTTTTTCAATGAAAAAAAATGCAAGAATTTAAAGAAAGGAACGTTTGCACCTACAAAATGGGATCAATAGAACCCAATATCGCCTGGAGCAAACTTTCATCCGGATTTACTTGTTCCTTCGCACACGTGGTCTGCGAAACGGTGAAACAGGTGCCGTTGCTGTTGACAGTGCAGTAATTATTCCTGTGTAATGGTTATCGTTCTTAACGCAGACATGAGCCCAGTAAAGATATAGTTTGAACAACACGTTTATATGCTAATCTTTGTCAACCTCACGAAATTAAACAATCTCGTGCAGCATACAGAAAGCTTAATTGGGACGTACTTGTACAATGATTGCATTATTTAAATGAGATTTTGTTTTTAAATTGAACTTTATAAATAACTATTTCGTACTATTGTCTGGTTTAATTGAAAGTTTATTTAATTGACTAGAGCAACAGTTTTATTTTCCTTCGAAAGTGTACTTTTCGACAGGTTTTCGTTTATGATATTTCTTAATAAATATTAAGTACTATTTACAAACGAAAAAATTATAGCACATATAGAATGTGGAATTTGTGTAATTAATAACGTATTGAATGTCACACTTTTAGTGTATACTTTTTTCCGTTAGATCATTTCTGATGAATTGTATAACAATTTAGATTTTTAGGCATTCATTACCAAGGTACCAGAACCAAACTTTCAAGTGGGAAAGTCCTGCTCAGGTGATACACATATGCTGTACGGCCTAATATGAACATTTTACTTATAAGAATACCTGTTATATTTGCTGCTAAATTTAAACATTACAAACACATTTTACAAGATTTCATATTAATTTTCACAAATGCGATACTTTGCTATTGTAAGTATTTTTTGGAAATGCAGAAAACTTTGATAGCCTATACTGAAGAGAGTTAAGATTCTAGTGTAACTCATTGCTTGCAGGAAAGTAACCTTCAGGTGAACCCAGTTGTGAAAGTCCCCTACGCTGATTACAAAAATTTCAGCGTTTCCTACAATCTAAGAGTTTTTATTATGTACCTTTCATTCTCATTTTCTCATCCTACATGTCTATAAAAGATTAAAAGTTTCACTCAACTCGTATCATTCATCATGCTTAGATGAATCGAAAATTCAACTTTATGCAAGTTCTACATTCATTGTAATCTCTACTTCGCCAGTTGCTGTCAACAGTGAAAATGAAAGGAACAATCGTTTATCGTAATTAAAATAAATGGGACATCATCTATAAAAAAAACAATTTGTATGTGGATAATGATTAATACAACAAATGAAACAGGATTTGTTTTCCATTCGAATATTTTCTCTTCCCTACGCTTGACACCATAGTTGTTATATTGCAAATCTGATGTTGTGTTATAGAGAAAGTTTCGATTAACAAGTTCCCTTGAAAGTTTATTCCTCCATATTTTGCGGACATAAAAATACGATACTTCGTTTAATTCCACATGTCACGTTAAAGCTTAATTAAATATAATAATAATTGCAACACAGGGAATACCAATAATCTAAAATAATGGAAACAAGTTAATAATAAAAATAAATCAAAATTAAAAAATATAATTAATATTAAAGCCTGCGTAATGTATGAATCAACTTAAATATTTGTCGTCTGTAATAAATTTTAAGAAAAACACGTCGAAATCTTTTCTTTTTAACATAATATATTTCCAGGTTTAAAGTTGTATGAATTCGCAGTCGAACAGCGATCAAATTCTCCTAGTAAAGTCATTAACATTCATTAATACGATATCTTGTGAAATTGGACAATTGTAACATATCCCTATGCAAATTATGCACGTCTGCATTCTTTGTACAACGTAAGTTTTCATTCGACGAGGAATGCCTATCGTAAAGATACGAGATCTGCAGTTTTGAATAAGTTGTATTAATTAAATCGTACGCGCTGTACTTGCATAAAAAGAATGCCTTGGCCTTTTTTATTCAATCCAGTTTTGGCGAGTCTAAATTGTTATCTCGCTGTGCAGTATAAAGGAACAAAGAATTATTCCCTGTACTTCGCCGTGAAAAATTTAATTTTTGTCGATAAACTATATTAATATCGCTTAATAACAGTTCTATCTAGTTCTAATCCATTTTTGTTGGACTTTTGAAACTGAAATCAGCGATAAGGAGTAGGTAATATTCTGAAAAACAATTATTGTCTTCTTTATGAATTGTGAATATTTGTCTTTTTCACAAAATTACAAATATTCATTAATCATTAGATAGCTCTGTAGAATGGAACAATAAAAACCAAAATAGTTCTATTTATATATAATATAAATTATGAAATTTAACGTAAAAAGGATGATAAAATAACTTTTTAAATTGATTCTGTTTAACAATTCAATTTTATATGTAATATTTGCCTCCACTATACTGAGTAAAGTATGATTTCTAACAACTCTTTAGCCTTATGTGCTTTTTAATGTGTTAACAAGAGAAGCTCTCTGTAAATATCCTGCCATTCCTTGAACGTATACATTTTTAAAACTGTTTTAATCGCCTATTTAAATACTGATAGACTAATATGATGCTAATGAAGTAATGCAATACTACTTAACAAAAAACCGTGTTGGAAGAATATAATTCTGAAGACGGATTAAATGAAACGAATCAATAATATTAATGAGTATTTTGAAATTTCGTTTGCAATTAATATTTTCTCTTATTTTCGTTTCTTGCTATATTACCTAGTTAGAGAAAACAATTTAATATTTTTTTGCATCCTATTACTCATTGCCACTGTACAGTCACCAACACTTTGTCTTTCTAATAAAGTAATTATATAAATAATTTCTAGCAAAATAAATCAGTTTATGAAGTAATATGAAACAAATTTCTTCCCAAATATAAAAACAGTCATAGAGGGTGAAGTAAAGAATCCTTACATTACACTGTCATCTCAGCTGCAATTTATATTCACTAAAGACGACGTTCTTTTGCTACCAGCTCAATAAATCTCTCGACTCAAGTTCGTCCGAAAATAACGGAATTAGCGAAGCATCTGATGAATTCCCGTTAAAAGATTCGCACGTTTCTAGTTATAAAAACAGCGATCGATACCCATCTACGATTATAAATTCCCGTCACCTTGATATTGCATACCTGCTGGCACACTTCGAATTTGTGGCAACGCGTATCACGGAAACGAATGTTGCGGAATGTTGACCGGCGAAATAATATTTGATCGTGTTCGTCAAACATTTGTTGAACGTTATGAACGTTCTGAGAATCAATTATGCCGCTAAGCGTAAATATTTCATTGTTCAAAAGTCGTAACTCATTAGTTAACAGAACCGAACGAACAAAATTTCTTTAGGCGAATATTTTACTACAACTGATTCTTTGGTTACCGATGATTCGATTTGCCTTTCGATTTAAGGTAATCTCCCGGCAAATAAAGGGTTACAGAGATCTGTAGCTATTTCTCGAGGTATCGCCAATATCTGATTAGTCGAGTAAATACCATAGATAATTATTTCTTTTCTAATTAATTGAATAATTTTGTCGACGCCAATTATTCTCAACTTTAGTTGCTTTATATATATAGAAAAAATATTGCAAATAAAGAGAATATTTATGTGATATCATCGATATAGGTATTTTACACCAATAAGATTAGAATTTTCGTTTAGCCACATTGCGTACGATTGAATATTAAAATTATTTTTACGTTCTAGTATTTAATATCAAGAAAATTGTTATAGAATTATGCTGTTATGTTAAGTTGATTTACCTAATTGAAACGGTTATGCATGAACCACATAGTGGGGACTATATTAGTGAATAAATAAATAAGTAATACATATGCAGATAGACGTAATAATAAAAAGTATAATATAATTCTCATTCTTCTAATTTATACTGGTTGGTTTTCTTAAAATACTCCCTTTCACAACTTGCTTGTAGCTGACTAAAAAGTGCACACTTTTTCTAAATACACGCTCTCTCACGCATTCTTCACGATCATAGCCGCATACAGTTACTTTCCTAAGGCTACGTAGAGATGTATGTAATTTAAGCATAAACTCAACGTTCGATGTCTTCACTACTATCCACGTTGCACGAAACATTGTTTAACTTATCAATTATGTTCCCAAATTTTATCACCTGTAATATAACATTCTGTAGAGTTGACTTTAGTCTTTATGCATATGTGTATGTCTAGTATAAACATAAATTATCATAGTGGATCTGTCCTATGTACAATTGTAATTTACGATAATTATTTAACATGTTATTATTAATTGCGTAAACAATTGTAATCTACAATCTAATATTGTCATTCAGTATTTATCTACTGTTTGGGATAATATCATTCTTCTCCTTTAATGTCATTGATCAAAAATTGTTGTTATTACTATGGAAAATTCAAAAATATAATTGTTTAATTGGTGTAAGAATAAATGTTGCATTGGAACTAGTGCAGAAACTATCTATACACGTTAATACCGTCCATATCCACCAGCAATTAGATACAAACTAAATTTTATATTTCTTACAGTTTTCTTTAAATCGAAAAATTTTGGTAACAAACTTGATCCAATACAAAATCGTACTCATGTTTTCAAACAGCGGTGATGATAACCTTTGGCCAAAAATTTCTTATCTAAATGGTTGAATGAATGAAATTGCTTACTAGACTCCTGCAATAACCGAATGCTAGCGAACTGTCGGTCGAAACGAAGGGAAAAGTTGTCGGATAGAGAGTGGTTGCACTTCCTTTCTCCGAAGACAAGACAGCCGTTTGTGTGTCTATCGTAATCACCTTCTCGTTATCGTTGAACGTTGAATAAAGAAAAACATTAAGGTCGATAGTGGGTAATGACAATTGATTTTAACAGTTAGGTATAATTAAATTTATGGATTCCCACGTGGCTGCAAATATTTTGCGTGTAGAGGGGGCCAGGCAGTTTCAAAGAATGAAACCAGCTTCAAGCTAGATAAGTAGTCAAAAATGGAAACAGAAAACATTATAGGTGCCACCAGGTGGATTTTTTCATTCACTAAATCCCTTCGATTCTCTGCGATTGGTTATCCTATAGTATTAAATATCGCTTTCTATCGACCGCTGAAAATGATACAACTAATAATCCACCTCTGATCGAAGAACAATCTCCAATGGCAATCCATTTATGGAAGGTGAACATGTGGAAGGTGAAAGATAATCGATCTTGCATTCAACTTTACAACTCCCATTTCGAAAGGAATACCTGCTCCTCAATGTACTGTCATTTATGCTGCTCTTTTTTAGGCCACCTTTCATTTACCACAATTACTCGTTAAGTGCGGTTATTATATTTTTTCCTCGGGTGCAAGATGCATCGCAGTACACTTATTATTAATTTGCATGAAAGCAACATTTAACGTCATTACAGTCACCTTTCTTTAACGATATCTGAGGCCACAAATTTTGCGAAATACGTAATTAACCAAATTTTCATTGCTTTATTTGATGAAAGAGTGTATTTCTCATAATTCTGCAATGGAGAAGACTTATATGTATATGTATATATATATCAGACTGATCAGGGTCAAATCCAAAATCTGTGCCCAACAATTTTATAAAATTATATAAAGTATCAAGTATTTTGATACAAGTTAAAACATCGCGATGTAACGAAACAAACTTGGCATTAAAAATATACGAAAAGCAAATGGATGGTGCAGTCGGGGCAAAAAATTAGAAAAATATAAGTTAAGGGAAGTGGAGAATAAGTCGAAGCGCACAAAATTCGAATTTCCAATCGATAATGCATTGCAATTTCACGTGATTGTCTGAATAACAGGCTGGCGGCGAGCCACGCTTTCATCACAGTCGATGCTAATGTCAACGCGAAGTATGTGTCAGTGCGAGCAATTTGCACAACGTTTTCCTTCGATTAAATGCACGATACATACATATGTACAAACGTCCCGATCGGAGGTTGGCTAGCACTTTCTTCTGTACCGATGCCTGAACTCCCTACGATCACCTCGCTTTCGAGGTCAATGTCTAGGCCTGCGAGAATCACGAGAGTCATACAACTTTCTTCGGTGAACGTTTTAATTATATCAAATATTCGACGATTATGTTGCATCCATGTAAGGAACGAAGATGATAAGCAATGATTGAAATGCGAATGATAATGTAACTTATCCAATTTAATTTTGATTAATGGATTAGGAAAAAGAGGATTCGTGTTGGATTGCGTTTGTTCATTTGTTGGCTCATGCGTGTTTGCATGTTTTGTATGCTGCAGAGTATGGTTTCATTGATTGGATGTAAATTATAGCAACGTTGAATTGCACGTGATGTGATTTTATAAGTTCGATTTTTCTTGTGTTGACAGCTTTGCAACATTTTTAGATAAATGTGGATCATTTTTCTTTTGCTCGGTTAATATTTTAGACTTGTTCGAATTGTTCATGTTTTTTCACTGTTACTTTTTGTTAGTAGCATAGTACAGTAAAAGAATAGTGAAGTGAAAACATTCTTTTCTTTAACACTGTTCCAATGGTTAAGCAAGTAATACTTAGGATCTTAATCGTCTTAAAAGTGTGAAGGACATAAATATCTGCAGACAAGTACAAGATCAATATTAAGAAATTAGATACATTAATTAATTTTTTCTACCATAAAACGATTAACACTGCGGAGAGGGAATATGTTATTTGGACAAAGAATCGCAAACAATTGGACGAATAATTATTGCAAATGTAAATTAAACTAGTGCAACATTTTAATTTATACAATAGACTTATTTTTTTAGAAATAACAGTCATAAGATTCAATTGGAATTAAGAGTTATGGAAGATCAGAATTTTCTGCACATATGAATTTAAAACGCGTCTGACCACGCGCAGTCTGTTTCCCCTTAACTCCTTACGCTGCTGCATCTCTCTCACTCTTTTGTATCCCCCGCTACAGCGGTACAAGATAATCATGTACTATATCGCCTGCAACTCCTTCTACTTTTGTGTATTATGCTGCAATGTGCATCCAGCGAAAGTTACTAAGATTAGCGAGGAAGATATAATAATTTGCTATTTACAAGCAGTTCCAATTAGAATTCTACCTTTCATATGACTAACAGTAATACTAACTTTTGTTTCCTTTGAACATGAAAAAGTCTTTTGCTGGACTACATTTCTACAGATTGTAATATTTAATCAGACATGCGACAAATGTTGTACTTTCTGCGCATAACCGAACGCAAACTATTGGAAACTGTACGAACCTATAATTTCAACTAAAAATTATTCTATCAACGTAGTGTCCAGACTGGCTACATGCAACAGAGGTTACTTTCTCCATATTTTTCTTTCAACATGATTAGAGATCAGAACAAATTGCAACCATCGATTCTTTACACCGTTATCGTAACCTATCCTGTAATCGATCTAGTATTACGCGTTGTATTTTCTTTTTTCCTTTTTTCTCTTCTTTGTTCCTCGATTAATTCCATCTCCCTGGCTGATTTCTCCTTGGACCTATTTGCATTTCTAGCCGTGAATCGGCGATAGATGCAGGGAAAGCGAAATCTGGACCCAACCAGCATGGAGAGGTAGATCGTGCGTTTAAATCGCAAACGTAATTTGTTTAACCTCCTGATTATAGTACACGATTCTAGCAAACAAACATCGAAAGTTACTTAAAGAAAGAAAAAGTGCTTTCGAGTGACATGAGTTTTCATGATTACGTTTGTAACTGGTTGTTACAATGCCACTATTAATGCAGGATTTAGAAAGGCGATGTATTTGAACCCAGAAGTATTTGTTAAAAATAAATATTAACTATAAACTGCATTTATAAACTGCAACTGCAGGATTCTACTTTTCAAAAAAGAAGTTTGATTTTCACGAAACAAACTCGCCAAGCCGAGTAGAGGGAAAAAGAAATAACATCAATACGTACACTTTCGGTGCACTCAGGTATTTTGAAAGCCGCGTCCTTTATTATCATGAGTGCTACGAGCCTCTCGAACTCTTTTGTCTCGTATACACGCTTACACCTTCGCGATTCTTGCCTAATTGTAGCTTTTTTTCAAGCATCAGATCTTGCCGACGTCTTGTCCCCTCGATAAACTTCATCGTAGAAATTCAAATCACTGTTCCCAAGAAAGTGAGAAAAAATTGGAAATAAGAAAGGTTAGCTTTTATCTCGCAAACCCCTCTCAAACATTAACTGTTAGCGAGTGAGGTTCTTAAATTTAATATATGGAAAATCAATTTTGACCTATGTAAATAGAATTAATTACCTTATCTGTTTTTATGAACAAACTTTTGTATCGTGATTTTGTTAATTCTGTGCTTTTTAAGCTTTTTTCAAGAACATCCTGTATCATTACATTTGAGTTACTTACATAACTATGTACACTAAATATGTTTTAACATCCTAATGTGGTTACAACAGTCTATCATTTCATTCTTTGAACTTTTCTTTTTAAAGGCATCCGAAACATGTAATAAAAATACTTAAACATGTATTAAAAAAAAACTTAGTATCATCTTAATGTTAATAAGAATAATTTACAATGGCTAATAATTTGCCAAAAACAGAACCTAAATTTAACTCCGACATGTTAATCAATAGTATGTACCAATTAGAAAATTCCCTACACAAATATTCTATCCAATATCCCACTTGGTACAGCCACTGAAATAACCAACCAGCTATAACGTACGTATTCGTACACTTACACACGTCTATATCTAACAATTTCGATCGCAATCCTGGCACAACCAGGTCACCGAACCTCCTACAAGATTCTCCAAATTTGCCCACCTTCCTTATCCTCTCCTCGATATTTAACCTCAAATTACCGTTAGAAAAATGTCACGCTACTCACCGTCCCTTTTTAAACTGCCACGAAACTCATCTCAGTAACCGGAACACCGTCGGTGATTTCACGTCAAGGACCTCCCAGCCACAGAGACATCGTCTTCGTCGTCCAATTCACCTTCGTCTCGCAAGAACTTTCCCTTTATCGATCGTTGCGCGCACAAAACGAAAGAAGTTAATGAAATCAAACGTTCCACGCGGTCTCAATTAATGTCTACCTCCTATTTCGGCCACTGTGCACGATTCGTCGCGGTATTTCGTGGTAAACACGAGAGAGCGAAGCCGTTTCCAACTCTTCGAGCGAGGACGGTGCAGGCGCCGGCCGGTCGCCATCATAGAAATCAATACAGCCCTTAAGGGGAACCCACGTTGCATGGGATATTTCGCGAGAACGCGCGATATCAGGGCTTACCGGCGTTCGTTTTGGCCCATCAACAGCGTCGAAATAGATTCGTTTTAGCGGCTAGTGATTCTTGAATGGGTTCACGAGGCGAACGGCGCCAGTCATTCCTTCATATTCGCTTCCCGGGTACGCTCTTTTTCGCGCGTACGTTATTCGGTCGTGATATACGATATTTGGTTGAATATGCGAAACGTGTCGTTGAAAATGGACCGTTGCATAATTGTTATAGGTGTTGCGTCGGTTTAATAAAACGGCGGGGGAAATATGCCTTACGAAACATAATGCTACCGTGATTCTTCAGTTGTATAAGTTGCAGGCGGATCGATTGGAATTATCTGTGCGTGAAGAAGAACAGATGATATAAGTTGGGGAGAAGTATGCAATGTGTACGCGTTCATGCAGCATCTGTGTATATACTCCTAGACAAGATTTAATGATGACTTCGTTTTCATCGAAGAATTGTCGACTTTTCAACTGCTGTAACTTGGGGGGGGGGGGTTATGTAAGGGTCTACCTAGGCTCCTTTGAAAGGGTGAAATCTCTACTTTGCCCGCCCTAAAGTCATTTTTGCTCGTTAACGCACATCCGTTTGCTGGTACACGATTGTCCTTGTACTTCGTTTCCTTGCTGTTTTTGACTGAAACTGATCGGCCTCGACACTATGTCTACGATAATCGTTCCACTTAAGAGGATGTTCGATGTTTTGTTATCCGGGAAAGTAACAAGGGAACAAGAAATCTGTACTATGCTACAAAAACTAGGGAACGCGATGGTACGCAGTTCTAACGAAGGCAGGTAACGGAGAGTTAGTTCTTCGCGCAGGTGTGTGTAAGTCGGTTGTTTCAATGTTTGTTACTGTTAAGAACAATCGGTGAAATGGTACACCCGAATTATTTATTAATTATGTATTATGAATTAATTACGTACTTTATTAGTAGTACGGTACGATATTCTTGGACATAGCACATATTTCACTCTTAAAACACTAGATGTTTTCGAGTCGTTATCACATGATCTTAAATAAGGCTTAAACTACTGATCATTTCCAAAACCGTGTCATTTTGGTGTTCTGACACGTGAAACATGTGTTTTCAAATGCTTAACAAATTCTATGACAAAGCTATACATGTGTACACTAGCTAGCTACATTAATATGTTCACGCAGCACACGCGATACTTTTATTTTTGGCGAAAATAATATATTATTATACGTATATCAACATCAATTTTGTTAACGTGAAACTGCGACTCTAGAGTTTTCGGATAAAAGCTTTCATTGCAGAATCTCTTTTTTCCTTCGTCAGTGTACAACATTTTTGGCTAAGCTTTGTTGCCATTATAGACCAAAATTATTCGTGTATTTTGAACATTCGGAGGGCGATTCACGTTCGCAACAGTTCGCGTGGCATTGATTCAAACGCAGTTTTACATGTAACAGCAGGAGCCAGTGTTTTAAGGTAAGAAAAAATTGAGGATCGCGTTACGCTTTCTCGAGCTGTACGTTAT
Source organism: Nomada goodeniana (assembly GCA_963969485.1). Lineage (NCBI taxonomy): Eukaryota > Metazoa > Arthropoda > Insecta > Hymenoptera > Apidae > Nomada > Nomada goodeniana. Next base: position 27,666,928 of record OZ018299.1, on the reverse strand, counting down.
GCAGAAGGTATTGTATGCAGTTGCATTAAATGTCCATAATGTATCCCTCCCTTATTTCAATTGAATTGTATTCCATTCTATTGGAATTCAGCCCTGTGCCTTTCTGAAAACTAAACCTGCTAGTGGTTGAAACACTTACTGAAACATTTCCTTTTAATTTCGCATTCGCTGCGGAATAAACTTTTATATTAAAAATGCTATCAAACGTATAGATTGAAGTGACGTATAGATACAATTAATGAAATGAAGATTGTTTATTCAGTTGGGATAATGTTTCTCGTCGTTAATATAACGATCATTATTACTATTATGTATTTCCTACTGCCGTTGGACGTCAATAAGATGACTAATTCAAGCAGGACCACTTACACTTAACGGAAGCTACTACAATAGTTTCGTTTACCTCGAGTAGCTCAACGTCCCCGTTACTTTCAATGGTAGCTTTCAAAGAAACTATAGACTTTAAGGACACTCCTTTCTTAAGATTACTTCTTTTATGTCTGCAAGCCATCAATGTTGTATTATTATAGTGATCTTTACTTTTAAATAAATAAAGAAATATACAACAGTTAAATAAAAAGGTATTTGTGCTTTTTGTGGTCCTTTTGTTCATCTTAATGTTTACTATATTCAACTTTAGTATACACATAATAAATGATTATGTACAACAAACCCATTCTAATCATTTCAAGTCATTTTCATGCGACATTTTGTCTTAATTTTCATATTAAAAATACTAAGAGGGTTTATAGAGAAACCTAAGGAACACATCGATATGTGGAATATTTTCGCCTATTAATTTCAATCTAATTCTAAAACATAGTATTTTCTATCAAATCTCACCACAAAAATACTGACGTAATTTACTCACATAATTTACACTATTAGTTTCTTACTAGGAAATGATCATAATGGTTTGTAATTGAATGAATGACAACCATGTTCATTAACGTGTTATCACTTTTAACTTTAACATTCCAGGTCTACTGTTTTAGTCAACATCCACATTAGAGCATTCTCGAACAAGCGAGAAAGTGTAACCGCGAGCGCAACGTTATCTTAAATCGTATCTGATTGGCCAGGTGCAGTTAATTAAACGGGGCCATCGCCGATATCAGTGATAACAATGTGCGTGGAAGAGCCCTCGCATTGTAGCTGTCTTGTATACACGTGTCGAGTTTCGCTTATATTCTTGATTGCCACGTTTCTTGCTCAAAAGCTGAGAAAATCTTGGTGTATGTAGTTCGCTACTTTTCACAGACTGCAATTAACGGTCATCAGAGATCAACGCAAGAAAAGCGTACGTTGGCCGCGGTACTAATCGTAAGAACTGATCCGCTATTAAATCAAATTGTCGCATACGAATTAGTTGAAAATCAATTTTATCGTGAGCATAACAGAATTTCTGTTAATAATGCTTAAGGGATTCTGAACAGTACAATGATTATTTTTAATATTCACAAATTGAAAGTTCAACTAGAAAAATTGAAAATTGAATTAGATTCAGTGTAGTTAAAACAATGAACTAAATTAATGTAAAGAAATAAAAGTGGAAATTCGACTCAAAATAAGTCTGATATAAATTTAATACGCAACACCGTAAGTGCGTTTATTAATCTTTGATATATTTGGTACGATCGAATTTTACAAATGTATTACATTCATTTCGTGGATGGACATTAAAAATCGTTTAAAACTTCAGTATACAATTTACAATTATCTAATGGATTTGCTTTGCGAAAAATATTATTTAAGCGTTAATTGAAATAGTGTTAAAAGATAAGCGTAAATGAAATAAAAGCATTAATTCGTGTGAAAAAAATGTCAGTGTACAAATGGGCAGCAAAAACAGTTAATTAGAGTTGAAAATATCTACCATAGAGGCTATCTGATAAATTGAAGGTAATTTGTAATCAGTAAGGAGGGGATATATATTATTAGACTGTTAGATCGTGACACAGCATCCTTGAGGGTGAAAGTGAGTCCCAAACCTATAACGTGTCTCGTTTTAATCGATTCTTTTCGGTGAGTGTGGTTCTAAAACCGTTGCTGTGTGTAATCCATAATACATGTTTACAGTTGTATTGTAACTTGACATGTAACGTGTATTCGAGATAACGTTACATTATAAGTTGAATATGTAAATATTTTACAGTTGTCCCGAATGCTCTAGGCTAGTGTGAGGACAGACATTTCTATATACTTGTACGTTTCTTATATTATATGTATATATATATATTAGAAATACAATATTAACAAACAGCATGAATTGTTCTCTGTACAAAAAATGCCAGTTTTATTTAACAATTTTAACCGTGCGATTAATTAAAATTTCGGTTAATATTATAACCTTTGCTGACACGTAAGAACGCTGAATATAATATTTGACGCTTAATAAAATGTTCGAATGGTCGAATCTTAGAATTTTAAATTGAACCGTAATCTCACTAACACATATCCCCTTTCTTTCTTCTCGAAGTTGCGGAAGCAAGCGTAACAACGAATGTTTTTCAAACATACTTATGACCCACTATTTTTGCCATTCCGCAACAAGAATTCTGCAAATCTTATGCAACCCTGCAGGCAGCCCTCTTCCTTATTACCAAAGCGGCATTTCCGGTTGCGTGGACCCTATGGTTGCTCGGTATTTACGTATTCCTGGACCAAATGTCTCCACTTACCGCCACTGCCCATAATTAATAAACGGAACTGCTCCAAACGAAACAATGTCTAAAAAGGATAGGAAGATATAGTAGAAACGTTCTTGTGGGCCAACAAGATTTCTCCTGGTGTGTTACCGATAAATCAATCGTGCTTCCGGTTTCTATGGTCGCCAGGTATAAAGCTATGGATAACGGGCGACGACGTTTAATATTTCCAGGAGCCCAGACAAAAAAAAAAACAAAGAAGAAATAGTAGTGCGTATTGGTACTTAACCGTGAGTCTTTTACGTTCGAGGAGGGATGCTAAAATGGGACAGGCAAAACGGTCACACAACCATGACTTTCTAGTCGTTGTTGTAGCTTTTTGCCGAAAAACCAATTGATGTTTATTCTTCCGCCTACGCTGTTGGTCGAAATTGTTTCTTTACGTACAAAATCTGAGAATTGTGAGATGCACGTTGGAACTCTTATGCGTGGTACGGACTGGAGTAGGTTTATCATTTATGTATATATGATAAATGACTTTGGAATTATGATTTTGTGGTGTATTGAATTTTAATTATTTATAAGTGCAAGTGTTTCTGGTAACTAGATCTATGAAAAGTCGACTTTGCATTACGGTTGATATATTGATACATAGAAATGTAATCCTGCAATTGTTCCAGGCCCAACAACATTATACTTGATGATACGATGACTGATTGTAAAACCTGCAAAGTTTTCCAAGGGAAAAGCTTTTATTATTAATCAATGCCATCCTGTTTCTTCGATAACGTGTGGAAATGAGCGAACCGTGCTTTTCAAATAGTTTCAGACAAAACATATTGCCTTTATGTAGGCCATCTATTCCCATCTTTTATGTAAATTAGGCAACCTTTTATACATATAATGAACAGGTTTTGAAGCAAGGATTATCCTTGCCTCGATACCTGTTATTATTGTACATTTCTTCTAATTCCTTTCTAATTTTATTCTAAATAAATTTTACCTGACCTCTATTGCTGTAAAATTATTGTTGTTGTTTTCATTATTCTATTTTCCATAAGAGTTTCCATTCTATACACAGAACATTAAACGAAATTGCCTAACGAAATTTACAATGGTTCATCATCATATTATATTACAAAATATGCTTTTACCTACACATATTTAAGTATATATATTACAATATTTTTTTATGATGACAATAATGTATAGATAAATATATCACATGTACATTAAATATACAAATACACATAATTAATACAATACAAAAATGGCAGAATAATTTACCCAAAATATTTGCATTCCGAACAATCTAAAGTGCACCTTTTGTATACATTCTCTATTCTATACTGTACAGTCTCCAAATCATCCCCTAAATCAGCTGTTAAATTCTGATTTATATTCCAGAGAACATTCTTAATATCAACTCCAACAACAATGAATCGTTCAATCTTAAGGTGGCGACAAATGAGCAGTATGAAAAAAACCAAGGGAGAGTAGACGAGAGTGTGCATGGAGGTCGTCGATCGAGGTCGAGTTTTAGACCTGTTTATTGTCTAATCGTGGTACATGTGGATGGTGTTGATACCGTTGATGTTTAATAGGGGTCATCCTGAACAGGGAGATATCTATGGGAGAGTTGTAAGAAGGGAATCTTAATCCCCCGTTTGATATTTGTTCGGAGACACTTTTTTTGGAAAAGCTGTACTCTCTCTCTGATCTTTTCCTTCTTTGCACGATTATTGTATTAAGCCAGTTACACGTGAGCGTCTCTGTGACGCCACTTTCTAATCCGTTATTACAATATTTGATATAGTAAAAGTGACAACACATAGGGACTCATCTGCAATAGGTCTGAAGTGAACCTTACGACCATCAAGTTGAGGAAACAAAAGACGAGATATAGAAATAGGCAAATCACCTTAGGAACTTTCGTGGCTCACCGTGACTGCCATGCTGACTCGATATAGAAAATATGTTGTACAACCAAAATGGTCAATTGAACTTACAATGTTCTAATTCGTATTTATTTGAAGATACAGTTTCATACTGGGCAAAAATAACCACAAGAAGCCGAGATGTAAAATTCTCGTCAGTGCCTCAACTGCTACGTAGAAATATACGTGGCGCAATCTCGCGTTTCCGGCTTTTAGGGCAGTCTTCTGCACCTCCAAAGCCGAATTCCCGGATGACATCGTTAATTTATACAATTGCATTTTTCTCGGCTTCCAGTCGGTATTCCTTAACCGGAGTGGCATCAAATTAAAGCTGCAAACTACAGCTACCTTCTCCACCAGTTGCAACTATGTGGCATATGTGGTTCAAAAGTTATTAACAATTGAAAAATCGGGAAAAATGCACTCCGGTTCAGAGCCATTATCTCGGCTTCTGGAAGAGCTAGAAGAATGTTCGAATGCTTAAACTAAAGATAAAGGATGCTGATACACGGCAATATACGATATACAAATGCTGCGTATGCTCTTTATTTTTTATAAACAATTCAATAATTCATTTAAGAATTACACGGAAACCAAGCACGAGGCCCTTTTCAATGTTCAAATTGTTCCTTGCCACGAGATCTTCAATATGAGAGGTCGTTGATTAAAATCGGCCCAGCAGAAGCCGAGATAATTAAATTTGTTTAAAGAAATTATAAACAAAGGGGATTATTTCGACGTGCAGGCTAGCTACATCAATGACCAAAGGACATATATTAAAGCTAGGAGCATCAGCCAACATCTCTAATAGGTGTCATCATTATTCAATGCGCAGTTCGTTTGTTATAAATAATTAAACAATATAAATGTTAATTACCGCTAACTGCATTGGGCTGTAGCAACGGGGTATTTTTTATCGTGTAGCGCATTCGTTTCCCAATCTTTTGATACCACATTTATTGAAAAACAACCAACAGGAGCCAAAATTACAATTTTTTTAAATTTGGTCGGTAACGATATGTCGATAACGGGACTTGTGCTGCCATCTCGCGTTTGCGGCCTTTTTCACAGTTTTCCGCACCGCCAAAACCGAAATCCTGGATTACATCGTTAATTTAAACAATTGCGTTTTCCTCGGCTTCTAGTGCGTATTTTTGAACCGCACTTGTCTTAAATGAAAGCTACGAGCCACAGCTATTTTCTCCACCAGTTGCAACTATTTGGCATATGTGGTTGAAAAGTTATTAACAATTGAAAAATCGGGAAAAATGCACTCCGGTTCACTGCAATTATCTCCGCTTTTCCTGGGCCGATTTTAATCAACAACGTCTCAAAAGAAAGGGAAACGAAGAAGCTACACGATAAAAAATACCCCGTTGCTATTTTTTTTCACTACCATATCACCGACAACGTTATCGGCACCTTAGGAAGAACGATGTTAATTGTATATTTTATATCTCGGCTCCTGATGATTAGTTTTTAATCTATGTGGCCTTAAACGAAAGGGAAGAGAATAAACTACACAATAAACATATTCCGTGGCTGTAACTTGATTACCGTCTCTGTAATAATTATTTAAACATTGTATTTGGTTTTAGCAAATGAACCGCGAATGGAATATTGTTAACACCTATTGGTAATGATAGCTTCGAATCTTACTCGTGACCAGCCGTAACTTCGAACTTTATATCAATAATACACATCACATGCAAGTTCATATTCAAAGAATTTGGAATTCAATTTCATAATATCATCTTAACTGTGAATCGTTGCGCAACTGTCAGAAAATTAATAACAACGACTGGGCCGAAGATATTCGACGATATTTGCAATTAAAGTAGATTGCGTGTAACTGCTATGTAATAGATTAATTGGAACGCGTCGTGGCCGCTAGTATCGTTACTCAAAACGCATCAGCAGTTATCAAAATCATATGATGAAGAACACGGGCCTGATAGTACCCTTTTACTTATACTTGAATCTGTTTACGAAAGTGCGTGCTAGTTCAAGGTAAGCCAATTATAAAAAAAAAGTTTCTGTCCTTATGCAGCTAAGCGTTTTCGGACGATAATGTTTAGTGTTTAACCTTTTCTTTTTCTACTTTCTTTTTCCATATTAAATATAATTAACAATTGAATGATTTAAATTTTGGGAGCAAGTACAACGTCTTTTCAACACGTAGTTTCTGGTACCCAATGTTAAATATGAAAATTCATGGACGAATGAGATACAGCGATATTTACATGCAAAAAGTTTTGTGGGTCTGTCGGGGATGTCAAGCTGAAAGGGTTAACGGGGAAATAATTATTCGAAAGTAGAAGCAGGGAAGCAGCTAAAGGATGTAAAATAAAGTACATAAAAATATATATGATATATAAAACCGAATTAGATTGTTCAGCCGGTTCGACAAAAAAGAATCTATTTTATATATTGAAAAAATCAAATAAATTAAAAAATCAGACACCTTCAGTTCTCTTTACAGCTTTTTCACCGATGGCGCAATAAACTCCACTATGAAGTCGCGGATAGTTCTGCCGGAGCATTATGTGAAAGGTTCGTGAGCATTTTAAACGAAATACCTTTTCCATAGATTTTATGCGGAGAAAATGTATTTAATTTTCGAATGAACGATTGGCATGCGTTTGCGATTATTATATGGATGCAAACAGTGTTGCATTGAGATCAATCAACTGTAGATAAGGTCACCAGGTTTTTCGCTATCACAGCTAGATACATGTACAGGATGCGTTATTAACTTTGCATACCTGTAATATTTCAATAATGTAATATTTACCTATATTTTACATTCTGTATATTTGTTACATATTTGGTACTCGCATAACTAGTAATTAATTTAATTGTTAAATTATTTGAATTTTCACACGGCAGTTAAAAGTTAAATGGTTAAAAGAATTATTGTGTTTTAATTTATGTCGCAATAGATAAAGAATAATTTGAATACATTTTCGCACATAATTCTGATTCATTATAAAAAATACTGCACAGAGATTAGGCCACCTTCTAAGCAAGGTATGCCAGTGATTGTGGACTACAACATCTTCGTCGCTGATATCAATTCCATAAACGTGGAGGATATGGACTTCAGGTGAGCTCATTAACATTTCAACCTGCCGAGCAATTATTTCTCACTGCTGCTTCGTTCGTTTTTCTGTGCATCTTATTTAGATTATTAAATTGCATAAATACGAAATTTCGGTTACCATTTCAAAATTGACAACAGTAACAAAAGTTATTTGTTAAATAGAGTGGACATGTTCGTTCGCCAGAGTTGGATAGAGACACGACTAGATATGCCAGACGATATTTTCGAAGAGGGTGACGATTATGTGACTTTACCACCTGAATTCTTCGACAACTTATGGCAACCGGATCCTTATTTTCTGAACGCAAAAGTTTCCGGTAAGTGGAAGAAGAATGGCAATATAACAGCGGCGAAAATTGATTTTTCAAACCGAAATCATTTAACCGGCGAGTTCTGTGCACAGCAAATATGAAAGTATCCCTGCAACTTTAGCGATGGTGATTATTCAGCGTATACATATCTATATAAGTATGTGCATAGTAGGCTGGAGGAAGGTCGCTATCATTTGCTGCAAGATAACATATACGGGAAATACAATATGCAACCAAATTTTACACCGTAGTACTAGAAGTGTAGTACTAGAAACTACATTTGATCGAATATGATCTGCTTCCAGAAATCGCTGCGTTAAATCACAAGTTCTCCTCAGTAACACTGTACAGAAATAAAACGGTGAAATATTCAGCTCGGATGCACGCTATCATCGCTTGCCAAATGGAATTTCAGCTTTATCCAATGGATATACAAATATGCCCCATCTACATTGAAAGTTGTAAGTATTTTGACGAGGTGACGGTAACTATTTAGAACCGTCGGATTAACTTAGAAAACTGCATTACTCTCGATAGTTTCCTATCACAAACAAAAGGTACGCCTGAGATGGGGTGCGGGCGCTGTCACGGTGAACCCAGAATTGAAGCTTCTCCAATACGACATTGGAGAACCAATGGTTGCCGAAGAAACCGTCGATTACATGGTCGAGAAAAGCGGTACGCTCCTTGCTTTCAATATCTCCATACTCTTCGGATCCAGTGGGAAAAATGCAAATTATTTTACAGGTAATTTCTCCAGACTGCTGGTATTCTTTCGGTTTGAGAGGCAAATCGGTCATCATCTGATACAAACCTTTGCGCCATCTACTTTGGTAGTAATGCTGTCTTGGTTCAGCTTCTGGTTGGGTTTGGATGCGATACCTGGTCGAGTGGCACTTTTGGTAACCAGCATGCTCACTTTGGTTACTATGTTCACTGGTCTGAAAAGTGATATTCCTCCTGTTGCTTATGTGAAAGTAGGTTTTTCAATTATTTCGCTTTCTTGGATAAGAAAAATGCAATGTCCAAAACGGTCGCATCCGCCTGAAGAGGCAAATGTAGAATTCATCTGCCCTTGCGATTTTTGTCTGACAATGGTAATGAAAGAAAAGATCTTGTGGCTTTCAGAAGAGCGTACTTTGATTCAATTGTTGCGTTAATTTGATAAATTAATGTTTCAAAGCAAATGTCACTATGGCAAACATTTCTACGTGTCGCAATTTATTATTCCGAATTTTTTCAGTACATGAAAATATCTAGTCCTTGTCGTAGTGAATTATAAAAGTATTATAAATAATTCTTTGAGGTAGTGGTTGCGTTAACAAGCTCCAAAGTAGAATCATATTTGTGAGCTGTACAATTTCTTTTGCTGCGCCTGAGAGTATGCAACGCGCCAACATCAGAATGCTGGGGCAAGCTTTACGGTTCTGTTTATACATAGAGCTCGTGAAAGTAATTTAAGTTTCACAATGAACGAAATTTAGTAATTTATTATTTCTGGAATGCTAACGAAGAACTTGTTTCATGGCTAAGTTGTATAACGATATGTTTAATTGCATAGGCATTGGATGTTTGGATGGCCGGCTGCATGATGTTTGTATTTGCTGCTCTTGGAGAATTCGTTGTGGTGAAGGTACTCGACTTGCGGTATCAATTGGAATACGATCTACAGACGTCGATAATGTCCAGATATTACTCAACAGTTTGTATAGCGATTGATCCATCACTGTTGCACATAGAGATTAGGGTAACCTAGTAAAGAAGTAATAAATCGTACCACTATCGGTTCACATCCATGATATTAATTTATTTTTCATGTTTCACTTTTGAAATTTAAATAACATTGTATTATTATTCTCTTATTTTTCTTGGTTTCAAAAGACTAATTAATACTTTATTCTGGATTAAATTTATTTAAGTGTATACTTCGGTATACTTCTTTAGATCTCGGAACAATTTAAACAGTCGTTCATCATTCTGTCGATTCGAAAATATATATCTATGTTTTGTCACTTTTAAAATGTGCGAGTATCTGGGAAAACCTAAAAAAATCATTAATTGCTATATCACCCTCGTAATGAATATTTGAATCTGCTTTAGCCTTCAATCTTACAATACTGTTACTTTACAATACTTACTGCCTCACTTTTAATTATTTAACACCCCGTATATGGACGTACATTGATCAAGGGCGATATTAATCGGTCACAGAAGCTCGTGTATCAACAATTAACAAGAGATTCAATAAATTCATCTGACAAATGTTCCAATGTTATAATTATATTTTTTTAATTTTTATGGCGCGTTTTGATCGTTAATAAACAGTTGCAAATCCACTACTCGTATCAATTTCTTAATCAACGTCTGGATGAAATATGACAAAGGACTATTTATTATGTTGCAATATATTATTAACGTTATCTTGGCTTTTTGTCGATTGATTTATGCATCCTATTAATCAAGTTGATTCCCAAACGTATTGCTTTGGCTTCTAGATTCTAATTTAGCTATCCATTCCCATCCATACGATTCATTGCATTCGGCAAATGCAATGAGTAATAAGACTGTCGTACAGAGTAATTGTTTTTTTTTTATAATATCTATAATATTAAACTGTAGTTTCCAATTTCTTTCACCATACAATCGATCAACTTGAAACTAGAAAAGACTCATGCCTGGTGTTATTTTCAGCGGGCAATTGCTATGGAAAGGGGCCAAAGCATCTGGGATTACGAGTCTACGGATATACCAAAAACAAGAAACAAAAGAGCCAGTAGCAAGCACCTTTTGCAAAACGCTTGGCTAGAGCCCGAGTATCTAATGATTCGGACAAGCAAAACGCGATCACAGAAAATTGACACATACAGCAGAATAGGTTTCCCGATATTGTTTATGTTGTTCATCATTTTATACTGGCCAATACTCCTGCTTAAAAAAGCGGCGTAAAATTATAAATAGTGCAATAAAATGTAAATGTATAGTACAATCTGTAATATTAATGTATATAGCATTATATTATAATCGTCACGGATAGTAAAGTTATATAATCGTATTATATTGAATTAATATAAAGTGAGATTTCAATTTATCAGTAATGAATAATAAATCGATTCTAAATATAAAGAGTATTAGATATTTTTAAAATCTCTAATACTTGATAACCGGGACTATTAATTAAATAAAATACGTATTGTTGAAGTACAATTAATTGGTAAATTTATTGTAAACTTAAAACTATTATAAAAAAACTTACTAAATAATTTGTACACGCATACCAAATATTCATATGCAACATGCTTACATTCACGAAATATTTATAAGACGAAGCGATCTATTTTCTCGTTAAAATCATACATTTTAATCGATCTCCATTTCTTCGATCGAAGGCCTTTCAACTTCGTCCCGTTCAAATTCACTGTTACTCTCCGTGTCTTCCTTTATGGTAACAGTTTTCTGCGCTATGTGCGATCCAATCTTTTTCAAATAGCTTATCGTATATTGATTAAAATCACATCTGGAATTGGAAGCAAATATTAATTCTCTTAAATTTAAATTGGAACTTGGTGATTAATGCATAAGAAATACAAACTGACATTTTACTCAGATCGTCGTATTTCTTTTGCATATTCTTCTGTAACATCAAAAGTATAGGCATTTGAAGTGCTGAACTTATCCTTGGTCCATGTTTGGTCAAAATAGTTTCTATCCACAAGAGATAGAAATGTATGTGCCTTGTTAATTCTAATTCCGATGCTATGAATTTCAACAACTTTTCAACGTATACATCGGATAAATCTGTCACAGTTAAATCAACTAAAAAAAGAAAGATACAATAAATGTGTCTCGCACAATATTATCGACGGGTTATTATTTTTAATTATCTTTCACTTACTGTCTGAACATGGAACATGTTCGATGACGCATTTTATTAATAATTTTTCATTCAGTCTTAAAGCCATCATTAATGCTGAAAGTATTTCTCATTAGTATATATTCGCGCTTTAAAATAATAAAATAATTTATATATAAAAATTAGAAACCTCTTGCGTATTCCATTTCATTCAAAGTTTTCCTCACAGTTTCTGGTGTGATTCCCAATTCTAACTGGAACGGATCGAATATCAATCCAGCATCTAATGAATACACTAATAATCCCTCTGTTGTTGCTGCCGCCCATGCTTGTCCTTCGGAATATAACAAATTACAATAATTGAAATTGGTGCCTAATTATATGTTGGGAATAAAACATGAAGTAAAAATGAACCTGTTGGTGAAAATTGTAAACTGTATACTCGAACCTCCGGTTTTATATTTCTACTTGCCATGTCTCCACTTTTAACACCCGGTAATCGTAACACTACATTTCCACCTTCATTTTCTTCACGTTCTTCCACCAAAGCCAAATTTCCAAATTCTGTTAAATTTCGCCTATTTATAATATCCTGTAAAGAAATAAATTACAGTTAAAATTAATTCTTTCGCTCATGAATCCGGTATGTGTAGTAATGCTTACATCAACTGCATCTAACGATCTATTCTGTGTTACAACGAATTTTTTCACAAGCATAAACTCTTGTACGTTGTAAATGCATATATGCTTAGACTGACCACCAGCTAATATACACGTACCATCAGCTGAGTAACACAAAGTGGAGAAAGCCCTGAAATTGTCATTCAATGAAGGAAATTTCTTCTTATTTTATATAATTTTTTATATTTATATCTTTGTCTTAATAGTTATACACGATAATGCATTCTTCCCGTGACTACGAATACACTTACTTGCCCTGCAGACTTTTCTTCGCTGTAATAAGGTCAGTATCAGATCTACCACTGCTTAGATCATTTCGTCCCTCGATGTTACCAATCTGTGTAGCCGTTTTGCAATCAAAAAACGAGATCTGTCCGTCCAAAGTAGCAACAGCCACTTCTTCGCCGTTCGGTTTATAAGTAACATATAAACCATCGGCGATCAATTGTATCGTCTCGTGAGCTGAACCATTCTCAATGGCATTCCATATCTTCAATGTTTTATCCCACGATACGGATGCCAGTTCGGTACTGGTAGTACTTGGATTGAACGCCATGCTCACAACTGGACCTTCGTGTCCGCTTAATATCTGAAATATAAAATATACAATAATTTACAATACGTTGATCGTCGATGCACTTTTGTGCACTGAATATTAAATGTTTGAGTAAAATTCTCATTGAAAAGTTCCAACAGTATTCGCTTTTGTATATAAAACAAGAGGAATGCGACCGCGCCGCTTTTCAACTCAATTTTTGCAATGGTCCATGAAATTCAAACGATCAAAAATGTTATTAAATATATACCTCTAAAAGTGTACCCAGTTTGACGCTCCACAAATAAATTTCAAAGAAATCTTGACCTCCGGCTGCAAGAAACTCATCGCTTGAATCAATAGCAACGCAGGAAAACTGTACCGGTCGCGGTGAAGTAAGAGTTCTAAAATTCCTGTACCTTGCTAAATCGTACGCTCTAACAGTCCCGTCAAGTGAGGCGGAAACAATGAATTTTCTATTATGACTAAATAACACTCCGGTTATCGTAGACGTGTGTTCTTGAAACGTGATTGAACAAAATCCGTTCGTTGTGTTCCATAACTTAACTTTCCCGTCGTCGCCACCTGTGACAATGTACTGACCGTCTGGGCTGTACGCTAAACAGTTCATGTTATTACTGTGGCCTTGTTGCTTCATGGCATAGGTTTCACTTTGCCACTCCCATACTAATAATTGGCCAGCTGTAGAACAACCCAGAGCGATCCAATCGCCCGTGGAATTTATCGCAATAGTTGAAATACGTTGATCCGATATACTGAAAGAAAAATAATACAAATTCAAATTGACACGATTTCGCGACATTCGGACTGCAAGTACAGATACCATGAAATTATTTAATGTTCTAAATGCCTCATTTTTCCTGACAAAGTACGTTTATAATTATCGAGTTGGTAGAAAGAAACATCGAAATAATTCCCGACCGCAAAGGGTTAATGTTAGAAGAATTTGTAAGATAGATGGGATAATAATACCTTAACGAGTGTATCACATTCACATCTGGCATTTCGTATAAGTAAAACGATCCGTTACTAAATCCTACGATTAAGATATGAGATTGTGGATGATAAGCAGCCGAAGTAAGGATTACTTTTTCCTTGTCTTGTTTTCGGACCTCATTGGATAAGTAATGACGACACAATTTGGTGTAACGTAATTGTTGAGCTCCTGTCTCGCTTTCGGTACCATTAGCATCCGGTTCTGGTGAATCTCCTATAATATAAGCTACGTTGAGTAACATCTATCTTTCTTTTTATAAATCTTTATGACTCAAAAATTGAACGTTACGTGATTGCTGTATGTTGCGTTCACGCGCCTTCGCTTGTTTCTCGGTTTTCTCTATAGCTTTATCAACGTCAACGTCGTCTTCTTCGTCACTATCGGTTTGCTTTTCTTTTTTAATTGGTGGAGATACCCAAGGCATCAAATCTTCTGGGTCAATTGAACACTCCCAAATACATAACTGTCCATTTCTTTAACATAAACATGTAATTGTGCCAGTAACAATAAAATAGTTTCAAATCAATTCTATATGAAAAGCATACCTGCTAATTGTAGTCAAATCGTAATTTTTCATTTCGAAGAAACAAGCTACAATTCCATCAGAATGACCACCAAGATTAATATATCGAAAGTTTGAAAACTTTTCTAAACTGTAAATTTTTGTGGACATATCTTTGGATCCCACAGCTAACAGCCGTGAATCGTAGGACCAATTAATGAAAGTGGTTTCGTCGACGGCTGTGTGAAATACACGTTCCATAACGAATGGATTATATTCACCTGATTGTAAACCAGGTGCATTGAAAACAAATACTGAAAAAAAATATGTAAGGATCAATTTATTTAACAGAAATAATTCGAATTTATTAACAATTCTGGGTCAGCAATAAATGGCACTAAAAACTTACCATTATTTTCTTTACAAACTGCAAAATGCTTGCCATCCGGGGAAAATTTGACGCATCTAACCCGTCGTTTAAATCTATATTTGTGTATTACCATTTTACTGATCATACTAATTATATGTGCTTCACCCTCTGTAAGAAAATTATTTTAGTAAAATTACATTAAAGCTTTAGTGGATTGTTTAATATGTAAAAAAGTGAAAATTGTATACCTTCATTGATGGCAATTAATAACGCTCCATTAGGGGATAAATCAATGCATGTATAATTGAATCGGCTCTCCACAGGTAGCGTGTTGGACTTATTACTGAAAACAATTTTTAATAAACAATTAATCAAATTGAAATAAACTGTTGTTTACAAATGTAAAGCATTATTTATATTGACTATATAAGCGGCTTAGGAATATTAGTAATAATTATACAGCTTACTTTTTCAAATCATATATCGTTATCCGATTTCCCACAGGACTGACAACAGACGATCCATCTGGAGAAAATACTAAGTCTCCTTTACGATAAACTGCACCAAGCAGATTACTGAACTGTAAAAAAGCCACATATACCACATGTTTACAATTTTATTGTTAAAAATATATATAATAATTAATGACAGTCTTATATAAATTCATCAATAGTACGGTATGTTATAAAATAAATATTTACATAAGCATAGATATTAAAAAATGTAGTACATAGAATATTCTGTTAGGTTAGAAATATTGTATTGTACGATTTCAATATATACGGTATGTATTTGAATTATTCGTTTAAAATGACTTTTATTCGAAGCACTTTCTTTACCTTGTATGAGAACTTCATGACGTTTCACTACTGTAAATGTGAAGTTTTTTAATAAAAATAATGTTCACTTTCATTGAACACGTTTAATACCACATTTGAATCAAGCGTACTACAGCCGCTACAGTGTGACTTCCGCTCGACAAAATCCGATCACGTGTTGAAATTAAGGTGTTGGCTCAAAAGGTCGCCACAAACTCCATAATAAATTTGATAACTAAACATTACGTTGAATAGCAATTAACACGTTAATATTGTTTTAGATAACATATATTTCGAGCGGCATTTCGGATAATATTAAAAGATTTACATAAATTGACGATATATACTGCACGACTTTATATCGTACATGTAACATCCAAAAGACAACTTGAAAATACATGTACAAGAGAAATAATTTAGGGTAATAATTTAGAAAGCTACCGTCATCTTGGATTGCTTTGATTTTTGAATATGTGTAGAAGTCAATATTTCGAACAACCTCCTATACAAGTAATCGCTACTCTGCCTTAGTTTCCGAAATTTGACAAAAAAATTCTGCTACACACACTGTATTTTGCATATACGTGGCTCTTCGCAGCAATGTATGCATCAGGATGGGATTGCCATTTGACTTCATATTGTAAATTGAACTAAACAGATAAGTAATAGACAAATAGCAGACACGAGGTATCCCCTGCGATTAAGTAGAATTTATATGGAATTTCTGAATATTCCATCTGTAAAAATTTTAAAAGGAAGTTAAAATTTCATATTCTAAACATCGAGTTCCGTAAATCATTGCAGTTTTATTTAATTTTTTCCATGTAATATGCAACGATGCATGTAGCATCGTTTAAACTGAGTCACGTGTGTGCATGCATTTCAGCAAAATAACCTCAAAGTACTGTATAAGTTTTGTACAGTAAGTTCGAGGGATAAATGCAATTATTCACAAGAATATTTATTACATTTCAAGATGGAACAAAGTAACAAAAATTGTTGTAAAAGTCGAATAAGTACAGGAAACGCGTGTCACGCGGTCCGAAAAGCAAAAAGCTTGCGCAATAGCGATGCGCAGTGCTCAACAGTGGGAACCTATAGTGCGCCTTGACGTCACACATAAAAGATGAAAGACGGCACAGGATTCGCTTGCACCGTTGTAGTACGCAGTCGGTAGCCAATAGCAAACGAATAGACATCGGCAAGTTTCGGCAGCCTCTTCTTCTCTCACTCGTCACTCGTCACATGACCCGCACTCCTGTACGGTAGGCCATATTTGACAGTGGCACTAGTTTAGCGAAGTGAGTGCGTGAAGATCGCTCTTCATCCGACGTTCGTGTTTCAACAACCTGTAAATACTCGTGATCGATTTGACCTACGAGTCTTGAACACATCACAATGGCCGAACTATCAGAAGAAAGTCCTGTTTACGCGCCCTTCTTCGGAGTAATGGGTGCCGCCTCGGCCATTATATTTTCTGGTGAGTTTCAGTTGTTTCAATTCGACTGGCACTTGATGAAAGAGAGCGTGAACGCAATGATTCATGCCTACCTATGATAGAACACATGTAACAGGATTGTCGATGATAAATTACCCTTCAAAACCAAGGTTTTTTACATTGTCAGCTCAATTGTAATGCACGCCATTTTTCTTCGCCGCTGACGGCAAAAAAATGTAGTAAAACATTGTGCCGATTAATTGTTTCCCGTCGTGCACTAAAAATTTGTCAATCACTCGCAATGTGACTCATCTTTCCCTTTGATCGTTCACCAATAAGCTCGCGTGAAGCAAATCAAGGAGAGTAAATGCGTGTATTAGCAATTTGGCTGGTCGATTTATCTTGGTACATTTTAACGTTGTCAAGTCTGTCAACCCGTGATACATGTATAATAAAAGCGCGGCGCTACACAGGTGTGTTCCAATCTAATGTAGCGAAGCTGTCAAGGATAGAGATTCAATTTTGAAGCGCCATTTTTCCGTAAATGCAATTCAACTAGCTTAATTTTACGTTACGAAAGAAACATATTCGTGCTGCTTCGTTCGGGGACTCAACTGGGAGTGTACCCTCGTTATTTCGTAATACTGACCTCGTTGAAAACTTTTTTGTACTTTTTGTAACAAAACTTTTTTGCATCGGCTCACCGTCGTAAAAGGAGAAGTACTAAAAGTACTTGGAAAAAAGAAAAAAAGGAAGATTGACGAAGTTTTGTTTGAAAGATTTCTGTGAGATACAGAGCAGTACAATCCACATGTAATATTGGCTATCGATCGCGGTTTAATTCGATTTTCAGTCTATTCGGAGAAACTCTCGGCTAGAAAGAGAGAGAGCATAGTCGAGACGCGCAAACTTAAACTTTGAAGCGTCGTCGGCGGGTCCCTATCCAAGGAAATCAATACGAATCCCTTTTCCCGTGTGCGCCAGTCTTTGAATGGACGGTGGCACACGAGGATTGCCTGGCCTACGAAGCAAAAAACACGAGGAGTTTGAAACACATGAAAAATCTTCATCCTAATCCAAATACAACTATTATCTCTCTTGCTCTGAAATCTCTATCGTCCCTCCTGTGTTTTCATTGCCATCGCCTTTTAATATGTACATATCCTATACATACAAGAATATGTGTATATGTATATAACATATGTTCTTTTGGATCGTACAGTATGAACGTACGAAATTTCTTACGATCGAATAAACCATAAAAATTCAAAGGAAAAAAACCGATTGTCTGGCTGTGCCACGCCCCCTACTCACGGGATGGGACTTACATGATTATCATGTGACTGCCAACGTGAGAATCATGTGACTACGATTTCCAGTCAGGGCGGAATAATTCGTCGGTACATTACCTTTGATTTCTCTTCCCTTTAACATAGAGTGGAGAAATTCAATGAAAACAGCTATGATATTGAAAATACCATGGAAATTGGCTCCGTGACCATCCCATTAGAGATCAATATTAAACGTGATCGATAGTTTACGATGCAAGCGAAGCGATGTTTCTAAAGAACTATTATGTAGATCTGTTCTGTCAAACGTTCTATTAAAACATGAAAACATTAAAAATTTGACGATTAATAATATTAATATGTAAATATATCAATTTCTTGATTGTTCTCTGAAAATGCTTATATTATATCGTATTTACGATACAAAATGTATAAACATAATTGTAAAAATACAATAAGAGTGTATTATTTTATGAATAAATTGTAATCGTATATCCTAGGAAAGTAGTGCATATCTAATTTTAATGTGATATATTTTGTTTAGATAGAATTATTCAATTATTAGATGGGGAAAAAATGGAATTGAATATACAATGTCATGAATGTTTTATTTTCAGCTCTGGGAGCAGCATATGGCACGGCAAAGTCAGGTACAGGAATTGCAGCGATGTCTGTTATGAGGCCAGAACTTATCATGAAATGTATCATTCCTGTTGTTATGGCTGGTATCATTGCCATTTACGGTCTTGTAGTAGCTGTTCTCATCGCTGGCGGTCTAGAAGTACCTTCTAGATACTCTTTATTCAAGTATGTTATACAATTCTCTTTGTCGTTCGATATGGCATTAAGGCAAATTTAGATTAATTCTGGCATGATAATTCGATACAAGACAAGCAATATTATTCTTTAAGCTAACTATTTTATTCTTGCAAGTATGTTTGAAATGTAGATGCACAGTTATTTATTATAGTTGCAATGTTCTCTACATTATATAGAGCATAACGATCAGCCAGATCATTGCGATTGTATAAATATTATTTTGGAAATGCTAAGAATTTAAATACCTTTGGAAACTATTAGCATCAACCTGTCATTTATTAAGAAATATATAGATGGCATCTTATATTTAACATTTATCACAATTAATTCTTATAGAAATCTTGGCAATGCTTCTGCATATGTATTCCACTTAAATGACTTGAAGGCTTTTGATTGCTTTTAATTCCTCTTGCTTGCCTTAACATTACTACATTTATATAATATAAATTGACTATTACTTTTTTCCCTCTAATAGTTAACAAGCAATTGTTTTTTGGTCTTTTTACTAGGGGTTTTGTTCATCTGGGTGCTGGCTTAGCCGTAGGTTTTTCTGGCCTGGCTGCTGGATTTGCCATTGGTATTGTTGGTGACGCAGGTGTAAGAGGTACAGCACAACAACCTCGCCTGTTTGTCGGTATGATCTTGATTCTAATCTTCGCAGAAGTATTGGGTCTCTACGGTCTCATCGTTGCCATCTACTTGTATGCCAAGTAAACAAATTTTAGTAGCAGGAATGCAAGACTCGTCGCCTGCAAACCAACAGCGCTCCCCGACTATTATATATTACGACTTGTTTCGACATTTTACTTAAACACATTTTTCCATGCATACTCACATCGACTCATCTAAGCATCCTTCTGTAATACTGTATTCAAGTTGATATATTAGAGTCCAAGCATTTAATAAGTACATAATCATTACATAAAGTGACATACGATTGTTGATAAATACTGCAAGCGGCAAGAGTAACAAGAGTGCTGAAAAATATCGATCAATTGATTAAACTGTTTGAATTGAGGGGAAAAAACCATATAATTCAGTCTTGCAGGAAGAGGATGTATGTACAGAAGATATAAAAAGCAACAGGCGACAGGGAGTTACACTGAGGAAAGACCCCGATATCCCATGCCGAACATTTCTCTTTCACTGTATAGTAATCATTTGTAGCGTAGTTTGACATTGAATTATCAACTAAGATAATCGGCTCTACTGAGTGTATAAAGGAAAAAAATGTTATTGATAAAAGAATATTTAGCACAATTATATAATATTAAATGCGATTGAAGTGGCAGTATACAGATTGCAGATGAACGTCTCTACGACAAAACAAGTTTAAGAAAAATGATATTATAATATCCGAATGAGAAAATGGAAATGTACATGCAGGTTGCGTGTGGGAAACAGCATAATATGCGATGGTTGTACAAAATATATCTCGAACAAAAAAAAAGGGCAGATATTGTACAATCGAAACTACAAGACACAAAATATAGTATGTGGGACGAAGTTTTAGAGAGAGAAAAAAAATATGAAATGAATGTGAGTAGAAAATGGACAGCTACATGATAGTATTAAGTCAATTCAGAAGCTGCTGGACGTATCAGGAATTTGCACTTATTACGGGCAACAATGTATTATTTACAAAATAATTCGGAATGACTGCAAAGGCCAGCGGTGATTCCCCTCCGATTCCGCTCCCATGACAACGAACTCTCGAAACAAAATTTCGTTTGCATCGTTCCCATTAACCCGCCCCTGCCCTCTACCCCATAATGAGTTTAACGTACGTCGTCACGAAATAATGTAAATTCTTGAACGCATAATTTAACATGTTATCTTGAAAGAATTTCGCATTGTCGCGCTATTACAAGCGCCCGCTCGCCTGCAGTAAATGAACTAATTATGGAATGTACAAATTATTTTTGTTTTTTTCACCATTACTATCTCGTAATCCCTTTTTCTTAGGTAGTCATACACCTGCTGGAACGCATGGAATTATTTTTTTGCCCGCCTTGCATACTAGTCACTTCATAGATATATATATATACGGATGCATGCGTAACATATACATATATCTCCGATGAATGTGAAGCAAGTATGCACAAATCGAGGGAGGGGAATCACCGCCGACCTCGTGATGTCCGGGTACTCGGCCAGAATAGCATGGTACTTACGGTGTCCTGCGATGGCCTTGACACTTCCCGTGCGACAATTGGCTACCTGCCCCGGCGCGGCAACGGCCATCGCGTCGTCGATCAACACTTTGTTCCGCAAATCCACCAGTATCCCGTAGTGACATAGCGAGTCACCGCGATACAATCTTCCAGCAAAGGTCTCTACGGAGTCTTAGGTCCTGCCGAACAGGTTCACATCCACATGTGGGGATAGTCGACCCGTTTGCCGCATACACGTATGTGATCTTCGACGTGCGGTCCATCACGGACGAGCGGCTTGTCGAAGGCGAGGAATCGTCGAACACAAGCAACGCCCGCCCTACGCGTTTTCTGTCGCGCAAGTGCAGGGGTCGCGTCCCCACCGAATGCACGGTGGTACCAACACATCCTGTCGTTTCTATTATGGTCCGAAAAGGACTGTCGCGTGGGTGCTGCTCCCCGCAACCGTGGAGCACTGCGGGAATACGGTCGCGGCGTCGCGACCGGATGCCCTGCTGCTCGGATCGCAGGGCTGCGATTTAGTTTGACTACCTTTCGTTGGAAGACGCAGGGGCCACCTGGGATCACGGTACCACTTTCACAGACCGCGTCGATGAGCTCGGATAATTCGGCGAGCCTGTCCTGTTGTCGCGAAGTAAGGATCGTCCGTACATTTGCAGGCAGACGGCCCAGCCACAAAGTCTTTGTCGCCCGATACAGAGTCTTCGCGAGATTTTGTGGATGTCGTAAGAACATCGTCGGTTTCCGGCCGCCGAGCTCTTCGCGCTATAACAACCGACGAACATTCTGTTCTTTAGAATCCGAGAGAATCGACTTCGTCTTGATCGTTTCATACATGTCGGGCGCTGGTGGATTGTTGATCATATCTAGATAGAAGGGTGGAAGGATACGACGGGAAAAGAATGAAAGGAGCGAGGGTACGGTTCATCCTAGGCCTGCTAGGGGACTCACCTGTAAGGCTTAGTAGCAGGACCGTGCTTTAGCGCGGGGATGTGAGGAGTAGTCGTAGGCCGGTATATAGGTATACGTGGTACGGGTCCTGTCACGGTCACGTTCGGGAGCACTGTTCGTCGTGCTAATTAATATAAATAATAATTATTATTTATGTTTTAATTCGTCCTCGATGTTACAGAAACAAAAGAACCGTGTTTAATAAAAATTTAATTTGGACAAACAGTATCAGTACTCACTTGTGTATCATCGAAAAATTTACCTAGCTGTATACATACTATATTATTAGCGATAAGAAGAATTAAACGCATGATGTTGACGATCCATTTTTTATCACTGCCATTCATAATTTAATGCATCACCGATACCTCTACACCTCATTGTAACAAAAAATTTCTTTATTGATTCGCCAGACGTTATATAAGTTTGTAACTTCGTCACGTAAATGAAATCCGTGTATAACGGATACTTTCATCAGGTATTCAAACTCGACATATATACTTGCTCGTCGCTTGTGAATGTACAATTACTGTTTACGTAATGTGCTCGGCAAATGTTGATAATTGAATTAACATTGGAAGAAAACTGCTGTTAAAGCTGCATATAAAGGAATATACACTTGTTACGTAACCGTACCCGTTTCACAGAGATAGTAAGAAAATTTTATCCACACGTTCATATATATATAATGTATGTCACACATCATATACACGCATACACACATATACATACGCATACATGGTGAATAGCCGGGGTATAATCAGGTCGTGCTCGAAAATAAAGTGACATTCGTTTTACTTTGATTTGAAATGATACAATTAATCATTGTTAAACCGAAGTAATCGGAGTTTACTGAGGAGATGTACTAAGAGCGACATGTGTCGACAGTAATAGCAAAATATTACTTTAATCGATCGATCCTTGCGGAGTCTGTGTAAATATCCTTGGAGAAAATATATCGAGATGGAGTCTGTGATTAGTTTATTTTATATTACATTTGTATTTCAGCGATATCCGTTCAGTTTTTATAAATGTCGCAAGGTTGTATTATAGAGCATTACTTTTAATGTACATTTTACTGCTGGTCAGCTTTTTTATAGATACAAGCCGAGAATTAATGAGAACTCATAATTTAATCATGCTGTTCGTGTATAGTATATATGCATATTACATCCATAGCGCGGCGTTTTCCAAACTATTATCCCAGAGGAAAACATATGCTACTGGTGCACGAGAACAAATTGCGTAAGTGATTTATTATTGCACACATCGGTTTGAAAAAATGATAGATCTAGATTGCCGTGTCATTCGGTAAAATAGTTTGCATGAATGTGAAACGTATACGTAAAGTTTGGAAAACGCTGATACGCAAGTTAAATCCCATATATATACATACACATACACCTTGTTGTATACATTTAACGACGAGTTATATATTCTATTACGAAACGGAAGCTGGATTATCGAGCGTTCGTCACACGATAACGCGATTCGCATAAGAAACCCGAAACAATAAATTTTCGATAACATTGAAATCCATTATTTCCACCGTTTTGTCGATTTTGCGATGAATGTCAGTTGTTAACGGATCAGTAACAAAAAAGGTTGTAAAAGGTAAGATCATAAAATAACGTTCCAAATGAACTCGAAGTAGCTTCTTATGAGATGGCAATAGGATTATGATGTTTCGTTTATTATTATGATTGTATATACATTATGTATGTATACGCTAATGGCAGTTGGTAACGTATTACACATATTTAATGTAAATGTATTAGCAATATAGAACAAAGACGCTCGTGTAGAAGAAAGAAAAAAGGAGGATCGCTGAAATACGTCGCGTATCTAGAATTATAGTAATTATAATTTGTTCGTATGTACGCAGATGTGTTTTTAAAAAAGGCTCTACACGCATACCAAATAAACACTGTTTATTAGAGCCAAACCCGTGTAATGCTATATCACATACAGTAATATATGCAGTATGCACTTCGTTTGTATAATAGCCACGTTTTATAGTATATTTATTTCAGTCGAACGAATAGGTTCAATATTTGATAAATCTCCTAAAATCCCCGAAACAGTCGCATATGAGCATGTTTTTATTCGTTTTATAAGTATAGGTTTGTATAATATATCGGTACCAAGAAGAGTTTATTTTTTAATTATTTTAACCAACTTTGCTTAACAAGTTCAGCAATCTTATTTTGTATATAAAAATGTTGACAATTCAACTTTCGAAACTTTAATTTCGTTTACCCTTCTCGCCGTGAGTGTTACGTGAATAGAAACGGTAAGTAACATTTGTAAAAAGATAAGTTTCGGGTAGTCCCGCCGTTAAATCGAACGATCGAATATAATCGTTACTCGTTCGTGACCAGTTGGCGGCAAGTTGAGTGTAAACTTGAATTTGGCCGCGCAATTTGTTGATATCAGTCATTTCCCTATTCGATTATCATTTGAACACGATATATATGTATAGATAAAGAGACTTATCTTCATGAAACAGATTATACAACTACAAAGGGAATTCGTGGCATGGTCGGTCGTCGCTAGAAATTATCATTATTGTATTTTAAATTTAAACAATAAACACATTTTTTCTTATTATTGTCGCGATTACAATAAAAATATCTTCGTCGGCAGTGTTTTGATCTATCATTGATCGGAGAATGGGGACGTTCATTAGCAAGTCGATCGTAAATCGCCAGTCAATATACCGGACGAAACGAAGCTTTCTATGTTTGTACGTGCGCCGTTTCAATAGCATGATCTTTCTTTGCACGCGTATTAACCCAATTGCACATAGTCAGTGATAGAGACATTTAACACAGCGTAGCTATATAATAACATATATAAATATACATATTCATATAGATACAAGGTGAAGCACCTAATTGATCACCTCGAATAACTTTTAAAGTATGTGTTTTGTACAGAAAAATTGTTTCTACAAAAATTACATGGTATCAAGAAGTATATCACGTGATTTACACGACTTTATTGTAAGTTGAGGAGTTTAGGAGATTTGGAGGTCAACTTCGTTTTTTCAACTGGAATGCCCTTTTTTTGTTACAGCAGCGCGAAGGCTCATTAATTGTCAAGTAGAAAAGTGTTAAACATTGCATGTCCTAAAGTTAATAAGTAACGTGATACTAGCGAAAGCTACAAGGGACTTATGGATGGGTCGGTTACATGGGGACCGGGCGCCTTCGCGAATCACTCGATGACATTGATCTTTCAACGCGATGTTATATGGGTCAAACTTTCGTTTGTACTTTGTAGAAGCAATGTTTTTGGACAACGCATAGCGTAGAAGTTATTGGAGAGGGCCAAGTTAGATGCCTCGCCCTGCATGTGTACATATATGTATATAGTGTAACTTTGAAAAATAAAATATACAAAACCGGCATATTAATTTTGAATTGATATTTGGAAAATACATACTGTAAGTGAACGGATATTTGCGATAAATTTAAAGCGACGAAACGGTGAATGCGAACGTGATTATGTTAATAAGAATGTAGCTTGCAAAGTGATATTAATCACTGTACAGTGAGATTCTTATATCAGTAGTAAAAGAATGCGTTTATGTACAAAGTATACTTTCTTGTCCTTTGTCTTCTTAGTAAAATCACATTGCAAAAATTTGAAAAGATAGGCATCAGTAGTGATAGGGGGGCAGCCGTGTAGATTTTTATAGGATGCGCAAACAATTTAAAATCTGATGACGTGCTATACTGTGATGACGAAATTAATATTTCACAAGATAACAAAACAAATGTTCGTACTTATAAAAAAAATATGAGCCGTGCATTTTTTTTTTACCCGAAAAATGCCATTTCTTACAGATTTTTGTTAATCATGACAATGAACGGTGAATGGTGAGAAAGAGAGAACGACAGACACAAAATCGTAAAGATGATAATCCTAGGAACAAATTTTATTGATAAAGATAAAAGAGATTTTTTATCAGTTTAATGTCTATGATCAATTAAAAACGATTATAATGTAGTCCGTTACGTGAGAAATAATACTGACGATATTATACATGATTCGTACGTTGCATTATTTGTAATTTTTTTTTTCGGTTCCGATTAATTTATAATTAGTATACGTGGAGACAAATAAATTACTAAAGTTGAAGTACAATATCGCATGTTACATTACGGTTGAAAAATTGGAATCGTATCGATCAATGTTATATTCGTTATATGTTCGTCCGGTAATCATTATTATTATAGTTTCTTTTTTCTTCACGTAGGTAATTGTTTACTCCTTTCGCTTTTTTCCGTTTACAATAAAAAAATGGTAACAAGAAAGACACGTAAATATACCACAAGTACCCATTAAATATTACACTAATGTTACTATTAAATGTATACCACGTACAAAGAATATTATTTTCAAATTGCTATTAATTCTTTGTAGTGAGGATCAAAGTCATTACCTTCGGGAATTAGATAAAACACAGGATATGAATACACATTCGATCCACACAGTTCAAAAAATATACTAGACATGAACGGTACTATGTTTAGAATCAATGCACTTTAAAAGCTTTTCGTAGTTTAAATTAATGTGTGAACTATATGTATCGGCAATAAAATGTGCATTCAACAATGAAGATCTAACAATGATCGATTGGACATAAGTATTTGGACTGACAACGCTCTGATTGCAAACCACCTACATATATATGTATATATTAAATGGAAAAAATGCAGTCTAATTCGAACACTTCAGTCCGGCAACAAAAGTTAGAAAGCAACGTGGCAATAATAATCGTAATAATAGTAATAATAATAATAATATGTACATCGTTCAGAAAGTTTATCCACAAATAATGAAAAAATGTATCCAAATTCTTATGTTTAATGTCGGTGTATAATAATCGTTACGTACAAGTAGCTTATTAACAATATCATTCGGACGAAAATAGCGCTGTGGAAGTGAAAAATATACACGAAAAGTCGATGGATTTGTTTCTAAATTAATAATAATAATAGTAATAATAATAACGTTTGCTTTCATCTTCTACCGATCACGAAATTGCGATATTGCACTAACTTTTTTTAGGCGAACTTATGGCGTCGTGTCGGTCTGAAGGTTACGCACTAATTAAAAAGATTGTATTTTGATGCGTTGAACTCTATTAGGAGAGACTACAAGGCAGGAAATGAAGGTAAAGGTGGCTGTTGTTGGTTCATCGACAGAACAACCAGGGGACCATCTGTAATAAATTACACCAAGGTATGTTTATTTTTTTTAAATACGATTTAGTCGTGTCACTAATTTCCTTTCTTTTTTTTATGTTATGTTACGTTAATGTGAATTGTGATGTTGGCTGCTGGTTATTATTAATCAGTTATCTTTTAAAGTAGAATTAAACGGAGCAGCAAATATATAGATACATGGGCAAAAATGGTGTTTGGTTGATTGGTGTGTAAGTTTGACTCAGTTTATCCACGTTTCTCAAGATCTACAAATTCATTTGTTTCGTTTGCTTGCTTTTTTTTTCTTTTCCTTTACGGATAATTCGTTAATCACATTTTTCGCATTATCACTTTACGACTACTGAGTCAGTCCTCTGTTTATGATCGATTTCTTTTTTCTGTTTCGTTAGGAAAAGTAGATGTATTTTGACTGTTGTGATCAATTATATAATAGTAATAATAATAGTAGTTAATAATAATAGGTAATAGTAATTCCTCATAATAAATGTAAAAGCTGGTACACAGAGATAACAAGCGACTCACTGGTGCCGCGGACAAAAAGACTTACAAAAACGTGACACATGCACAATACTAGACAAAAACTTTGACAACACAAATCACCAGACTAATTTTTTTTTCTTGTTTCTTTCTGCACCGATGTTCATACAGCGGCGAATGTTGATATCTGCTGGCCCAATATGATTACAAATCATATCAATATTCAATTATCTAAAACATTCTAAAACTTCTTGCTTAGAAAGTCTGTTGCAAACCACTCGAGGGGCTGCAAGCTATCCATTTTTCTTTTTTTCTCTTTTTTCTTTTTTTTTCTGGACATGGTTGTAAAGTCCTCCTCTTCTTGTTCTTCTTTATACGAGGGCTTGACACAGACTAACAAGATGTTTGTGGCAATGGATGGAGGCAACTCAATTAGTAAACTGAAACCGCCTGGTTCAGTAATATAGATAGCAAAACCCTATTCCAAATTATAGGTAGCCCGAAGAACGTATGCTTTTCACATTTTTTGCATTCTGTAGTTTTTGCTGCTGTCATCGTCGTCATTATGGTCATCACTTTCGTCTTCCGTTGATGCGTTATCTAGCCATGTTAACCAACTGTTGACCTACACCATTTAAACGCAATCAATTAATTCCTTTTCCAAAAATGTCATGCCTAATCATTAGAGTAATCAGACAGTTTACATGTTAAAGTAAACAATGTAAGATTTCCAGAAAAAACAAACACGAATAATACTTTTTTTTATATCTGTAGAAGTGTTTAGTAGAACTGATACTACGCTATTAAATATACACGTATATTGATAAAAGACATATCAAACTTTATTTACCTCAAATAATGCTTTGCCTTTGCCTGGATAAGCATCGGTAACACATTCCTTCCATTTGAAATAGGCATCCTCTTCAATTACTTCTAACCCGTAAAGCCCATCAAACCATCGCAGCAGCATCCCTTTTGGAAAATTGTGCGAGAACCAAAATGCTTGAAGCGCATGAAGAGCTGTTACTTGAGACTCTATATTCAGGAAGAACATGCGCATCAAACGTGCATATTGCTCCAATAATCCTTTTTCTTTATCTATTACAGTTTTGGGAACGTTAGAAGGATCGATGCCGGGAGCCAGTATTGTTTCCTACATTAACATACAATCGTAGAGAAATATTAGAAATAAGTACATGACATACTTGGAAAAAAAGTTTTCACAATACGAGTAGGATATGTAATAATGAACAACTTGAACACATAATACAATTACATGCAGGGGACCAGAATCAGTAAAACATAAATATTACATTGATGAACAATCAATTTACGGAAACTCAACTGAATTCACGACATAATTACAGTGACAATCATTAATCATTTTCAGTGGTTATTATGTCATGACATATATTGATCTCTACACAATATCCTAATTTAACTTTGTTTTTTTTGTGATATGCTTTCAAATAATTTTTCTAATTAATAGAAATTTTGTGTGGTAAATGGTATTGATGTTATGTGTAACAAAATGAATCCGTGAACATCATATCTCTGCAGATTTATATCGGAGGAATTATTACAAATTTTGTTAACATTTATATAAATTTTAAGAGTAAACAAAATGTTCGATGCTTTTTTCAGAAACACTATACAATGCCACATAATTCTCCGGTTTTTCTATCACTTACGATAATGCGGCAAAATAGAATTAATTCTATATATAGAATTAAGTAGCCTTTTAACGCTAATAGGACACAATTTGTGGCATTTGGAAGTCATTTGATGAATTTTTTAAAGGGAATCATGTCGTTTGTTTCTAATCCGATATAGAAAGAAAAAAGAATGGGACCCGTTAAAAAAATACCTGTTACATTTTACAATACAAGACTAAATGCCAATTAATTCTTCACGTCTGCAAGTAATAACAAAAAATCGCAGATGTATTTGCATTTTAGCGTTCGCACACTACGTTATATAATTATAAAGTGTTTGAAAATGTCAATTTGAACAATCGTTTATAATTTACAAATCTAACATTTTAAAACTTGAATAATACAAACCTGTGTAATGTATTTCAGAAGAACGTTCATCAAAGCGTTGATGAACTCTGAATTTGAATGATGCGACGATTCTACTTTTTCCTTGATCCATTTATAAAGAGTATTAGGATTAGGGTCAAATTCTAATTGACGCCATATATCTCCCTGGATCTTAAGAAGCGGATACAGGAAGGTCAATTCTCTGTCCTCTAAAATTTCCGCTAATCTCTCTTTCGTCTTGTCTGCTTCGGGAAGCTGGCTGATAAGATTCACCTTGCTCTCGTTAAAGATCTGTGTGAGTCTTGCTTTGCCTTGACTTTTATGCAATTGCTGAAGTGTAAGTAAAAACAATGGATGGTGCAGGCCGTTCTCCGTCACAGCAACAAGATCAGTTAATTGAATTAAATTATCGACAATAGCCTTGGATGTTAAGAAGGCAACGTGAGAAGCTACACAAGGCACAGTACTCTCTTTTTCTGATATATTGGACACTAGTTCTTTCCATCCCTCATGTATCTGCTGTACAGTAATCACGTCTGCTTTCTCCAAATCGACTATAAGTTTAGCTGCGAGCTCGCGCTCAGAATCCCCACCATCTAATGTGTTAGAATATAACGTATAAACTGCATGACGTAAAAATCGTTCAGGTATCTTAAGATCTTGAAAAGCTGTTATTGTATCCTGTATGTTCGTATGGGCAGCAAGTTCGTCCATCAAGGCATTCACTTTCTTCAATATTTCCTCTCTAGAAGTTCCTTTATCCTTTCTATCGCGAGCTTTCTCCCTTTTATCTACAGGACCTTGCTTTATTACAATCGCTGGCGGCAATTCCTTGTGCAATAATGGCGAGCTGGGTTTCAATGTGCTAGTTCGTAGGAGAGATAATTCCGATGCTCGTCCTGGGAATAGATCTGTTTAAATCGAGTGATTAAAGAATGTTCTTTTTGCGTTACGGTTTCATTAATTAATTCATAATTGCCTAATTGACGAATATTAACTTGGTTGAACCATATGTTACTACAATATTTTTTCAACCAAATAAATTTTATAGTAGTGACCAATATTCTCAAAATTCGTTGTTAGGAGATTAAGAAACATCGAAAATAATACATACCACTGTTGAGAGGTAGGTTGGGATTGATGTTGGTCTGTTTAAACATCATAGAATTAGCGGATGGTCTCAGTGATACTTCTTCTGGATGTCCAATCAACATCTTATTTTTATTGAAGCGTAATTGTTCTTTATTGCTACCTGTAATTCGATAAAGCAACAGAAATTTTCGTCAGCGATAAAGAACGTTTCATTGACCATTAATCATCTGGTCATTAAAATAACGATTACTCACTGTTATTAAAGTTTTGCGGTGAATTATGTTGTTGTTGATTGTGTTTCCCTTGATAGTTGTTTTGATGACGATTCTGGTTCTGATAGTAACCCGGCTGGTTACGTTGATTGTGGCGGCCATAACCAACCCCGGATGTTCCTGAGAATCCATTTGGGCTGAATGGAGATGGCATGCCGAACGAAGGGGAAGTCAATGGAATACTTCCCATCATGTCCATGTCTAACCCGCCACGTCCCATTTTTCTTAAAAATTCAGCTCCGAGGCGATCCTCACGTCTATGGAAGCCATTACCCCTCGAAGACTCTTCATTATCACTGCGGATTTGATTGATGGGCATTGGACCTTCAGTGCTGGTAGCCTTGCGTGGTACCCAGCCATCACGGCGTAGCTCAATGACATCACGCAGCATAAATTTGATGCGTAGAGGAAGATCTCTGCTCTCTGCCAAGGAGTTCATACGTCTGAAATATTGATCCATGAGTCCGCGGCCTTTATCCGAGTCAAGGATACGGCCGCAGGTACGCATGATTTGACAGAGGCATTCGATATCCTCGGCAGTGTCCCCCCTGGATCCCCCACGCCTTTTCTTCTCCAACAATTGCTGGATGCAGCGATGTAAAATTGGTTCTGATACGATTCCGAGCTTTCCCAGTTCTCCGATGAATTTAATGTTGCCAAGCATCTTCCGCTTAGCCACCTGTCGGCGTTCCTCTTCCTCTGGACCGAGTTCATCCTGATTTTCGAATGCCTCGCTTGCCTTTGAACGATTTTCAAATTCGTCTTTGCACTTGTTAAGAAGGAGAAGTGTGAATGTGCTTTGGCCTTTTGGACTTTCAATGAGAGCTTTTCGTGGTTCAAAGGTTGCAGCTTCGTCGGACAGCCGTTTGCACAGCTGTGCGTACATAGAACTGTACTTGGGTTCATCAAGCGCTTTTTCGAAGATCTGTAATAATAATAATCTTCCTTTACAATCTGGATCATTAGATATGAGATAATGCAATGATGATAAGTAATTACAATATAGTTTCTGTAAAATAATTATGTCAGTTAAAAATAAAATAATTGCACCAATAACGCCTCAACAGCTTTTACATTCCTTAATGTAATTGACCAAACAGGTAGGAGTATGTATTTTGTAAGCAGCACAAATATTTTTTCAAGAGGTATCGATTACTAAAGCAAGATACTGAAATCAGCTGGTGCATTAAGTGAACAACATATGGACACAGAAGATATATAGATCAAATAAAAGCACATGTATGAGTAATGTGTATGAAAAAAAATATAGTCAATAGAATATATTTGCTCGCTAAATAATATTTTTATACTTCTTTACTTACCAAGAAAATAACACCTTTTAGAATCACATCAGAATTGAGCTCAACGTTGAGCAGGTCGTTGCTCAGCTTTGCGAACTTTTCCGGCGTAAGCTTATTAAGAATACCCCGCACCTTTCTAAAGATGAGATCATTTCTGCTTTCTGGGGTGAGTGCATCGCGTCTAACAGTTGAAGGAGGGATCCAGCGTTGCTCAGTGGATAGGGAGCGAATATCGTCCCTGGAAGGCATCGAATTTTTTTAATTTCAGTGTGTTACGAATGGCAGTGAACACGGAGTGATTGGGTATAAAAAGAAGCAGCTCGTGTATGATCGCTACAGTCAAGGTAACTTTGTAGACCCTGACCTTCCTCCCGAGACACGAGAAGCACCCCCCGGTCCTGTGGGGTTGTCCGTTGTTGCGCGTGTTTCGGCCCCCTGAGTGATAAATCACAGCACACAGATCTTCCTTTAGGAAGCTGAAACAAAAAGAAGATTACAATAAGAACACCAGTTATATTGTCAACGTTGCATTGCTTACACGCATGCTACTCCATCCATGTTTGATTATTAATATGCAGCCTTTTGCACCTAATGATACAAAAATATGACGTATTAACAAACATGCAGTTAAGATGCGTTAATGTTAGGAACCATTGCGCATAATCTACCTATCATGTATTTTTCCTGATAAATGTATATGGCGCAGTGTCCGTGGACTGCAGTTATCAAGCAAAATGCAAATTCTCTTGATATATCATAATTTATTCAAGTCATTCTTACATCAACTGTTTGAATTAGAATTAGATTTGTCAAAGATTTCTGAAGAAAAATGATGCAAATATTGGTTAAGTTTCAAAAGATAAAAGCGAATATAACATTTTCATGCTTTCTAACGCAAAGAAAATGAGCAGGAACAAAGTTATCCCCACTCAACTTCGCAAGTTTTAATAATCTTATATATTAGATACAAAATACTTGTACAAGAAGTTAACCAACACAAATTTATTTTCAGATACAAATGAAATTCTTAAATGCCTGCAATTACACTTATGATCTCTGATACTTTTGTCAACGTCAGTGTACTAAAATCTTTTCCGCCATTCTCCAAATAAGAACACGCATAACCAACAATGAGAAACAAACAATGGTAAGGTATGCTATCGTAAAGATGTCACAAGCATAGTTGTCATTTCAGCAGCTATTATTTTCCCTTTCGACGTTGTATATTACTTCATGTGCAGACATTTTGACGCACAAATATAGAACCATGTAAAAACAATGTGACTTTTCTTGTTCCGTACATCTCATAATAATGGAAAAGAAAGAAAAAGGAAAAAGACCAGTTGTTTTTTAATGTTATAATAATCGGACTTGTAACACCAAACGGCAGGGATTAACGTATGTGGCCTTATTGCGCTCACAGGTGAAGGTCTTCAACGGGCAGGACGAGGACCTTCTCCAGGGAAACGGCTTTGATCTTGAGGTATCGGTTACGAACAAAACAACCAAAAGCCGTGGACGATGAACGTGGAGAGGATCGTATGTGGGGCGCGGCTCATGGTCAGACGGTCAATGAACCTTTCGTCGTCTCACCTCGACCGATCTCGGCTTCTATCGTCGGCCTGATCGGGCGAGGTCGGACAACTTCGTCCTGAGTTCGACTAAGGTCGTCTTGGACCGCCTATACTGAGCGTTCTATGCATTTAGGGTGCGTGCTGGGAAACCTTCGCTGTTTCAACTATATGGTGGCGGATCGAAGAAAGGAATTACTTTATCTCGGGAACAGAAAAGAATTTCTACGTTAATTCTATGCACACTTCTTTATGTGACGTCGGTTTTACGCGAAATATACACAATATCGTAGGAATTTTTTGTTTGTTTTAGAACAGGCAACGTTTATCATCTTTGTGTTCGAGATAGAGTATTGTATGGTGATTTTATTAGGGTCAACCGCTTCTGGGGAATTTCCTCGTTCTTATCTCCAGTTTGCTATTGAATATCTAATTGCAATAGTAATTTAATAATTGTCCTATTATTTGAAGTTTACAAAACTATGTGTATTTCTTGTATTTTGTGCAGTTATCAAAGAAGCCAATGAGAATGAATATGGTGCAACACAAATCTTGATCGTATTGTTTTTGTTAGTGATGTATTCTATGATGAAAAATGAGAGTATTGATAACGACTTGCCTCGTCGATCAGAACAAAGCAGTTTCAAGAGTAAATTGAAATTCTTGGCAGAGGCAGCAGACTGTACGGTTTTGATATAGTTACGTCAGAGCTTCGGAGAAAAAAAATAAGAAAAACGTACGATACGGCTTTAGTTTATTTTTATCAATATTTATAAATCTGAAGGAAATCTTAATCGTTCGAATAATGAAATTTTGTGATATATCGGTAGATTTACAATGCTTCTTGTTGATGGTTGAGTAAAAGCGGAAGCTAACTACAAGTGCACATAACAACGCAAAAAGACATATGATGTCTTGAGAAACATTAAGGTTGCACGTCGAAGGTCGTCGTCTGAAACATGCTTCGACATTGAAAATTTCTTTAGTGCATTAAACCAGTATTGGATCGCGTTTCCTTTTAAATTTGTATTACCTTCGTTGTCGAGCAAGTAAACGAAGGTTTCGGAGAAGGCAAAACCACTTGACTAGTTCAATTACCAAAATAACAATCGTAATTTCTTCACAGCTCTATATTTATCTGCTCGAATATAACTTTAAATATATGCATTCAAATATCTATCAACCGCTTGAATTACACGTGGCAAAGCGGAATATTTACATACAAGCAGTTTTCTTTTATTCGTTTATCATATTTATCGTTGCAACTAAAATGTTTATACATTCATTTTGATAATTTGTCTCCTTTATGAGAATGGAATATTTTTATTAAAATTGGCCGATGGCGCAATAACAAAAATACAGTAAAATATTGGTGAAATGTATTTTGCAAATAATGCACTCTGTGATTTAAGCATGTTGCAGAAGGCTGAGATGATGAAATCAAAAGTTTGAGAATCCACAGAATTCTTTTCCACGGATTTCATATTGTAATTTTTTAGTAAGTTTCAACGCATTCTAATCTAAAGGTAATAAAATAAGTATGGCACTAATAAGTATTCTAAATTATGTTTACAGAAATATTTTTGTATTACTGAGATTAAAAAACAGAATTAATTCCCCCTCTTCCAATTTCTTCCAAACGTTTACAATATTAGAACCATTTTATTTTCTCCATTCGAAACAACGCGTTTCATTACATTTATAATAGTAGTAATAATCATTTATAGTTAAATCAAGAAAATCACAGTGAAATCGCGGTTTTATATATGCTTTATGTGTAGCAGTATAAGCCAGGGCTTAGAAAATAACTACATGCAAATCGGAGATGCGTGCCATCAATAAACAAAGAGATAGCAATGAAATGACGTAAAATGAATAGTTGCTATCCTTCTTCGAATACTTCGAACACACCATTACACCGTTCCCTCATGACACGTCACTGATGCGCCGTGACGGTTGCTCTCTACGAGTTAGAACAAGGCTGCCAACTTTTGAAGGTCGATAATGCATCAAATTTGCGAAAGATCAAACGAAAATGAAAGTGAACTGTCTCTTATTTAAGGAAATCTTTCCCTTGCACGATTAATCACAATACATATAAAGCATTTTTCACAATAAAAAGATTCAAGGAATATTTAAAATAAAATAACTAACAAATCTATCACAATAATGCCAACCTTGTGAACCGAGCTACTACGTCAGGAAAGCTGGAGAGTAGTAGCTAGCTGGAGTAACACAAAAGAAACGGAGAATCCTTTGTCTAAACAAATTTTCTTCACGTATTATCACAACAATACTCGTTATATATTTGCTTTCAATTAATTTCAAGCATCCGCGTCATTTTTTCCGACGTCTAATTTTACTAAAATATAATTTGGTTACTTTTTTTCGCGGTACGCGCGCCATCGTTTTTTATTCGTTCACGAAAGAAGTTTAGATACCATGCGAGTCATTGTAATAGAGTCAACAAAAAATTTCCGGCAAATAACTATCTCATCGTGTCACAGTTACGTAGCTAGGTGCAAATTAGCTGCACAAAGTGGACAGCTGAAAGAAAATCAGTACAGTCTATTCATAGTACGATAAGCGTTTTTAGTCTGCCGTAACAAAGAGGCCACATACGGCCGTCACATGTCTGACGTAGAAACAGTCATATGGGCGAGCATTTAAAGGCACACAGCAAAATGCGATCGCCACGGGTGCGCGTGTGTAACTTGCTATATACATATCTCGACTATTAAACGTTTCGAGGTTGTAATCGTTAGGACTGGATCGTTAGTACGCCATTATAGAAACTAGGGAGACAAACTTTTTTTCAGTTCGCAATGAGTATCCCCGTTTGAAAATTGAATCTATTTACAGTTGATCGTACACTAAATCCGTTAAAGGAAAACCTATTCACTTATTGACCACTATGATTGCGACCTTGTTTTGTAAAATGCCAGGGTTTACTAATTTCGATAAGTTTGTTTTAAATAATAAGGCAAAGAAATTGCATAAACTCCGAATACGCCACTTTTTGCTTTCAGGGTAAGCAGAAATTCGAGACACATACGTTAAAATAGTTCCAGGAATTTTTACATTAGTATAATACAATGGTTGAATTTTACTGGAAACGATATCTAAAACTGCATTCAGTTGTATGCGCAGAAAAGCTTATTGTGTGAATTCTACTTCATATTGGAATAAGTGTCTCTACTAATCGTGTTTTGTTTTTTAATACCAAACACAGTTCGCACTAAATTTCAACGAAACGTCAGATACATGACAGAACAGTACACGCCTGCTTGGTTTCGTGCAGCTTATGCGTGTGCGTGCACATTGATCGATGAAAACGTATGTGTGCCCTATGAATACGTATGTACAGGAGGGTCTGTCGAACATCCGTCGCTAAAGAAATGAGCTGAACAGTATAAAATTTATCGAATAGATTGAAACGGCTTTCTCCATAATTTTTCTCTTAACATTAAGAAAATTTCGGAATAAAAGTAATTTAAAAAAAAAAGAAAGAAAACGAGCTTATACAGTACAAAGAATTACGGATAATTCACTTTTCACTAGTCAAAGAAACGTTTGTCTGTAAGCAGTGTGCAAAGCGACTTTCTAGATAAAAGGAACGATTTTACAATGAAGGGAAAAGTAAGCAACAGTCGAAGTTGGAGTACGGACTAATTTCAGAATTCTTCCAAAGGGAAGCTTGGCTACGCGACACGGCGCGTTCACCGTAAACGTTCGAAAATTTTAATTCCGCCCACAGGAGTAAAGGGAAATGTACTATGTAATCGAAGTATAAAAGGCGGACAGTATAAAATAAGCATGCAAGAAGCCATAGAATCAACCTACATTAAAAGTCATACAGATTAAAATGTCAAAAGTGGGAGTTGCGTAGGTGCTCGGAAACAACACTCGATTACCACTCGTACATCGTTCATTTTTTGAGTTATCGAGGTAAAGATTGGCCGACTGGACGAAAAGATTGCGGTTATATTCAAGGGATGCACGGAAAACGTGATGGGGAGTCGACAAACGGAAGATGCGTTCGGAACCGACATGACGCACGACCCATGTACGTGCTGCATTGACTCGAAAGCAACCCTCGAGAAAATTCGATGTAATTTATGAACTTTCGGCGGATTTTTTACGAAAGAAATACTCGCGACGTGGTAATCTAGCATTATATTCGATATTGAGACAGCCACACAAACGAAAATGAATGATTTTAGCATGTAAAACGATGAGAAATCACAATAGCGTTTACTTACGGCCGATGGTTGTTGTTTCTGAAGGCTTTCGCAATCTGTCGGTCGTACTCGGGAACCTTCGTGTCGTACGTCTTGTCAAGCCAGTGTCCGCCATGCGACTAACCTCTGGTTCCATAGGAAGGTAGCTTATTAATGATTTCAACTGTTCAACATAAAAATTTATTATTATTTTTTCTTATTTTTATTGTCCTAAATACACGAATAGATAAACGAATAAATTTATTGTTAGTTTTATTTTTGATCCCTGCGGTGATAATACATAAGACGGTGTCTCAGACAGATTTCAATGAGTTGCTAAAAAATTATATCAAACATGTAGTTTATCTATTAATAGGCTGGTATTAATGATGAATTTTTCGAATAAAATTTTTGGCATCTATTCAATGATATACAATTTCTTTATTTATGTTACAATGAAATGTAACAATGTCTATCTGGTACTATTTTGATTCATATAGTATTGACGGCATTATAGACAAGGTGGACTATATTAAATGGTTCTCCTTTTACTCGTTAATTTAAAATTCGTAAAGTGCACGTCGTATTATCAATAATTTAATATCGAGGAACGAATATATTTTTATTCTATATCAAATAAAGTACACTTTCCCGCATACTGACGTCGAACTTAAAAAAAATGCTAGTTGTTGTTAATGTAGGAATCTCTTTAGTTGGCGGCTTCGAATACAAAGGGACTATTGTCACATGGGCGGTACATTAGATCGTTTATGCATAGACAAACTATAATTCCTACATGAAATGTGAATTTGGGTTCCACGTTTGCGGGCTACGTAGCCCCAGTTGCCATTTTCATATCACATGCGACATTATCGGCTCAGATTAAAATAAGATATCAGTGTTATTGAAACAATAGGAATTTTAATTAAATATAGCGAAAGAAAAAAGTTCGTCACAATTACTTTTATATTTACATCAATTATTAAATTACGAATTTGTAAAGGCTCATATTGCTATTTGTATTTTTCTAATTGTGCGTAGCGTGGAGTTTAATTGAATAATAAAATAAGATATCGGGTCGGTATGGCAGTCGAACGTGAGACATAGAAGTCCATAAGGTGATAGGTCTATACCATATCTCGTCTGTGGTTTAGGCAACTGTCAGTTTCTAAGACTCGATACATAAAAATAGTTCTCTTGATTTTTAAATGTAAATTAATAAAACAGTTTATATTTAGATATTAAGAATATTTGTGATAACAAATTCAGGTTTGTCATTGAATCTTGTTACTTATATTTATTTGTACACTTTCACCGCCCATTTCACTCGACGTGTATGTATTCGTCGTACACTGTACACCATTAGAAATCCGAATATAGTGTTCGGTTGCATATGAATCGTGAATAGAGGTGGTATGATGTATCGATAAAAATTTAGATTTATTGTTACATTTCTGTAACATGACGCAACACTTAATTTAATTCGTTAATCGTTTTTGTGACGATCACGAAAGTGTTTGTTTGAAATTTGCATGATATTTTTCACAGCTCGCGAAACTTTTAAATATATCAACAATATTGTTGACAGCTAATATATAGTGCTTAATATTCTTCATTCCACATAATTTTACTGTAATAGACTGTCTCCTTTCGCGTGTAAGTTATATATTTACGAATATTATAGAAGTATTTCAAATACGTATATACAATTCGTTGGATTTTTATATTAAGGTACTCTTACATTGCACAAAAAAATAAAGCAAATAAAGCGACAGTTTTATATTTTATTAATGTAGGCGACGTAAAATTATAAAATGTATAGATCGTTCTCCTTCGTGTCCATGTCATTAAGATTTATTACTGATTCATCTATATTATATCAGTATCATTCATAGATGTGGCATCAAAGTTTTGTGATTTTATTGAATATTTATACGAGAAAATGTCCACTTGTACGTAACAAAATTAAACAGCAGCCTTAAGGCAGATATACGTTTTCCTTTGTTTCTGTTTTTTTTAATACGTTGCATTACTTTTATAAATGTATTAAATGTAAGAAATTGGTTTAAAGGTTTGATTTATTTTTAGAATGGCTCACAGTTCTCAAACGTATGGGTCCACGGATCAACGGACAGATGTACCTGATGTGGGATTTAGCCCCACTGAACTTTATAGTCTCAGTGAGAATATTACCACTAACATATATACAATTAACACAAGTTGGAGGACACTGGAGCGTGCATACAAAATTATTGGAACCAATAAAGATAATCAGGGTTCAAGGGATAAGGTGTAAGTAGTATTTAATATGATAACTAAGAATATAAATTTGGTAGTACTGTGAGCTGGATTATAATTGTACTTATTTCCCGTCTTATGTATCCATTTACAAGGCACGTAACGCAGTTAAGCACAAATCAGGTAGTAACTCAAACGAGCAAAGACATTGCAAGACTGACAGTATTAATGAGACGAGGCGACAAAC
Organism: Nomada goodeniana; assembly: GCA_963969485.1. NCBI lineage: Eukaryota > Metazoa > Arthropoda > Insecta > Hymenoptera > Apidae > Nomada > Nomada goodeniana. The sequence goes on along the minus strand of OZ018299.1, from coordinate 27,625,787 downwards.
AGCAGAAATTGCAAATTGAAAAGTTGACCACTGATTTTAAAGATGCTTTGCAAAGATACTCGCATATGCAGAAGGTAAAAAAAACTGTAATATACATGTGTATTTGCTTTTAATACTCTCATGCACTGTTAATCATTTTATAATGAATTTTGTAGTCAATTGCGGAGAAAATGAAAAGACATATTTTGCCTACAACTAGTATAGAAAAGCCTATGGATCCTGAGGACGAGGAGAGCCAACTTTTACTCCAAGTTATGGAAGAAGAGGGAAGATCAACGCAAAGGTTCGAATGCAAACTTTATAATAATTGTCAGCACGTATCGGTAGTGAAACAAGCTTGACCATTTCTCACAGTCTGCGCACAAACAATGGGTTTACAGATGGCCGAAATTATTAACATTTTTACCGAATCAAAATTCGATAGGCCTTTTTTCGTGACTTTTGTAAGATGAGCATAGTTTGTGAATTTTATAGCGCGAATATATAAAATAGCTCGTGTTTACGGTGATACGATTAAATAATTGCCACATGTTTTACTAACATAGAGAAGCTATAAAATGCATTTGAGTGTATGGTAAGTCTTTTTCTTTTAACGCATATTAATACGAATTTGTAAAAGAACGATATTAATATTAGTGTAAAATCTAGTCTGCAAGATGTTGTTTTTGTTTCTTTGTATACATGTTTAGGCGTCTTGAATTTCAACAAGGCTTACTGTTAGAGAGGGAGGATATGGTGAAACGGATTGAAGGTAATATTTTGGATGCGAACCAAATAATGCGCGAACTTGCTGCATTGGTGCACGCGCAGGGTGACACTATTAGTAAGCATCTGTCTTTGTATCTTCATGAAATTATTTCTGCGCAATGATAGAAATTTGTATCATGCCTTTCTATTACAGACACAATAGACAACCACATAGAAAATGTGCACGTGAATGTCGAGCTGGGAGCACAAGAGTTAATTAAGGGAAGTAATTACCAAAGTAAATATCGGCGAAAAGTTTTTGTCCTACTGTTACTCGCGATCATAGTCGTTGTTATATTAATTATTGTTCTAGTCACTAAATTAAGTTAGCGCTCCTAATCGTCGTAGATACTGTGAGCGAATGAAAAAGGTTGTCTCAATCTATCTTACCAATTGTAGAAGCTAATATCGTGAAAATTATAAATTGCTAGTTTATATATTGGACATGCAATATGGGGAGAGGATAGACTTCTTTTATATTCCTTTGTAAATTGATTAATGCGTCATTTAAATGTATTTTTTTTTACGCTTGTTTTCGCCAAACGTTTCATACCGTTTTCAATTGCTATCTGTATCCCTTTTTTTACTTTCGTTTTTGAAAAACAATCTGAGTTATATAATTTAAATTAGAGCAATACGCAACGCAGGTATCAAATACCTATATTACTGCTTATATGGAAAACTTATAATAGTGGTTGGAAAAAGGTTTTTACGTTCGTTTCGGGAGACGACTATTACACTATTCCGTAATGCCGAGCAATCATTGTCTTTTTGTTTTTGTACGTACAAGCTACAACCTAACGACAAACAAATTTGATGGATTGATTTAATTGTATTATATATTATTTTCTCAATAAATTGTACAGCATTATAAATTCAATATGCGTCTGACCGAAGTGTTATTGTTATATCATTATTGCTTCAAATTTTACGGCGAAATATACCGTTTGTTAAAAAATGCCTATTAAAATTATGTATTCTCTTATCAATTACGCTTAATCTATCACATTTTAATGTTTATATTTTAAGAAACAGTTAGTTACTGTAGATAGAAATGTTATTAATTTATTCGTCACGGAAAATTAAGTAAAAAAGCTTTTATGCGCTGTTTCACTAAATTATTTAAGAAAGTAACTCCGACTGGACATATGAAGTAATTTTCAGGGACTTTCTAAAGTTTATCTTTAGAAATATATATCTATATGTATAATGAATCATGTGACACTAAATTAATCAATGTTAAATAATTAATGTAGGCGCCATACATATATTAAATTCGCTATAATTTTATTTTACATGTTTTTACAAGTGTACGTTAAAAATAATGGCTATTTTTCTCTATTCTATTTTCTACTTGGACATGAATATTCAATGTTCTATTGCATGTATTTTGTTATCTGTATAAATGTTACCTACAGCTCTTGCTCAATTTTTGTTACTCACATGAATGTAATGAAAAGTGATAAGTGGAAAATTATAGTATATCAAATGAAATGACGCTTCTATTTATTTTATTTTTTGCGTGTTATCTCTTCAAATAGAACAATTACTTCAAAAAGTGCTTTATCGAATAATTACAATAATCGAGAAATATTAAATTTCAAGGCACACTTCTTTAAAGATATAATACTATGTTTTAATTCTACTTGTCCAATATAAATTTTAAATCGTGATGTAACGTGACATTATTTTGATTTTCGCTTTTCAGTCTTCTTTTGGTGTCCAATTAAATTTCTGTGACTTTATCCAATTTGTTATATATGCATATTTATCCTTTTATTGCTTAATCGAAGCTTTTACTTAGAGATTCATAAAATGATTTTTTTTCATATCATTTGTTTCGCATTGCGTAATGGATGCCTACTATTAATGTTTAAAAACTATATAATATCGACGTCTACATTTTTCTTATGCTGCAAATTACATATTATTACCATTCTACTTAGATACATGGGACTTTATCGAAACGAGAACTTATATAAAAATATGTGAAGAATTAAAAATATCTTGTTCTCACCATGTAGAATTTACCAAGTATACAGTTGTATAAATTGTGAATATAATTTTGGTAATCATTATTTAATAGAATTATAGATGTTATCATGAGTTGCTTGTACGTCTGCTGAAGCTTGGAACATTTCTAATAAAAAGGAAATATATTACAGAAAGTTTGAAGATTGAGACAGCCCTTTTCTAAGGTTCGATTGTACTCTTATGATAATTAGGCATTCCAAAATCTAAAAGTCCAATGATTACATTATCATTAAGGTTATAACTTGAATATTGTATATACAATTAATCATTAACATTCGAAATAAATTGCATTATATATGATACTAACATTGTTACGCCGTTAACGTGTACGCAATTGTCGGTGATGGCACTTTTGTTAGGACGACAACGAACTGTACTCTGCAAAGTAGCATTAAGCAATTTCAATTATGTTCTTCTTTTCTTCTTATTCTGAAAATGTATCACGTTGTTTGTAACATTTGTTCATGATACAAGGATATCTCATTTGTTCGTATCTAGACATTATGAAAATGGAGCAATATATTGTATAAAGGACTTCAGTAATCATTAAATAGTCTGTATAGTGTTATTTTGCATGAACTTCTGCTTCGACGTTTTACATTTTTCATAAATTACCGCAAATGAAATATCATTGTGATACAAAAAAACATAATATTTAGTATAATTACATACGTGTAAAGGAAAGTGTGATAAAGAAGTATAAACAATTCTATTAAGCTTCGTAAAGTAAAACAATTATATCGTTTAACGTTTTCATTATCACAATATTTATAATTTATTGTAATCGTGATGTACAAATTATGTTGTATTATCAATACATGAGACAACATTTCAATATTTCGTAATATCGTTCCCTTATTGCGCGTAAATTGTTCAGCGTCTTTTATATACAAAATATATACGTTCATTTGTTATATATATATATATATATATAATATATATGTATATATATATATATTAATGGTCTAATGTCGCTAGAAACTTGTTTCCTAATATATACTATGCTCTATTTTTTACGATAATTAATTTTATATTTAGATGATTATTTAAAAATTTGTGATGGTCAAGCTTATTTAAAAAGCATTAAATTTCATAATTATTATATATGCATGAGATTCATTTGTAACAGTGTAACTTATATAGATCGAACAATATATAATATACATTTATATCCTATGTTTCGTAGTTTACAAGAAATACCTCAGCAAAACATTACTATACAACAAGACTAAAACAAAATTATAGCAGAAGAATGAAATTGTTATGCCCCACTAAAATGATAGAGAGAACAGTCGCGTGAACATTAGTCCGCCACTAACTATTGGAAATTTATTTTTAAACACCCGAAAATGGGGTTAAAGATAATTCATGAAATATTCAGTCTTAATTCCATTATGTATCTTTCTTCCTTTATAAAGGACTTTACCTAAACGTATTAGCGAATACGTTCATAATTACGTTTGACGAACGCAGAAGTAAAATGATAATGTCGGTACTAATAATGTAATATGTATAATGTTCATCGTATCTCTAAGCTTTTATCTTATTTGGTTGCTGTGTTCGTCTAGCCTTTATTCTTGCTTGTAAAGTAAGAAGGAGACCCGCCAGAACATTGTGGTTAGGTAGCTTTTTAGCAAATAATAAACGTTTTACTGAGTCATCGTAAGTTAATAATGCGACCATGTTTTGTAGCAAAAATCCTTGACAGTATTCTAGAAGCTGTGTTGCATTGTAGACCTGAAAATGATAACATTATACATACAAGCACTTCATATTTTTGTTTATTGAAAGCAGTGTAACGCGTTAACTCATTAACACTTAAACAATATACTGTACCTTGGCATGAATATACATAGAAACGATATTGTCAAGATCTACCATTGAAGAACACTGTGCCTCGCAGAACCTAAGTAAACCATCCAACTGGAAGAAATTGGCGGCTGCCATTAATTCCAAAACGTCACTCTGATTAACTTCTAATGTGGCGCAACCACCATGATACAGAAATTCCATAACCATCTAACGAATAAAATGAAATTGCATTATTAGGTGAAGCGGTTAATGAGATTTAATTGCAGTAGCCATGGATAAGTTACCACAGCTTAGTATTTTACATTTGATTTTTCAAATCCTTTGGTTTTACATACAAATAAAAATGATATAACCAGAGTAATATTTAAGTTAATCTTGATCAAAAAGATTTGAAAGCTGGAAGAACTGATGATAATTTTAAGATTCTGCAGTTTGAGTTGTCTGTGATCATTTAATCGGGGACTAAAAGACATATTCAAATTCCATCATTTACCTGGAAAATATGATATCGAATATCGTTTATTTGTACAATAGGGGGATTTCCTTCACATAGTTTGGAACTCAGCATATTTTTAAATCTCGGCGACGATGTGATTAACACGATTTTATGACCGTAAAAGACTCTGCCTTCCACTCTGAATTGTACATCGCTTAATTCTGGATTATTTACAAATTTGGGATCTATCCTAGATCCGCTCGAAAGTGTAAGGTCTCTAATAGGTTTTATTGGTTCCCAGCCGAAGCAGGTACAAAATATATCCGCAAGAAGAAGCGTCGTTCCCTCTTTCTATTAAATGGGATAATAGAAATAAGATGTATTATTCCAATGATTTATTCCTAAATAATTATAATCAAGAAATGATTTGTGGCTTACCTTGCTGTACCTAAATATATTGAACAACAAAGGGACGCATTCCTGTACGAATTGGGTCGAGTAGTCGTCTGGACACACTTGGAGGAAATCTTGAAGCAACTGATCTATTATCGTGTCCAATCTCATTTCATGGGCAGTAGCAAGACTGTGCATCCAACAATGCAACGTCCATCCCACTTTCAATCCGCGAAGCTCCATTGTAATATCTATGATTTGAGTAAAGAAGTTCGTGTGTAAAATAATTTAAAAGATATATCAAAATTAATGCCGGTTTCGTATTACCTAAATGATTGCTTTCAGCGCTGTGATACATCGCTTCTTGCAAGGCTTTAGTTTGAACTTTATTAAAGACTGGCTCCTTTCCTTCTCTTTTATTTACCCTTCCATCTGCAGTTTGTTGTTGAGGACTAGTGCCAGCACTACCTTCTGCAAGTATCTCTTCCAACGATAATACTTCTTTCTCTCCACGTTTGGCAGAAAAGTTTAGTGGGTGAGATAACAATTGATGCAGACAGCTTCTTTGACCATGTGCTGTTGCCACTGATATCGCACTATATATATGTAAAATATAGAAATTGTTAGAAATGGCTAGAATTACAACAGGCAGAATCGATTTAATTTTATTTGTCCTGCGGCATAGCAACAAAAAAATAAACACCAATTCAAATGGGTTAACTGAAGCAAAAAGGCTTAATACGAGTAGGAATACATTTGTCTAGTCCACGCTGCATGGGATTTTAAGTGTTCAAAGAGATTAATGCCGATTTTGTTTATTCGTTTTCTACCCACTTAATAATTGTGAGAGCGATTTTAACGTAATCATTGAGAATTCTATTTCGACAAACTTGCCTGTAACATCCACGTTGTGCAGAGCCAGAATATGAAAACGAATCTTTTATCAAGGTCGACAAGAATGGCTGTGCACCATGGGCCAAAAGCAACGCTACCATCTCATTATTGCCCGACGCCGTGGCAGCCTGTAATGGCGTAACTGTGGCCTTGTCTTCGCTTAATTTAGCCCCACCTTCCACAGCTGCACCCCTTTCCAATAATATTCTAGCAATGTTACAATGTCCCAGCAGAGCTGTATACGTTAAGGCAGTCCAGTGTTGTGTTTCTGCATTGAATCCAGTCTGATTGCAGCACATGTTATTCGAAGTATTGCTGGATCCTCCTGGAGAACCGGAAGTTGCATTTGAAGATTGTGGATTCTTCCCTGGAGTTATTATGGCGGATGGACTAGCTGGACTTCTGATATTCGATGCACCTGGAGTCACTGGAGTTTTCGAGGGCGTGTTTGCTGATTGTCCAGTGGCCGGGGGTGGACTCTCGATATTTAAATCGGCTCCTGCGTCTAGTAAAGGTAATAGGGCAGTCTCGTCGCCATTGATACATGCTATCATTAAGGCGGTGAATCCGTTGTCGTTTACAGTGTTGACTTTAGTCGACGGTAGAAGAGGCATGGCTTGTGCTATTAGATCTGTGCGACCGCTAGTTAGCATCTTGAAGGCCATGTCCATGGTAAGGAGGCGGACATACTCAGAGTCGTCGATGCGTTTCGAACATACGGAAACTTCTTCGAAGCTGTGGAGAAAGTGAATATTGAGGGAAACTTATATATTTCTGATATATCAAGGAAGAAGAAAAAATCCTTTACACAATTTTTATCAATCACGAAGTTGTTTTAAATATTGAATTAATTTTATATTGTTCTCAGTTGCATGGCTGATGGAAGAGTATCAGAACAAGTCATAGAGACTTTCTTTAATTAAAAAGCCATTTGCAGCCTTAGGATACATACCCGTAATTGTTTAATCTAATCATTTCTTTGGGACCCTACAGAGACCCCTTTTCAAGTCTACCTGGAAACCGTCGGCGGCGTTGTACCCTTCACTTGTACTATAAATTTTATAGGATTCCAAGAAGTAGTAAAAATTCACAAAAGAATGTTGCCCCTAGTTTGAATAGCTTCCGAGCGAACATTATTGTATGGCTTAAGTCTTAAGCACCTTGTATAAATACATGCATGTATATAGTAGGATGAATCGAAGGTAAGTATCACAGTTAAAGACATAACATTCGACGTGAACTGTGAGGTATTTAAAAGTGAACAAAAGTAGTGTTTCGTTATGATGTCGAGTTGGTAACTATATTCGTACTTTATTAGCCCAGCTAATAGCTACAATTTTTGTTTCTATTCAATCCATCATTTAAGTAGAATCCTACTAAAACCTACTACTTGAATCGTACTACCATTCTACTACAGGTATTGCTCCATTATCTTGTAACTTTTATTATGCATTACCATATCGGTCTGACGGGACAATCTACGCCGGGCAATAGTAATCTGGCAGCTTGATTAATGTCATCTTGATCTACAACCAATCCGTGCCTATGTTCTGCATGAGCGGTCGCAACTCTCAGCCATTCGACAAGCGGAGGAAGTACGACATAGGCCCGCTCGTACGCAAGCTCTTGTATCCCAGAGCCCCGTTCGCCATGCTCTAACTGTATAAATATTGTTTCGTTAGCTTACATCGGAAATATGAAATCAATAGATGGAAGGTTATCGATAAAGGTCAAACAGGCTAACCTGTGAACACCTCATGTAATAAAAGAGTGCGTTCAGAGCTTTCGTTGTCAGCGGAACTGGGGAACGACCTGCCTGAGCGACTTTTGAAATTAGATCTATCAGTTCTGACATGGATCCGACACAGGTGGTCAGAAGGGACGGTTCTAATGCCGATCCAGCTGCATCTCTTCCGCTTCGAGATGACGACGATGAATTTAGAGAACTGACGCTGGCCCAGCGTGGCATGGCCAGAGCACCTGCGAATATCGTTATGATTAGTAGTAATACAGGATCATTCTCTGGTCAGTGGACGCAAAGACAATGCACCCATTGAAATATTGCAGGACAACTGTAAAACTCCGTGTCCTTTTAAAATTGTAAAAAATTCTTTACTCTCAGGGACCACCGTAATAAACCAAATGTACATACATCTTGATTGACCACTAAAGGTTTTAATATTTCAGATTTAAGATTCCAAGGATAACCTTTACCAGCAGTGCAGTTAGCAATAAGAAGTAAAGGTAATTATAGTCGGACGTTGAATGGCCATCAGGTAGTATTCAGAGAGCTTAACTAGTATGTCGTATAATCGCAAGTAATTCATTTCGGAGAAATTCTACCTGTATAGATTCTGACAATTTAAATATTGGCGGGCCAGGTATTCCCCTTTATACTCATAACTCCGAAGAAAAATGCCATATTCCGCAATTTTCGGTAAGTCGAAATTGATATCATATTCCAAACACGCAATAGCGTTAAAGCATAATGCCACGAAACTGATAAATATTAAACTCTGACTGCAACATTTAATATAGTAACAAGCAGTAAACAATCCATAATTATCGCTTTTCCCAGGTGTCAATTAATACATGTGATCCTCAATTCACTTTCCCTGATGTTCTCATACCAAATGGATACCAATCGTCTATCTTAATTTCTAAATAATTGTACCTGATGCTGTTCGACCAGCATTAAGATGAGCATACGGTTGAAGGAGACCCCATAAATCTCCGCTATTCGCGATAGCATGCTCGAGCATGGTTGCAGTCAACGTTGTATGTGGATCAGTTGGCATACACTGCAATAATATTTCTTCCAGGAGATTTTCGATTCCGGCGGTCAAATATATGGCCGCGTATTCGTGTATCATTCTTCCTAGACGTACATCGGACATCCAGCGAAGAAATCGTCCAACAGGTAGCTGCAGCCCCGATCGTGATGCTTTCGACTGTTTCAGCTGATCCGCGAACATTGCTGCAGCTCTCAAGCATGCCTGTAAAAGGACGATGAATGTTTGTGTATTGGAGTAATACTAGAATGTACTACATTCCAATGTATCTGTTAATTCACATCCTTTTGTCAGTTCCAACTGGAATGCAACATAAGACATGCACAAAATAAAGGCAAATATAATTGAATAAAATTCATTCATATTAATATATTTTACTACTAATAGATTAATATATTTTATTCTTCTATTCTAAAAAAATTTAATCACGTTTATTGCTCGTGGCAAGCACAAATGGTTTTCATTGAATAGAAGCAAGCAAAAATCCATTGAAGAGCTTATAAATCATTGCAAAATACATTCATCGTATTAGAATATTTCCTACTCTATATCACGTACCTTCGTGCAAGAGTCTGCCAAGGCCGGACAGAGCACGATTTTGAACGCGCTATAAACCTCATGTTTGCTACACAGACCAACAGGTTTAGCCAGTCTCTGTGTTTCTCGACCGATTCTGACCAGAGCCCTTTGCAACAGGTAAGAAAGACGTGGTATCGTTTCCATAGAGACCTGTTCCATGTGCTCCCTGGTGCGACCATTTTGTAACACGCGAAGGACGTCGTGGTGCGTCCATGGTAATTGCTGTAACTCTACAAGTCTGTTATGGGAATCCACCCAGACAAACTCATCAGCACTGGTCACATTAGTATTGATGGTTTCTAGACTGGAGTGTCTCATCAGCCTCCTTACAGCTGGTTCTGAACTCTCGGAGCCGCTCAAGGAGGAGTATGTAGAGGAGGATTTATGTGAACGCATGGTGAGCTGCTGGATGGCTAGTTTAATGTCTTCTAGTCCAGAGCCTGACCAGGGGACCTGCAACTACAAGATAATTATAAGATTTATACAGATGGCGGTGATAATGGTCGACGATGTACGGATATATGCGCGGTGAGTTATGGGCAAAGTAAAGTAATAGGTAGAGATAAATCTGTAGTAATGTAAGTAACTTTGCTTTAATAAGCTATTAATATATGGTAAAAGGTGTAAACATTTGCTGTATTCCGTATATTGCTCTGTGATCCGTAAATTTAAGGCCTCTCGTGTACCTTATGCTGCTGAAGCGAATTTTTTGTTTCAATATTATTTGGAAGGTCGACGACTGGCAACAGAGTTATACATCGAATTGGCGGCGATAACATTATTCTTTCAGTCGCTTAAATTATAAGTAGTCGTCGTGCTACTAGATCTGAACTATTCTTATGTTCTTCATCATCTCCAGAATAGTCTCAAGTAGCTGTTATGATATCCAAAACCTATTTTTCTTTTTACTGTTTCATGAATTTAATGATCACGCTATATCGATTCTAACAAATACAAATTCGCTGCCAGCCATTGCACAGAGACAGAAGTCAGGGCCCAATTCTTAATTCCTCAGGCACCCTTCTTCCATCGACCTTTACAATTATTATATTAAAAAGAACACCTTAGCAGGCGTAGCTCTGTGTCGATTGCGATTCTGTCCAGATCGACCCCTGCCATTTCTCTGGGTAACCGAGGCTGATAAACGATCGTCTTCTGGTACAGAGTTCAGTTGTTGCGGACTGTGTACCCTATGATGCCGATGCGGTGGTGAACTGCTGCTCGTATGGCCACCTGTGTCCGACATGCTCGCGTGTCCGGACGATCGATTCTCATCCGAGGAGCTATTACCGGTACATTCCGGTCGCCTCTGCAAAAAAATATTCATAGTTTATTCCATTGTAAGTGGAATGTTATGGTCGCGAATGCCTATATAGTTGATGGCGGACGGTGGAATTGAATGGAATGCTGAAATTGCACGGAGAATGAGAATGGGGCGTCGAATGAAGTGCAGTTGAATGAATTGTTGAAAATATATCTTTGGGATTGGGAAAAGTTACAAAAATATTATTGTAGACTGAGCCGAATGCTAGTATACCTGAAGAACACGTATCTCATGTAAACTGAGATGATGGTGTTGGGAATGATGTGGATGTTGGGGTGTTGGTGTTGGCGCAACGCTGTCCGTGTCCCTTTCTGCCACCATGTGAACCATATTGTGGACACCATTTTTCGGAGAACTTTCTGTGAAGTCCTTCGAGTATGCGGGACAATACAATTCTCGTCCATTGCTACCAGCCGGTCTGGAAAAAATACAATTTCGTAAATGTTAATAACTAACTTAATGGAATATTTTGAATGACGGATGTAATCTATAATTCGTAGGGTAATATAAAAAAACAAGACCAATTAAATTTAATATGTCAAGGAAACTCGATTCCATTATTTCGAATATATGCATATTCAAAAATCGTGTATAAAGATCGTGTATTGTTAGGATTTTTGCTTCCATTTATTTATTTAAATGCGTTATCTTCTCTAAACTGCGATCTCTGAAAAATTGAAAACCCCTCATCGGTTTCTCTATATTCAACATAAAACTTACTTAGCGAAATATTTAGTGCTTGAAATATCGTTCGCGTATAAACTAATCATTTATGCCTGTTATCTCATTGTTTCATTGAAAGCGCTCCCTATCGATGGAGATGATCTAGTTCGTGGTTGCTCTGCCTATAAAATGGTAAGCCCCCGTTTCTTGAACGTATCCCCTTTACACATTATATAACCGGTGATTGCACGCGAACCATGCATGGTTCCAGCGTGCAAATTAACAACTTGCCAACCGCACAAAAGTAACAAGAGATTCACGTGATCGATAAGCATCGTGAGGGCAGATCGTGATCCACGTGTGTTCCGTGGATCTCGATCCCGTCTCTTTGTTTCCAACGATTATTCGCCCGTACAAGACATTCGCGAGTTTCGAATTCTTTCCCAAAATCGGCTAATGGATCGCTGAATACGGCAATAAATTCGGTTCGCGTTCGACTCCGAGAAAAGTATCGTATTACAAAACTAACAGTCATCGTTTCTGTAAGTCTTTGAGGTCTGCAAATATAACTGTAGAGCCGCCGTTTGAGTATGGATGCGCGGTGGAGTTATGCGTTTCACATTGGGTCATGTTTTCGCCGTCCAAGCATTTTAACTGGAAGCCTTGAAAAAAGTTGAATTCCCTTCTTTCAGTAGTCAAATGGATACAGGGTTGATAGATTAAATAAAAGCGTTTTGATCGATGGTAGTTTCCTAGAAAATTATATACCCCGTCTCGTGAGTAATGTTGATGTGAGTGCGATGGAACGAAGTGGAGACAAATCGACTTCGGTAGATTTCTAAGAGCGAATCGGTATATGGAAGGAGTTGGCCTGCGCAGTATATGTACATACATATATGCACGGGGATGGATTGTTCGGTGTGCTGTGGAATTTGCGTGGTTTTAAACCAAAGGAGATTTGAATCTGTTTCGAAAGAGTGATCTACAATAACGTAATCTTTATACTATTATTATTATCATGCACTGTTGAATATTTCTTTTCGTCAGTGTATAGTTCTTGCATAATAGTTAATACTTTAATTATGTGACAGATGTGTAACAAAAATTAATATCCTTAACATCGTTTCGTGTTTTTATGAGGATTATTTCTATATGTTATAGTTTAATACGTATAGAAGATTAGTATTCTAATTAGGCCAGCTTTAAGATTTTTACGAGATCCTAATAACGTTTTCCCTCGAAAATGACTTATCGTCAAAGCGCACTTAATTCTAGCATGTATTCATGGAAACAGATCCTATCTATATGCATAAAGAGGATGAATACGCCTGCTAATCTCGATAAATCATGCTTCACTTGTAATGGCTAATCTTTCACTGCGGAAACAAGATAATAACAGCAAGTTTTCTCCGCGTCATGATTTAATTTCTGTTTCCTTCCCTCTAATATTCAATGTCGCGCAAATAGCCCAACATATTAAATTAATGTCAAAAGTCGGAAAAATCGCGTTCGAACATATTTTCCAATTTTATCCGATCTTTTCCGATATCAAGAGCGACAGGAGTTGTATGCTCGAATCGCGTGACTTGTTCCACATAAATTAATATTCGCAGGACGTGCACGCCTTTGAGCGCACCTGCTTTTCACTTGAACCGTTCCGCGTGTGCGTCTTTCGTGCTGTTTATTGCGCCCAGTGGAAACGCGCCCTTAGTGCAATTATGGATAGTCGAGTACAGGGGCACTGCTGCTGATAAACGTTTCATTCACCGGGGTTCACCCAATTATACCCGGTGAGAGTAATTTACCCTTTCGAGGCGGGTATTCAGACGCAAAAAAAGGGTTAATGATGATAAATGAAAAGTCGGTCGTAATGGTTTTCGTCTGGGAATTGTTGCAATTATTAGAGGAATTCCTTTCTTCCAAAGGACTGTGTAATTCTATTAATAGACAGATTTTGTTCAAATCGGTGCCAAGTATTAAAAGTATTGTATTACTTATTTTAAATTGCGAATTTACAATAAACGGATACGTGTTTTCTATGTTAATTTATATTCTTCATTAGAGCAAGCTTTACTCTAGCAATCGCTATCTAACTATTAAGTATTTATTTCTTTCACGGTTGCGTCAATTCTATGTTCGTCATTAACCAGAATCTAAAGAGAAAAGATTTTAAATGATCTACTTCTTTCTATCTAGTATATTTTCTGCTTAATTCCTGCCGGTTCTTACAATAGTTAACTTAGCCTTGCGTTGGAGGATCCTTATAATTCTGTGTGAGGAAATGTCGGGCGCGGGGAGGGTGAGAGTACGCCTTCCAATAGAAGGTGACCGATAGTGAACAACGTAAAATATACTCAATTAGATATGTTCAACGCCAAAGAAAAGATAAAGAAACAAAAGAATATCGGTCCTCTTGTAGAGATAAAATGTACATACCGCAACTTTTTTCCCCCTAACAATTGCTACATGCCTACTCTAATTTCCAAGTCGTACAGAAAAGTATAATAATGTTTGAAAAATCCTGACACCCGTTGGCACAATCTTTTAATCCAAAAAGACAATACAAAATAAAGATAAATATTAAGTTCCTCAAATTATTTCCTTACACATCTCTTACTATTCTACTGATTCGCGTAAAAAAAGGAGCCGACAACGAATCGAAAGTGTTAAGCACCGCGAATGGAAGAAAATTGCATTATTTAAGGGGCACGGTAACGCTCATTTTTCATCCACGCGCTAAACTCAACTCTCAAAATGATTTACCCCCTCAGGCGCCATTGCTGCACGAAGCCCCAATCTGCCTTGAACCCGCTGCTGTCCCCGGGCAAGGACCAATAATCCTCGACCTGGCTTTCATCCTCTTCAATCCTCAACACGTCCTCCCTGCTCGGGCTAACGTTCACCACGATTTCGTGCGTGACCTTGGCGTCCTCGTTCTCCATCAAGCTCACAGTGGATCTCTGTCTTTCAATCTTACCACCGTTTCTTCGTTCCTCCCGATCCTTCTGAGTTTCGTTCACTTCCTCTTTCTTTACATCGATCATCGTGTACTCGTCCTTCGACGTTAACTGGGAGGAAGTTTCACGCGAACTGAATTTGTTATTCTGACGTTGATTACTGTCGCCAAAGTAGATCACAGTCTTGTGCGCGACGTCTTTGTCGTTTCTTCTTGCGCCACTGCTGATGACTGGCACCATGGTGTTCTCCACTTCCGGCTCGTGACTTCTTTCCTCGGTCGTGACGTTGTTGTCGTAATCGTTGGATGTCGAGCCGGTTATATTTAACCATTCTTTGGACGGGGATTTAGTTGCGAAGGGCAGGGCACGACGAAGAATGAAATTGCCGCCCTGGCGATGCGGCGGGCCCAGATTTCCTGGCATTTTGCAGTCGGTCAATTCACGGCAGATCACGCAGTTGCAATCCTTGTCGGTGCATGGTTTTCGTTTTAGTAATGGCATGTCATTGGAAAGCGGCTCACGCGTTCGTTTTTGTACGGCAAAAGGATTTTCATCGTTGCTTGCGTTTCTTTTATTAACAGTTTCGTTTATTTATGCAAGATTAACGAGGAATTTTCTTTTCCTTTGTTTCGGTCCCTGCGTGGTCTATAAGAGGTGACCTTGTAAAAACTTTTTCACGACTGATTTTAAACACTTTACTCTTTAATACTTATTTGTTTGTTCGAGTGGGGCTGCTTTCCCTTATCTTTTCGTATGAGAAATTATTTATCATTAATCGAATGTGCATTCGACTCTTGTTTCATTCTTTCTGTCCACTGTTTCGAATCCCAGAACGTTCTTCCTTTCTCGTTCTTTCTTTCGTGAGAATGGCTCGTTCACTTAAACGTGCAGAATCCTTTGTGATTTTCAGTTGCACTCGTGAAATCGAGGAAAGGAGGTGACGAATAACGAGTCGGTAGAGCAATTTGCAAAGGAAACGGTGATTCCAAGTGTACAGTGGTCATTGGTCGCTATCTAGGAGGATGTCCGCCGACTGGTTGGTTTTTCTTGGTTATTCGGAGAACGATTTTAATTACTGAAATAGTGGAACACTTTCCTGGACGAAGGGGAAACTTGAAGACCTCACAACCATGCACCAGCGACGATACGTTACGAATGACGAAATACATTTCTTGAACATTTCCTTCTATGCATAGTTGGTGTGCGGAAGTCGGTGATTTTACAGGGATTTGAATTAGAAAATTCGTGTATACTGTGTTGAATTGCTTGATGAACTATTTACTTGACGTCACTCGAAGAGTTCACTAACCCTTTTAATATTCGCGTACTACGATGCCCATATTAAATCATTTACAAACTTGAGGGACAGTCTATATCTGAGCAGCGAAAATTGCATTATCCAAGAATTCGCGAGAAAACGTACGAAATGCTGGCAAGAGCTCCAAAGATAGAATACAAGGGACCAATTACTTGGTGCTCGCGACTTTCACCGTCCTGCTCGGCGGAAAATTGATTCTGAATGAAATAATATCCGTAGCACGGCTGTGTAATTATTTTCTCGATCTGCAGCTGCAAAGCGTACATATCTTGTTTTAATTACGAGGTTTGTAAATTCCTTGAAAGTGTTATGCTACAGATATTAACCCCCTGCGTCATAGGCAACCAAGTCTCTTTTTTTGTTACAATATTTGTAATGTCATGTATGAGTTTAAGAGCAATTTAATATCAATGTAACATAATAGTACTAATCCAATATCGTGGTGGTATAATAACCACATATATAACTCCTTTTTTTAAATTACACTAACAGTAAGATTTATTTAGTCTGTGCTCTGGTTCAATATGTTCATGTGAGCGTTTTTAAGAAAAGAAAAATATCATAAAAAATGCCCCCCATTAAATCGTTTCACGTTTCTGCACAAAATGATTAATTTAGCTTTTCCAAAGATGCTACCCATATAATAAACATTATTATTACAATTACGAACAAGCAACAATAGCGACCCCATCAAAAGCGAGAGGAACGTTTCCATTAGTCAAATCATTTGATTCACTTCAAACAATTCCCTTTTCTTGGCACTGTATTCCTTCTTCTCGATGGCTAACTCATCACAGCTACGATATTATTGTACAACGAAAATATCACTCTACATTTTAATTTTACACTTCGACAACTTCACTGGACAGAACTACCGTTCACCGACTGCACCACCGCTGCTTGCATCATTTCCAAACTGGAAATGTTGGAACAGGCTTCCAATCGAAGATATCTTTACACGTTTACCAATGAACAACCACATTATTAACAATACCAAGGAACAACATTTTGTGGAAACTGCTTCAATACGTTTGGCGGACGGGTTAAAATAAAATAAAACCCGCGGCGTTCCACTTTAATCCGTATCACACACGCGTCGCCGATGTTTCTTGTCTCGGTCCGCAGCGTGGTTAAGTGCTGGCTGCCACTTGTAAACTGTTATGCTCTTTTCACTGGACAGAGAGCGTAGGAAACGGGAGAGTGCAAACGAACAGTGTCTTTAGAAGGCCCCACCACACACACGTACACTACCATTCAT
Organism: Nomada goodeniana; assembly: GCA_963969485.1. Taxonomy (NCBI): domain Eukaryota; kingdom Metazoa; phylum Arthropoda; class Insecta; order Hymenoptera; family Apidae; genus Nomada; species Nomada goodeniana. Next base: position 27,608,580 of record OZ018299.1, on the reverse strand, counting down.
AAGTATTTGCCTAACTATTTTTCATGTAAAGTCATATTGTCCCCATTGTGCTGAGTTTATGAATTTTTAAACCTTTGATTTTTGGGTAAAGAAGTAAACTTAGTAAACTGAATGTCTGGTTTCAATGAAAAAATTATTGTCTAGTTGAATTTAAGTCCGAGGTTAAAACTGGTGTCCTCAAAAAGGAATCTAATTACATTGTATATTCAATTACGAATTTATATAACTTGCAGATCTTTTTAAATTTTGTGACATTTGAATCAATGGAATATTGCTATAAGTATCTTCAAATAATGGTTAACATGATTGGTTATATTACATTACGTTAAATGAAATTAATATTATTAATAATATTAATATTCAATATTTAAAAAATTAATAAATTCCTTTGAGCATGTATATGGATGTGCGCTCACATTTTAAACAGTTCTTTTCGGGACAAGATGATACAAGTATCTGGAACAAATTACTTTTACATTCTTTTAGTGAATAATGTTTTCACTGCAACTTTCATCTATAAAAAACAGGGAACAGCTAAGTGTGTGTGGCAAATATTATTGGATTGAATGAGTCCAGTTCAAATTCTAAGAAAATTCGCACCGTATCACCGAACAAGATCAATATCCCTCGATTGGGGTAAGCTCAAATAAACAATAAAAAATATAATGATTCTCTCAATTCCTTATGCAGTCACAAGTTATAACTTAAGCTTAATGAACTTCCATAGCTTTTTATTTTAGGCCGGCTTTACATATTTTGCAATAATTTTTTTAAGAACACATATTAATGGTTCAAAGTTATGGAGAATGTACTTGTGTAAGGTAGTGTACTTTCACAGATATGTGTATACACGCGTTCTGTTTCGGGGGAGAGTTTCCGGCGACCATCCTACTTCCTATGACCGTGTACTCGAATCGCCCTAACCACATCCCGTGACGATTCTCGGACTCACCGTTTTTTTTTTCGATCCTTTCATCGCGCTCGGCTAGTCCCTTTTCTATGCAAAACTGCGTTTATCGCGATCGAAGGGCGTGAACTGTTAGCTGGTGGAATTGAGAAACGTGCTGTTTGGTATGTGCGGATGCATGTCTGTGTCTGTTTGCTGTACATATGCGAAGTGGTTTTATGGCTGCGCAGAGGTAATGTGGTTAACGGATTTAATTTTATGAACACGTGGGCGTGAGAGTGGTATCTTTGGGGAATTAACTGGATTCGTGAATTCTTGTATAACAATTAAGTAAAAAAAATATAGTTTATTTGAATATCTTGAAATTTTAATGAATTTTCCTTGTGTACAATAATTCGGATGGTATATTAGTAATTTGGAAGAAGAGTATCCTTGCTAAGAATACTTTTCTCCTTCTTTTTGAAGAATTACTCAAGAGTGACATGCGGCGTTTTTGATCTTATCGATTCAATTAGTGCGATGAAAATAAAGTTACGCCGGTATCATAAAGACAAGGGCCATAGTGACAAAGAGCGAGTTCAATTTCATTGAGTCATATTAGGATAAGGAGCATAAATGAAGCAGCTGTTCCAATTATGAGTAGCTTCAGAGGGCTTAAAATGATGCGAGGCAAATAATAAAGCATCGCGTATTAAAAAGGACGAATGAAGATAATTACGAAAATGGAGTAAATTCATGAAATAGATATTTTCAATTTGTAACGTGACAATTCGCTAACCCACTTACACCTTTCGAAGTAGAACTAAATTTGTCGAAACTACGATAATTTAAAGGATGCAATTTATTACACTTTTATTACAATTTATTAAAATTTAATTAATCACAAAAGATTCACTAATTCAAAAAATGAATAGTTACAATGCTATACGTTAATGATAACATAATATCTTATATCTATACAAGACCTGCAAGTTAAAAGACGGCAAAGATATTATTTACGGTCGCGCTGCAAGAAAAAGAGGGAAAGAGAGCATGCGGCCGGTGTCACCTGTTTCCGGTACCCTTTGACAATAGCAAGGAAGATTCTCAGGAGTTTTCCAAGCGCAATTAGTTTAACTACAAGGGTTGTACGACGCGGAAGTCGGACAATTAAGTGGGGCAGAGATAAGGCGTGTTTTCAAAGCGTTGTTATTTTTTTATATCACTTTACATTTTCTCGATTTATTGTTAATTTATTGTTAACAAACGAAACTGCTTAATTTAACTCTAACTTTAAATCCATCAATATTTTTCGAAAGTCCGTTATAAAATATTTACGGTACATTTTGTTCTAGACATTTTAACAATCCTCTGCACTAATTGAAGTAGAAAAATCTTCTTGAAGTATCGTGGGACTAAAAAAAAGTTATACGGTTATTTTAATCCCTTAATTAGAAGGTATTGCAAGGAAATGAAAACGCAATTGAGTTGAAAGCATAACTTTCTCAAGATTTATTTAAAGATAATCACTTTCCATTGTTGAAGCGATCGAATGGTAAAACGTTCTAATTGATCACGAATGGCGTTGTTCGCGGTGAAATACGCCCATGATAAATTCACGTGAAAGTCATAAGGTAATTTTACTCCCTAGACAAACCGGTCTTCGTTTTTTCTCCCCTTTATGAACTGCATTCTACGCGTACGCGAACACAGACTACACGCAGCGTTATTATGAAGCTCTTTTAACGTTAATACCATGTTTGGATAGCCTATGGAAATTGTAAATGTAATTATTTAGAATAATTTCACAAACGTTTATGTTTACTCTCATATACGTACATAAAGAATATGGATATGTACAATTATGTGGCAATACACTAAATACTACTTAACAATGCAAAAAGCAAACACATTTGCGTATTCCCAAAGTGGAAGATCATTGAATCCTTTGCAATCCAAGAATGCAGACACAAATGCGAAAGTATATAGGTTGTATATTATAAAATAGCAAATTGATACAAAAGGAAGCACCACTAGCAGTGGTTTTTCAATAAAGATGTTCCCTGAAAAAGGGGACCCGTTTAATTCAACGTCGATCTTCGAATACGGTTAGCAACCTCTACCAACGCGAATAACCGTTCATTCATAAATTCACTTTCATTCCGTTGGAACAACGTCATCTTTCTCCTCTTTATCGCTCGCGGTACCTAATTAAAGGCTAATTAAATTTATCTGAATTATCGGTTCTCTGAATTCCTCCCGGATGAACGGACCGAGACGTTCGCCTTGTCTTTTTGTTCGTGTCCGGTGTATCCTTTACGGCGAACGGACAAGAGCAACGACGGAAGTCTTTAATCTATAACATAACGCGCCCCCTAAGAGTCAAGTTTTGCAAGGAGGAGTTCAAGGCACGCATTGTCCGTGCTCATCTGGCGAAACTCCGGTGTCAAGGGCGACAGCGATTCCGAACGGGGAGGGATATTAAATTAATTACCGAACCGTGTCTTCCTCTAGCGGTACGATAATGGGCTGTGGGTTATAATTTGAATGAAAGTCACGGTTTCGTGGCGCTTGCGTAACGATAGCGCCGGGAATTATCATAATTCTTCAGTTAGACCGGATCACAAGAAACGAATCGGTTTGGAAAAGGAGCGAAACAGTATTGTGATGGGATACGGTCAACTCTTTCCTGCAGCTTTTATATGAAATAGAATTGTTAAATTGCATGTTTAATAATGTTTCGCTAGAATGAAATATTGGGCATCTCACGAGTTACTTAGGTTACAGTATTTCTGAGTAATTCGTAGAATAGTTATATAACAATAGTTGCATGGTTTTATATAATTATATAAATAGCAATAGTAATTATGCAGATATTAGATTATTATACAGAAAGATATTGTATTAAAAAAGTGAATTCTAGTTCATTCTCGAAAGGTAATATGCTTCTATTATTTTTATCTTGATCCGTGGCACTTCGACTGCTGTGATGTGGAAAGTTTAGAATGTTTTTATTATACACGTTCTAGGACAAATATCTCTTTCATTGATAGTATAGTCGTGGCTACTTGTTTCTAAACATGTTATCCATTGCTGTGCTCCTGTTTGAAAACTTAATTCATAAAAAGTTTCACCCTCTCATTCAGCTATTAAGTGACGCCTGACTCACCCATTGAGCAATGGAGGGCTAAGGTCATCCTCTGCCAATTAAACAGTGCATTATACGTATGGGAAATTTTAAAAAGGATGTACAGAACGCAAACTATATTTATACGATACGCAATGCAGATGGTTAAATTTTTTCAGGGTGTATAGAATTATGGTGGAAATGAAATGATAAAAATAAAATAAATAATAATTCTAAACCTACAAATTACAATCGGACTACATAAATATACATCAGACATTATTAAAATTTGTGGATAGATTAAAATAGTTTCTAATCACGTTTCTCCCTTTTTCCATTCGCCTGACACCAATTACTAATACAAATTCCATAGCACTCGTTAAATTCATATTACATCCAGAGTTTCAAACAAATTACATATGTACATCGAAAATGTAGCTATGCTACATGTGTACTCCTAACGATCACAACTTCGAGCATCCGTAACCGCATTCCTAATCCGAAATGATAGTGGACTAAATCGAACTAGTTCAATTTCGCTCCATTAAAATCTTCATCCATGGTATTTTGAATTCAATAATTCTTTCGAGATAAAATACAACCGTTTTCGTATAATAAATAATATTTTTGACAATGTTAAAAATCTTACAGGGTCCAAGTTACTTTCGATAATGATAAAAAGAATGACGTAAAAATATTAAGCAAGAGAAGTGAATGAAATAAAGTAAAAGAAAAGTGGTGTCATTTTAATACTAATTTCAAAGCTTAAAGATTTTGAAAATTGTTCTCCGAAAAAAGTACTTTGGCCGACCACCTAGTTAATCGTTGAACATTTCAATTGGGGTTCGCCAACAACAATGTTTAATTGACGAGCTGAATCCAAGGTAAAAACTGGGTCTCGCGGTTTCTAAGTCGACCGAAACGGCGCAGTCGCAATTATGGTTCCAATGCACGCGAACATTAAGTGTTTGGTTTTTTCGTCGAATGGTCTGGAATGTGGAAACGATTTTGCAACGATGCGGCTATTATTATACGCAATTTATTCGATGGTGGTTGCACAGGCGTGTGGAAAAGCTAATCGCTATATAACACGAATAAGGTGAGTGCAATTGCGCATTATAAAATTAATTCTAAAACGACGAGAATATTGATCACGATTATCTGTTGATACTTTTGTTTTGCCCATATACATTCGAAAAATTGAAAAATACACATAGGGGATGCTTTCATCACGAGGACTACAAAAGTAACAGAGAAGTATTGCCTGGTATCTCTATTCAGTATTACATTGATAGTAGTGCAGAACGATATTCTTGCGCATGCTAGTATCAGGCAATACCCAAGCAAAAAGACGAGACCTGCTCAAAAGTAAATGCCAGTGAAGAATATAACCCATGAACATCTGAACAAGTTTGCGGAAGAGTAAGTTTCAGCGTCGCACGATGTCACCATAGAGTTGTTATTGCGATATAGTTACCCTATGCGTGCATATGTACATACTCCGAACGCAGCAAGCACGTCCCTGACCTAGCCACGCCACAGTAGAACGAGTAAAAGCTAGTTAAAGATCGGCATTATGGAAGAAAAGAGGAAGGAAACGAGGAAAGAGAGAGGCCGTTAACCTAAATATCTCTAGCAGATCTGCTCAAGCATCTGCGTGGATCCTCTCACACTATTTATTATCGCGATCACCCGGTTCCCAGATAAACGTATACCTCGCCTTCACTGTTCCAACCGCTTTCAAACGACTAATTAAACGAAACCGCGGCTCTCTTTTCGCACGATCGCGCTAAATTCGTTGCAATTTCTATTTCATATCCATAACATTGGAGCGGAAGAACGGCGGCCGGTGTGTATGGTTCTTCCACGAAGGTAGGGAAAAAGTATCCGGTGATTAAACGAACGAGTTGCTTGATTAGCCGATGAATGAAAGGAAATTCAAACCGGAGGAGATGAAAAGTGAGAGTCGATGCGCGTCCCTGTTCGCTGGCGAGTCGGATAAAAGTGGAAAGTGTATTGTTTGCGGCTTGGGGAATGAGAGTTGATTTAATTGTATGCCAGCGTGGCCGCGTGAAATATGTATTTCACTTCACTCAATGTTTAATTGGTGGATTTGCAAGATCTGTTCCGTTGGGTTTCGACGGTGACGTGTCGCGAATGCCACGTACAGTGATACGGTATTCCTGGCATAAATTAGTACAATAGAATTAGAGTTGCGGATCGATACAATCACGATTAACAGATGTGGTGAATTTGGATTTATTACACGCACGGTCGTTTGAATTATGGCGTTGAGTCGGACATTTTGAAGATTTTATGGAGACGTGCTTATACATATATAGGGTGTTTCTGAAGTCTTCGAATTCTTTATGGAAAAGGTGTTACTAACGGGGCTGCGATTTCGAGAAGAATGCATTCGAACATATGTGACATGTGCACATATTTTTATGCACATGATATTTGAAAATTAAATAAAATTAATAATTAAAAGAAAATCATTTACTCAATGACGTATTACACTCGTAATGAAAGTTAGATGTTAGGGTAAATTATGGTAAAATAGCCTGCAAATCAGATGTGTAAATATTCAAAAGAAATTGAAAATGAAAACGAGATCGAATGCATTGTAACGGTCTCTCCTATATCACGTATCTGGATCTCTTGCTCTTTACAGCCAATTAAACTTTTACATATAAAAAAGAAATGAAAGGAGTGCGGAGAAAAGAAGCGAAATCACGAAAAGTTTAAACAATAGCAAAAATCATTCCAATCGAACAATTCTCCCATTGTTATCCCTTTTAACGGAACGTTGAGAACTTCATGGCGTGCCGGTTCACTGTAACACCCGGGGGAAACCGTTCGACGTACAAGGTATATCGAGATGGTAATTGTATTACGTAATGCGACGTAACTCCGCCAGATAAATACTGGCAAACGTGTCTGTATACTTAAACCCATGCACATATGCATGTATGCAAGGTGTATTACAACGTGGGAAGCGTTCTACAATAATTAAACTTAGATACAACCAAAAATATATAGATACAAATAAAAATGATTTACACGTACACGCAATGATGAACAAAAGTATTGTACAACAAGATACAAAATGCAAGTTGTTATCATAGAGACGAACTTAAATGCATTAAAGTGAGATATCAACTATTTCCCTATAATTTCGGCGTTTCGTTTCGACTTTGCCAGCGTTTCATTTGCCGAAAATGTCGCAACAAAATGAATCGTCAGGAAAATAGTACTGGTAAAATGATCCCACGGGGATCCTGATCCGTTTAACCGCGCGCAAATTGTACTCTCCACTTCCCTTTCAGTTCGAAGTTCCGTTCAAATCTACAATTTTTCTTCACCGTTGCTCGACATAAATCTAACAGAATATTTTCAACGGTCGATCTGTCCCCTTGTACAACTGTAGTAGTGCGAAACGATATTCTTGTGCATGGGTGCAAGTGGTGTATTTCAATGGAACAGGACTCGGAGGAGTAGTCGCGTCACCGTAAATCGGTCAGGCAACGAGCTACACGGACGAGCTTTCTCTTCGATAACCCACGATAACCTCGGCCCGACACGCGGAATATTTTACGCTCGCGCATCTTCGTCGCCTGCTCGCGTGCGAGCTTCTCGCGCCTCGCGATTCATTGATACTCCACGGCCGATTTGTCCCCCTCGTTGTTTTATAGGGAGTCGTTCTTAATTGCACGTCAATGCTACAAGGGGGTTGATTTAAAGTGTCTAAGGTATGGAATCAGTTTGTGCGTACAGCACGCGCGAAGAATATCGTACAGGATTGCTACTGATGATCATAAGATAAGGTGTATCACGAGGTACGGATACGTCCTTAGGACGATTTCTAGAAAAATACCGTTGGTAATTATTGAAGAGTAAGTGTTGTTGTAACAATAATAATAATAATTATGCAGGTTGATAAATTATAAGTAGATAAGTTATATCTATCGTATTATCTTATTTGTTATTGTACAATTTTCTCAAACTTCTGTTATTTGTACTTTGATGGTATATGGAGTATGTGGTGCGCATGAGAATTGATAAATATATATGTAGAATTTATGAAATGCTCTTTACTGATGGTAATGGACTGCACGGTATCATGAAAAATGGTTCTAAATAAGTTTGGAATTTCGAAACCAACGATAGGTGCTTTTTCTAGTAGATTTTTGGGATGACCAGCTTCCCCTCGGCTATGACTCACAAGAAGATCTACCTGATGTATATCGTCTAGTATTTACGTTGTAATGCATTATTCATCGGCTTGGTCACTTTCCACAGTAAGAGATTTGAATCTTAAGATTAGAGTAGAGATGGTCTTACTCTTTTAGCTGCAACTGGCTAACATTTTTCTTTCCACTGAGTTTCCAACGCATATATATAAATTACCAAAAACAATTTACGAGACGAGAAGTTTTTTTAACAAGAAACTTTTTAAAGCCAGCAATGCAATTTAGATTAATCTCACATACCAATTATTTTCAATACCTGCTCATACATGCAACGCATATTTTATACCTTTTAATTAATTTTACTTCATCTTTATATCGCTACTTTAATCTAACCGAAAGGCGTACAACAAAATTGGATCGACAAATGATAATGGGAATCTATTTGACATCTTTATGCATCAACAACTTTTATTCGCTATAGAAAGCGCCATTACTTTTGCCCTCGCCTAATAAACACGAGCGATCATAATTCTATAAAGCCATGAACATTTTCACCACCATTCCTTCGACATTTGAATTAAAGAAAGAGTTACGTCCCGCAGAATGTTCACCAGTGCAAAGGAATCCACAAAGTACCTATATACCACAAGCTCGAAGTTCACATTGTCCCTTCTTTTCATGAATACCTACTATCTAGCAGCCGCGTACAATGCAAACTCGGCTCCATTCTCAAGCCGGAGAAACATCGAGCCATCAATCAGCCACGTCAGAAATAAATTTCAATTTTTTTACCCGCACTGAAGGGTTCGTATAGAAAGGATAAGGCTACTCGTTTACCGCGCGTTTCACGCGGCATCCCGTTGATTTAATAAATAATTCCGCGCGCTTTCGAAGGAGGAGCTTAGGAGGATGGCGCGTCACTTTGCCTCCTTATCCACGACGATGATCATCCTCATACCGGGGATTGCATTCGCGCATTCCACGATGCTCGTACGTACGATTACAGCGAAAGATGACTGGCGTATTTTTTGCGGTCGTTGACTCGTTCGAAATACAACGCGTTGGTCGTTTAAGCTTCCTTTAAACTACCTTGCCTCATCGCGCACACGTGCAAGGGCGTCCTTTACCCGTGCTTGCGCGTGTGCGTCGAGTTAAATGTCCATTGCGTAGCTGGTAGAGGTCTATCAGGCGTCAAATTAATCTTTTTATGACCATACGTACTTGTGTACTTGTAGATGTTACACGTGTGTTTGTTGCACGCATGTAGGATAGTACTGTATACGAGCGTATATGTAATTGTTGCACGGTGGATTTATCAGAATATTTGATAAATCGGAATATATTACGATTCGGTTATATATTTATATATGTAGTTTTGGTTCAAAACGAAATAGATGTAGGGAGACGTTCGTTGCAAAATTACACGAATAATAAAAAATGTTTGAACTATTGTGGCAAGACATTCTAAGGTATCAAATTTGTATAATAATTTCAACAGATGATGCCAGCGGAGACTTGAATTGGCCAGGTTGTAGAAGTCCTTCAAGTATCTAGTAAGATGCATGAATAATATGCAGATACCTTGTCCAACAAAAAACAGCGACGAGATTTATTAAAACGAAGAACGAGATCGGATAAAGAACAACAGTGTTGGAACTCGCTCGGCGGTGTTGCGATTCATGTACCATTTTGATCTACTTCGCTTTACCGTATACGTATCGCGTTGGAGGATCGTGATTTTATTGAAATATTCTAAGCTCGAAATAGGTCGCTGACCGTTTCCACCAAAAGAAGTTATTTTTACCCGCGGATCGGGACAAAATCGAGAGGAATACGATACGCAATCGATAATTTTAATGTTACGCATCGATGGGCAATTATTATCGATTATAATTCGGTGTCATACATATTGATAAGGGTCCGATGGGCCGTGTTTTACATACGAATCACCGAGCGTGCACACGACACGCTCGCGCGCCGGAATACCAATGACCAAGCCTATACAGAATTTCTTAGCAAAGCTACCGACCTGAAAATCTTATAGCACCGTGTCACGGAAGGACTCTGGCTTTTAAAAAAAATTATGCGAATCCGGTTTGCGCACGGTTCATATATTTTCATACATTTCTGTACGGAAAATGTAATATTAAGGGATGAATTTAATTCGATGGTCCATGCACATTAATGGTCTTGTGCAGAGATCTATATACATTGATGGTTCCATCTGTCGAGTAATATAAAGTAGGGTAAGCACGTAGGTAACTGCCAATATTCTTTTCAGTCAATACCTGACAGTCTACCTAAAGAATGATTTGAATTATATTTTGGCGTTTGGCTTTTAACTACGGAACCTCATACTGTTTTTACACGAATTTAGTTTTCCGCAAAAGAAATTGAAGAAAAAAAATAGTAACAAACGGACAATACATGAGCGCCTTCTAGAGTTAGTATATCCCCTTTACACGTTCATAATACTTTATGCCTGCCTACCGTGTAGGTAATATGAAATCTCGGAGAACTAAGAGGGCAATAGTTTATTTACATTTTACATTAGATTTAGGTTACTTAACACGAACAACGCGGTGTACACAACGGGTGAACGAACTCCGAAAATTTGTGGGCCTATTACATGAACCCTTGAATTTCAAGACCTATTTGTATGCCGAACAGATTTTTCAGAGGATGAAACCGTGGTGCATGACGTGGTGTGGATGGAACTAAATGATGGGGAAAAGGGAGGTATGTGTTACGAATATATGCTCGTTCGACATCGTTAATCGAATCGGTCGTAATTACGTACATCGTAAATTTTAATGATCCTTAATCGGATCGGCAAATGGACTGGCTTCTCTTAACGGTGACTTTTTGAGATCCCGCCAAACATTGAACGAGAAAACGAAAAGAAACATAAAAAAAAAAAAAAAAATGAAAACATTCTACACTCTGTGCTCGAGAACAAAGGCCTTTGAACTTGACACCGCCATAAATATCGGAATAACGGAAGTTTCCTTCAGTCTTCGCTGAAAATTATTTTCTCGTCTGTAGGACGGTATAAAGTTCAGTTCACAGAAGAATGTAATTTCGTTGAAAAATCGACGTCTCGATTATTGCACATTTGTAATTGGAAGATATCGGTCAGTTCGAAGTGGTAAATTTATAAATATGTTTTTTTTTCATTATTACTTATTTTAATGTAATTGACAAAGAGGAACGGTATATTCCTCTACCCTGTTTTTTCGCTATTATTGAAATTCATGACGTCCACTCTAGAGTTGGAACATCCTGTATAGTAGCCAACAGTAATGGGAACACTATCGTGTAAATTATATTAACTAGCGAATTTTTGTTATCTTAAGTTCACGCAATCGCTGCGATCTAAGATTTCCGGTTGTTAACTGTGCCTGCTTGAAGTCGCGAATGTCCTACGTTTCGCCAACATCGCAAGGATCTGATGACACACTGATACTAACTCGCTATCATGTCCTTAAGACGCCGTTGCTCATGTTACAGATCATTGATAGTTAACTACAAATAACGAACCGGCGAGTTGAGTAATTGATAAACCGTAACAGACGATTCGAATCACTTGCAAACGGTAGTCAATACCTCTGTCAGTATTGCTACTCGAAATATTGAAAGGAACATCACCGGTTAGGTACACCATAAATCATTCAATTTGAGTAAAATGTATAATCTTTGTCAACATGTCAGAACACTTTCGCCGGGTTAAGAAAACAGCGAGCGTGAATCATATAATGAGGGTTCGCGTGCGATTTAGTAGCCAATTTGAGCATAAACAACGAATTTGCCTTAGACTTCCGGCAAATGATACGATCATATCTATCGTCGTCCTCCCGACAATAACCTATCTATTATAATATAAAGCAACGATAGAAGAAAAGATGAATTCTTGTCGATAACATCGTCATTGTACGTTATCGTTTTAAATTGTTATATGACCAATAGCCATGATTACTGCGTTAACTCATGTACCTATTAAGTGGTTAATTTATAATAAAAGTGAAATCACGAAACATACAACAGAATGTACTACATTTTCTTTTCTTCTATTACTATCCTATAAAAAAAAAGACCCGGCCGCGTTACGAAATTATCATTAAAATATTTTAACCTTGCAAGATGCCATTAAAAACTTAATGTCTCTGAAACATTCGATTCCATTAATCTGTTTCCCTGTTACGTTTGTAATATCCCAGCGTATATCGACGAGGATCTGTCGAAAAAAATGTACAATGAAAAAAAAAAAAGTGAAAAGAACTAGTCATAGTTTGTGATGTAAAGAATAGGTAGTCTCTAGTTTCACGTAGGGAGAGGTCAACGTTCCCAAAGAGATTCTTGGGTGGTTTTAATCGATCCTTATCGAGCCTAGCGGGTCAGCGTGAACGCGACCATTAATCAGATCTTCGGTAAGATCGATATCGATTACGGAGGATCGTTGGTGGATCAGCGACTGGGTTGACAGAAAATAAAAGAAGGCTCACCGGCGTGGCTTGGGTCGCAATATCTCGTGGCCGGAATCGGATATGCAGATACTCAGGCTCAATGGTCCCCCATAGTGTTCTGAGGGCGCACCGGTTTGCACCGTCGGCTGCTGGGGACTGGATATACTACCAGAACCGGAAGTGCTGGTCAAAAACAGCGGCTGCTGCCCACAGCCGTCCATTGTGGCACGCTCGACGTTCATTGCGTCTCCCGTTGCCGACTGCCCTGGAACACCTGGTAATGTGAAAATAATTTAAGCCGCTTGCATATATGAATCTTGTTTCTTCCTTTTATTGTTACACGTAGAAAGAATGAAATAATTGGATTGGACCCGTGAAGCGCAATGTAATAATAATGATAATATGAAAGGAACGCGAAGAAATTCATTGCCATGAAAAATATTATTTAAATTAATCACGTTCATTCTATTGCGATAACGATGCAGATTGATTGTAAAAAAGTTATTTACCTCCTTCCACTTCACGATTATTGCCACGCTTTATATATTGATCTTGTATATTCTTTTTACATTTTAATCTTGCAATAGGTAATACAAGAGTTTGCTATAATATCGTTAATTCTCTGTCGTAATATCATCAATTTCGTGCCATAAGGAATGACAACATAATAATACGGTATTCGTATCACGAAATACAGGGAAGAGCTGGCGCGAACAAGCGTAGAAACTCGTCGAGTGAAATTCACGCACGATCGGGAAAATCTTCGGTGGAAAGTAATTGTGCGAAACTTTCTTCCCGGACTCGAAGGTCATTAACGAGCGCCTGCATGATTCTGAGAGTAATTAACGACGTGATAGCATCGCGAACAATTATTCTATTGCTCATACGCGAGGTGTTTGGTGTCGCGCCACGGGAAGTGTTATAATTAACGTTGGAAACGCGTCGAATAATGCTAACAGGAAGTGTTTCATTTCACTCGAGATTCTAGTATCATTCGGGAAAATTCGCTGGAACTTTCTCCATTGAAGATATTTAGATGAATATGTTTTGCAGGCGACATTCATCTTGGCATAATTTTTTAAATATTCGTCTCTGATATTCTGACGTGAATATACATTTTAAACATGTTCATTGTGTCCTGCGTGGTCTTCACCCGCATCACTGAACTCTGACCTATCCTACTGTATACGTACTTCCATTCTTGGCACGAAAAACCCTTCACAGTATACAGAATCACTGAAGTTGAATTATGCTTATTGGTACTTTTGTTTTGAAAAAAATCTTTTACTAAATATTGCGTGCATTAAAGTTTATTATAATTTAATCTAATTCAATGATTCCAGAGTAATAAACGATCAAATTGTATCTTTATATTTTGAAGAAGATATGGAGAGAAAACAATAAATTTACGATGTAGATATTTCATAATGTGGCCATACCTTTTTTAATATCTCAATTTCTAATCAAAATTCCAGCTCTACAAATTAAATGGACAGTGGATCTTTTCAAGATAGTAGTAAATACTAACAATGAGATGGAAACGTTAATTTCCTGGCGATTCAACATGTATCCATTAGAATTTAAAGAGACAGGTGATTCGATTGGTTCGGATATTGTTGGAGAAGTTGGAGGGCGAGGTAGGGAGAGAGATAGATTTATGATTTATGAATTAGAAAGCTGAATACGCTGGAAACTGTTTCCTTGTAACTACAGCTTCTGAACGTACCGTCACAAACAATCTTATACTTTGTATGAATATTTAGTTGAGTCTTAAGCTTTAAACTAACGGGAGTTTTGTAAGACCGCATATTTATCAATATCGATGGCAGTCATTTATACATACAGTGCGATTCTAAAATAAGGATTCAAGTTTAAACGAATCTTCTGTATTCGTCGGCGAAATGAATAATGGAATGATATCCCGTTGTAGCAAATAATCTGTTTAATAATTGTAGTCTGTAACAATAATTATTTTGATGATTCATTAAATCCTTGGGTAACCATCAATAGACTATTTCTCGGATATCAAAACTTTAATCTTCATCGTCAACTTATTTCTTCATACGGCATAGTTTTTTCTCCAATCGTACCACGGTTATGGGAACACCCTGTACATGCGAAAGCAAACGTTCGAGTTTCGAACACGCGGGGATCAAGTTCCTTGCACGCGTGCGTGCAAATGGTTGTGAACGGTCATGAGCGAACGATCATGAAAAAATCCTGCAACACGCACGACTTTAATTTTCCTATTCCGAAGCGAACGCCGTTAACTCCCTTAACAGCGATACTACATAGCGCTCTCTGTTCCGGGAGTCGATCCCGTTGATAACTGGTTTTCAATCAGTCGCTTGCAAATGTGCCAAGTTCCCTATATCACGTTGACGGAGGTTTCACGATAATTATTGGGCTAGTTGACAACGCGCATAATTATACACATCATCTTGACCTCGTCGTTTTAGAATTCGAGATGACGTAAATTAAAAATTGTTAATACACGCCGGGGGGCTGGCCGATCGCTAAAAATTTATAGTTGGTATTGGAGGCGAAATCGTATTTCTGCAAGCACGGTCAAGCCCGCATGGGCTATATATATTCTATTTATGCTCTTCTTTCACAGTTACTTTTAAGCAGACCAATTCTCCTTACGCACTGCCCGGTGCAAATCTAGGGCAGCGCGGTCCAAGGACGGCTCGCGATCCGTTTGGGATTCTCCCACCCTGGACAACCTCGTCAAGGGGACGCGCGATCGGGTACAAGAGACTAGTTTTTCTACCGATCAAGAGATCTCAAACATTACGCATTGTACAATATGTATTAGTGATTGCTAATATAATTATACTATGTTTAAAGAATTGTTGGCAGGTGAGGCAATCGTATATAGGGTTCGACAGTTTAACATTGCTGATCCAGAGACATATTTGTACTGATATACCTGCTCTTATCTACATTGGTACTACTATTGCAGAGCATTACTACTATAAACGTTAAAAGAAACCGGCCTACGACTTCAAGTATGCCCCTAGGTTAGTGTTAAACGACGGTTACGAAAGATGCTCATGAAATTATTCCGCAGCCATCCATTCAGCTGTACATAGGTTGTATTCTTGACTTACATTTAATTTTAAGCAGAATTATAATTTTTCTCGCGCGTCGTTCTATGTATGCATCTGTAGGGATATATTTTCGATAGCTAATCACTTCCTCCGTGCACTGATAGTACAGGACGTTTCTTTTGCACCGTCCGCACAAAGTGCGTGGAACATGCATCGATGCACAGGAGGGAATATCGGTGGGCGCGGTTCGATGTGTCCCGTTGTATAAGTTGATTGCATCGGTTGGTAGCGCAGTTCGATTAACCCTTTGAAGAATTGTAATTCTCCTCGCATGACTGATCCCGTAATCCAACGAATAGAGCCGTATGAGATGGCGCACGAACTTCTTGCTTAACCGATCACACAAATTATGTTTCGTTCAACCGCGTGGGCGTAAAGTAAATTGAAGAGCACATTCACGTCATCAGCCCAGTCGATAATATTAAAAATAATTTAAGACTGTCCTTTGTTAATACCACGACGACACGATCCGGGATTATACTGTAATGTATAAAGTACAAACGGAGGGCTCAGAAGCCGATCAGTGCAAGTCGAACTTGAACACGAGTTACGTATTTCAAAAACCGCTTTATTGTTAACACTCGCAGTTGATAAATCGGTTAAATCACTATTTTCATACGTAAGCACTAGATGACGGTACTAACATTGTCATTTTTTTCCAAGTAATGTGTAAGAATCTTATTTAGCTCGGTTTGAATGCTAATGGATTTACACTGATTGGCATCTGAACCCTCCAAACGGCATTCGATTCAACCTTTTCCATCTATGTATACACCTAAAAATAAGAACTATGTACTACGAATAAGCATTCCTGCGTCTTTAAAGCCTGATGTACCGACGACGCACCTTCAGCTTCTAACATGTTTCCCCAAACGAAGCAGTATACGTTTGGGTTACGTTCAATTGGCTCCGGTTAAGTTTGGGTTAGGTATTAAAAAATACCACGAACAACATACAATAAATACTAATGAAGACCACAATCAATGATGTTCTCTTTTAAAAAATGATCAGGAATAGCAATTACCGCACGTTTCATACGTGCATCACCGGTGGCGCGCCCTCGTCTTTTTGGAAGTTTCCACAAACGGGGCCTGACGAGAGGGGCCTCGTGTTGCTCGTTTTGACGGGCCCTTGTATGCAATTACTCTGGCTGGCTCTCAAAGTGCTTCCTTAAGCCTGCATATCAGAAACAGCGCGTCTCGCGTCCTCTCGACCCGTTACCCCTCAACCACCGAATAGCCCTGTTTGCACGCGAAGTGAAATAACGCGCGCAATGTTGGCTGCCCTTTCGCGGAATTTTCATCCACGCGATGTTCGCGGAATACCGACATTCTTCAGGATCCTTTCAGCCTTTTCACCGTGGAACTAACTGTTCCGATCCTCTCTTTCTTCGACGGACTTAAAAACGTCCCTGCACGATGACGTCTGCCGGTTTTGCAACGCGGTCGTTGGTGAGTATAGACCTGTTGCTATATTGATTGCAGGTGTGTGCTCGTTGCTGTAGTCAGTGTAAGCGTGCGCTTGAGTTTATATATTTTTTCTTTTCTTATTTTTGTACGCAGACGCCAGTCTGCTTTTTTGCTTTAGTTAAACATTCGATATAGGTAGGTGAAACGCAGGGCACATTAGGCTGAGCGAGGAGCTTAACAGAAGTTAGATTGGCAATTATTTTGAGATTTTCCTGAATAACAATCAGTTTTGTAATTTTTTGTAGCATTAAGAATCATATATGAACTTGTTAAAATTTCAAATTAGTTGAGGAAAAGTTGGTAGGTAGTGTATAGTTTATTCGTAATGTCAATCAGAATACATTGCATTCTGGATATCAACAATATGCATATAAATAATTAATTATGTGCGAATTTATATTCAGGTCCGATTACCTCCCCTATATTATTTTATGTATATTATTTTGAAGAGTTCTTTAACATAATTATCTTTTACTCTAGAATAGATAAAATAATTCTCTGTATAACCGTTCTTCTAAGAAAATGATAATGTTTTTATGTAAAACAGATCGGTTGTTGCCCGTTTCACTTGCTCAGATCTTTATGCCCCACTTATTTGAAAACATCAGTTCTAACTTATTCTCCGAATCGTATTTAGAAAATAATCAGTACATCGTCTTTTTTTAGTTGCCCGATTCATTATAACTTGTTTTCTCCTTATATTCGAGTTCTGCTCTACTTCTACTACACCGTTCGTTACCATCTCCTTCGCAACCAAAAGTGAACCTCCTTTTTGTAATATAATGATAGATGTAGAACGATAATAACTTTCAAGTGTAAAAGTAGATACAAATTTCAAGCAAGACGTGCATGCACATATAACGAGCACCGTTACTTCAAAGTAGATTTCTAGTAATCATCATTGCTAAATCAAAGTGAAAATTTAAATTTGAATACTTGTTAATAAACTGAAACGTTCTAAACATTGCTCCTTAAAAAATTGACATAATGGAAAGATTCATCGTTACTAATGCGTCTCATGAGTATCAATAAATCAATGTAATCGCTATTGTATATAATCCACAGACAGACAGGTATGACATCATATTTTGGTGGCGGACACGCGACTGAAACGCTCCGTAAGCTGCAACGCTTCGCTAGATTGCTCCATAAAAAGTGTAGACATAAATTGTCCCGTCTGAAACGGAGCTTAATCTACTATACACCTGATCCGGTTATACAACGAAACGAATCCTGATCTAAAACACTGTTGCTAAGAAGAATAACGGTGAACCATATACCCTTTATCTCATTAAGAGCAATACAGTCTGTCAGTGTTAACAGGCCCCTTTAACTTCCATAACTGTCAACCAGTCACCGATGCGGATCAAGGATCAGTCTCGAGGCGCCTGGAAACCGTCAACGAGATTCCCGCGAGGCAACACAGGCGCGCTCTAGGTGAAAAATCACGTTTAACCTTATCTACATCTGAACCCTCTGGTCCCGCGACTTCGAGAGCAATATAACGACATCTGCAGACCAAGAATTCCTTCACAGAATACCTATAGATCTTGTTGATAAATGTAACCAATCTATAAAAAGGTCAAAGAATTTCTAAGCGAACTTAACATTTGACCCCCGTCAGGACTTTTAAACTTAAGTAAAGGAGTGGATCGCTGCGAGTGTATTCGATGTACTTACTTACTGTAATTCAAACGGTTTAGGTAAGATATAGATTTCTCCGGTCAATCTAAAATAATCTAGATTTAAGGACTTAAATATAATTTGTCCGAAGGTGCGCATCAAGTATAATACATCGACAAAAACTTTCATCTCCGCGAAGTCATAAACGATTAATGGCATTAGTGCTTTTCTATTATCGAAATTCCATTAAAATTGCTACTCATCATCGTGTAATTTACACTGCTACCAATTTCACAAGGAACTGTTAATTGTCCCCCTTCAGATCGTCCGGATGATCTACCCCAAAAAGTAGAAAAGGAAACAGCCATAACCGTAGCGGTTACAGTACAGGTTATCGGACGCGGCGCTCTCGATTTGTTGCGCGTGCGCGTGGCGACAGTAGAAATAATATGACGGGTCGGCGGTCGTGATTTACCGGGAACCAGGAGAAAATTCGTGTTCCAGGGAGGTGCACGTGGGCGTAAACAAAAGTACGATTCAGCCTGGGGCACGGAATGTGCTGGACGCGGCGCTGGGTCCTGTACACCGGCCCAGACCGTACGGCATTGAGTGTATACAGTACATACGGTGTGGCATGGCGTACGGCCGTCCGCCCCGCGGCCACCGCATTCCAACGGCTGCCCAAACCAAAACCTATATCGCGTATATCCATCTCGCTCTTCCCTCCTTCATTCCCCCAAGCTCTCGCTCTTTCCTCCCTGTCCTACACTTTACCCTCTCCCCTGTCATCTTTCCCTCCACACCGCCAACCTCTTATTCGAACCCTCGCTGCGCGAGCCTCTTCGCAGGAGAAACGCGACTTTACATTGTCGTTCTCTCTCTCTCTCTCTTAGATACCCTTGTCCAATGTGTCTATCTCTCTCGGCAGTATCCCAGCGACACTTGCCACGATCTGGCAACGATTTCACGATCGTGTGTCGCTCGAACTCGTATTCGGCTACAGAACGAAGGATCCGGTCCCGGTTTTCCCACAGGACACACCGCGAAACTCATATGACCTTTCTTAGAAACGAGACTCCTCTCCATTTGTCATTATTGCTTTATACGTTCTCTCCTTCCCATTTCGCTGTTCTATCGATACGACGGACAAGGACATTAGATTGCATTCCTTGGTCCCTGTATCACTGGCCGTACCTTACCGGCCGTTTGTATCATTTCTTTTCGTCATTTCTTTCGCGGCGCTGCAGTAGGATGCACGTAAACGGCCCCCGCGGGACCGTAGATCAATACGATTTATGGGATCGTTATGAACGGACGGATCCCATGTATATGGTCCGTGCAAGTAAACGATCGACGATTTAATAAGTCGTGGTGAAGGTATACAGACGACGACAGGTTTAAGTTTATGATATCCAGCGTCGTGTTTACGATCACTGGCAGCAAAAGCTTCCAAGCAAATACGACTCGAAATTACGCCCAATATGCACGGCCGGTGTATTAATTGTGCTTGTCATGCAAGGATATAATCGCAGATTTGAATCAAACGGTCATGCGTTGCCGATGTGTTTGACATTTCTGCGCAGGATTGTGTCTGAGCAGTTGATATAATCGACAGTGTATTTAGGCAATGCATACGTAGAAAAGTTTGACACTGGACCCGTATCAGTATCTCTTTTGTATACGTCACTGAACAGGCGAAAGTCTGAGAAGGAGAATCACGATCTATCAGACGGGGGCCCTTGCGAGTGTGCAACCTACGCGGCAACCGGTTAGCTGTAAATCCTTTCAGAGGTCCAAATCGTTCTTTCACGAAGATTTATGCTGTACCTTATGATTCCCGAAGAAATCAGGGCCGGTGGCCGCTTGGCTTACAGGGGACAAACAGAATTTCTGAGATCCACGGATATGCGGGTACATATCTCGCGTGCACTTGTGAGAAATTTCATTTTCGGGAAAACCGGTTTCCAACGGCTATTAGATGTTAGAGTGCGCGAACTTTCTGAAATGGCCACAGCATTGAATATATTTGCGATGACTGTGGTATCGAATATTTTGAAATGATTAAAGTTATTAAAATAATAATTGCATTAATTTGTTAATAATAGTTATCGTATAAGCTCTAGTACTGAATAAAATTATACACATCTATAGCAAGATGGTTTTATATAGTATGTGTAATGCTGATGATTTTTCGAAATATAATTATATTCAAGAGTACAACTATATATATATACTATGGTGCAGTATTTAAAAACAGAATTTGCCTTACTTTTTTTAAGGTGCTGGCAGAGATAAACGTATGTATGTATTCTTCATTACTACCACTGTTGAAACACTGGATAATATTATTTAAAGAACAAAAACTTCACTCTCTCCATACAAGTGTTCACGTTGCATGAACATTTTTAATTTTCACTATTATTCTATCGAGCGTAGCAAATGTATCGAGCAAGTTGCGAAAGTATCCATGACCGCGGCGAAACGTACACCACGATGTTTCGCGAAACTGTAAACACATATGAACTTTTTAAACTGTACCACGCAGAAGATGATGTTGGAGTAAATGCATGATATGTCCAAATTAACAACAGCTCGGGGCTAAAGGAATGAGAAAGATATACTCTGTTTCTTTTAGATGTTCACGAGTAATATCTTTCATCTCATTAATGAGACAAAATATCCGCACACGCGTCCGACCGAATCGCCGCTTTTCGGCAGCTGTCAATTACTAGCAACACAGGCGCCGCGTTTGTGCAGCATCCCAGCAGAACCACTTTCGGTCCAGGCTACAAAAAAACCTCCCGTACGCGAGAGACGAACGTGGAAGACGATGTATCTGCTATCTGCCGGCTATTGTGTGAAATAGCTTGTTGAGTAATTGTCGACTGGGCTCGGATAATATTAGATCACCCACGAGATATATGAACAGAGAAATCACCCAATGTACTTTTTGGCCCGAATTCCTGGGTATCTGAGGTTTCCGAATCACTCGCAACGTTACCAACAGATTGTACAAAACGATGTTAATTTCTCATTGTCAATTTCATCACCCTGATGCATCGCTATGTGACTTCGACTCAACACGAGCCAAACCAGAGCGACAAAAATCCATAAGATGACTTGTCTGTTCATATATCTCGTCTGTGGTGTAGCTACAGAGTAGCCTGTGGTGGCACCCAACGTAACTGCCATACCGACTGAGAAATCCCGCACTGATTTGAGCGTCCTCTGCTCATGAACTGTGATCACTTGAAGAACTATTTTTTACTGAAGTAGTGGGGACGGGATTCATGCGATTTTGTGATTATATGTAAATGGTATGGGGGCGGGGGGTCCAGGAGAGCTATTTCTCGGGCAACATTTTGGTAGAAAAATTGAGCTACGGTGTCTGGTCACGCGACGCACTCCGGTTTGGCTCGAGGTGAGTCGAAATCATAGTGCGATGCATCAGGACGATGAAATTGACAATGAGATGCGTGTCACGTCAAGCGTCGCGCCTGTGCTGTTATATTGGCACGACCCTAAGGTCGTAGGTCCGGCTAAAAGGTGGTTACAAACAGTAGAAGTCCAGTTGGCACGACCCTAGAGTCGTAGGTCCGGCTAAAAGTTGGTCAGAAACAGTAGAAGTCCAGTTGGCACGACCCTGGGATAGTAGCTCTTACGGAAATAGCGAATACCACCGAACGCACCCGATGCGTCGGCGCGTCGCGGAGTTGGGCGTCTCGCGGACTGGGGTCGGTCGTCGTGCGGCCCGCGCCGCGTCAGTCGCAATTGAAGCGTCGCAGCGTAAGGTTGTTTATGTAGTTGAAGACTAGCGACATACCTCGCTCTACAACACAGTAGCACTTCGGGCTGTACTTTACCATCATATACGCTTGATTATTAGCTTCTATTAATTAATACGCGTTTAACTAACAATCGTTCTACTATCGCAATAGTACATTAAACTTAAATGACTAAAATCCTTGTTGAGTCTCCTTTGCTGGACGAATGAGCGTCCATCCAATTGAGGACGGACCCGTCTTCGTCCGTCATCTTGATATCTTTAATATGAGATTGACTAGTCGTTTGTTATAACATCGCGTTAACTAATGTATTAGTTTGAACGGTTCTTCGAATCTTTATTATATTTTATTCAGTCACTTATATAATGCTTTTGCGACTTCGAATTCGATTCTAATTTTAGAACAGGTCTATTCTTTTTTTGGCAGGTATAATGGATGCTTGGCTAGCAAAGAATAATATATTGAGGCAGCAGGAATGGAGTATTGAGATACAATTACTGCGATGCATAACAATCAGTTTGATGACATATGATGAAGGACTGGTAACATTTAACGTATTATCCTAACGGTTTATGTATATCTCTTGTTATTTGGCAATTGGTTTTCGACTCAAGTTCGTTTCCTTCGGTTGAAAATTATTGAGCACTTTTATTATTGTATATAGATTTCAATACTTACTTGAGCAATACATAGCAATACTTAGCAGTCACAGTATTCTTTTCATAAATCATTTTATTACTCTCATAGACAATTAATAATAATTAAATCAATAGTTCGGTAGCACTTGACAAAAAAAAGCAATGATTCCTCAACACACGTTTAACAGGATGAAGAAATAAGAAAGACAAATAAAATCAAATATGTATGGCTTCAATTTCTACCTCCTCCGCTCATTTACTAACTTGTACAGATTTCCTTTCAAAAAATTTTGATGACAGCGCGTAACGCGGTTGGTAGAGTCAGAGCTTGCTCCGTCAAAGTTCTTTTTATTATTTTTTTAGCGTAACCGCTCTTAATATAATTAAACAAAAATAACAGTAGATATAGAGTAATTGAAATAAGAAAACTTGTTATAATGTATTTATTTATTTATCACAATTTTAATTGACGTTAATTGCTGTCCCGCAGGCGACGCGACGTGTTAATGCCTTCCATTGCGGCAAAAAACAAAAGAATGCTTCAAAATTATTTAATTTTAGCATCGTTTCCTATAATCTGTTGGTAACATTGCAAGTGACACGAAAATGGTAATGGTACCTCGGGTGCCCAAGAATTCAGGCCGAAAAAATACATTTGGTGATTTGCCTATTCATATATCTCGTCGGTGCCTCAGGTATCCTGGAATTCGGGACGAAAAAACACATTGGGTGATTTGTTTATTCATATATCTCGTCTGTGGCTAGAGCCCCAGTACCATTTTCATGTCACTGACATCTTTACCGATGGCCAGTTAGACGAAAATTACTCATACACTCGGATAAACGTGAGATAGAGAAAAGAATGAAATTGATCATATGTAATTTCTAGTATTAATTTACAGAAGTGTCAAACTATATTCGAACAATGGATCGAATATTATAAAGTAATAGGAAATAAACAAAGTAAAGTATTATAGAAGAATAGATAATAAAAAACATAAAACATTACAAATAGAAAATAAAAGAAGTATAAAGTAAAATAGTATAAAGGAATACAAAATAGAAATAATAAGCGCAGACAATAAAAATGCGTACGTATGATGCATCATTCATTAAACAAAAATTATGTAAGTATCCTGAACGTAGCAATTACATACTGTGCTACTGGATATATCGATAGTCCAGGGTAAAGCAATAACTTCACTCAACTTCAGCTAACGATAGAAGTCACCAAGTGATCTGAAGCGGACTGCATCCGTGGACAGTTAAAGGGGTGTGCGCCCCGGTTACTTGGATGCAAGTGTGGTTATTAAATTTGACAATAAACTTTATTTTATACTATATGAATTGGAAATAACACATTGCCAATATGGGTGAGTTTGTGTGATAATTATCAAAGATACACGCCTCCGAAGTATCATCGAATCTATCGAATGAATACAAATATGTATACTGGCTGATGTGCACAAAAATTCATCGAGTTTTTGGTGTTACATTTGTATGCAATTCCAATATTCCCGTCTTTACAGGAGGACTACTCAGTTATTTTCGTAATTTGCTCGGCAGCCGGGAAATGCGTATTTTAATCCTTGGCTTGGACGGTGCCGGGAAAACTACGATCTTGTACAGGTGTGCTCCAAACTGACAAGCCTGCATCTATGTTTCGCTTGACAGTTTAATGTGTACATACACATTCGTAGTTCGTTAGAGCAATTTACTATTCACTTCTCATCTTTATTCGTTCGTTTAATTGATTCGTATATTTTAGAGTGGTACTTATTTTTGTTATCGTGCATAATTAAAAAAACAA
The DNA here is from genome assembly GCA_963969485.1 of Nomada goodeniana. Lineage (NCBI taxonomy): Eukaryota > Metazoa > Arthropoda > Insecta > Hymenoptera > Apidae > Nomada > Nomada goodeniana. The sequence goes on along the minus strand of OZ018299.1, from coordinate 27,583,473 downwards.
GTTAACAATATGCATTCGCATAAACAATATGAGTTGTGATTTGCTTGAGTTTAAAGTAGCAATGTTTTGAACGTTTTCATAAATGTTTTATGTATTAGGTTGCAGGTTGGCGAAGTAGTTACAACGATACCTACTATTGGATTTAACGTAGAACAGGTCACATATAAAAATTTGAAATTTCAAGTATGGGATTTAGGAGGTCAAACCAGTATACGGTACGTAGTATGATGATAAAAATTATGAACACTAATGGCATTTCGATGGAAATGATATTTGACGATAGAAAATTTGCAGACCATATTGGAGGTGCTATTATTCTAACACAGATGCAATAATATACGTTGTGGATTCAGCTGACAAGGATAGGATAGGCATATCAAAAGATGAATTAATTTATATGTTGACAGTAAGTGGATTCCAGATTTAACGATTAATTAATCCAATAATTATTGAATAGATTTAAATTAGATTTGATTAAATAATAATAATACATGAACATCACAGTTAATAAGAAAATATTTTTTAAATACAGCGTATACTTTACAAGTTCTTGATCATAAAAATATCTGCCTTAATGTTACAGTATAAACAAAAGATACGTTATGTTCTGTACATTTTCAGGAAGAAGAGTTGCAAGGTGCCATTTTGGTGGTACTGGCAAATAAGCAAGACATGGCAGGTTGTTTAAGTGTCGCAGAAGTGCATCAGGCACTTGGTTTAGATGCTCTTAAAAACAGAACGTTCCAAATTTTCAAAACATCTGCAACCAAAGGTGAAGGACTTGATCAAGCGATGGATTGGTTGTCCAATGCACTGCAAAGTAGAAAATGATTAAGATTATTAAAGAACTCTTTTTACCTAAGCCTTACTGAGAAGACTGGTCACACGACTGTCGCTTCGAACGAACCACGCAAAGTTGGGCACATCATTTTCTTTATTTATTATAATTATATTTTAAATAGCCTTACGAATTCCATACAGAAAATCTATGCTATGATTTATCAAAATTTTCGTAATGTGAAACAAAGAATAAAAGATCAAAAAAGAAATTTTATCTTTCTATACAAGTTAAAAAATTAAATAAACGTAGCGATTCATTTCGATTTAAAATATCTGCTTCTACATCAGTGTTGAATAATTTACTAATGTTGCAGTACGCAACATTTACTGACTAATGATATAATAATCTCTGGGTAAGCAACTTTTGTTATTTTACAAAGTACATTTTACAAAGTCTATCAATCAGCGTTCATTAAATTTTACTGAAAATTACTAATTCATTGTTAAATTGGCAAATGAAGAATGTAATGTATATTAGTATAGGTACGTTACTTTTATAATATTAGTGGAAACAATAATTCATAAATATTGCAGTCAAATTGGAAATCGTTTAAGGTGTCAATGTTTTGACATGCTGTGTGAATAATTATGTAAATATGAGTAACTGGTTTAATTTCATTAAGATAAGACTCTGACATGTCAACCGTTTTTTCTTGTAAGAAACATAGTACGAAAACAAGATCATCTGATTTACACGGAAAGCACAATATTTATTACTGATGTTTGGAAATTTATTATAGACAGAATTGAAAATATTTACTACTGCCGTATAAAAGCATTAATATTTTAAACTTTCATTTGAAATCGATTCCCGATGAAAATAAAATGTGTGCCGCGAGATTTTATTTAATAGTGAATTATTTAATTTTAATACCAAATAATACGAAATAAAAAAACATACTGTTCAAGTATATTTCTTGAGCAGCGTACGAAGGTTTGATAATTAATTTATGTATTTAAATACTTTATAAATACCATTTCGTAATAAATATTCCATAAATATTAATCGCATTTTAATTAGTCATTTTGATAACAAGAAGTCGTTTTGTATAATGTAAAATGATTCACGATCTCATACAAAATCTATCCGTTCAATTTATATACACATGTACGAAAAATGACTGTTGTCATAAAGTATTTACGTAGATTTATATACTACATATTAATCTTTCTATACATATATAATTTGTAACAAAATTTGCAAAAAGGATTAAATATTTTATGTAAATTATACTGCACTCTGTAATTTATTCCAATATAATCTCGTACGTTTTCAGACCTTGTTATTAACAATATATTATTTTTACCTCCGTTAAAATGAATGCGTTAGAAGCTATAATCTATGTTTGTCAAAACTAATTTTGTATACATAAAATCTTGATCTTTTTTGCATGCAATATTAACACATACCTGGTACAAAGTCTTCCGATCTTATTTTCAACTTTACCAATCAGGAATTCCAAACCTTTCGATTCGTTTTACTTGTGTATCCAATTCCATTTGCACCTTCTTCCTCATATAGAATATTGGACAGTCTCGACTAAACAGATATGATAGGAAATTAGATTTAAAATTATTCGTACTCACTCTCTTAATAAATATATAGATACATATTAATTGTGAAACGAACTTTGTACACAATACTTCTTGATGAAGACTTCCCTGACACCTCTGACATTCAGTCCATAATCTACAGAATTTCTCCTCCAACTTTCTACCACTGTACAATTCAGTTTGATAAACTTCTGCTTCCTTCGGTTCACAATATTTACACAAAGCCATCTTTTCCCTGTCCGGTGTCAGAACTGCTTTACATCCCAAGCATACTTCCTTCTTTCGTGTAAACGCAGCTAGAGCACCGACTTTCGACGTAACAACAGACTTCGTGCGTGTATGATCTCCTTTCAATAAAAGCGATTCAGCCTTTTCGCCAAGAATGGGCTCAAAAATACGAACAAGCGGTTTAGCTAACTGATTTTCCAAATAATAGTTTGTATCTATAGGAATGTTGTTCTCTAAGACGTAAATTGGATCTTCTGCTTTCTGATAAGCCGGCGCACCCTTAGCTGCTGCTGTGAAAATGTACGGAACTCTGTCACCAAGTTTTGGCGCATTTCCAGGGTCTCGTTTTTTCATTTTTGCGGCTAATTCAACGTGAGCCTGCTTAGCTGCGTAGACAGTCTTGGTTAATTCTTTTGTAACTACTAACTGGGAAATGTCGATACGATTACACAGAAGATCACTTATAACTTGTTTTGCGTAGTTCAGAGCATCGTCGGGATTCCTATAAACAACAACAATAAAAATAATAAGAACTATGAAATTGAACGATATTGTTTGGCTAGGTATAATTACAAATATGAAATTGTTTCAATGCAATTTGTTACCTATCAATGAGCAATTTTTGCAAACAGGTGTTCATCATGTTCGCTACCAATGGACAGTTATCTCTCCTCACAGTTTCAAGACCTTTGCAGTCCATTTTATCATACGTGTCCGGGTTTGTGAAATATAGGCCAGCATATCGTTTCTTGTTAATTAAGAGATAAGGAAAATATACTTTTTCAAATTCTAGTTTAAGAGGGTTCAGAAATTTCGAAGACACAAACTGTGCTGCCTCTCTGCCAAGTTCCATGGCTTCCGCAACTGTTTTCACGCCAAATTTAACCATAACAGAATCGGTATCACCATATACGACCATAGCATTATTTTGATACCCTTTGGAAACCGTGAATTGATTTTCCACCTCCTGTTTCGTTTGTTCTATCATAGTACGTCCATAAGCGGTAACGCTCTGTAAATTTAATATCATTGCTTATTAAATATTATAAGAACGAAGAACGAAGTGTTTGAAGAAAATAGAGAGTTATAGATATTTAACGATTCGGTAACAATAAAAAAAGGTAAATAAGAAAAAAGAATATGCACAAGGATAATAGAATTACAAAACAATAAAATTAGTAACATAAGTTATTATTTAAACGAATACTACTTACCGCAGAGATCTCCAAGCATGGCAACTTTCCTACCTGTGCCCCAGTGAAACCGTAAACAGAATTCGCAGACACTTTCAAAGCATACTGTCTACCATCCAACACCTTTTGTTTCAATGGATCAGTCTCGCTCTTTAACTCAGCTTTTGCCGCCTTTCTGGCTGACAAAAGATTTTCCAAAATTTCGGGCAGAATGCCCTTCCTGACGTTAGCCTTTATAAACTTTGAGTCCTTCGGAGTTAAAGTTACATCGTCAGGGTTAACTTTGTACTTTATCTGCCTTTCATGATTCAACAATGTGGTGTAACACAGATTGTGAGCCATGATAATACTGGGATACAGAGAACTGAAATCCAAAGTAGCAATTGGATCATTATAGTATCCACGTTTTGGTTCTATGACCGTTGCACCTTCGAATTGTTCGTCACTGGGTTGGCCCTGATGGGCCGGCATTAAATAATCTTTCTCTCGAGTCTGAAATTACATTTTTGGTAATACAACTTTTTAATTGGAAACTAGTGGTAGAATTATAACTATTATCAACCTTTCTCAACAGCTGCGAAACGACTTTAATTTGCTGTCCTCGTGTTAATAAACTGCATAGGGACACTCCAGTTACTCTTGCCATTTCCATGTAGATGAAGATACACATCAATTTGTCCAACAATCGAAGAGGCAGGTAAGCATCTTTCAAACAGTACACAGCAAGTCTTCGGCGTGTCTGTGCATTGCCATGTTGTAAGTCTGTAATAATGCTGTGATGTACGTCTTCTTTTTGCTCTTGTAAAAAGTGATAGGAGACGGCGTTTAAAGTGTACGATCTCAATTTGTAATCCCTGACGAGCACCTAAATATACATGCAAATAAATTCAGTTCTCTGTGTTGTGTATAAAGAATTGAATTAAGCAAGAGTGTAATTGACTTTACCAAAAATAAATCGAACGGGACTCGTCCTTCGAAGTTGATGGATTTATTTTCACGTCGACCCATCTGTTTACTTTGTAGCACCTCAGTCTTGATTGCAGACTTTAGGTTCTTTATTCGACCAAGGAAACAAAAATCTGTCACGTTAAGATGCTTCGCTCTATTAATTAGATAGGGAAAGTCGAAGTTATTTATGTTATATCCTGTAAAAATATCAGGATCTAACTGTCTTACGAAGTCCGCCCATTTCTAAGGGAAATTAAAGAATGTAGATAGGAATCGACTGATTTAAATAAAATTAATATTACATGAAATATCAAACGAATCTGTACCCCTAACATTACGTGTTCTTTCTCGAAACTCAAAACCTGGGAGCCAATAATTGGCGCGCACGTGTCGAGTGTAAAAATATTTCGTAGAAAAGGCTCTGGTTCTCCTTGTCTGATAACCATGTTAGCAATTTGTATAACAGGATCAGTATTCGGCTCCGGGAAAATACCTGAATTTATAAAGAAGATATTTAAGTAACTCGATAAAATAAAATAAAATGCAAATTTATAGGGGGAATCAAAATTTACCTTTGCGTCCAGCACATTCAATGTCAAAACTAAGGATTCTAAATGGTGCAATCTTTGACCATTCCCCTTGTGGAGCATGAGCAATAAAGGCATCCCATGCAACATCCACTTCCAATTGACATCTTGTAGTCAATGGTAAATTGTGTTTAAAATGATTACGGAGTTTCCAAGTTTTTGGTAATAATTCAATCCATGAACATCCAACAACTGATGTATCAACCATAAATCTGAAATTTTTTAAACAAATATAATTAAAGATATTATTAGATATAGTCGGTATGTTACGAAATGGTATGGAGTAATTTAGATATGTGTTGTATACCTAATATCAAAATCAATGTTGCTTTCGAATGTAGTGTATTTATGATCGAATTCACTTAAAAGATTTCTCTGCTCTACTATTGTCTTGCAACGTCGTACTAGCTTCGGCAGTGCTAGTGTAACTTTCAGGAACAACGATTTCTCATTTCCCGTATAGCCATACATGTTTTGCTTATATACTCGTTCGACAGCCAGAACTGCATTCTGAATATTTTCTGGATTCGATCTCATATCATTTAATAGAGCTTTATCTAAGGCATCCTAACCGACACATTAATGTAAATAAGTTATAGTTCAAACTGGTATATTTGTTCGTATTGTGCTACGAATTTCCGAAATTGTATACCTTGAACAATTTGCAATGATATTCATTAAAGCTTAATGGCACAGAGACGTACAGATACGGAGAAAATCCATGAACATGACAACAAACTGAGTTTCCTTCTTCGGTTACACCAAACATCCTCATTATTGGTACTGGACCAATATTACTGCCTGGCATTCCGGGTAATGGTGCACCTGTGGGAAGAATTTTACGATGATGTTATATATTCCGACAAACACTGTTTACTTTATTATTTACTACTGTACATACCTGAGTAATGATCGATTTCTATTTGTTGGAAAATTAGCACATCCTTTTCTGGGTTTAACTCCGGTGGAGGAGGTCTGCTCCATTTCGAAGATGTGATTTCTTGTTCTGGACCCTAACAACAATTAAAGTTTATTGTTATATTAAAAAATATATGTTCAAAATTGGAAGTTATTGATAAATGCCAACACAATAGGTACACAATTTAGGCAAGAAGCATACAAGCGACGATAATATATGGAATAATTGGGCAGTGGATGGACACAATTCTTTTAACGTGGCATACATCAGAGTTATATATACACAGTTTAGTATTATTTATGGCTGTGATAGTGCATCTAGCTATGAAAGTTGTGCAGACGCTAATACGCAATGAACTATTACATCGATTAAGGAATATAAAAAATAATGAAAATGAGTATCACATGAAATTAATGAAGCATCATTTCAGCAATTGCATTTGATCGTTATAATATATTTAATAAATTTACGATATAATATATCTATATCATTCTATTATACACTCTAACTCACTACTTTTGATGTATCGTTTAGTGGCCCATCATCTGGCTAGAATGATAAAATGCTAATTATCCTTAATCAGTAATTCATATATAAATTACATGGAATATAATAACATAAGCTTTCATTCAAGGACTATGAAGTTCTGTAATAAATAATATCATTTTACTTCCAATAGTTATGAGAAATTGTGAAATTATTTAATTTCTCAATACCTCTTCTATAAATTGAGATGCATCCCCAATTTCATCTTCCATTTGATCCATAATAGCCAGGTCAGCTTCAAACGAACCAGGATAATCGTCTTCATCTTCATCGCTATCAATGGACAAAACATAAGGATAAATATGAGTCGGTTCAGGATATCGAAAAAATGTCACATAACGCTAAGAGACACGAAGAACTAATGACAAGTGTTGATAATAACAAAATTACGTACAGAATAAAATTATTTAATATTAAAAGTGTGAATTTTATTTGCGACGAACATAAGAAATCATTTCAAGAATCACTTCACGCAATGTTTAGAAAATTAATAACATAAAAATTTGATGTACGACGTATTAAGAGCAAAATTGATCCGAATATTTATAAGATAAATGGAGGTTAAAATTAATTGTTTGATATATATTATAAGTAATTACCGATATTTAGTCTTTTTTGCAGCAGACGGTGCAGAAAATTGTTTCTTACTCATCTTTCTTTGCTATATTCTTGCTGTCATGGGCATCAAACATGAACAATTCCGTTACAAAAACGAGCAATGGTTTTAGCAGAAAAAGGCGCGAAAAGGTTTCAATATTATAGTTACTTTTATTATATTTGAAAGCCCTGGCAAGCAGCCATATTGGTGGGATATGGGGAGTTTGTGTAGGTTCGGTTGCCCGTGGAGTACTGAACCGCCTGCTTGTGGAGAAGCGCGGAATATTCAAAGACAACTTGTACTTTTAAAAAGATTTATGTTTATTCACTGCTCGAGTTAAAAGTGTTGATTTGTACAAACAATTCGCCGAAGTAGCTCTGCTCAAAGCTAACATTAAACTCCGGCGAGAGTTTATATTAATAAATTGAAGGCTTAAGTTGAACTGTTTAGCGATTCTTCTTCTTCTTTCCATTACGACTTTTTGTTCCTCTTCGTGAGTTCCTTGGTCCTCCTTCCAAATTGTCCTTCTCCAATGAGGTTGAGTCCCCTTGGGTTTCTGTTCATCCTTGGTCTAATTTATTAAACAATTTTGCCTGGAAGCTGAGAAACTTGCATTTATTTGCAATGGTAATATCCTAGACAACAACCTTGGGTGCATCAGTAGTTCCATCTTTTCCCGCTAGAAGGTTATAGTGTTTCATGGTCGATAAATCGACCAATTTTCCAAACGCAAAAAGAATGTACTTAGAGAAATAAACTATGAACTTTTATGATTCCTTCTGTTTATTTGCGTCCCAAGCTTTCTTCTCGTACCAATTTTGATGGGGTTCAAAACAAGTGATTGTTAAACGATTGGCATACGGCGTATATACATATACCTACTGCACGTACAAGACTCGTGATAATAATTCATGAATTAACGATTTCCTGCTATTAATTTATGATGCTTTATCCATGAATTATTACGTACATAGTTTTAAGAAGCTTCCATCATTGCAGATTTAAGTGGTGTATTAATTGTTTTCGCATAATCAATTACTATGTTCAGCAGTAGGTAGCCGTGAAATACTAGGGGATTATCATTGTCTGCTAATAATATTTATTCAATTATTTTATTAGCCACATTCGGATCACATTGTACACATGAATTGGAATAAATTTTTTACCGCGACACCAGACTGCGGGCATCGCGGAAGTGAGAATGAAACGGAAACGGAAGATGATGAGGATATTACCGATAGCAACGGAACCGTATCGACCGAGAGAAAGCAGAATTTTCTTGGAATGCGTATTAATAAATTTTCAGAAAATGACTTCTCGTATCGATGTATGAAATTCGTCTTCGTGATAATCAATGGAGCAACATTTGTGAGTATTTGAAGGCAACATGAAAACTCGGATTAGAATAATTTAAAATAGGGATTTAAATGGGACCACAAGAGAAAAGTACAGCATATCTGTAATTGTAACTATTCTTAAGATTTTATTCAATTTTGTTCGTTAATCGACGTGCGATTAAAAGTGAAACAGAAATTCTTGTATTTTGTGATAGAAAGAAATTACATTTTACTGTACAATAGAAAGATATTTTCGTATGAAAATGAATTGTAATTAATTTACTTTGCCATTAATATTTATATTTGTAATTTATTTATTTTTCGAACCCTTTCCAAAGATTTGCATACATTAAAAATCTTTCTCCAATTTATTAATTGCTCTTTAATAGAGTGCGTTTACAAAGCACCGAAGTCTGAGAGAAACTGTACAAGATTTATTTTTAAATAAATGAAGCTTGCAGGAATTATCGGTGTTGCTACCTCAATATGGAATCTCACTGACGGCAGAATCATGTCAAGATTGATTGGACAACGTGGTTTTAGCACCACGTTTTTATTTATGAGCATAATCGCTTCGTTATCGTCGTTATTGGGAATTCTTGGAATACTTCGAGGGAGAAGGAAATTTTTAAATATTGTAAGTTGTATTCCAACATCATTAGAAGAACGATTCATGTAAATAATAAATAATACGTATTAAATATTGCTTATAGAAAATAGCGAGATTTGTTTATTTTATGTTCCCCCGATTTATCAATTATTTATGCCGGCAAAAGGGGAATAATACAAAGTATCTTAAAACGTATTGAACATTATAATATTTAACGTAACGAAGTGAAATATAATGAAGATAAGGAAGTATTTTATTTCAGTATATATTGTTGTATCTGTTGTTTCTCGGCATCATGTTTATCACTGCAATAATGAGTTTCCGGATCTTCGAAGAAATTACAAGAAGAATCCAAAACGACATGAACGCTGCCATTGAGAGTTATCATTCCTCGTTCTCGAGTAGAGAAGCTTGGGATAACACTCACAGATATGTAAGGAATAAGTAGTTCCTGGCACTTACCTCGAGACGCGCTTTTTCGTCTTCAAAGACCAGCCGTTGTGAAAAATTATATTTTAGTTGAAATGCTGTGGGCTGAAGTCTGCGAAGGATTGGGCCAGGTATCTCATCGATATTCCCAAGAGTTGTTGCTCGAAAACCATCGGAGAAGTAAATTTCAATATACACTTTGCGCTGTCGCGTTGTTTTCAAAATTCGCTTAAGAAGTTTTCTTAATATGTATCGAGTGACAATTGTGCTAGACTTATTTTGATTTTGAAGAGTGTTTCTAATTTACAAGAGATCGTCAACAAATCATTCTTAGTATCGTAAACGAAGCCAAAAATGTTAATTCTCGAAACCTATCTAATTTAGTCAAAAATTACTGTTTTATATTTTTTGACTATGCGAATTGATTTTGTAGACCTTTTTGTTACTATGGTATCGGTATTGAAACATAAGTACAATATATATAGTTCCTGTGACGATATAATTAATCATTTCCCAAGAATTAATTGGTATATCCAGAATGAAAATCAAAACGATTATTTAACATTTCTTTACAGTGCCTACATATGTCCGAAAGTGTAGCATACAAGTCTGGATGTTTAAAAAATACTGTTCTGTTGTTGAAGTCTTACGTGCATGCAGTTACCGTGTCTGCGTTGTTAATCTTTTCAACAATAGTGAGTCAAAGTATCCGCATGAGTACACAGAACGGATCAAAGTACATGGGCATAACACAAAGTATGATCTTGGTACGCGAAAAATGTAAAAGATATCTAATATAAACCCTTGTCCCATTGGACCTTGAATTGTAGTTGCAAGTATTTTTAAATAACCATTACTTAATAATTAACACGGAACAAAGTGTACTGCTATCAGTACTTTTGCCTTTTGTTCAGCAAAAGTCGTTCTTTATTATCCGTTACAAAATTTATAGCAAAGCGGCATTTAAACAATAACTTTAGAAATAATATAATTTTTAACAGAATTATTTGCGTTGTATCAGAAATATATTATGCACTTTTTAATAACAGAAAGAGGGGACTGAACCTTTAAGCGTTGCAACTTAATTGCACAGTGGAAAATTAAATATACGTATGCAGCCCTTCTTCCCCATATTTGCGTGTCAAAATCACTTTTAAACTTATGCTCATGTATATCATCTGTACTTCAATTCCATCATTTATCCTGTGTGACGCTGTTTTCTTTTAGTTATTGAGTTTCCTTCTCGCCCTCTGCGTGCTGATCAGAATGAAAAGGTAATTTATCAACCAAAATCAATCCATCCGAACGAAAATCAATCCAAACAACCCGAAGCAATCAACGAATCATACCTTAAGAGAGGCGAAGGTGAACGAGGATCAATGGCTGACATGAGAGAATGATAAAACTCGCCGTGAAACATTTTCCCGCTTTTATTATCATATATAGATCATATATTTTTTGAAAACACTTAATATATTGTACTTATGATAGTAATATTGTAATTGTTATTGGACATGCTGGTTTGTGTTTTCTTTTTTTTTTCTTTTTTCGCGACACATTTGCGATGGCGGAATTTGCTTCGAAGAAACTTCCCTTCTCGTTTTTCTAACACAACGGAAACTATCGATCGATCGATGGCAGTCCCCGGTCGTCCATTTGTTCTCTTTGCTTTATTGTTCTTGCCTTTACATCGCGCGATACGCGTCCGGTGATAGGATTATAAAAATTCTGGCTGACCATCGTTCGCTTTCATCCTCGAAAGGGGACCGAAATCTGTTCTGTGCTGAATGTAACGAGATTCATGGAGTCGATCATAATAATAATAATAATAGTGGGCAGAGTCCCAGCGAGAATTAATCTCGTTATAATTATTCGACGCGAAATATTGACATTGTAATTAATTCGTCGAACACGATACAGAGAATTTTATCTGTCTTTATCTCTCCCAATCGTCGCTCGGGCACTCGAGCAGCGCCTGTGCTTTGCACCCCTCTTAGCCTCACGAATGTCTCGACGATATCTATTCTTCGTTACCATTTACACAGTATGTACTCCCCGGATAATTGTCCACATCTCCCCCCGGTAAAGGGTCCGCGAATTATACCCCCCACTTTTTACATCACCTCGATACACGAGAAAAATATTGTACCTTCCCTCGATATAACATTAAAGACGAAATTCTCGTTTTATAGACATAACGTAATTATAAATTTCAAGATCACAGTGTCGAGAACTCGAGAGTATGATTATTTTTGTACGAACTAAACGTTTTACTGTATACCTAGTGTACACCTTGAATTGTTCCCGAATTTTATGCAACACATTTTACGCCGGTGACGCGAAAATATGTTTTTTTCCCGTGCTCGCGATAAACGTTACTAAAAATATTAAGAAAATGATATTAACATTTCAGTCAGTCGGAGTTCGACGTGCTGATAAAATTTCGACTGAAAATATTCGCTACTTTCTCAGCAGTGTCGTTTCTTCGCCGGCGGTTCAGGCAAGTTTCTTGAACGGCAGATGCGGCGCAAAATGTGTTCGCTCGTTTTAAGTTGCTTGTTGCACCTTGTTCGCGGACACTTAACCGGGGTTTTTCTATACACATACATATATAATTATATATATATATATATATATCTATATACCTCTGCTTGTATCCGTATACGTGTTTTGTGCACGCGTGTTGAACCACGCATCGTCTGCTACACCTGTGTATGTGTTTGTGTGTACGTGCCTGTACGTGTGCGTGTACAGAGAGACACCGATCATAAAAGGACAGGGCTGTGGGCGCAGTTTTCCAGGCAGGTTCCATCCAATTACAGATATATTATATCATAGCAAACATCGTGACTATTTACAATAAATACAGTCGATTAGATTATATAAATAAAATATATCGTATTGTTAGTTTAGGTTTACAGCAACACGTGACAGTAAACAATTAGATCAGCGGCGAAGTAGCGTAATCTACTTTTAGGGTAGTGGTCGTAGTAGCTTGCAGCATGACTGACTCTGCGCGTTCACATTCTCGCGTCCGTTTTTCTCATTCACACTTTTTCCTTGCTCCTTTTTATTTCCCCATCAGAATTCATCCATTCCCACTTTCACGCCGTTTCTTTCATCCTTCGACTTTCTCGCGAGTCTATGTTTTTCCAGTTCTCCCCTCTCGAATTTTCCGTTCTCGAACATCTGTGCTGTTGCTGACCCCGCGAACACGTCCCGCGGCACTTTTCAAAAAAGACCGAGGATTCGTTTCGCGAGTTTCGAGTACACCACGTGTGGTCCGACGAATTCAACTGGCTCGGCCATAATTAATAACGACAACCCGACGCTCGTTTCCCGTAACGATCCCCGTGTGCACCTCGCCGTCATAATGATAATTAAATGCGATCGTTAATAGTAATAATGACGATGGTTATCCCGTTCGGTTAGCTCGTTCAAACTTTCTACCCCGTTAATTCCAGAATTACTTTATATTTATATATTTATACGTATATTTATATATTTATATTTATGCTCGTATTTATAAGTATGTCCCGCGCGTCACCACTAGCTCGAACACTTCGGGGGAACGTGCTCATTTAATTATTTCTTCCTCTTTCTTTTTTGTTTTTTTTTGTTCATTATTTTCATTTTTTTTAATAGAAAGTTTTAGCGAAACGAGATGAAACTTCACGGAAGTTAAAGGGAGCGAAACAACCATTCGCGAGTTTGTTCGTTTTTCCTTCATTTCGTTATTTCCGTTTTAGCGTTCGATTAGATACTCGAAGAGTATTATTATATTTGGGGACAAAATGGTTTTTGCGACCCTGCACGTTGAATCCGCCATTTAAAAAACGCCGATCGATTGGCGCCGATCCGATCCGCTTTCTGTAATAATCTGCCACTCGATACTTCTCCATCTCTCTTCCTTAGTCATTTTAAAAAATAGTCAATTCTTTGAACGCCATTGCCGATTCAACGGTAATACACGGTATATATAGAATATACGAGTAAACTAGGGGTTCGAGAGTGGAGGGCAATTGGGGAATGGAGGAGGTGGAGAAGGGGGTAGGGGGAGGGTGTGGGGGGCAAGTACCGAGTGTTTAGATGCCCACGAATCAAAACTGCGTTTCGATCGCTGACGATCTCCTGCGGTGCTTAGTCGCGTGAATGCGCCTCGTCCTTCCGTCACCAGTATTATATTGGCAGCGTATGTTCGGTAGAAAATGACGGAAGCACGACCGTCGTTCTTTCAGGAAAGAATCGAACAATTTTCGGATTTCGCGCGTCACCAATGGCGCAACTGACGAGTTCTCGTCGCGCACACCACTTCGGGAATTAAAAAAATAAAAAAAATCACATTCGTCGTTCGCTTGGACCACAGAGTCCGATGGATTCTCGGTGTTGACCGTGGCTCTAAACACTCGCTCGAGTCAAAAATACGGTTACGAAGCTTTCCTATATAATCTCTCTTCTCTTTCCCCTTTCTTTTCCCTTTCTTTTCCCTTCTCTCTCTCTCTCTCTCTCTCTCTCTCTCTCTCTCTCTCTCTCTCTCTCTCTCTTTCTATATATATATATATACTTTGTATTTTTTTCATTTTGTTCATTTATACATTCAGCGTATAAAGTAATTCCTTTTTTTAAATGTTCTTTTTTCAAATAATTTTTTCTCATCTATCCAGACGATAATATCGTTGTGCCGCTATCTATCCCGTCTTACGAACGGCGCAGTCTAAAGCCATATTTGCAAAATATTCAATGGCGAGTTTGCGAAACGTTCGAGGAACCGCGACGAATGAAACAGTGTACCGGGTTGATCGACGCGGGGTCGAGGTTCAAGCAAAGAATACCGAAAGGGTTGCACTAAATTGGGACGGAGCGGAGTGGTTGGGAGCGTTGGACAGGAGCGCGGGTACTCATGGGTCGACTTGCTGGGAATTCGGATGTTCGTATAGGTGGAAAGATTAGTCAACTCACGGTAGTGAAGGGGGGGTTATGGGCTAGCAAAGGGTTGATGCTAAATAATATTCTTACGTACGTAGATGTATATGGCGTTCAGTACACAGCAAAAAACGATCGGTACCGACGAGCATTAAATTTAGATATACACACTTAGTATTCGGTGAAGAAACATAGTTAACGTTCCGTTATTCATATCCAGCAAGCACAAATATGCAATAATATCTCGTGTATACATATTATTACCGATAATGGAGTTTTATCCTTCCTTTCTCTCTCATTCTCTCGTTCACTTTCTGCCTCCGTGTCACACGCTCGCCCATTCACACTCTCCTTCTTTTTCCTTTCCTTTTCAAGTTTCGACTGACAAATATTGGCTGGCACGTCCAACGTCTCCTTCCGTCCTACTTTCTTTATCGCAGAAACACATTTCAATATTTTCCACTCTGTTTCCCTCGCGTACACAATAGTTCGTATCCGATGCAACATCAATTCTCAAGGAAGTGGACGCTAGCGCTAAATGAGGGGGGATTGGATAGGACACATCCATCGTTAAAAATACCTTAGCCAAGCTATGCAGTGTGTGTGTGTGTGACAGTGTGTGTATACGTGTTTTCCAACGTCCCTCTAATTAATCACGCTCACCGTTGCCGAACGTTGCACCGATATTTCTTCGCACGAGAAAGCACCACTTCTTATTATACACCTCGATACCGTTTTGCTCCTCCTTTTTTATTGATCACCTGTTCCGATCGAACGATGTCATCGTTTCCTCTTCCGTACTGTTGCGACATATGGAACGCCGCAGCGATACTCTGGACGCCGACCGATCGTTCCTAATAAGTCAGGAAATTCTCTTAACCACGGCCAATCATTCGAGGGCCATGCATTATTGAGATACGCGCATACGCGACCCATCCGCGTCCACTTGCCACGCGTAAACACGCCGTCAGCGTATGCATCGTGTTCGACCATCATTTTTAATCGTTTCTCATGCCGATGCTCCATCACCTTTTCGTTATCTAAGTACGACTATGGTATCGCGCGGATTACCGATGGGCAAATAGAATACACACGGCCTCTTTCTTTGTCGCCTGGTACATCGACGATCGTAAAACTCCCGTTCACCTTATCCTATTGGAAAAAGTTTATACGTCAATGTAAAGCTATATATTGACTAGTTTCTCTCACTCGATTCGCCCCAACGACGAATGGCCTACGTGTACCGCTTTCGATTTTCGTCGTTCTTTCGTCGCGCTTTCGACGACGACGCGGCGTTTCGCGACGATCACGTTGCTGTTTACATTCACAGAAATCACCACCGTTCTCCAGTCTTTCTAAAAATCGAAAGCGAAAAAATTCCTTCGTCGACCGTCTTCGCAAGGAACTCTTCTTGTCTCGCGACGAGGAACAACGACAGGCCTTCAGCTCCCGAGAGCTTCCTCCCCCGCCCCCGAGACGTGTATTCTGTTCTCCCATCCAAGATGGTCGCGGACGACGACGATGCCGCACAGTCTCCGACAAGACATTCTTCCACGAAATGCTTACACACTACACCCTAAATCGCGGTACAATATAATCGATATAACGATAAATGTTTTTGGCATCTTCGAAATACACAAATAGACTTTGGTATAAAACTGTTTTTTTTTTTTTTGTTTGTTTCTTTTGATAGTGTTCAGTACGTTCCTATCAGGGGGTCGCGGTCAGCAGCGCCCCGTGATCCTCTTTTCCCTTCACGCTTCCTCCGATTCATTCTTCATCCACCTCTTGCATCTCCAACAACGTCACACGCTTCATCTACGCTCGTTCGGAAATTCCTGCTGCTTCGAACGAATGGACAATTCTCCCGGCGAATGTCAGGAGAGGAGATCTCCATGTCTGACGGCAGTGCCATCTAATTAGCAGATCTTGTCGAGCCACCAGAGCTTGCATGTAGGCACACCTCTCCTCCTACGTCGTTTCTTACTGGAAGGATCCACCGCTTTCTTCACGAACCGGATGTTGTACGGGTCTTCCGCTAATTCCGGATACAATTGTGCATCGTGGATGTACTCGCCCTCGTAATTGGAAGCGGAACCAGACTTCAGGATTTCATCCTGCTCCGCCACCATCCATTCAATGGCGGTGGGCGTGTTGGCCTTGAGGGCCTCGCGTTCCCTGTGCCACGATTTGCGAATTGCGGTCGTCTTGGCGTGATGAAGCAGTCTTTGTTTCTCCTTGTCGGCGGTGGTGCCGTAACGCAGGTTCACCACATAGCTGGCGCCGTGGATCTTCACGTCGATCAACGAACTGCTGCCACTTTCGTTCTGGTTTTCGTGGAAGGTGGTGTTCACTTGGCCACCCAGTCGTTTCAATTGGCCACGGTCTTCGCTTGCCCGCCACGTTTGTTCCTTTACAAAGTAGAAGGCATCCTGTTGGGCGCTGTGCACCACGAACGTGAACGGCAGGAAGTAGGAGCCGTTGAACACCGACGTGAACACGTCCCCATAGATTGCGTTGGCGGTTGGTACGCTGGAAACCACCGCTTGGCCGTCCGTAGTTCGCGATACCAGTATTCCCTTGCCGAACGGAGGATCAGAAGCGGCACCTAGGCGGCTGGGTATAAGGTCGCTGGTGTCCTTTTTCAGGGCTGAGCGAGGTGGCGCTGATAGGCTGACGGCGTCCCCGGAGTGTCTTTGTGCGATGTGGGCAAGGAAGCCGGATTGAACACCCAGGTTCCTGGACCTCTTCTTCTTGCCGAATATTGAGGTACCTGGACCAAGGGCAGGTGGGATGAGGCTGTCTGGCAGCTCCTCGGGGAAGAGTTGGGGGGCGAGACCCTTCAGGTCGTATCCGAGATGCGACATCCATGATATGTGGTCTGGAAGAGAATAAAGTCGTACGGTGTTAGACCTGAATATAAGTATTACATTAAAGATATACGTATATCTGTATTTTCAATGACGGAACACGTTATATGAATTATTTGTACCAGTAAAACTTTGATTTTTATGCGTAACATTTCTAATATAAGTCGGTGGAAACGGAATGGAGCTGCGATTAAATTCTGAGTTAAGATCAAGAAGACCGGGCTCGCGTTAGACTGTGCCGATATTGACCAAACAAGTATCTGCTGAATCTTTACTAAAGCATCTACTCGAAGATGCAGCGAACTTACCAGTTGGTTGGTTTGGTCGGTCTGTATGCCTAACATCAATAGGATCGTTCCCATTGAACCTATATAGATGCAGGTGCGTCGGTGTGTCCACTCTATCCAGGACGTTCTCCCACAAAGGAGACATCCACTGGCCTATCAGTGGATCGTAAACTTTACCGTTCGGCATGTGCACCAAAGACGTTACCTAAGTTGCATGGAAATTAACAAAAAAATATTAGTTTTAAGACCTTGAACGTTTATTTTCCTTCATAACTAATTGGCTGCATAGATGGGACTAACGTTTGGTATAATATTGATACGTTTGCAACCTTGTTTTCTAAAGTTTATCTCTCATTCGACTACATTTACTAAACTTTGATGTCGGACATGATCAGCCAATATGATCGAAATGAAAAAGCATTATAGCCAATCTTGTCTTACCTGATCCAAAAGTCCTCCGCAAAAGTCGACCGGCAAATACAAATACGGATTTGAGTCATAAACGATATGTCCGTAGGGCGATCTCATAATTTCCCTGATCCCCTCACCATATTGACTGAAAATCATAATCGGAGTACCGCATTGATCAGTGGCTATATAATATTTATGTCGATACACTTGAGCATATGTCAAATGTCCTCGGTCGTCGTACACAAGGGACATCAATTTGCCGTCCCTTGGGCTATAAATCTGGCTCACTTCGTAAGGACGTTTCTGATTGTTATAGAAGAATTGAGTAACATTTCCATAGTTGTCCTTCCTAGTGGCAAGGCGATCCAGATGATCGTAATAATAACGAACATCGAATCGTCCACGTTTAGTGGCACGAACCAAAAGCCCTTTCGCATTGTAGTTGAACCTTTCCTCTCTGGCATTCTGAACTACCAGACCTCTGTTATCATATTTATACAATCCTTCACCAAATTTAACAATCCTGTCCATATTATTGTATTCCATGGGTATAGTGTTCCCCCGATAAGTCAAAGACAACATATTTCCATTTGCATCGTACTTGAATCCCCAAGGCTCTTGGGCTTCAACGCCAGTCAATTGACCATCGCAGTCCCAGGTGTAATTTTTCACATTAGTATACGTATTAACTGCAACATTGCGAGTGTAAGTCCTGGTTTGATTGATGCGTCCACGGGTATCGTGGGTGAATTCCATTCTAAAGACTTCCAACTGGTGAATCGTCAGAGTTACTTGCGTCTCCAGGAACCGGTCGTCTGTGATCCTTGAAAACAGAGCAGTGCCATCGGACACAGTCGTTTCGTTTGACTGTGGCCTGGCCACTTTGAACTGTCCAATTTGCTCCAACATTCCTGTCCTTGGACTGTAAGCCATAGTGTGCGCCGGCAAAGTCTGCCCACCGATTCTACCTTGTACATTGATCAATCTGAAGTTCGAGTCATAGTCGAAGGTGAACTTAGCGTTGCTTAGTCCAGTCTTTGCACCAAAATCTATGCGTTCCTCGACCAATAAACCAGCACTATATTGATAGTCCCATTTGTACTCAACGTCACGTTCCGAGTGAATCACTTCCGATGGCAAACCACTTTCCGTATATCTGATTTCACTTTTCCCATCACCGTGTACAACTTCGGCCAGTTGTCCTGAAGTGTGGTACCTGTAGACGATCCGGGCACCGTCACCAGGGAAAACAGTTTGCAAAAGGTTACCGTCGTGGCTGTAGTGTTGCAGGTAAGCTCTGCTGCTGCCTGGTGGCGTGTACGTCACTCGGAGGAATCCCAGGGATGCTTGGCAGGAGAACGAATGTTTGGTTCCTGATGGTAGTATAATGTGACGAAGACCGCCGTCGTCGTCATACTGTAGAGTGAAGTGCCTGTCACTAGCTAAAGTGATGTTGGACAGCATGTTGTAATCGTTATAGGTGTAATGCTTAGTGCCATCCTGACTGTTAGTGACTTCTGCCAATTGTCCATGACGGTCGTACCCGTAGGACTCGTCAGAAGGTCCCCACTTCCAACTTTCTATGCGGTTGAATCTATCGTATGTTATACTGAGATTGTAGCCCTGGGCGCGTGGTTGCCACGTTAATGGCAGGCCAGCAGGATCGAAAGTAACTGTTAACAGTGGACCCCTGGCTTTGTCATAGAATGTTTCCCGTCTGAATGCTTGCTCGAATTCGACACCGATTACACGAGTATCGTTCACCCAGATTTCCCGGTTGAGAGTCTGTTGGAAGTGACTGACATCACCGACTAGGTTATAAGTGGTGGTCATAGTGTTGGTTAGTTCGCCCAGAGACATTAGTTGGTAGCTCCACATTGGTAGCATTTCTGCTTCCACTGGTAACGCTGCTTCGAGGAGGGGGTGTTTTGTTGTGGCTGCGCTTAGGACTCGACCACCGCCGGGAAGAAGGACTTCTAGGCTGCTGTTCGTGAAAGCTATTGCTTGCTTGATCTTGGTACCTGAAAATTAGAGGAACGTTTGTTTCGTGATTGCTTTTATCGAGGATTGAAATCGCGTAGTGTTAGATATCTTGTTTTTCTTATAGAACGAGTGTTATGAATTTTTCATTTACCATCGGTGATGGTCAGCAATTTAGACTTCTCGTTTTTCATTTTGTATTCGACGGTCCTCTGTTTGTCCCCTTTCGATAAAGCTAGAAGTGGAGCCGACACTTTAACAGAAAGACCTTCGTCATCCGATAGGTCTGAGGATAGTTTCAACTTTTCACCAGTAGGTAGAATAACGTCCGTAACTCGGCCCAATCCATCGTAGTTGTAAATATATGTTTCACCACCCTGTAAAAAAAATAATCACAGGTTTATAATATATCCGATTCTATAACCGTGCTTTTTAAAATTGTGACATAAATCTCCACCACTATATCTTTCTATATAGATACAAATTCTAAGATAATTCTTCTTTAATTCGATATACTCACTCCTGATCTACTCGTGAGCAATCCAGTCGAGCCATCGTATGCCAGTGCAATTTCAGCCCTGCCCCGTTCAGATAATTTCTCCAAGAATCCAACCGCGGATATCTTCAAATCGGACTTATGATCCTGTGTATTTTCTATGGAACTGACGACACTACTATAGTCCCTCAAGAACTGAATCTTGTTGCCAGCACTATCTGTCACAGTAGACAACTTTCCAAAGCTCGTGTTTTTGCTGTACAGAAACGAGTATCGTGTCTTGCCGGATGTTAAGTCCTTTGTGGAAATATGCTGGCCGTAACGATTGAACACGTATACTTCGTTCGATGGTGGGAATGGAATATGGAACTCTCCACTTTCGTCGTGATTTGGAAGATAAGGTTGTAGTGCCAGGATATGTAGACTACCTTGGTCAGCCACGTGCAGAACGCCATCTGGCGACACGGCTAGGGCAGAGATGGCAGTGAACTTGGCGTTCGACGACAATAAAGTCTCTGTGCTACTGGTATCGTCAGTACAAGCACAACTGTCCAAATCCTTCGTGCTTGGTGTCGTGTTATTACATTCACATTGGCCATGTAACCTTTCCTGTTGCAGTCCAGCGAAATGCGACATTTTTCCAGAACTATCTACAATCTTAATAGAGTTCACTCTGTGCGAATCACTTTCTGCTATATACAGTTCGCCAGTTGGACTGAAGCTGACAGCCAGAACGGAACCTAGTACTTCGTCAGATTTCTTCGGATTTGTTGTCGCTGTCGAATTAATTTTTTTCGCGTCCCCATCATTGCCGTTTGCATTACTGTTGACGGTACTGGTGCAATGGAGTGGGGTGCCTGCCACTACGCGTACTTTTAGATCGCTGGTGAGCTTTAGGACCAATCTATCGTCGATGAAGTGGAGAGATCCATCCAGCGGGCTTAGAGTTAATCCAGTGGGCCATTGTAGTTGGGCTTGGTGCGCGGGTATGGCACCGACGCATGGCGCTGGTGACCAGTGGTTATGGTGTCCATGATGGCCCACTAGGGTATGGATGATGCCATGGGGATCCACGGCACGGATGTTTCTTCCATCGGCGATATACATCGTTTTATCGGCAGCAATGGCGATTCCTGTTAATTCATTATAGATAGGGTCAGATTAGTGGTTGGTCACATTTGGTTAGATTAGTCGGATGGATTTCAAATTTACACCCGCAATGTAGATAAATTTTGGGTTACCTTTTGGATGGGCTAGTTTAGCATGAATGGCCGGTCCTTCATCTCCACAATGACTTTCGTCGCCAGGGATGCATCTTTCGCCGCTTCCAACCACCGGCTCAATATTGATGCTAGGATGTTGAACGTTCTTCAAAGATAGAGCTTTTAATATTTGGTGCTTCTCAGGGTCACTGATGTATAGGTGGCCATCAGCCGGGGAGACGCATAAATAATATTGATAAGCCACTTGAGTCGCACTGAAAGCACAATTTCGAGGATCTCTCTTAATCTAATACTCTGGTAGGTTCTGGTAGGCGGACAAGGGAGCTGTTGTTAGCCGTATGATATGGGAAACCCCATTAGGCGTCTAACTAAGGTTATGGGTTCCTTAAAAACTTTCTACCCTATAGGACTTTATAGACCTTCAACAATAAACTTTAATCGATTTCAAACTTAAAACTTACCTCAAAGTTAAAACAGTATAGACATTTCCTTCCGGTGTGATTCTACGGACCAGATTGAAATCTCCCACATAAATGCTTCCATCTGGACCACTGGTTAACGCCACCGGTGTCAGCAGTTTAGCATCCTCGGCCAAACCATCGCAGTCTTTGCATACCAAGCTTCTCTGCAGTCCAGTGCCCATCACCACCTTGACAGTACGTGGGTACTGTTTGAAGTGCAACGTCGTACCGTCTCCTTTCTGCAGTATGCCTTCATGGAAATTGTAGTGATGGTGAATATCCAATCCCCAACCACCGATGTCCGAGATATCAACATCAAAGCCTTGCAACGTAGCCGTCTGAGTTTCCCAGATCACAGCTGGGCAAGTGGAGTGCTGGTAGCCAATCGAAATCCTAGCTTGGGCCACGCCGTACACTTTTTGCTTATAAACGTTCCGCTTGTTCCACGCGAAGGCGTGTGTTAAATTCGGATCTGCTTCGTATGTCTTAGCGTGCAGTGAACCCTCTATTTCCACGTGCACGTGCACGTGTGTGAGAGACTTTGGAATGAACGGCCCGGTCAATTGCATCCTCACCGTCGAAAGATAACCGGCAGCCTGGCTACTCTGGTACATCAAGTGCAAGTTCGACCCCGGAATAGCGATGCTCTCTTGGACGATCTGTGAGAAAGTGGGGTTAGTACGGTTCTGATGCAAAGGAGACGCAGGGTGTTGCTGTTGGTAAACATTTGGGATTCGCATATTTGAATTTTAGATTAAATAGGGATTGGTGCACAAGCAGGTTTTGCGTCTCTGGGGTTAAACGGTGCACAATGGTGCGCAAGAATAACGGTCACTGCACAGACCTGCATTTTAGCGTTTTTTGAATCCGAAAAACTAGATAATTGAGCTAATACTTTTTGGAAGTTTATCTTTACCTGGCTTTCGGCAAACACCAAACTTTTGCCTGGTAGAGCTCCCACCTTTTCCGGCATCCATGTACTAACAATGATGGGCCTCAGAAGCTCGTGATCATGCTCCAAACACGGTCCGTGTTCGCTAAATAGTCCCATCGATATCCCTGGGAAGCCTATTATATTGTACGCCATAAATGGTAAGAAACTTAAAAACATAAAACACTCAAGGACGGAACAAAGACGGCACACACGTTCAACAAGGGTTCCAAAATGGTTCCTCCGTAGACGGCGAGATACGACGACGATGGTACAGTTAACATTTATTGACACACATGTTTATTCTCTTTTGGACAAACGAAATTACGAATGAAAAAAAATGAACCGAAAAGAAATTGAAACAACAAACATTTATCCGATTTTTCGCCCCTTTCATTTTAACAAGAGTTGCTTCCGTAACCCGAGAAAATGTTAAAAAAGGTTAAAAAATTGAAAGTAAGAAAAAGATACAGGAGTTAGAACTTACCGACAGCAGGGCTAGGGGGTTGGTTGGATTTATGGGACTCGCCTTCCTCGTTAAGTGTCATCACCACGGGAGGCAGAACCACTATTTGATTCCATGGCACGAACACCGTCCTCGTGAGGGGCTTGAACGGACTGCGTTGGAACTGAAGCGTCACCGCACCACCTCCGTTGACCAGCACATCGAACCTGATCGAAGTACATAAATGCATTTCAAACTATACCTTAGCTTCCGGTATTACATCGGGATATTGGGGATCGATAAAGGATACGCTTCCCTTCATCCTGAATTCGTGATTTCATGGACGGTCTTATTAACCCTCAGTTCATATGTTTAGGTATAACAATAACAGTATCGCTTCTTTCAACAGTTTTATACTTTTATAGTTTTGATGGCACAATTTTCTCTATATTATGGTTTATGGAGTTCAAAAGTTCAATTTCGAATTACGGAGAACGTTATTCGGGGCTTCGACGAATTCCTTAACTGGCAACGACCACTGCGTAGCGTTACATGTCCCCGTAACTGTCGCTTTTATTAAAATCCCACGTTCTGTTCGTGCAGCCATATCGACATGCCGCAAATCAAAGTACTCCACCACGTATCTGCCAGATCTCCCCCCCAACTTATGCTGCGATACGTTTGAAATCCGATTCGAAAGTTTCTTGCCACGGCACTACAACTGTTTTACTCGTAGGAACGTTCCAAGCGGGCGTACCAACGTCGGCCGCGCGGTGCTCGCAATCAAGCAGTTTAAACTTGAATTTATTAGAGAGTCTTGTGGCAATAACTGCCAATCTATCACGGCCCCGCATTCGAACTCCTCAAACTCCTGTTCGGGTTTGTGCGAAACTATAGAACGTTAAGGGACGCAGATAGGATATATCTATATACACATAAAGATATATAGAAATGGAAACGTTGTCGTTGCAACGAGTTTCATTTGTGCATAATCTCTCGTTCATAGCTCACAGATATAAAGGTGAAATTTTGCCGGCGATCTAACAGGGGTGGGGGCAAAGCAAAGGGTTGTAGACGTAGGTCAGACTAATCACACAGGTTTGCACGGAGTAATTAGGAAGCTTTCGACATCATTAGCTCAGGCTTTGATGTGGTTTACCGGGCCAACTCCTCAAGGTCCGTGTTTCAGGATTATCCTCGCCAGGATTACTATATACCTGTTTGATATAGGTGTTTCACCATCTTCCCATCCCATCTATCCTTCTATGCCCTTCATTACAATGCAGCCTTGATCCTATTACGAAGGACGCCCAAGCTGGCGTATATGCCCATCAGGTGCAAATACTAATGTCACGCATACGGTTACAGGTGTATCGGTGGAATTATTTATTGGAATCTAATAGACACGTATCTGTATGTGTTTTCCCGGTCCTTGTTATTGGACCGATTGGTGTAAAATTAGTCGTTCATTTGTCGATCAGACGAACTCCACAAAACAAACGTATAGAGAAAATTGATAAATTGATATTTAATTGTTTGGCTGAATGTTTCTTGTGAAATATAATATTCAAATGTGCATTGTAGAATTTGTTATTACGTATGTACCTTTTATGTGGCGAATAGAATTTTCTTATTTAATTAAACGTACGGCGCTAATCACATTGGCAATATGAGCGTAATTATTTATTAATCAACTGCAATACAAAGTTTTGTCATTTAATGGCGCTGAACGAAATTATCCAGGCAATTTATTTTTCGTATAAAACGTTAAGCCCCAATCTAGTGCTTTGGTAGTCAAAGTTTAAAAAAGTAGAGTTAGTCGCTTTGGCCTATGTGCGGCTCAAATGATTACGAAATGGTTGAATTTCTGCACGAAATTGTGCCAAGTGACGTACGATTTCGAGCGAAATATATGAAGATGTAAATGTCATAGAAAGAATTTTTAATTTCAATTGAATATATTGGATTTGATTTAAAGTCGTATAATGGATTTTAATTAGGGAATACAATTTTTTGTTTCGGAAGTACTTCAATCGAGACGTGAATAATATATATCATCTTCCTTGGTCGTTATTGATCAGTTGGAATGAAGTAACGAAAAATAAATGAGTATGAATTTGGCTTTTGGATACTGGCCCATAATGCCCTAACTATTTAGATGCGAGATAAGCTGCGAATATATTTAAAGATTTTGGTTGACATATTACGAAAATTACTTGACTCGTATACTCCCCTGTTCGAAGCTATGCAAAGTAGAAATGATGAAAATTTTTACTCACCATCCATCGGCTCTTGTCAGGGTGAATCCAAAGCGGGGGTCCCTGTCCACGGAGACCCTGATGCCTACTATTCCGATTCCTTGTTCGGTTACAACTTGGCCTCGCATCACCGCAACTCGACTGTTACAAATCAAAGATATATCGGGGCCTCTCAAAATCGGATCGTATCGTTGATCCGTTGAGCGCAGAATACTGATTCAAAAACTTTCACACCATATCGTGTACCGTTGAAGCAAGAAAAAAAGAAACGTTTCCTTTGCAAGTTGACCAAATGAAACTTACTTCGCAATAGAATAAGGATAGAAGTTCGGGTCGTTAAAATTTCAATCGAGCAACGCATGTACCCCAAGAAGGCATAGACACTGAAAGCGCGAACGATCGATTCCGGCTGTCAAATCAGTTTCCGCGGTCAACTGTTCAATGCGATCCAATATTCTCACTTCGCTGCCAATACGATCCGCAACCCTATTCGCGCAGCGTTCACAGGCCGCGTTGGCACGCACAGGAGGAGCTAATGCCCCTGGCCGAATCCAGGAGCGATACAAATTGATTTTACAAACGAAACAATGACGGCTCCCGTAAATACGCCGGCGTCGAACCAGACGTCGTTGGTAGCGATTTGTCGATTTGACGGTGGTTTAGTTATCCGCGTATCGTATTGGCAACAGAACGAGAATATTTTCTTTCAGTCACATTCACTTTCTTGCAATTTGCATGGTTTCTGTTTGGTTGCATTCTTTAGAAGGTTTTGTTGATATTTCATTTTTTTTTTTTTTGTTTGTTGCATGTTTGTGGGTAATTATTGTTTAGTTTCGAGCAGATTCGGGAGCAAAAAAGAATACGATCGTCCCGAGGCAGGTAGTAATAATAATAATAATAATAATAAATAAAGGGCAGGGTGGTAAACTTTCGTGAGAGTAGAACTGCATGCATATATAATCATGTATAAGTAGATACGTAATAAAGGCAATGAAAAAATATGTACGTAATAAGTCTGAGGGCTGGATTATCTGCGATATATAAGAGTTGGAATATGTTTAAGCTGAATATTTTAAGCGATCTGTGTATAGTGCTGAATATAATGAGATCGATGTAGGTAGGTAAGATAATAATAATGAGAATGGTAATAATAATAATAATAATATATAGAGAATATGCTGTGTATCGCATACAAATGTACGCAGCTTGTTATATCGAATGTCATTTATATCATTTAACGATGAGGTCGTTTGTGAAGCTTTTGCAAGGGTGATTCTTAATTGTGCGTTCGTACTTGTATGGCAGTAGATTTTGAATGAAATTGAGAACAAATGTAACATGAATAACATATTGTGTTTAAACGTATTAATTGTAACTTGGATGTATGAGTGAATTAAAAAATGCACCTATTTAGCGATAAAAGATAGGCGCGTTTTAATCGAATCTAATGTTACACGATAAACAAGATTTATGGGTAAATACTCCAGAGCGATGACGAAAGATATTGCATTCAAATGCATTGCAGAAAAATTTTAAACAAGGACACAAAACTGAAGCAGCTTAGCAAATTTAAAAATATATTGCATATTGTTTATTGAAATTGTGAAATATATACCACAATATTATTATTACTTATGCAGTGAGCAATCTTTGAATTTTAAATTAATATTAAATCCACAAATTCTAAAAAAAAAAAAAGATAACATGTATTGCTAAAAATATTCGTCAGACAACAATTTATTATAAGGAACTGTTTATGAAATGAAATGAAATAATTATTTCAACTGAAATAAATATATATAAAATATATCTTTACTTGTTTCAACAAGTTTCAACAAGTTAAAACAAGGTTGTTCCTTGTTTCAACATCTCATTAACAATTCTCCATAAAGATTTGCACCACAAAATGATCACTGTGATCGAAAGCATTTTCGTTTTAAAATTAAAAAAAGAACCATACACATTAAAACCATTTTTATCCCCACAATTTCCATGTACCTGAAAGCTTTGCTCAACGAAGAATCACCTTCCCTATTCCGATCTCAACCAAATACAATAAAAACTCGATAGACCGTACAACAAGCTACAAAGATGCATTCGATACATAAATATATAAATATATATATATTTATTATATATATATTATTATATAAATATTTGTCCCTAAGGGATATGCGTATGGGGCATGATTCGTTCTTGGAGGATAGCACGTCACTCCGTGAATCAAATCTTCGATGGTAATTAATTCGTTTAACGTGTCTACGATCACAATATCATCCCGGAAAGTGGCCAGAGCCATACATTTCCGGTTAAGCGCACCGTTCTCGTTCGTACGGCGACCTGAGGATCAAACAATCTCTGCGCACTGATCCTCCAAGTACGAGCACAGCAAGGTGGCAGGCACAGTCGTCACTACTATTTAAAAAACGAGTCCAAACCATAGTTAATGGTAAAAAGGAAACGCGATACAGTCTGAATCGTATCGAGAGAACGAAACGAAAAGAAAGAGAATAACCGGTATACGTATAAACGATATATTCTGTACGTATACGTAAATCGATCTCGAGACAGAACGAAATATCTCGAAGGCGGCTGACGAACGAATCTGGACGCGTACAAAAGACTGAATAATGGGGAAACGTAGGAAAATCAATGAATGAAAAGTAAAAAAAAGAGAAATGAAGAAAAATAGAGAGCCAACGGTGTCTCGATAGAAAGATCGCGTGATATATCGAAGTAATGCCGAATACTGTCTCTTGAAATTCTATCTGATCGCTGTTCGACCAGCGAACTGCGCGGTGAACTCTCATCGCGTCATTCTCTTTTCTTGAATTCAAACCGAAATTTAAACGTGTCAATGAATTCCTTCCTTCTGCCTTCTACTTCTTCTTCCGTATTTGCTTTTCATATACGTTTCTATCACGCTCGCGAATGTAGTAACTCGTTTTCGAATAATTTTGATGCTTTTTCTTCCTTTGCTATATATAGATATATATATATATGTGTGCGTGTGCGTGTAAAATATATTGTACGATATTCAACTCGCGATTATTATTATAGACGTAGCGGTATATGTGACATCGATCGAAGGAAACGATTTATTTTGTAGCTTTTGCGATCGATGCGATGTTCGTAACTTCCGACATTGGCGTGAACCACGGACGGATACGGACGAATGAATTTTCTCAAAAGAGGGTTTTACTGTCGTGTTCTGGTATGAGATATACTTTCGGTGGGTAGATAGCACGGATCGGTTAAAGACAGACACAGGGCTTTGGTGTAACGGGGTTATTGGCACATTGTAGACAGGTGATAACAGACGTAGACAAGGGACAAGGTGAGGATTGGTCGTTCGGGTCCTTCGTATCATATTATGTATCATAAAGCTGTGTGCTGAACGGTTCCGATTCCGTAATTATTGCCGATCCGTCGATTCGGCGCAATGCAACGGCGACGTTGAACACGTTTCTGGTTCTCGTTCGTCGTCGTGTTTCTCTTGTATACAATACAATATATATATGGTCTATCTCTTCGACACTTATATTATGATATTTGTATTCATATCATCATGATAGTCTCGTTAAACGACGGAAAGGAACAATTGAAACGAAAAATGTAACGCAAGAATACATACATACATACATACACATATTGTATATATGTATGTGTTGACGGAAGAGGCGCGCAATAATATTAGCGTTCGTGTAGTAAGATGCTAGGGGACAAAAAATCACTAGAGACAAATTCGACAAGGGGTAATGAAATACACAACGTACATAAAAGAGTGCAAGCCTGGCAACACAAAAACAACACAAGACCAGACAGGATATGTGGTAATATCGTTACGTAAAAAAGTACACGATCCTCAAACATACTATTGCTTGGTTTTAGGCCGGTTACGGTATGTATATATATATATCAGGGTGATCGTATGGCAACAGTAGCTAAAACTCAGCGCTAAACGGGTAAAGAAGACAATACATAAACAGAAGAATAGTGAAAGAATGGAAATAGAACAGAGAGAGAATTTGCGGACAACGGCGGGTTTATAGACAACGATCATCTGACGACATATCACAGATAACACAGAACAGTTCGATACAATTGTACTTTTAATGTGGATGTGAAGGCATATCTCGATCTTATGGCTGTGCCGTCTCTCGTTAATCACACGTTTCAGATTTGGTCATTTTTGACGACAAACTACCAAATGTAGATTTGCTCCCAACTGATTGCGCAAGCTCCCCATATTAAATGCCGGACAAACACGGTTCAGGGGTGGAATTTTATTACAATCGCGAGGCATCGTCGGACTAATTCATCGGAAATTACGTTTCATCCCCGAGTAACCGAAATTTCTGCGTCGTTCGGGCAAAAGTAACGGGGTTGAATCAAGAAGCTCTCAATTTAACTGATAAAGTGAAGGCGCGCGACAGCGACAGCCATTACCTCGAATATGATAGAGGAAGATACACAGGTGGATAGACAGGTAAATATAGAGAGACTAAAACAGACGGAGCGACAGAGAAACAAAAAATTGAAAAGAATGATAGCGTAGCGATTACAAGTAGGAGTATAGAGGGCTCCATGGGCGGACAGATGAGTCGAATAAGCGAAGTATGATCAAACATTGGCGAACATAACTAACAACGTAACCAAGTCGATGACAGGCCAGGGCAGGGGTGGCAAAATAACCGAGGGATCATATAAAATGAGTTGGAGAAAGCAAAAGATAAAAAACTTATGGAGAAAAGAAGGACTGAACCAAATATAAAGAGAGAGAGAGAGAGAGAGAGAGAGAGAGAGAGACGTGAAACGCAGGCTAAGGGTATGAACATACGTATACATATATAGATAGATTACACATAACGGGACATACGAAAAAACATGTAAGATGAATGTTACGAGCGAAACGAGCAAATAGATGGTACTTTTTTAGCTTTTTTTCTTTCATTAAAAAAAAAAAAAGGTTGACTGGTTTTTTTTTTTGGATTAATGAACGATTAGCGAGAGAGCTTGAGCTGCAACTTACCGCGGTGTAAAGGAACTCCAGAACGTACTACGTGTGGGAAAAACCAACGAGAAGAAAGGGCGTTACCACGGTCACAGAACCCGCGTTTGCGGGCAAAAAAACGGACGCGCGTACACAGCATTGCGCGAGCAGTCGTATTTTCGCATAATCGGGTTCCATTCTCTTCTCGTTTTTTCCGCGCTCGAGTTTGTTTTCTCCCTCCCCTCCTAATTACGACCCGTTTACTTTGCATCGATCCCGCGTTCCTCGATCCCAACCCCCCCGCGAATCTTTCGCCGATCGAAATCGGTTGCCCCGACGACTTCCCTCCCGTTCCAGAACGCGTACAGAACCCACCCCCTATCTGGCAAGTTTCGTGCAGCCCGCGACGCGCGGCCTCGTAACGAAAATCGAATGCTCCATCGCAATGTTTTGCACGCCGTTACAGAAACAATAGACGTAGACACACACTAATCAAGCGTACCCAACACACACGCGGTCTTCGCCAGCCACACAACATGAACGCAATCACTCGCAGACTCGTCCAACATAGAATGGTAATACACGTGACAGACACAAGTTGGAAACTACGCACACACATCTGTATATATACGATTATACACGTATTATATATGTGTATATATAATGATAATAATAATGGTAATAATAATAATAATAATGGTATCCACGTGTAAGTGGATATGTGTTATGTAATACAGAGACAGAATAAAGAGAGAAAGAGATGGAGAGCTGTAGCATCTGCGCGTGGCCCGAGTTGGAATCATCGGGTATTAAGTGGAAAGATTCGCGTTAACGAGACACGACGGTCGTTCTCGTTTGGAATTCAACATTCTTGACTTCGACTCGAGATTCATCTCGTATCGAGCAGTCGAGAGTAACGGCAACGCTCGGAGGGATCCTCTTATCGTGTCGTTCGCCGAAGCCGAGGTTCAGGGACTGACAATGAGAAGAGATTCCATCGGTGCAGGACGACTGCCTTGTCGGCAGACGATCTTCGAATATTGATTACGTTCTGTCCGAGCAATCCCGACGCCGTAGCCTGAATTTCTGATTCACCGGGATACTTGTATGCCGTCTGTTCGCTCGGGATTCGATTCGAAGACGCGGCGGACAGCGTGGTGAACGCGCCTTATCCTTCACCGGACTCGAGGATTCGTAATGCGGACGATCGAATTGGTGTCAGGGGTGACAATTGCCGACCCTTTTGCCCCACTCGCGAGTCGAGTGAAATTTTATTTATCGGGAGATATATAGAGACGTTGGCGTGATTTAAAAGCAGATGGTTATTTGCAAATATAAGACATTGTTCAACAATGATTTTTATTAATAGCGTACCTTTTAACTGGGCATGTAAAGAATTTGAAACTTTTAAAAATGAATTGTTCCGATACGGAGGATATTAATATGATTGTTTATTTGAATATTTCCCCCGATTAACTAGTATTTGTGTCCTATAAGAATGGTCCGGAAAAGCAAGTTGCCTTATTATTCACAGAACTCTTATGAAACAAAGTGCTACAGACCAGAGTCTTATATGCATATTATATTCTGTATTCGCAAGGCACCGATGTGTTGCCATATGGAGAAACATGTATCCCCAATATATTCTCCTTCAAAGTAAACTCTGCAACCACGCATTATACAGTTCCCCCAAAAAGAAAACAGGAAAAGAAAAGAACAAACGCGTTAATCTATACGATTAAAGTGGAAGATACGTTTTAAAGGCTGCGGCGAGGATGCTCGGGGAAGTTCCGTGATCAATACTGCCGTAAAATAATGGACGCGACAAGACCACTCTCAAACTTCCGTTCTGCTCTCCGGACGTCTCTTTCTCGGGCATAGACGAAACTCTCGTGCATCTTACGCAGACCGTTCCATTCGAGGACGGGAACTGCTGCAGGTGGACGCGCGTGAAAGACGATCGAACCGCGACACATTTCAAACTTGTGTCTACCATTTCTAGAAATAATTTTACTCAGAGGCGGTCGGCTTTCTGGATTCGTCGTACTACAATATCTCCTCGAGCGGATTTCTATCAGACGTGCGCCGAAGGTATTCGTACCAATGTTAACTTCCGGACGAGGACCGAAACTCGACCGCCCCCCCCATTTTATCTATGATTTTCCCTTTGCCGGTGAACTGCTTAAACAAATGGCCGAAATAGCTGGTAAGTCACAAGAGAAATTTGGAAAACGACGCGGTCTGCTTGCCGCGTTACCGTTCGCAAATAAGTGTACCCTGTTGATAATTGCGCGTCCGTTTACGAAATAACGCAACTGCGCCTAGAAGCTGTACATTATAATGAAACTTCACACGTGAAACTTAATGCACTGTTTTCGATCGTTAAAAAAAAAAAAGAAAAAAAAACAAACAAACCGAAAATCGAGTCTCCCGAACATATTCTGCGCGTACAGACATTGCTTTTCTTTTTCGCTCGAATGCTATTTCGTTTTACTGGTTGACAAGTCTGTACGTAGAACGGAGCCTCTTTCGGTCTTCGGCTGTAGGGTGAATGGTGATCTGGTGGTGGCAAGGGTACACACAGAGGATAAACACTAGACAAAATACACGAATCCCCCGAAATGCGCTCGCGGCCGATCCGATGCGATGGCCTGCACGCGTCCCGAGCAAATCTTCATCAGTGTCGAACAAAGGACGCCGGCCCCGAGGAACGCAGGGCTGCGTTTTCCGTTCGCTTTTAACCGGTAATAACTCGCAGCCACGAAATACTTTGGGCGAGCCGGTTGGTTCTTTGTGCCTCTATGCAGCACGGAGGTTAGCTTGATTATAATAAACTTGGTCTGCATAGTTTGGAAGCTATGTCATACACAGCACAATGTCTCGCTGGTGAATTTGCTTAATGCATGAAAGATTGTGCAAGGCACGAGTTATTGAGAATTCTAGATTGACAGATAGAGCAGGCTATAAATTTGTATCTCGGAGGAGTCCGATGAAACGAATTTCACAATTATTGGTATTTTGCAGATCTTGCAATGTATCTCGTATTTGAATTGTGAATATCCATAGATATTGTCCGAATGAATTTTTTTTCGCAATTCGATTAATCTTTCGATAACGCAGATAAAATTTACCGCAATTGTCAACAATCGTAGGAACTACGTAATTATCAAAACCGTTTCATGCCTTTTAAGATATGAATACATTACATTTAATCTCTGCACTTCGAATGTTCTATAAATCGAAGAAATATTCCTTAAATCGAACTTCCCGAGGCAGATGCGTATGAAAAAGGGGTTCCGTTGGGGGAGCCTTAAGGAATCTACATAGCATGACAAGATTCGTCCTCAGACATTAAACACGACTAAATTGCAGGTAATTTATGGCAAATGCTGCGCGCGAGGAAGCTCCTTTGATCGACAATGCTTCCGAGATGATCATTGACGCGTTCGGCATTCGGGGGAGGGAGGGGGTGAAACACGAGGAATAGGATGGTTAGAGGGTTGGCAGGGTTGTCACCCACCGGGGGCTCTCTTGATAATTCAGCTGTTACGGATATAACGAATTGTTTGGCATGGCGCTACAAGTAAATTTGATTGAATTTTTCGTTTCTTTTTCTTCGTTGTTAATGAAAAGACACTCACGATGGGGAAATCTCTAATTCCATGAGTAACGCGTTAACCCAGAAGCTCCTTCGAAGTTGTACCCCTTCGATTCCAAGTTTTCGATGTAATTAACGACAATGATTATATCTCGAACAAGCAACGAGAAATAAATATTTAATTATATTTAACAATTTTCTAATGCGGTTGATCTATTCGGTGGATAATTTTTCCGGCAATGTGAGATTTAATACGAGAATTTAGAGTATTCGAAGGTAATCGGTCGGTCAGAAATTAAGCAGAAGTGTGTAACGAAAGTTCCCCCTTCTATACCAGTTTTGCCCCATCGTGAAGCTTTGATGCAAATAATGAAACACGTAAAAGAAAAGTCTTGGACGGAATCATCGTCTGTGTGTGATCAAACTCTTTGCGCTTTTGGAATGATACGATTTCTCTTTTTCGTTTCGGACGTATGGTAATACATACTGCATAATATGTTTATATAAATATATATATTGATTTCGCCCGGGCTGTTTCTACGTGAAAAATATGACTACGTCTCGCAGCGGTAAACAGAAAAACACCTTTCTGAATGAAATCAATGATTTGCGCATTTTTTTGTGGGTGATAAAAACGAGGAAAGTAGCAGCCGCGTAATATGTTAACGCAGTCGAAATTTGTAAAAGGCCAGAAACTATGACACGCAGCTACACTACACGTATCTTTTCTCAGTTGTTCTTTGCTTTCGTTATCTAAACGTTACGTGTATCGACGAGTATCGAACGTGCTAGTCGTTGCATTCACTTCAGTGAGATTTATTTTTATAATTATGGTTGCGTTTCAAAAGGACTTTGCAAGGGGAATAAACGAATGATACCTTTACGGCTTTGCGTATTAACGAACTTTCTCGTTAACTCCGAAGAATGTCGTAATACAAAAATAATGGTGAATTGTATTTTCAAGGCCGTGTTTTCTGTGGTTCCTAAAAATATGGATATTTTGCTTTCAGCATGAATATAGTAATAGTAGCACATATACTAACATGTATTCGAACATTGTATCTTCTTTAAATTCTCAAAATCATAGATTAGTTTATTAAGGTGAGCATTTATTTCTGTGAAGCCCCAATGGCTTCCACAAATCGTAGTTAGCCCTCACATAATTAAAAACGAACTTCCTTTGCGACAACATCCTTGGCCGATTGGAGCCGACGTTAATTAATTAAAAGCGATTACAAAACTCCCAAGAATCAGCAAGAAACCTCGAAAGTTTCCTTCTCCACAAAAATTTCATAACTTCAAAAGTTTATCAAATATCCAAGTATTCCCCTTCGCGTCCCTCTTTTTAATAACAAAAATCCTCAAAGAAGATAAGATGAAACTGCAAAGTATTCAATGCAACGACTAGCTCGTTCACCTAAACGCAATTATCCTGTTAAACTTTGTAAAAATAAAGTTTTTATATATATATACAACTAAGCGTTCCTCTATAATATTAGTCTGATGGCTGAATATAGAACCGTGTGGAAAGAAGTGATCGATCTTACCTTTCGGTGTACTCGTTCATATGAGCGTAGCTTTGTACGCTGTTCTCTTCAACGAGGAATTTCACGCGCTGGTAAAAGGAGGCAGTCACACTGGGCGGCTGTTTGCGAAGAAGGACGTCCACCGGATTATTACTAGTAAGGCACATGATATGCTCTGTGCAAGTTTCGTGCGAGCAACACTCGCTGTCAGAACAGTCCATCATGCCATCTGGGAAACATTATTTCTTAGATCCACCGTTCATCTCTTAGGGATTTTCATTAAAAATTAATTAGAAAGTTGTTTACTCATGGATAAATTGTGTTTTGTGGTAACTGTGTATTTGTCATTCCGGTAATTGTGTTTGGAAAGTGTTTATTTTCCAGAGAAATTAGTTCGTCGCGTGTAAACATTTGTCACGTGTGAACTTTTTTTTTTTTAATTTCAGGGTTGTAAATGTGTTAGAGAGTGTTCTTTATGTTGGCAAGGATCACTTCTTCATTTATATTTATCGAGACGTCTATTATGTTAGTTGTGTGCTACGGTAATAAACTAAATGTGGAGGTATCGGGTAGCTATAATAGTTAAGGTCTACTAGATAATATTTATGGAGTTAGAAAGTTACCATCAGATTGCCACAATCATTAATAGACAATTGAAATTTCTGTTACTTCAGTGAACAGTTTTCTTTCTTTTGCAAAATGCTTTCGATGCTTACCCTGATCGTTGTCAATAAAGTCATTACATTCCATTTCCAAGCGTATACTGCAATCTCTGCCCGCCCATCCAGTCGAACACCCGCAACTGTATTCGCCGTCCTGCAGAGTGCACAGTCCGTGTCGACTGCACGCGTTCTCGCATCCAGCTGTCGAGGGAACGGGTTGAATGTTTTAATTTAAGATATCGGGGCAACGATCGAACCTAATTGAAAACCGATACTCCTCTTGTGCTTGGCAAAATGAACGATACGCGTAATTTCGTTGAAAAGTATACCAGACGAAGGTAATAAATGACGTAATGGTTTGATGATTCCTCCTTCCTTTTTTTTTTGTTTTTCTCAATTAGTTCATTGTGAAATGGCAAGAAGCGAAGACAGTTTCACGAGTAATTGGCTCGATTCCACGGTATTTTATTTTATTCATGAAACCCTTCTGTGACTGTGAAGTAGTATATTGGATGTAAGGAATATTTGCTCTTTATTTGTTATTTTTAAACATAGAAGAATACAAAGCAAATGTCGAACAAAGAGATACTGACGGGGGTAGTATCGCTAGTTATTGGTGGAGGGTAGGCCATTCAGTGGCCTTGATTATCTGGCTGACTTTCGAGAGGCTATAGTTACCTGTTATACTGTCTGGCCAAACATTGGCCGTATCTACTTGCCCGTCTTAAAACGAATTTGCGTTTCAGAACTACTAATAAAATTACTTATACGCTTCTGAATAAATACACATCAATTAAACTAATTTGAACTATTAATATCTTATTTCCATAATGAACATATTAATCGACTTGCTACGATCTCGAGCGAGTGCAATGGAATTTCGACGAGTATCGAAGTATTATCGCAATCAATATAAAATAAGTATTCACTTACGTAGCGTGCAGTGTCGTCCGTTCCATCCCTGACTGCAAACACAGGTACCATTCTTGCACTGGCCGTGTTCAGCGCAGCGTGGATCGCACGGTTTTTGGTCGCACTTCGTTCCAGTCCAGTCGTCGTTGCATCTACAAATCGATCTTTCTTTACTCACTCCAATTCCCATTACCCATCCTCTCGTTTTCTCTTTTAACTCGTACGAAAAACAGGAAAAAACGGCCGATAACTAGGTGATGTGGAAATGCTTATTATATTCTTCCCCTTCTAAGAGAATTGCCAGGGAAAAATAAGAAAACAATGGAGAATATGGAAACTAGGCTAACGTAAAATATCCAAGATATTACTGAAATGCAATTCGATACATTCAAGTGGTATCCCTCACATAATCTGAATTTTATCATTCAATGCAAAACTGATTCCTTCCGCGTGGCCTCCTTCAGGAAGGTAGAAAAAGGACACGGATTCCGTTGAGTTTCGAACTCTTCCTACCGCGAGGGGAGAACTTTTTGCACTTACAGACTCTTTCACGGGAACAAGAGGGAGGGACGAGGGAAGCGTCAGCTTTAGAATATGAGAAAGGAGCTCCTCTTTCGCATCCTTGATTCTGACAAAGGGACTTCAGGAGGGGTGGACGGTCCTTCGAGTCGTGATAAGTTGGCAACCACCCTAAGACAGAGCCTTTTTCTCGCAATTTTTCACCTCCTTAGTCTCGACTTTCGTGCCTCCGATCTCGCCAGCAATTTACTCATTTTTAACCCCCACCCTTTATCACCACCCTTGTCACTAGCTTAGAATTCCAGCGCGTTGGATCTTTTTTTCTCCGCTCTCCAAACGGCTGCTAACTTGTCGCGATAAATTCGATCGAGGATTCTTCGGTACGTGACTGAAGTGTATTCGGCGTCAGAAGTCGGTGGGCTCGAATTGATCGCAGCAATTTTCAAAAAGGATCGGAATACATCCTTGTTGGCGCTATAAGACACTCTTCTGTCGAGAATAATCATTTCTTATCTTTTTTTTTTATGAAGCATAACGTTCTTTCTTCATCTGCTATTCGATTCTCCCAAACGTATCGATTATCCATGAACCACTTTGAGCCTTCCACATAGAATAATGTACAGTGACCAGAATTTTTGTCGCAGTCAATAAAAAAAACCAGATTCGTTCGCTGAACACTGGCTTCCCACGAATCCTCCAGAGGTTCAGCGCCGTAAAAAATCTCGTACAAATCCCCGAACCATCACCCAACCACGAAATTCTGTAAACGACCCCCATTTATCTCAATATCCAGCACCGCCATCTCACGATTCCCCTTTGAAATCCTGGTCCGAGCAATAAATGCCCCGAAAAAATCCTCGCCATACCCTTACCAACGCGAGAAACGAGGTTGAACAGCGAGGATCTAGGGGGACATGTATCACTTTTCCCACTGAATACGGGAACAGCATACGTGCTGTCGAATGTCCGATCGCCAAGGATCCCATAAAGGACTTAGAACGGGAAACCTAGATGATAGAAAGATGTTCAACGTGTACTGACTTGCAGACACCCTGCTCGCAGGTTCCGTGTGGTCCACAATCGAGGGCGCAGCTTGGCTGCGAGCAATCCACTCCGGTCCAGTGGCCTTCGCAGACGCAACTTCCGGATTCGAGGCCGTAGGTCCCGTGGTCCGAGCAACGGGGCAGACATTGGTACACCTGCTGGTCAACCTGGTTGCACCTGTCGCCCTGCCAGCCTGCCTTGCAGTAGCATTTGCCAGCAACGCATGCACCGTGACCACTGCAGTTCGGATCGGAACAGTCGGCTGGAAGAGAGAGATTATATTTCGTTTGTCGTCCGTGTAATAGCAACACGGGTACACTTTTTTCACGGAAATTTTGGAAAGACGGGGGATGAATAGAAAGAAGTACGTTTACATCGGCGACAACTGGATGCGTATGTATCTTGAAAGAGGAAACGACTTTTCGAACAAACGCAAAAGTATTTAATTTCGTTTCACGAAGGAGCCAAGTGCCCAGGATATGAAAGCTCCATTATTTATTTCCCTGAGTAATTCATTGCTCGCGATATTCTGGAAAATATCTGGAACTATCGGGAACAGAATTTTGTTGAGAAATATTGGCGAAATATTACAACCGTTATACTGATTATTTGTTTCGCTTAATTGGAAACACTGTGATATTGAACCCGAGACAACTCTGATGTATGCCCTGATAGACCAAAACCTCCATTCACTGGAGCATGCTCTATCGCCGCCAATAAGCTTTTATTCACACGGGCAGCAGTTTTCTTAGCGTTGTTTCCAAGAGCACGAGTGATTTTTCGAAAGACGGCCGTGGAGGTGGGTGGTTACCGGCGATTGTGCCCTGGGCGCCAACGAATGGGCCAAGTTTTTAAATTATAGCATCGGAACAATTGCATTATTCCCGCGGATCCCAGTTGCCCCGGGGAAATTATGAAACTTAATTCCAAAGCGTCCCGGTGTCGCGTTGCGTGCCACCATCGACTTCGTGTATCGCGAGACCGGTTATACGTCGCCGCCGTAATCTCGTAAGTATTTGCCTACCCACGCGAAAGTAGGGTTCACCGTAATAATTTATCAATGTGTTCCCATAGAGGCAAGAAAATACGCGTCGGCGTATTTAATATTTTTACCTGTTCCGAAGTTTCTGAAATATTGGGTCACGTAAAATTCGTTGAAAATTATTATAAACGATCTGACAGCGTGTTTAAGGTAATTGCGTTTTAATTAAAAGCGGGACGTGAATTTGAATTGACCATTTGCCATTAAAGATGAAAATTGTTGCGACGTTCAGATATTCTGTTCAATTACTCGAGGTATAACTTGTATACTTAAATCATCGAAGTACTGATTGAACAGTAGCGAACCAATGATCCTATTGGCGTTAAAACCAAGCATAGGAAAACGAAAGAAATAAATTACGCGAATGTAACTATTCATTTCCCCCCATTAACTATTCGTTTTCAAATGTCAGAAAGCCGGATTTCAAACACAACGCGAAATAGAATGAAAGCCCTAAATATAGCGAACAAGAAACGACTCCAACGTCCACGCCGGAAGAAAGAAAAAGATCAACAAGTATCGGGTAAGTAATCGTCCGACTGAATTGCCATGATGGCTGACCCATATGTAATTTCAACGTGGGTCCGTGCATTAATTATAAGTCGCACAGGGGGATACGGTGTATGTCTCGGATGTTGGACGTGGAAACGTGCATTACTAATATCGTGAATCCGCTTGGTGAGATGGGAGCGTGGGGGGGCAGGACGTACGGTTGAATTATGGAGAAATTAATGGCGGCGTGACAAATATGAAGAAATAACATCCGACGCAGAAATAGACGTCGAGAGGTAAACGTTTCTCCGCGAAATGCTCGCGTTTCCGACGCTCATTTTTAACGCTAAAATACGGCGCCATTCGCGCACGAGTTTTAAACACAACGTCTCTGTTGACGAACTCGTCAGTTGGAGCATTTGTCGCGTTTTGAACGGACATTCAAATAAGAGCTACTAATGGAAGCTTTATGGAGTCAGACAAATTAAGAATAGCGATACTCAATTGATCCTCAATTGATTAATTAACACTTTTTCAATCATATTGAATAATTTGAGAAAAGGATTCGTTAAAGGAGGATCCATATTCATACGTAATAAATTTGAAAGCATAAATTGAGCCAGCTAGTTATTTTTAATTTCGTAATAAATACTGAACGGAAAGAAAATCTATGGTTAATTCTATCAACGTTTAATCATTTTCGGCTGACAAGAACCGGATCGTCTGGTCAAAGACATACGGCGCTGTGGAATGATTGTCATTAACGAATTCTTTGTTTCACGACGTCAATCTTGTTAATCCGGATTAGCAACGCGTGCACCCTTGTACAACCTGTTCCGAGGCGTTCGTAGGGGCGAAAGTTACTTTCGCTTTACACGGTTTTTATCACCGAGAACCTTCTTAACTCGAGGGTGAGCGAGAAGCCGGTTAAACAATCGGTCTTAAGGGGTCGTTTACTAGACGTCGAAAGCAGACTCGGATCGTTCGCCTAGCTGAACTCTGCTGTTCACCCCAGTTCGTTTATCCCTACCCCTACGTGAGCCTTTTTTTCTTTTTTAAGCAGACAAGGTCATTGGTATTTCCAACGAGCAATTTAATCAGGAAATTTAAGGGTTTCCTTGCGACGGCTACGTTTGTCACTATCTTCCCTTCGGCAGTGCTCGTTTTACTAAATTTAAATTGCCGCGCGAGCAAATGGGTCCGGGTATTTTGATTGCTTCGTCGACGTGCATTATTTTAGACAGAACCAAAGCGTATCCGCCATTAACGTAGATCGCCGTTAAGCGTTTGGCCAGGCACGTTTTTAACTTACGCTCATCGCAGAAGGCACCCTTCCAGCCAGGATTACAAACACAGGATCCCCTAACGCACTGTCCGTGTTGATTGCAATCAGGAACTTGGCAGTCTCCTAATGGTATATCGCATTCGGCACCTTTCCAGCCGTCTTCGCAGTGGCACATACCGCCACCATATTGTCCGTGAGACGAGCACAGCACCGGGCACACGCTCTTACTGCAATCGGCTCCCTGAAATTTTCATTGGTACTTCTATTATCTCCCGTTCCCTCGTCCCGTCATAAAGATGATCGACGAGCGTCGTTAGCGATACGATTTCGCGATCTAATCACGCCGGTAATGTTTTCTGGATCGTTATGTGAAACAGGTACATAGAGAAATTGTGGTGATTTGATGCAATTCAGGATTTATTACGCGTCCGAATTATGATGTCAATGATATATAAAATGTTTATGAAAAGTTGTGGTTGACCATAAATTTCTTTCTTTGTAGCTTCACGTTTTAGTTATTTTGGATTTTTTTGCTTCCCATTTTTCGGGACCAGGGCAAATATTACGATTTGATTCCGATGTTTAAATTATTAACGCGTATGCTTGAAGATACGCTACAATTTAGTGTAATAAGTGTACGTTGAATGAAAACGTTTCGATCGTCGTTCGCAAAATATTAATCCGTAGCTGCGTGGATGGAAACGGCGGAATTGTGCTAGTAATTTATTGTATTAATTCCGCTGTTTACGGTTTAACAATCAATTAACGTAACATCAGCGTAAGTGTGGCCGTATATTAGTCTGCCTAAACCGTATATTCTACCTGTCCACTTGATCCCGATTAAAGTGACCCCGCCTTGCTTGTTATATAACAGGTATTTCACCTCATCAGTGGAGAACTAACGAGGGGAGTGGCCGTCACGCTTAGGTCAACGATTCGAATCAAATTCAGCACATTGTGAGTACACACTATAATATTGTATAACAATGTATATGATTATGGAATAATATCGCAAAAAGTTCCTTGAGAAAATTTAATCTCAGGTTGCTTTCGTCGGCAAGCAATTTTTGTCATACAACTGATATTCAGCGAAATATCAAAGTTTCAGCAAGAAATGTATTTCTAATTTAATTGGTTGGAGCAGTTACAAATATCGATATTACAGTGTTCCGTGCCACTGACCAATTACTACAAATACTAGTAGTGTTGCATCGTTTCCTTTCTTACAATTTCTGCCAATCTGAACCCCTTTCTCATCGAAGTAACTTCTCGTATGGAATGCTCTTAGTAATTGTGCATTAATTCTATACATAACAATTACGCATATCCGTTTAGCAAATTTTAACAACTAATTCCCTTAGCCAATAGAACCCCGGAAAGCAATTGGCCACCAGATCCACGAAACCCTGTGACGAAGTTTCCCATGTGACGGTACAAAGCTTTCGAAAAGTTCAAAGGAGCTGCAAATACCCCCCAATAACATTAGCTTAAGCAAGTCTGCTCCCAAAATGTATTCGGCACAACACCAAAAGCCTTCT
The DNA here is from genome assembly GCA_963969485.1 of Nomada goodeniana. Classification (NCBI taxonomy): domain Eukaryota; kingdom Metazoa; phylum Arthropoda; class Insecta; order Hymenoptera; family Apidae; genus Nomada; species Nomada goodeniana. The sequence continues at coordinate 27,539,788 of OZ018299.1, read as the reverse complement.
CCGCTCCATTATACCACCACGCAACTTTATATCTCAATGAAATCCCATTTTCGCTGAAAACTTCATCGTAACCTCAACAACATCGTCGCTTCGACGACACCTACGGCGAATACGCCCTTAACATCTATCCCGACGCCTTATCCGGCCGCCCCTACAAGAAAATCCAAGGATACGCACCTGATACCCATCGATGCAGTCGCACTTCCCGAGATAACACGATCCCCTGCCGGAACAGTCGTTGGGGCAAGTCGTCGATACGCCCTCAGCTTCGGTGACGACAAGAGTGACCTTGTACGGCTGCAGCTCGTCGTTGTACACCGAAATGAACCAACGTCCAGTGTCCAAATATTGCAACAAGCTGACGTTCACCATCTGCTCAATGATCGACCGTTTGATTAGCACATGATGGTGCGTCCGATTGTCGTCAGATCCGGCCTCCTGTGTCGCCGTTTTCATAAAACTGACCGCCTCGGAGCTCGTGTCGCGTTTCAATCTATGATCGACCCTGCCCCCCTTCACAAATTCAACGAAATCGTACTGGGTGACACTTGGCGCGACGTTTCGCCTCCCGTAGACGGCGAAGTTCGCGCCCCAGGGCAGAGTGAGGTTCAGACGTATGAAGGCCGGCTGCTTGTTGCGAAATTCGGTGTTCCAGAAATGATAAGGGGTTATCACGGCGGAATGCGCGACGTTGTACGCCTGCAATTCGAGGACCGCCGGCCATTGCTGGGCGGATTGCTGGATCTGGGGATCGCTTTGCTGGTCCCCGGCGCTGTCCGCTGCGCTCGAGTGTTCCGCCGTGCTTGTTGGTAACGATTCTGGAACGGAATAGATTTGATTATGCTTGATGCGTTCGCCGAGCGATATTAATAGACTTGATGCGGAGAAACTTCTTGTTTGCGACAATGGGAACGCGAAGTGGTGATGGTTTCGATGCTTCGACTTTGTATATTTGTAATTGAGATCGTTCCCTACGGATTTTAATCAGGGGGGATATAGTTTTAAGTTAATGCTTGTTCGGAAATTCGTGTTTCTTGCTTCAAAAATTCAAGTAAAATTTTTAGAAATTTGGCTTCGCTTCCGATCTGGAATTTCAGATTATTTACAGTGCGGAAATTCAATGAAAATAGTGCGTGTACTCGAATCAATGTAATTAGTTTTCCTTTTTAACGCGACCCAAGGAAAAATTAAGTCCAGCGAAAGCTGTGCATTTTTCAATTTGTATAGTTATCGGAGACAAATCAGATGTTAAACGATGCGCGAATTAATTTCGTTCTACGAGATAATCCCAAAAATCGGCCCGAAATTTTATCGGCTCGCGTAAATGTTTTTAACGCCGTCGTATTTCCTGTCAACTCGAGCTTCGACGTGGACAGCGGGGAAATCTAAAATTCTCTGACCGTGTCGCTCTCGATTAAATGCGTTCTGATATAGCCCAGCGTACCGATGACCTGTGACATTTTTCAAAATCACAACGTTCATTGAATGAAGAAACGACACCATGCCAAATTTTTATAATAAACTACTTGAATCGACACTGCAATTCAATTGTTGTTCAACATGCCAAATTACTTTCTCGAGTATATTTTAATTCTTCCGTCAAATCGATAGTGAAATACTGGAGACGTTGTTCCTTTGCACGCCTTTCTGTACGTACAATATATTGTTGTAGAACACGTCCAGGTCAGTGGAATGTCGTTTAAAGATGTCGAGAAAGAGTTACACGTATTTGTACACACGAGGTTTACTCAATCGAATAACACTGTTCCGTTTAATGTTCTCAAATCGTCGCGAACTTAATTGTTCCCTATCTAAAAGGCAAACAACGCCCCTCCAAACAATTAACACGGTTCACCAGAGATACAACAATTTCTTACTCCGGTTCCGATCGTCGCTAACGCGGCGCCGTTCGCGGGGCTTCGAATTTCCGATCGATTTCAATCGTTTAATGGAAAACGATTATTAGACTATTTAGTTTCACGGTCTTACGACAAATGTTTCAACGATGCGACTCGGCGAACGGCACATACTACGTAGCTGCACATCGAAACCGACATTATTCTCGGCACGGGCTTTGTATATGGTTATATTCAGGACGACCGATATCAGGCCGGAGGAAGCCATTCGAACGTGGCAGACGCCCCCCAAAAGCAATTACCGTGAGACGTCGTGTGCCGGAGTATTTACATCATGCATAGTGGATGCAAATTGATACCGCTCGATATTTACCTTCGGTAGGTATTTGCGTTGATATCGGGTCGTGAACATGCGCGTTCTCATGAGTGACAGCCTTCACGTCTTGGACCACAACGCATTTCGTGCTGTCTATCGGCCGCATGGAGCTCACTGCTGAAAAGAAAACAGAGTTTTCTCTTTAAAGAACGAAACAGTTCACTGCGTCAGACATGAGTACAGCAATAGTCGATGGTAAGCCGGTGGTCATTACCCGCTACGAGTTCAATCAGTTTCGTATATATTATTCTTAACGGGTCGAACGCGGGGTATATCGGATGCGTATATCGTTTTAAGCAATACGATTTCTGCAAAACAACGCTGGATCTAGTATGCGCATTATGCAGATGACAGTGGTGGAATGGAAATTAAATAGGAATATGGCGCTATTGTTCTGTCTTATCGAAAGTCATAAATCCCACAGCAATGCCCGCACGATGTTTAATCAATTCGAAGCGGGGAATCTGAAAATCGTAATTTTGGTTGCTAAGTGTGTAACTGCATGGTCGTATAAGGTGTTATACGACAAAAAATTAAAGTTTCGCAGAAAGAAATAATTTACGTGGATTGTGTAGCTATGCGAAGAAATTTTGCCAACCTATCCGTATTCGCATATTCCAAATATTCTCATGTAATATCAGAGCCAACCATATAATTTATTCACGCGTACGATACTAAAACGATCCAAATATTGCGTTTTCAAACTTATCATTATCTTAAAACAGAAATATCACTCGTCCCAATAATAATAATAATGATATCCCAAATATATAATTGTATAATATATTTGTTCTCTATCAGTCGGAATCACAGTTCATCGAATACACATACGTACATACAGCTACATATTTTACGCGTCACGTATTGCTTACATAAATGGAACATATTTTCCAGTCAATCGTGAAACACCAACTTTATATTCCGTGTCATCTCGAACATAGTCTGTGTTTGCAAGAAAATCGGGCGCACGTGCGAACATCTGCGCCACTCTCCCTCAGCGATATTAGTGTATATCGTAAGATATTTTAACGGTGCCATCGTTGGGCAGCCTTCTTTATACACGGACCCATACACGTATTAAGCAGTACTGTATGTCCGTGCACAAAAGACGCACGCAATCAGCCTGTTATATTCTTAATGTAGGTGGCCGCCACTTCAGACAAAATAGGACCGTAACGCGACTCCTTTATTGCGCTAGGAATCAAGAAGGGGGGCTTTGGTCGAACGTCCCGCAGCGCCCGAATGGCTTCATAAATTCGAACAATCGCGTTCGAATTACGACGGAATACTAGATATTCCCGTCGCGACCTTTCCCGGGAAATTTTCAAGACAGCAGTATGAATGACAAAGGCCGCGCGCGCCTCTATTTCTACGCGTAATGCTCGCTTCATACGAGGAAGATGGTTATTAGCGAACGTGGGAATATACTTTTTTTGGTTTTGTCTTATTGTGGGAGCACAGTTTAGAACAGTTTAGATAGCCTGGACATGGTATGCTGTGAAGTTCCCTCATTTCTGTTCCGTCAAGTTACTCGTTAAGTTTATCTTTGCCTTTCAATTATATTTTTTATTGTTACCATAATTCGACGGGAAACATAATCTTTCGTTAAAAATACAATGGGAAGCATTGCTTTCGGCACTATGGCAAAAATCGTATTTGAACGTTGAATACTATGATGGCTTGATATTTAATATTATATATGATTGTATCCGAAATGTTCCATTCAGTGGCATTATAATCTGTGTTATGCAACAGTAGTCGTTTCTTTGGTAAATATTATAAATAGCTCCACGGCTTGCTACATCCTTGTTTCTCCTTTGGATTCAGGATTCGATTATGGCCTCGTTTTAAAATTGAACATCTATACGAATCGTCCTCGTTCACAATTCTAAAACCGAGTGGCGAAAATCGGGAATGATGGCAACAGCGATAAAACTCACGAATATAGTTATATCATCGGATTTTTTGCTATAAAGCAGATGTTATATACGTACGTATATACACGCGGAGATATTTATAGCAGAAGCTTCACTATAAAACACGATTGTATATGCCCGATTGCAAACTAACCATAAAACCCTGTTACATATAAATGCACGGTTTGAAATATTCTGTCAGATACATTTTCTACACAATTTTATATTCAAAGTCGTACTCTGAATCATTGTGGTTCGTACGCAACGCAACTTTCTTAATTAAGAATTCCAATTTCTAAAGCATAAGTGCTATATCATCTAAGCAGCGGCGGTGGCCCGTTTTACCAATTAGGAAATTGAATAGAAGGATACTCGCTTAATGAGTAAAATGGCACTGTGTTACAATTGCCCTAATACACTATATATATTATACGACCGTCTTTTTTTTTATAGCAAAGTTTCACAAATACTACATCTAAAAAACCGAGGTTGATTCTATGTACAAGGCGACGTGAATGGGTTGTAAAAAAAAGTGGGCCACTGCATGGTCTTTCACGATAAACGTGACCCACATGTTTATAAACAAAATTCTATCTTGACATTGCATGCAAGAAGAAACTTTAATATGAAAGTAAGAAATTTTAGTGCGAAAAGTTAACAGTATTGCATTACATATCAATATAGCAATAATAACTAACTTATATTGTACATTCACATGTAGAATTATTTATATTACACATTTATTATGTGTAATTTGATAATGCCACGCATGACAACAGCGGTAGTTACCGTCGACGTAATATTTGGTAATACTACTTGCTGGGGCAAATTTAATTATATTGTTTGCTGCGGTTTATATTGGCTATTATATATTAATATTATTAAGATAGAATAATACAATATATAGATGTTACATAATAGTACCACTAACAGACTTTCATATTCTATATTAATACTATTTAGAGTCTGCCGCACGGTGCGCCTATGCTACTTGGAGCCAGCCATATTGGATACCAACTACTCGCTCGCGTTTTCTTTTTCAGTTCTATTACAATATTAGAACCGCAGAGTAATTAATTGTTACAGTAATTAATTGTCTGCAAAATTTGCAACTTTAGTCTTGTTTAATCGGTGTCATAAAAAATTAAACCCAGTTAACCTTACACTTTGTTGTATATCAGAGAATCTGTTTATTTCTGAGTCTCGTGAAGGACCAATGCCTTAAAAAGTATTGCTAAGCCGATCCGTAATGCAGATGTTATCATATTCCTACTTTTTGAAGCTTTCACGGCTTTCATCGAAAGTCTCGCAACCGAATTTAAATTTCCAAGTGTACATCTTTATAAATATCAATCGGGTAATACGGGAGCAAATCGGTCGAATTCAAAAGGTCGCCATGAATCCCATGATAAAATCCTTATCCGCGTCCGGGAATTATCGCTGCTGAATTAATTATCTGTCCCGGTGGCCACGTCTGCCAGCGGGGAATTAATTACACGGGTTAACGAGATTTTTAAAAAGCGAACAACTCCCGCCCGCCGCTCTATTCCATGCAATACAACATGTCTAACCATCTCTTGGCTTATTAACGCGACTCGTTGCTCTTGCTCCCTCGGCTAATTGAATTCGCACATTACAGCCACTCGAGCGAGTCCACAAATACAGAATCGCATATTGGCCATCAATACTTTAAGTGTTCATCCATGTTTTCTCCCCTTTCTTTTATTTCCGACTTTTTTTAAACCTTTTTTCCAGCGCAGCCCCCTGATTTATTACCTGCCCTTTATTGCGCGCGCAATAACGTTCGCGTATGGGGTCACATAGTCTGCAGAAGCGAGGAACCGTCCAGCCGACGTCACCAACGAGAAAAACGGTAATTTGTGTGTCGGGTAATATTTTCTTTTCTGTGTCATCCAGCCGAATTCATAGGCTGGCAAATAGAATTCCAACGCTCCTGTTCCATTAGAGGAACGACGATTGATATGTATATTTGTCTGGCTGCCCTTTGATTGCGATCTGTTAACGAATCTGTCTGTATTGAGGAGAAATTGAAGGCTCTTGTTGGCTGCAATAATTGTTTCCTTCGCTCGAAATATCTGCTTTTCAGGAGGGGGTCGGTTTTTTCAATACCCATTTTACGTTATCGCAGAATTTTTATATTTAAAATGTATCACACCTGTGCACTCGCGGGTTTGATGTAATATTTACTGAAGGTTTTATATTTTTGACACCGGTCACCATTACAATCGATACTCCCGCTATCAATGAAATATTGACTAAGAAAAAATAAATAAAATGCGAATGTTATACTACGTCGTATGATTAAATATTAGTAGACAATGAATGAACAAATACAGGTTCCCCATAAAATTTTCTCAGACATTCGAAGTTAATTCTTGATTAAAATCAATTTACTCACTTCTGTTTACCAAAAAATGCTATTTGCCAGTCACGATAATTTCGTAAAGGGCGGTTAAACAAAGAACTACCAATCTCCATTAACCTCCCCCTTATTTCTATCAATCTCATTGCAAACACTGCCAGCAATGCAGTTTTCCTCGCACGCATAATGAAAGGAAAAAGAAACGAATCAGATCGAGCGTGCAACTCCAATTACTGTCGTCGGCCCTTTGATTCCGCGTGTCAGCCATGACTGGCAAATTACCGTGCGCAGGTAGAAAAGTTCACGCGAGCTACTTCTACATATATAATAGACGAGCGCAAGCACTTGTACGATGTGTGCAGAAGTATACTGTGTAGTCGTTGAATCAACCAAGAGACACATAGATAACGTTTCCATACGAAATAGCAATTTTGCTCATCGAAACGAAATTAAAAAGCTCGGTGACTGGACAGTGTCGTATCAATAGGCAATGGGTTTTCCGCAAATATCTCTGCAGTACGCTGTATTTCTATGCAGGCTATACCAAAATCGACTGACTCGGATCACAGATACATAACTTGTTACGAATAATTAGCGACGAACAAATGTCCCTGCAGAATCAAACGTTGCCCACTGTGAAACTATCGTTAGAAATTGAGTTGCAGCGAACTGTGAATGACCTTATTTCGCGAGCATCAGAAAGGACCGTGGGATTCGCTTTCGTTCTCGTTTCGCGTCGATCGCCAATCGTTTGCTCCTCTCTGTGTGCACGTAAAGAGAGAGAGAGAGAGAGAGTGTGTGTGTGTGTGTGTGTGTGTGTGTGTGTGTATGCGCAATGGGTGCCGTACAATGTTCTATTTCCCGCGTACACAGTTGCGAACGGAAGCCTGGCTCACTTCCCGAATTTCAAAATCGTTCGTTCTACGTGTTTTCAGGTTAAACCCGGTGCATGCAGGGAAACATTTGAAGGGTTCTATTGCACTGCACCACAAGTAAATTGAAGCTCGTGGTACCGGGGCTGCGAACAAGTTTTTCGACTTGGAAAATTAGTTCCGGATCTCACTGTGGACCGTTTGCTGGTGGGATTTCAAAAGCTATGTAACTCTTTAGTGTCCTCCCTAGGAAGCAATTTCGAATAGATTATGATGCAATAAAATGTTATATTCGGCGAGGACAGTAGTTATTATATTCAACAGTACGATTTGTCACTGATCGAGGGGTACGGAAAACTGCAACAATCATTTAAAAGCAGCGTTCACTGCGCAAACCTTTGATTTAACTTGATTTGTCAAACTGTTCTTCAATCGCCCATCTATCCAAACTTAAGAAAAGAGAATTCCAATGCTGATCTATTACTTAGCTAATAATATACCAATGTTACAAAAAAGCATCACAAATTTTAATTCAATATATCTACGTTAGCGATCAATGTTCAGCGGTGCCATCACTAGCACACACTTCCTAATTCAATATATCTGTCGATCCGCCAAACTTAAAATTGCTCCAACTTTTTCACAGTCTAATATTTTCCAGATTTTACATGCTTACACGAATGCATCAAGCGACAAATATAGTATTACAATTCTCCCAGAAGAGAATGCTATACCGGTTAACAGAGATAGCGAACTTTCATCATCAAAATCGCCGGAAATTTGAAATCGGCTAAAAGATGAAACGCCCCGTCCCAATCTTTTCTAGCATCTTGGTTCACCCTTTGATTCGAGACAAGTTAAAGGTGAAGTCGACTGGGAACGACAGGCAACTCGATCGACGAGAGCAAGGGAACAACTTTTTCAATTATATTCCCGCGGATCGATAGAGCGATTCATTCCCGAGAATGATTCCCGGATAATCGAAGGATTATCCGCTCTCCCACGCCGACCTTATACTTCCGCTTTCTTTCCGCCCGTTATAATGAAATGTTTACCATCGATCCGTCCATTGTTCCTTCTAATCCACTGATACCGGTGGGGAATTTAATACCCTTTTTTTCGCCAATACTTCAAATAAATCAAGATTAGTTTTCTTGGACTCGATTTACCTTGAAACTAAAATAGCCGTGCAGGTTTACAAAAATAGATTCAAGACTTGACTAGGATTAACTTAAAGGCGACTGCAGGACCTTTGCAGTCCTTTATATTTTTTTTATGATATTGCCAAATTAATAGTAACGACACGTACACTTGAATATTATTAAGCAATATTTTACACGAAATTCTAAGAACGAGTTTTCTAAAAACAAGTTGCTGGTACTATGCCGTAGAACAATGTTTACTACTTTTAATACACTGCAAAAAGTAATATCTCCATTTCGCTGATGCTGAAACCTTATTAGGAAATTCTTACAGTTACTAAATTCTTTCGAGGTTTAAACGCCAGCAGCACCGCGGTGTAGTTTGCTAAAAGTAAACTTTACCGTTGCATCCAACTAATTGATCTCGAAAGGCTTTCCATTCTTTTCTCGTCCACGAGCGATCATTTCGAGTTGCAGTTTGCGATTTAATTTTCAGACATTCTGTTGGGACAACGATATGGGAGTTATTTCTAATTTATTGAATTAAAAGTTATACGGAGTGGCGTTTAATTGCCCGTTAATACTTTAGGAGGATAAACCTGGAGCGGGCAATCGGGTAAAAATGGCATATAAATATTAACTGGTTTCCAGATCTTTTTTTTTCACGTCTAATGAAGCAACGCAAATATTGCGAACATTCACGTATCGTTACATTATTTAACAAGTAATTTGTTGACGAAAAATTTCGGGGAGTATTTACAATTATTCTTGAATATTTATAAATGTATAAAATTGTCAAGGGTGTTTTGTATTTTCGACGAGAATATTTGATAAGGGATATAACCAACAGACGATGCATAGTTATTTCGCTAGAATTGATCAAATTTGCTATTTACTTATTGATTTATATCAAGACTTGGCATATGACATAATTATCAGCAAACAGTGCAACTAGGAGGGGAAACGAAAAGAAACGAAAAGTGATAGTATGAAAGTGAATGATACGAAAAAAACAAATATTAAACAGACCCCACAGAATTGTGTTACAAGCACATTCTTTACACCGACTACGCTTATATTTGTTACTCCCAATATTAAAGGCCACAAAGATACATTCGTATTTATTATAGCCGAAATAAATAGTCCAACGCCACAAAGCGTGTAGCAAGTATTATCTATAACATTAAATTATTTCTTGGGTTACTTCTGCATCGTCCCATTTTCTCCTTTTCAAATCTTCGCTCGTTATATCTCGTAAATCCCTCCCCGCAATTCCATCCTGATAAACCATCGTTCGAGACCAACTTCCGTAACATTTTACGTTTAAACTTCACGTACCGTCGCAGCGATAACTCGAGTTAGTCGTGCAGAAATCAAAACATCCGCGTTCGACGTTCGAAAAATGGCGGCGGCCACGAGGGTGATTCGTTACCTCCTCAACCGCCGTGTCTTCCTCGAAACGCCTCAATTCATTGCCAACGGTTCCGCAGTAAGAAAACGGGAACAAAAATTCGTTCTCTATTATTAATAGCCGGCAATTTCGGCGGCCATGGCATCAACAACAAATACGCCGAGCACGACGAGGTAACGAGGGCGATATTTAAAGCGTCGCGAAAAACCGAGCTTGTTCCGATCGATAACCTTCCTCCTCCGCTTTACCCCTTTCCAACCCTCTGTCGTTACTCGTCCGCGGAAATTACACCGAGAAAGAGAAGTGGAGGAGAACGGTTGAAGACGAAACTGGAATCCGGGAAAGATTTTCAGCCGTCCTGACGGACGCCTGCCGCGTAAATTGAATTACCGAAAAGCAAAAGCTCCTGCACGCGGTGAATTTTTGTCTCGCTGCTGGAACTGAGAATTTAGATGTTGCAAACGCGATTTTTTATATTGCTTGAATGATATCGGGGAATTTTACTGGTTGAAAAGTGTGCTTTCTTTCTCGATCGATGCAGGTGGGCCTTTTTTCCGTGAGAGATTTGGAGGTTTGGAGGTTTGGAAAACGTCTTGTTCGAAAAATGAGAAATATTGTATGTATAGCTAAGTATACATATGAATACGTTTTTATTATTCGATTTGGAGTAAATGGATTCTGCAGTACAATTATGGGTACAGCAATTCTGCTATCATTCTTCATTTAAACAATAATAATCGTAATAATGGTCTTAGAATCAAACACGGTTCTTGATATTCGTCGAGACGAATGCAAGTCGCAGTTTCTAATGATAAAGAATATATTGAAGAATTCTCGAGAGATTCAGACAATTATTTATTCCACGACACAGCAAATAACAAACAAAAAGTTTCACTACCAAGAATATCGTTTCGGAATAATTAACCTTGAATTAATTACACGGGGTTAGTTAATGATTCGCTGACTTTAAATATAGCTGAGAATCTCCTTAAAAATCGCAACAAAATTTTCAACAAAAGTGCGACACTGGCTATTATGAGCGAGCTTGAATTGTCGAGACAAACGAAGAGAAACACAAAGCACAGGGAAAGAAAGAGAGTGAGGGAGGCGTGGGTGTGGAGGACGGTAGTTTGGATGCAGTAGCAAACAGGCAGATTGGATTCCCGACTCGATTTACCGGAATGCAGAAATAACAGCTGGCGAGGTCTCCTCGAGGCCCGATCCGGCTTTGCAATCTTCTCCGCTTTTCTTCCTTCCGCTTTTCAGACACACGAGAGAAAGGGACACGGGGGCGGCGGAGGAAGAAGAATGCAGACGGCGGATTCGAGGGACAGTTCAGTAAGGGTGACTCTAGAATGTTATATATATATATCGCTCGGGAAAGTCTATGTGCATCCATCCGATATGTTATCCATAGGAAACGGCTTGAGTTCGCGAAACAATTTGTACAAAGAGACGTCGAGGTTTGGAGAACGATGATATTCGTGGATGAAAATGGATTTAGTATTTTTGTAGCTGCTGCTGCTGGATGTATGCTGCTGGATGAATTTGGTGTGTCGTGGATTAAGAGTGCATTGAACCCCCTGGGTTGGCAAGCACTGTATTTAAGAAACTAATGGTTGGCAAGATTTTATTAATTTCTTATTATCACGACACAGTTTGGCATATTTGTTAGTACAGAAACGGATAAGTCGAATTTATTTATGTATGCTTTATTAACCGTGGAGGTATACGTCAGTGTAGCATGAACTTTAATCATAATTAGATTCTATCGTGGAAATTGTGGTTTCAATCCCAGTTATATCTTTTATATATTTTAAACAATTAGAAGCTGTGATAATACGTAATTGTTAAATTGTAAAGGGTTTAGTAAATAAGGGCGGCAAGACGAGCAGTAAAGTTCTACAGTAGAACGTAAGTAGAAAAGGCGCCCGATGGTCAGACCGTTGGAGCGCGTGGGGAAGTAGAGGGCGCTGGCAATGTTCAGACACTTTCTTCGGTAGAAATATACAGTAATGATCGGAACGGTTATACGTATCAACGAAGCAGAATTACATTGAACTTTCTTTCGAATTATTCTCATTAAACATTTTGTTATAAAAATTGATAAATTTCCATTGAACTTTATATACTAAGTGTGTGGATTTCAAAATACAAATGGTTAAGGTAAATTAAAGCTAGTAGATGGATTTGAATACGTTCGACGTACCATTTCAGAACCGTTTCTATATCGTTCTAGCGTAGCAGTTGCAAAATCTACAATAAACAAGTTCGTCTGGAAAGGGAAAGGAGCAAAACACTATCTACACTGAACGCTCTAGATTTCACGTGTACAGAGGAACCCCATGGGGCGTTTCTCTTCGAAGTAATACCCATGGTGGAATAGGGGGATTTTCCTTAAATCGATCTCATAAGCTCCCGAAGATCCTAAATTTATTGTTAGTAAAACCTTGTACGAATAGTCCATGTGTTTCAAACTTAGGGCAATGTTGTCAGAAGCCTTATTAGTCCATCGAGAGATGCCGCTGCAATGCACTACCTTATCGGTGTCCATTAAATATTTTCTACTAACATTAACAAATAATTCTATTGCTTAATCAAACAAGGGTTTAGTTGCCTTATGCATTTTAAATATTTTTACGTCCACGTTGTTGTCGTTAAATTTTTTAACTCAACGACCACTGCAAGTAATTTCAAATAATTGAAATTGACGGTGTACAGTTGCTGGTGTATCGAAAATGCCAAAAGCATTACATAGTTACACTCTGCGTAACGTTTCGACCACTTCCTCGCTGTATGGGTTTTTCATTTTAAAAATGTTTCCCGTTTAAAAAATATTTCACTGGAACATAACTATCAAAATCCAACCTCGCTCAATAATATCGAAGGGAAACAGTGCAACATCATTTTAACCAACGAAACTCCAAGCAATAACCAGGATAAGATGCCAAAAGACAAACGCTCCTTTCCCAATATCCCGGTACGTCAAAATCGAAGCAATATCTATTGCGTTTCTCCGACGATCGATTTCCCCTAAACCTTCCAGCAGCCCCTTTATGTATACACTCTCCTCAGTGAGCGACCAGTCAAAGCATAGCGTGTCTCGAGGCCCGATCATTATTGGCCGGAAAGACGGACCACGATGTCGAAGCGGTACACAGCCATCGGCCAGTAATATTTTTACCTCTCCCCCAACCGGATGGAGGTAAACGCCGCTCTCTACTAAATGAACCATTGCGCTAGTAACGTTTACCAGGCGGCTCCGTGCGCTTCCTATCGAAGATCCGGACTTCCGTCGTTAAACGGTATTTAATTTACTGGTTCATAGGCCGCAGTAGAATGTCCACGTTCATCGACAGACTTATCTTCCCTTCCCTTCCTGGCTGTTCGATGTCGTTTTCTATTATTATGGCTGCTTTCCATCTCGAGTTTATGGGACCAGTGTTCACAAGATGTGGATCGCGATCGCCAAGGGGGTTGTGAAGGGGATGATTGGGGGGGGGGGGGTCGCCGCAGTTGTTTCTACTTGACGATTTTTAAATAAGACAACTTAATACGTTAACGATTTGCTGTTGAGAAGTGACTCTTACTCGTCCACGTGATTTAATGTGCAAATTCAAGTGCATGCAATAAGTATGCAGTGGCCCACAGTGATAATATCGTGTAGGTCGTGTCGTCAAAAGTATTGACGCGGTGCAATTACAAGATAAGGAATTTGTTGAAATTTTCTCGAGCGTAATAATTTGTTCAATAACGTTGAACTGGAAATTCATTTCAATCGAGGCAAAAGGAAAGAACAGAAATATTACTGCAAATTGCTACCGCCAAAAAAAGAAAGAAAGATGTACAGAGCAAGATCTTCAATATCCCATAAGTTAATGAAACACATTTTATACATTTTCTCGCGAAAAATTCCATATCGTCGACGAAAGAAAAGAAGAAACAGTCTACTGTCCGATATAAAGAAACATTTCCTCCCGCCAACTAAACAACCGGACTTCGATGAAATATTTCATTGGCGGGTTGCCAGCGGCGTTATTGAATGATTCAAATATATTTACTTAAATATGGCCGTGTTTTATTGAAATATTATGCTAATTGAGAAATCTGGACGCGACAGAAGTTCAGCGAACATATTTCGCGGTGCCCGGAGGAACGGAGCAGAAAGGCACGGTTAAAAAGCAGGAAGCGCGGTGAAATATTTCGATCCCTATGCGTGTTGCGCTGACGCTGCCATGTGACCGATATAGGGGAACGGGTGAAATACTGGATGAATTTTAATTTCAGCTCCATTACCGGTCGTTCATAAAACGCCGCCCATGTCGTTGTTCAACAGCGCGTGCAAATCAGAAGAGGGAACGCTTTCATCCTGATTGATCTTCATTGGGATAATAAACCGTGAAAAATTCGTGTTAACGAAAGCTGCCTGGCAAATCTCTTACACGGCGCGGTGAGTCAGGTGACGGTACGAAAAAGTGCAGGTAAGGAACTAATAACGTGGAATAAGATTTTCAGATTAAACTTTTTTCAGCCTTGCAATAATGGTGTCTCGACTCGAGCGACGCAGTTCGATAGCGCTGGTAGTTATTATGATAGAAGTTACGGTTAACTGTAAACATATTTTAGTAATAATGGTAACGAGGGAATTAAGAAACGAGATTTGCGTGGCGATTTAAAGGACTGTTAATTTCATATTCAAATATTGTTAATTGAACGTAAAATGAATTGCTACGCTGTAAAACAGGTATATGGGTTAGATTATACGGTGTTCTCAGTAAATTATTACATACTATGTATTACAAGTTATTATTTTCGCAAGGAATAATAAATTGTTTATTTTACAACGATAGAATAAACGTTGACGTAAATCAAATTCGGAATCAGAATTTCACAAGTTTGTTAGTTAGCCATCGTATCGAATTCCAATCATTTATTGTATCGAATTCTGTGCCCGGTCTATTGTTCGTTAGTAATTTTCATTTGATCCATCAAATGACGTCGTACTTTTAACCAATTGTTCGAGTTTTATTTCAAAAGGTCCATTGTTCAGTATCATTGATAATATATCTTTATACAATTTTGAATTGACACTTCTTATAAACAATGTATTGCTGTCATGGAAATTTCACACAACATTTTACACAGCGAGATATTAAAAGTACCGCGCGCTTCGAGATGAAACGGACGATTCTTTGCCTAAAGTAAAATATAATTTATACAGTGTAGCTAAATAATGTCTGTCGCTTGAAACTATTCTACTTGCTTCAACGTTCCAACGAATCCCCACGATAACAGTTGCACACAACATAATGAACGTTTCACAAATATTTATAAATCACTCGCGAGTAAAAATAAATGACCATTGCTCGCACGATTCCTTTGTTCGAAGAAAGGAAATTAATTCAGCACATGTTAGTCAACAAAGTATGAAATCTGATAAACAAATGAAGAATGGAGGGAAGCATTTAAAATGACATAAATCGCATAAATTCACGCATTTCCACCGAATATCCCGGTCGCGTTAACAAGGCTTTCGAACAATATCCTAAGAGCCGAGGGAAATTTCATTAAATCGAAATCGAATGAACGCGACAAACGTGGCGCTTCCGTTTGCAGACAGATTACATCGCGAGTTAGGCAAATCGAAGTTCCAGTGAATTTCGACGAAGCATCTCGTCTCCCTAACCGAATCTGCAACTTGATAATGAGTTATTGTAGCGCGAGTTGTGATTAACGGGCAGAAGGATTTTCCAGACGGAGCGGCGATAAATTTACGTCGCTCGGCGTAAATAAGAGACGGCCGATCGACAAAACCTACTCATACATAATAGATGAATTAACTGTATTTTGATTCCCGTGCAGACAGCCCTTTGATCGCCGTCCGTTTTCACGTGACCGCCGAACCGACCCGTCGAAATTTCTCAACTCACTCGTGCATCGATTCACCGCAAACCGAATTTGAGCCAGCTACCCCCCCCCCCCCCCGCCACCACGGTGCTTTGAATTTCTGAAAACCTGCGGTACTGATGCTGGCGAAGTGGAATCGAATGACGCGTTTCGAAACAACTACAGAGGAGTCGCGATACTCCTGGCATTTTTAAGCCTGTTAATGTTGAGGTCAGGGTGTTTGGTTAGATCGCGGGTTTAGTGTTACGTTCCTGGTTATTCGCGATTCATGATGTATTATACGGCTGGTATATAATATTCCTCTGATACAGATATATCATATACGAAGGCCTGAGACCTCTTTGATAAATGTAACCGAAAACAATGTATCTCCGTCGTTTATTCGAAATTGGTCCATTTATCCAACACAACATTGTCGCCCTGGAATTGAATATGTATGTACGGAACAAAATTCTCAACTCTCTACACTATTTTTACGCGAATGTACGGTCATTCTCGAATCAAGTATTACCGAATTGATTCTCGTCAGTGGAACCAAGGATTCGTTTCAAAAGTTAATCCGTTAACATCGAATACCGTTCGGTATGAAATTCTCGATTTTCCGTCGGTCCTACATTTCTAAATTTCCCTCGCTCCCAGTGTAAACAAAGTATGCGACACAAGAGTAGCCTATGCCCACTTTGCCGACCGAATATCCCACATTAATACATATTGCATTTACTTACTGGCGAAGTAAGCCAGCATCGCTGTCAGCGCAACAGCTAGGAGGATCAGCGCGATCGAGAAACACTTCCAGGAGCATCTGTGCTGGCACCGTTTGTCGATGTGAAAACGTGACGGCGAATACGGGGAATAATGCGGCACCGCTGCAGCCCGAAGTGGAAATCCTGGCATTACCATGGCTTGACCTTGTGCACCCACCGTGCCTGTACCACCATTTCCAGCGGCCGCCCCCAAACCACCACCGAGTGAGCCAACCGTCACCTGCTGCTGCGGCGGTGGAAGCCTGTAACATGAACAATAGAAAACGATCGTTATTACAGTGCATACGGGCCTTTCGAACGATGTTTTGTGCGCAATTAATAGGGCTGCCGAGTATAACAGATGGTTGATATTAATTGGTGCAAGTGGAAATCTATTTCCATCAATTCTTTCGCAAAGTTCGATGTAATAGCCGCTGCTGTTAATAAGTGGTTCGCAGGTATTACGGTAAATATGGTGAACCATGGTGTTTCGTAAGGAAGGAATACTTGCAGTAATCCCACGGACAACGCGGATTTTCTTTCTCAACATTTGTTTCGAACTATTCTGTTCAGGATATCTTCACGTATTTGTGTACCGTTTGTGCACCGTGTACACGCACATGCATTTAAATATATAAATTTGTGTATTTACTTTAGGGGTGTGTTTCCAGAACAGGGGTTTCCAGAACTACTCGGATTTCGCTGTACACGGCCGGTCGCCGGCCCTATTACTGCATTTGTAAATCTTTTGTTGAGTAGATAAGATCAGAACGATATATCGTTCTCTAATTACGAGATTGTTACCGGAATGCAATTGTCCACTAATTAAAATAAACCTTACACATTTATAGCCGTCGCGCGCCAGAGATTATTTCCATCAGATTTCTAAAACGCCCACTGGCTTAAGAGAACCGTCGCTGGAGCCGCTAGAACGGTCGCTATTTATGAAATGAAATTTCAAAGGAATCACCTACGGGCAGAACGGCCGGGTCAATATATCATTAATTTTTTCTATCGTCCTAGCAGAGACCGGAAGATTCCCGTGTTTGCCCCGCGCGGGATCATTAAGATGTCTCACCTTGCCCGGGCAGCGTATAACTTATTTACCAACGCTCGACAAATACCATAAATAATCACAGGCTCAGCTCCCGCCGTTTCCCGATCCTATAAACGTCCTCTCATATTTCCTACGGCCAGGAAGCAATCAGACACGATGCAAGGAGCGAAAACAAGTAGGGAGGGAGGTGGGAGGGCGGGGGTGGAGAAACGCGAACAACGATGCTGTAGGAGAATGGAGCGGAGAGAAAAAAAGAGAAAAGAAGGAAAGATCGCAGACCTAACGATAAAAGAAAGAGGCAAAGAAAATGGTCGCGCGTAATAAATACTGCGCTCGCTTTTTTTTTCCTTTCCGGGGATCATTAAATGGAGAACAAACGGCGGAAGAAAATTAATTTACTAAAAGTATCGGCGGTCTTGTCGCGGCTGGTAAAAAGCAACCGGCGAAAGAACCTTAATGGCGAAATAATGAAGATCTTAAAACTTGGACGCCGGCCAGTGGACCGTCTTATTCGATCTTCGAGTTGTCGTCTCGTCTGTGAATCCTCATTCCTCGGTATCCTATGGCGTTCGTCTCGTTGGTAGCCACGGTGTCCCTCGAGTAATTTATTGTAAAAAATACGCCGCTTAATAAAGTCGACAGCGGCGAGCGAGCGTTTTATCCTTATGAGATGTGACGTGTTCGGGGAACGGATATTTTTCCTCGCGGAAATGAATATATCGAATTCGGTCGAAAGCGGCGGTATTACTGTGCGAATATATTTGGATGTTTATGACTCACGCATCTACGAGAAACGAACGTTTCATTCTTCGATCGTGGCTCTATCGCGATTCAACTCTTTTCGATTCAGACGAGACTGGATTTTTATGCGTGGGCGCGCTGTTATATTTGTTAAAAAATCCTCGTACATTATCCGAGACGAACGAAGAAAGTATTTAGGGAGACTTTCGTGCCACTTCCGAGGAACGACACTCGCTCCATACAAATGACGAACGTGTGACACAATAACGAGTGACTATTACTCAAGACCAGAATACATGCAGCCCACGTTCGGCCGATATTATTGTGCTCAATGGTAAACTATCATAGTCGTTCTTTGCAGCCAGAGGATATTCAGTAATAACAGTAATTATTGGTCCCGCAATGAAAAGCTTGATAGATAGTGCATTTAACGTGTGCAACGTGTAACGACGGTAACTTTTCACGTCTAAAGTGGATTTGATGAGTGTAATCATTCCCGGTGTACACGTTAGCTATTCACGGTATTCACAGTGTACAATTCGTGACTATAACCACTGCCGGTGCGCGTTGCCTACTCAATGCACTACCACGATCACTTTGTATATACCCGATATGTGCCCTGTAATAGTTGATGGAATCTAATAGCAACTATATTCAGAAAATGTACACCAATTTATCAATTCATGCATAGGGCCGTGGCCCATTGTATCGCCATAACCATGCGCGCACGGCAAAAGCTCCGTGGTCGAAAACAATACAGTCGCATTTCATATGTAGAGTACACGGTGCATAGAATATACGAGTGGAATTACGTCGCATGGAATTAAAGGCGAGATATGTGTAGTCGGTCTACTTGGTACGTTAACATCCGTAGAACAATTAATAGACACCGTAATTTCTACGGTAAACGCCTAACGAAACGACGGATTAGCTGCTGCGATTTTCAACCCCCTTTTTTTTTTATTTCCCGATGCGAATAAACCGCTAAACTAAAAGTGTGCTGCATATCAGAAAGACATCATTTCGATCTGACGAGCAAGGAGGCACATGTTTAACTTGTTAAAAAAAAAAAACGAAGAAAAAAAGAGAACAATACATATTTTCTTTACCCCATACTATGTACCACCAGCCTTGGATCACTCACCAATTAGCCCTTGCGCGGTAATTTTCTCCCAACTTTTTGCAACACTGATCGCCACTTCCTTTATACGTTCTGTCGGACGACGGCACCGCGGGCGTCGAGTAAAGCAAAGGCCCACGCTCGTAGCTCAAACGCTTAATTGTCATCGGAAACGCAATTCCGTAACGCGCAGCACTAATCAACCCCCGCTGCGCGGATAAAGCTTTAATGAGATTGCGAACGTGGCACACAACGGGGTAGAGGGAAGGGCAGAAACATAGGTTGGGGTGGGACGGAGAGGGAGGAGGGGTGGGTGGAGGAGGAGCGGCGAATTTTCCCCGACAGTGACAAATAAATACAGCTTAGGTTAAGAACCTTCAGACAGCTGTACAGCCGTTTCACTACGGACAACCGGATTCCTGATTGCACGTAACGGACAAATGAAGCGAGGGGAGTAGCTGAAAACAAGATGAACGACTGCCGTGAAAAGGAAGAGAGAGAATCGCGAGCAAGGGAGAATAACGACGACGGTGGAAGCATGGCGGAAGAACGGAGTAAGCAGCAATTCGGCGCGTTAACGCCGTGGCCCCCCCTTCAAGCTGAGTTAATCCGTTTGCGAGAGTAAATCAGTTAGCTAAAATTGGGTTATATTTCCTAATCGATACGATGGATTACGTTATCCCGCTGGTACGTTCGATAGATCCTTGATCGCTGTGTGTACACCGTTCCTTTCGAAAGTTCTCGCCGTTACCGAAGTTTCATTTAGACTCCCCGGCAAATAGTTGCTAGTGTTATTAAGACGTCGTTATACCACCATTATAAACGCGGAGATGCAAAGCGTCTCCTTTTCTTGACACCGAAGATATTGAATATAAAGTTACGCCAATATCAATTACCACAGCCCTAATAAAATTTAAATTATATTATCAATTAGTAATACCACCCCCATAAACAAAATCGCCCCCAAAAAAGAAAGGACAGACCCGGTGAAGGTACGTCACGCGAGTTCACTGAAATGTTTCGGACGTGTCACCGGGGAGGTCCGGCGCGAACTGGTCCGAAGAAAATTCCCCAGCCAAGAAATTCCTCAACGCGTCGATAAGAATAAATAAAATTCTTGCATTCGCTACAAGATCCCCCGGCCGTCGGCGGTGTTCAAGGAATATTCTAATTCGAGGCACGTTTCGGGGACATTTCGGGTGCCTGTTCCACGACATCCGCATTTCCTCTTCCATCGTGTCCCGCTACGTGCTGCCAACCGTGCAACGTTCACGCTGGCTGTGCCCTCGCGAGCGCACTGTCTCTGCGACACCTATGCCGATTAAGTGAATTGACCGGCTCTGTCTGATATATTGGAAGTTAAAAGGGTAATTGCGGGTGGCGTTGTTGTCACATATTGAGTCGAGTGTTGTCTGAGTGGAAGATTGGACCGGTCTGAGGATAGGGCCGAGCGTGTGATCCAATTATGATGTAACGAACGCGACGTTACTCTCAGTGCACGCTCGATAACGAAACTCGGTATAGGTTTTGAACCGTGGTCGGACATCAAACGTTCTTTTCTGTCGGGGTCTGGCCACTTCGTTAAGATTCGTTTGGCAGCGTTGCTTCAACGATCGGCTCTGCGCTTGCTGGTACATTGAGAGTGGGGGTTGATCGAGAATCGTTTTCTTTGGCAAGGATTTAGGAGATATTGAACGGTTCGTATCATTTCGGATGTAGCCTATGCAACTACTATTCTATGTTACCAATGAATTATTTTTATTTTTTAAAACTATTTCAGAAGCCTTCTTTAATTGTTCGGATCTCAATTAATTTCTCTAAATAATGCATCACTCTCCTCGCCTAGCCGTGCCTGTGATGTAAAAATTCCCTCTGGATCGTCGCGCTAATTTTACTTCGAATAGACAAATTAATCTCATCCGAATACAGCAGGCCATTTCTCTGGCGACACTCTCGCGAAATTACAGTTACTCCACGGAATATTTCGTCGCACGTTCGAATGTAATCGCGAGGCGGCGCGTGGAAGTTTCAGTCCGTCTCCATCGCGCGACGGATTAGGCGGACCTATAATTCCCGTGGCAGCTTTTGTTTCGGCTATTTCCAACGGGTCCACCGGCGGAAATTTATGCGAAGAAGCGACTGGCTGGCTCGCCCGTCGCTGTGCATGTCGCGATCCATGGAAACGCGTCCGATCGCAAGATACGCGGGCGCGTGCACGCTGACAATGAGAAAGGCGAGACACGGCGAAAGAATTCTAATAAAAATCTGACACCCCCGTCGCGCTCTCGAAAGAAAGGTAAAGCGACACGAGGATACGTAACACGACGCGGGGGTTGTCGCCGCTTGAAATTGAATCGTACTTCTGTGTAAAGGAGAGAAAATAAGAAAGGAGGGAATTATGACTGCTGCTGCTGCTGTTGTGACAAGAATAACGAGGTATGCCGGTGGAACGGAGGAAAGGTGAGAAGACGCAGCGGGGCCGGATTGGTCCCTTGCCTTGCCAGTTTAACGAAATTATTAAATGAAATTTAGCGGGGGAGCAATTATTTGTTAAAGAAGCTTCGCTGACTGCGTACGAAAAGAAAGTCTCTGGATGATATTTGAAACGGTCTTTGTAGATTACGCGTGCGGAAATTGAATTTTATTTAAGCAACAATATTCCCTTCGGGAGAAAACCTGGCGAATTTTAAAGAAATAAAAAAAAGTATTAGGTACAGTATTCCATTGGAAAAACATTTATCCCTAAACATAAGGAGATAAATGCAGTTCAGACTGAAATGTAGTTCAGCTCTTGTTTAACACAATTTTCCTACGAAGTTTAAAAAAGCCCCGAGATTCTATATACATTCAATGGAATGTTGAGAAGTCTCTGTTAAAACACAGCAGTGTTTCCATTTGCCCCAACTATTTATACCATCCGTTAAGGTAAATCGTCGATTACGCTACTGTACCAAAGTCAAGAATATTTCGCACAGAAATGGTCGATGATTAATAAAAGTCGTAATGAACGTGTCGAAAGGGGGCATTCTTTAACGAACAAGGAAGCTGACGCGACCAACGCTTGTATCAAGCCGCCGCGCCGTAAGCAACGCCCCCTGTAATCATTAATCTCACTCTTTTCACGTTAATTAGAAGTAACCCGTGGCACAACGGTGCGATTACGCCGACATTATAACTTTAATCGGTCGATTACCATGCGGCCAGCGCCTCTGCCGGCGTGAACCATGAACGCGACCGCCTCGCCTTAAAACTCACCCCCTGTACCATACGCCCTCCCTTCCGCTGTGCAAGTTCTTCATTCCACCTCCAATAAGGCCGGTCGCTTTAAGGGCGCGCTTGCTAATAGTAGGCGTGATAGCGTTGAATATTCAAGGCAACGCTTCTAAGAAAAGGTCGAAGCGTTATCGCGATTTTGAAAGGAATCTCGGACGCTCTGGCGTTCGACGAACTCGCAAGCGTCACGGAGATTCCAGAATTTCATTTTCGTTCGCCGCGCCTCGAATATTAATATCGTTTCGCGGCAAACGAACGCCGAGACCGAAAGGATCGTTCGTTCAGGAGAAAGATCGTTGGCGAGCGAATGGTAAATTGGCTCGCGATGACAGTTGGCAGGTTTGTTAAGGGGCGCATGGAGATCGTGTCTGGGGTGTTGGGATAATGTTGAGCGTTTTATGGGGCGGAAATGCCGGGATGACCACGTGTGCGACTCGAGATTGTATGACCCGACGGTCATTGAAGCTTGGTGCCGTGGATTACATTTGATTTTCTGCCTTAATGGTGTACGTTTCTTCGTTTTGGTTGAAGCAAATGTGAGCGAAAGTTTGATTTAATAATTTTGGTTTAATATTAGTGTATATTAGTTTTGGTTTTCGCTTTGAAATTGGAGTGTTTGGAAATACCTATAGCGTTACATTGAGGATTCCATTGATTAATTCTCGCACTATGAACAGTAAAATGGTTTGTTAATCAATCACTCCTAATTAATAACTCTATCATCCTGCTGCTCCCAAAATTGACGCCATTCGAGAATCATATCATGAATGAAATACCAAGTTTAACTTACGTAGCCATTCAAATATAGATGTACATAAATAATACAGTAGCTGGTTTAAAGTTACCCGATGCGAATGCTATCTATCGCCGAATCATTTGATCACGATTTTATTTACTGAATTAAAATTGTCGAGAGACAGTCCATCAACGTATATAAAATTGGCTCGGCCGGAAGCCGCAAGAAATGAAGATCGTAATTAAAATTTACGAGTTCGTTCGTTCGACTTTCGCATTAATATTTCTCCGTAACTGACAAAATTAGTTCGCACGAAGTTTCAATATTAGAAAGGGAATAAAAGCTCCAACGAAAATAAAAGTCTCCCCTTTCCAAATAAATATTGCCTACGGCGAAATCAACTTATTCGCCCATTCACATATTGCTTATAAACAAGGAAAGGCGAAAAGGCAAATATATTTCTATGTTTGACTAACGTCCGAATATACAATCGTTCGCCGCAAATAATTCTAACGTTTACCCTCGATCAACAAAACCGTTCGAATTATTATTATTGTTTATTTAAAACAAGTCCGCAATTTGGCGACATAACTCGTGCACGCTTTCCGTCGCAATATTACAACGAACCGCGTTGAAAAATTCTGATAAATCAATAACAACAATAATATGTTGGTTGCCGTTAAAGGGCGGAAATCTCTTTTCCGATAATCATCATTTCATCTTTCTGTGGAACTGCCGTAAAGCTCGGCTCGTAGGAGACCGGTTCACGATCGGGGGCTCTTATTAAACAAAGGGACGCCGCGCCACATGAATCTTTAAACGGGCTC
The DNA here is from genome assembly GCA_963969485.1 of Nomada goodeniana. NCBI lineage: Eukaryota > Metazoa > Arthropoda > Insecta > Hymenoptera > Apidae > Nomada > Nomada goodeniana. The sequence continues at coordinate 27,515,428 of OZ018299.1, read as the reverse complement.
CATGATTTCGTGTCTCTCCGACAGTTGAACACGAGACTCGACGTGGGCTAATGTCAGTCGCGACGTTATAAAATGTGACACCAGGCAGCTGCCGCGCACTCGGTAATACAATCCCGCGTAAATCCTGTCTCATCTTCTTCTGCCTTCTATACCAGGCTCGCGTGTGCAGTTTATTGCTATACGGTGTCCCGTTAAAAGGACACCAGCCGGGTGGAACGACGTTGCGTGGATGTTGTGAACTTGCGGGACCTCTAAATATACGTGCGGTGTTTATCTTATACTTCAATTGAGTTAATTCGATGTGGTCACTGTGGTATACCTGTGGCGGAAAAAATTGGAGTAGTTTATGTAGGAGTATCTTATAACTTTGTAACGGTGTGTATTTACCAAACGAACTAAGGAAAATAGAAACTCTTGATCCACGTGTTACACGCGTGCTCATTGAGAGAAACTGTTTTTTAGAATTACGAAATGAAATAAATCGTATACGCAATCGGTACCTAACTGTCATCTTCCTTGCGCTGAACACATTTTCCAATCCTAACAATGTGCTCCCTCTTTTAATTTTAGTATAGAAAATACCCCGTCATATTTATTATCGTACTCGTATTTCCTATCTTTTATTTACGACATATTAATGGTATAATATTAATAGAACATGGTCGGATCAGAATGAAATGAAGAAAAATAATCGGGACGACCGCGCCGGAAAAAGGGCACCAACGAACGTAACAGAAAAGAAAGTAGGTTACGCTATTTCAGGTAACTGATGAATCTAGGCACCTCGAAATTCCATCATAATCGATAACAAGCCCGTTACACCTATACACGTGAACGCCACGAGCTGCGAACATCACGGGACGCATTAGCCCGGAAATCATTTCCCGATCCGCGAGTATAGCGCCACAGGGCAAGATAAAATCGTGTGGCGCGTGAGCGGAATCGCCCCTTCCTTTCGCAGGGCGCGTTCCCGAACGAAAATCTGATCTTTGCTCGTCACCCCGGATTTAATGCGTGGACGCGTTATCTCCCTTCGTCATCTATTGATATTTTATATTGTATCTGTCCGTCCCTTGAGCCACGGGTCGGATTCTTTTCATCGTGTGCACAAATGTCAAAGGAAGAAAGGGTGCAATTGTGTTGGCAGCCTCTTTTTTCACTCCCCCTCTCACTACCTCCCTCCCTCCCTCCCTGGGGTATTTTCTGGTCTACTTTCCCCGTTTCTGGTGAATATGTAGCTGATTCTGAAAGGGTAGCTTCATTTGCTTCCATTATTATTCATGGATTTTTTTTTTTCTTCTTGTTATTTATGAATCGAATATTTTTTCTGCCTGTAAGATAACTGTACGCATGGTACGTATTTCCCCAGGTGCGTTCGTCACACTCATAAATCCTCTGCAGTTGAAGGTGGTACACTTGGTAGTACACTTGTTTTGTATTAATGATAACAATATGAAATGTGTTATTGATTTAATCCAATATAATCGGTTAGTGTACATAGAAGCAAAAGGATATTTCTATGCAAAGGTAACTAAGTGTGGCAGTGAAAGATAATTAATCGTTCGAACACGGGGCTTGCATTCAAATATAAATGTTTATTAATAAACAACAGCCCGCCATGATACCAGCTACATGTAACTCGAGACAATGTATCAAGTCAACAACGAGTTTCCAACAAATTTATTTCCCCTTCACCGTGCCTCTCATTTTACTGCTGCGGCCACCTTATGCCGTTGCGAGGAGAAAATCCGCGAGACGAGGGTGTAGTATATTTACAAGCGTGGAATGAGCTTACGGTGCACGCATGCGTTCGTACGCCTCGCTTCGTGTGACTCACGCGAAAACTTTCATCTCGCGGAGAAAAATATTGCATCGTCCGTTTGCTGCTCGATGGTCTTCGTCTTTTATTCCGTTTCTTTATTGCAGTCGATCAGAATTGAATAATGCAATGGATGTTCCGCACCGAAAGCATTTCATCCCCTGGAAATGATACTGTTGCGGATAAGCGTGTGCTGAGTGTGTATGTGTGTGTGTGTGTGAGCGTGCGTGGGGGCAAGTGTGCGTCAGGTGTTTGTACATCGGTGTAGTCGCGCATAGACGGGGTTGTCTGCTCAGGAATTTACGCATGACAAACTTCGAGATTCCCTCGACCGATAGTTTTAACGCAGATTTATGCCGTTAAAGCGGCACTTGTGAGAAAAATGGGAAACTCGATGAGACGAGAAAGGGGACGAAGAAATTGAATTTACTTGCGTGTAACGTGGCCGGCCGGTCGATTCATTAATATATTATTCGGTATAATTAATTCTACACGGACGTTCGCACGATGCAGGAATATGAACGATGTAAAATTAATTTCCGCATGGAAATTATACGTATTCCATAAAGTTGACTATCGGCGATGTTTTATCGTGTCGATAAAGTCGACAGTAGGACGGTACAGGTATAGTTTTATAGATCGTTGCAGGTAGATATTACGCGCGAATATGATTGAAAACTCGCGGACCAAACTGCACGACCAAGAAAACTATCACAATCTGTGCTTCGTTTTATTTTTAGTTTTATATATGCTATATCTGTTCCTACGACGCGGGGAGAATTCTTTTTTTCCCCCGCATAAGTGTTTAGAGGAAGTAACAATTGTCTTATTTCCGTTCTGCAAATTTGTTCCAATTGTCTTCTTTTATTTTCAACCGTCCAGTAGAATTGGCATTTCAGATACGGAACAGGCACGCTGACAATCACGATTTCTCGTTTCCAGGCGTTGAAACGAGCGAACTGCAGCACGCTGCTTCTCGTTTTGTCGCCACGGTGCAATTTAGCGACATGCCTGCCAAATCGACTCGTCGATTCGTCCGCGAAATCTCATTGCTTCTGCCGGCTGCGTCGTGTGATCAGGCTACAGCAGTTTACCATTGCGTAGGGGGGGAGCTAAATAAAACGAATTGTAATGCAACCAAAGAGCGTGATACTCCTATGAAATATCCTGGACACCGTTTTAAGCGATACGATATTCATTTTCGCAAGGCGAAAACGAATTCTTTCTCGTCCCGATTTAGTTGCGCACATTGTTTCTTTTCTTCAAAGAAATTTACATAATTTAATGCTTAGGGAAAGTAACAATTCTAGCGTGGAAGAAAAAAATTGGAGCAGCTGAATCCTACATAAGAGTTGACATGTAGGGCGAAAAGAAATACGAAAAATCCATTCACGCGACAGTCTTTGAAATTAATTCTCATTTATCTCATTCGAAATGAAACTTTGTCGAAACGCCGTACGCTGTTCTACTCTACGCACAGGCTCCCCCGCAAAAGAACCATTTTACGAGATCAAACTACGTGCGCGATTCGTCAAAAACGCCCCGCTTCAATATACAAAACCTACTTCCGCCTCGAATACGACCGTCTCAAAACAATCGTACACCTATTTACGATTCGCCTCTATCCACTCGTGACGTGGCAAAGAAAACGCGTTCCCGTCGTAATGACGGTTCGTCGTTGTGGAACAAAAGCGAACCACTTAACGCGAGGCCGTGTTACGCAGCCAGTTTAATTCACGGGTAATGTCCCCGTATCCGGTGCAATTCGCAAAAGCCTCGCGACTAAAACTCCTGTGTCCGTCAGAAGCACGCGGCGAACGGCTTGATAGAGGTGTTTTCTATCCTTAACACGGTATTCATGCGAGTGTCGCGACACAGGGACTCCTTCTGTCGCTCTGTAGCTCTGTCGACCGAACGAAACCCGTCTATCTTATATTCTTTGCCCTGTGCCGCGTTTAGGTACACGTAATATCCGTTTCAATTCGTTACGGGGCCATTGTCGCCACGGGAATTGTCAGCGTTTCAAAGTCATCGACGGAGGGACGAACACTGCTGAGGAAAAAACGTTTCGAACTGGTATTGGAGTAGGCGCTAACGAGAGGGTTCAGCGAATCGTTTTTAGTCCACGTCCTTGCTAGTGATTTTCTTTGGGCCCTTGATACAGATATATTCGACTGTAACTGGGATGGTGTGTGTGTGTAAGCGCGTACGCGTGTGTGTGTGTGTGTGTCTTTCTTGGGTTGCTATGAATGTTTCATCGGCGGAAAATTTCATCGACTCCTGGGGGCTTGATTTGTACAAGGGTTTCCGATTTGTCATTCCGGTTTTGTAGAGACCGATCGTTAACGGCGCGCAGATGGTTGGAAGACGAATGTGGGCCACGAAACGGGAAGGGTGTGTTGGCTTTCTGTTTTTCTTCTTTTACGTGTCAAAGAAACTATCTTTGGAACTTTTACGAACGTTTATGATCGCGAGGACAGATCGAAGTAGTATAGGTCGCGCTCTGGCCAGACAACGCGGTATTAAATTGTCCTTGCGTTCGTCATTTTCAGGAGTATATATTTCATGCTCAAATATATTGTATTGCAATAGTGACGCGATATTATTAATTCTTGTTTGACGTAATGCTTTGCACACACTGTTACTCCTCTACCTCTACAGTGGTCCAAATGCCAGTATCATCTCAGCCCATATTTGTCAGAAAAATTCGAACCCTCGAGCACCCGGTTCTGCGATTCACCACTCCGCGCCTTCACCGCCACCGCTCCCTACAATCCCCAAAATTATGCACATCAATGTTGTAAACTACCAAACACCATTCCCCGACATAGGATCACGGGAATCGATACAAGATGGTGGCGATATTGTCAACGCTGGTCACGTTCGAGGCAGTTGTTCGCGACACGCGCTCCGCGCTGAACAAACGAGAACGTGCATCGAAACCAAGGAAGACAGCGGGATGGGAAAGGAAAAAAAAAATTGAAGCAACCGTCGTTCGATGGCGGAGACGTTCTTACGAAACACAGATGAAGCGGGAGCAACCTGAGGGAAAGGTCGACTGTCTACGTGTCCAGATGCGAGGTGAATTAAGGAGGCAGTGTACCTTTTAACCCCATAAAGAAAGGACGATTTCTCTTGCCGTTATATTTGTATAAGCACAAAGGTGCTTAGGCTTTTGTCAAAGAAAATGGAAAACTACGAGGCTGTTACTTAAAGCTCATCCAACTCGAAATCGAAGAATGAAAAAAAGTATGTTTCATGAGGTCAAAATAAGGTTTCAGTTATTTTTCGCCATTCGTTTTACAAATTTGTTTTTGTCGCCTCGAGTTCCACGCTGTTCGTAATCCACTGTAAAACAAATTGTTTCCAAGCCTCTTCGAACAGCTTTACCTTTAGCCTGCATACGAAACACATTTCGTGTCAAGTCGCACAGACACCGTTACGATAAAGAAGTTTTGCGCACAAAAATTGCCGATGCTTGCCGAAGAATGAATCGAAATTTGTTTGGCCAAGACCGAACGGTGAAACTGTTTCAAAGAAGAAAATGATTCATCACTGTGAAAGTAGAGGTAGCCTGTCAACCCTCTGTCGTTGCAGGGACGATACGTGTATCGGGTGACTCTGGCGCGTTAGCACGCGTCAGGGCGAAACTTATGCGATAATTTTTTCGTTTGCCTCCGCGCGGAACGCGTTAAGAAAAATATAGTGCATAGTATCGCGCCACCAGTAGTCGGCCTCTCCATACCCCTGTTCTATCTTCCCCCCTTGCCACGCTATTTCTACTCTTTCGCGACACGAGACGCAGCCGAAAGATCGACGGGAGGATGTATCATCGTCCCAACGTCGCGTCGGCTCGAAAACTTTACCACTATTCGATCATCCGACCCCTCGTTCGTGGTGGATGAACACCGCCTGTCGCATTCTAACAATGCGAACGAGTCGCGAAAGACAGAGGGGGATGGCGAAAGGACGAACGCCAAAAAGGGACAGGGAAGAATATTACGCCACGTATGCCCGTAATAAGTCCACGCGCGTGACGATAATGCAAAAATACTTGCTCAACGTCGATATATCTTTTTTCTCCTCCTTCTCGCCGTCGCGCGTCCTCTTGCGTCTGGCGCTCCTTCTTTCACGTTTTGCCGTTACCTCTTGTCCCTACGATTGCACGCGCTACGCATTACACCTGGCAACGGTGACGCTTATGCAGTATTCGCTGCCTTTTTCGTCGACGTCGCCGAGATCGCGAAGACCGCGTCGTTTTGGCCCATTCCCGGCGATTACTAGTTCTACCGGGATTACCGGCAATTCGTGCGAGGGTGGAAAAGTTGAATTTAGCCCCGGTGTATGATTACTCGTGGAAGGGACCACCACCGTGTGGTTTGTTTGGAGGGATTTCGGTGCGGTCGCTGAGGCCTGATTAAGTTTGATACACCTGCCTCTCGGGTTTAGGGAGCGGTTTGGTTGTATAAGATAGGGTTAAAAGGGTTGAAGGGAATTTACGAGCACCTTGTGGACTGCAATTGGGGGGAAAAATGGCAATAAAAGGGTTGCCGTTCTGCCATTGCCATCATTGGAGACACTTGGAATGTTTATTGAGGTGCGGTAATTTGGAAGGAAGTAAACGAAGCAATTTAACGATGTACAATGCTGCTTGAAATATGAGCGAGATATTTTTTAAACGAACGGTGTCGCGAATTCATTTTAAGGAACATTGGGATCGTTATTTAACTACGCTACAAATAGCTGGAAATATTTGTGACGATTTCAGCTAGTGAAGGGAAGTTCAGACCGAAATTGAGACGTCATATAGTTTCACCAACTCAATTATTTCGATCAAAAATTCGCTACTAATTTTGCGCTAGCTGGTTTTTTTTTTACATATATACATTTTTTGCCCAGTTTTCGCTGTTTCAGCCACAAATTGCTTTTTAATTGATTTAAATTTCACCAAGCTGTATTTCAAACTTTCAAAGGCGCACGCCGCTGAAAAACCATTTTGACAGCAAATTATAGAGCACCCTTTGAATATTTCCATCCGTAGTTTGTCCAATACAAATTCCATTAAAATCAACACTCAGTTGTCAAAAGGCACTGTTCGTGAGAAAAAAAAATAACAGTAATAATATCGCTTTGAACATTTTTCAGCGAGCTATTCCCATATTTCGACGTTAATCACGTTTTTGTTGAAGAACGGAGGCGGTCACGACATTATTCACCATTTCCACGAACACGAATCGTCGCTCGTGCTCCTTTCCCAAAACCTCCAAGTGTGCCATTAGCCTGGAAATCCCGAAAGTCCCCGGTCAAGTACAACTCCCCGGAAGCAAGGAAACAAAACGAATCGAGCTTTGACGTTCCCGTTCAACTCTCTTTCAGCGTTCGTCATTAACGTGAAAACGGCGAGAAGTTCTGAAATTTCAAGACACGATTTTTCCATACGAACATGCTGGATGCACTTGAAACTTTAATCATTCAAAAATTCAAACGATTGGCAAATCCCCTTAATACCTACGATTCGAATACTTTCTGATTCGAGGCTTGACAATGACCAAACATTAACCAGCGGCGAATTCATGAAATCACGATTCGTTGATTAAAACCACGTAAACGCCGCACAAAACGACGACCAAAGCAAATTACGCGTATGCGTTTAAAAGTATCCACGCGGACCGGAAACTGTTTTTTACATCTTCGTGTACGAGCGAAACCGGACCAGAAAGCATCCCTCCGTGGATACTCCCTTTCAATCAATCGTACCACCACCACGCTGCCACCGACGTTGCAAAGCATATATCCGTAGCACAGAGAACGCTCAACTTCGCAGCGCAACGTTCAAAGCGATTGGACGCAAGCAAATCGCTCGAAAACTCCCCCGCGGACAGACAATCGGGAAGAAGAACGCCTTTCACCCCCGTCAGCCCCTCTCCGCGGCTCGAGGGAAACTCGATTTACCACGAAGGGTCGGTCAGTGACGTAACGAAGAAAAATCTTTAGACGGTTCGAAACGACCGGTGGGAAAGACGGCACGGGTATAAAAGAAGCGGGGTGGGAAATGGTGGAAACGGTGAAAGGGAACGGCGGCCGCGGCATCGAAGCGCGACCAGTCATTATTTTGAGTGCGACGCGCAGAAGAACGAGCGGCGCCGAACCGACGAGCCGAGAAACGCTCGAAAGGCCGGTGTTTTCTCTAACGACGATGATAATGCCGTGTTTGCACGGCTCGCCCGCCCGTTCGTCCGTTCCCGCTCGCTCGTCCCATTTCCGTCGAATAACAAATGCGGCCGGATCGTTACACGGCACGCGACATTAACGCGCCCGATCCGCCCGCAGCTGTCTTCAATGACCCGAGCACTTGCGAGGGAACCGGGGACATATCGGAGAAAACGTGGACAACCTGACGCGTAATTGCTTGACAATTGCGAAGGGTTGGCTGCACGTAGAAGGAGCGGACGGCGGTGAAACTGAATTTGGGGAGAAGCCGTTTTTGGATGCTGCGAAGTCAAATATCTTGTATGGTTTTAGCGACGCTGTTGTATTTAAAGAACGAAGATATCACCTTTGTAATTGGAGCACGTTGAATTGTGTAATGATTGGATTGGTAGTGTACCGATATTTATTATAATATTATTTGCGGTAGAATTAATGATCGAAAGTGGTAATAATATGAATTCCTTTCGCGAGAGATGTAATGGTAATATTCAATTATGTTCTCATATTTGTAGTTTTGCACTGTTTTCTGCATCATGTTGTGCATCGTGACAAAATAAATGACCATATGTACTTGCATGAAAATACAGGTCCTTGACAAATACGTTTGTCCTTTTCATGAACAAAAAAAAAAAAAAGAAAACAGGTCATCATTCGATCGGTACACCAAAGCCAACGCCGGCACACAATTTGGCAGACACTCGAAACATCAAACATTGCTCCCATTTAAATATCCATTAGCAACAAAAACAAGACATTAATTGTATCCAGCTTCCCCAGTTTCAACATCCATCGCGTGTATTTACGCAGTGATCAGTTCAATTCTGTAAGAGGACCAAATCTATTTACCCAGTATCGAAAACGCACACACGGGGGCCACGGGGCTCGTGGGCAGAAAAAGTGGAAACGAAACTGGTGCACACGTGTACGTGTACGTATACGGTATATGAGAATACGCGAGGACATATTGCATCGAAGTAATTACTGCGAATGAGTTATTACGAAATAAGTAATATTATCATAGCTCTTCGTATAAGTGGACCTCGAGAGTACGGTGCACTTGAAGTAGCCACTTAGTCAGGCTGCCAGTCTATTGTCTGACACGAAGCATCTCTTGTCAATCAACCACCTACACGTCGTATACTAATTTATCTTTTATCAGCTTTAACGAGCAGTCAGGAACCACGTATATATGCGCTACATTTATGTCTCGTATATCTCGCCTGCAATAATCATTCGGCTGCAATCGATTGCAGTCTCAATTCGCTAGACGTCCCCAATTACTTGTACGTCGCTACAAATGTTCAATGACAGGGAATTATTAAGAATCGGATAAGTATATCTTTTGCTGATTGTTACACAAAATTTTTGATCATCTATTATCGTGAAGCGAGCGATGCTCTTAAATTGATTAATTGACAGTTGAAGCGATTACCGAAGAACTTATGTTTATAATATTATTCGGAGTTCAGCTCGGTCAAGCGGACGCACAGCGTCCAGCTAATTAGTTTTTCGATCAACAATTAACTACAAACGAACCTTACGAATATTTATTGTTCGTTGCGCTTCAACGTTTATTCTCCGCTGGCTGGCACGGTTATCTTTTCCGCGGTGTTAAAAAACAGAAGTCACAATTAAGGAATGCTCTCGAAATGAATAGGTCTTTCTTTTCACCCCTTTCGCCATTCGCGTTCAACGTTTTCCTGTTCTTAACAATTTCATTTCATTTCCCTGGCGTTTCACCATTTCCCCCTTTTTATTGCATCCCGTTCTCTCGGTATTTTTTATGTTTCCATTTTTCTTCCATTCATTGTGTCACTTTTCTTTTCCCTTCCTTCACTTTATCCTGCAAATCCTCTCTGTTCTGCCTCCTCATTTCTCATTGCTGAACGCTTTCCCGAGCAACGTTTCCCTATTTCTATATTCATCATTTCACTTCGCATTTATGTTTCCTGCTGATCAATTAGTCATTCGTATCCTCGTTATCATCGATCTCGATGCTTGTTCATTATCGCCTCAAAACTCCCAGGACAAATCAATGGAAACACGTTAAACCATGCGGCGATAAAACCGTCAATTGGCGTGTAATTTTAAATGCGAGCGACACCCTTCGTTCTGTGCATTACACGCTGCTCGAAACCTCGGCTACAAAATGGCGCTGGTTTGGATAAAATGTATCGCGTACCGGATAATCTTTAATACGCGTAATCGCTGCACGTAATTATTAACAACGCCCCATGCCACTTGCCCCCTCGCTCGGGAACGAGCTCAAATTCATTTAGCCGGCGAGAAATCGTCGTGAATAACGTAATTAATGAACGTCACGTAGTCGGCCGACCAACGAAATTAATTGATTCGAGCGTCGGGCGCGTTTGCTAGGTTTTTATCCCGGCTCGCGGCTATCATTACCTTCTTTTCGACTAATTATTCAACGGTGCCCCATTAATGATTGTAGCGTGCACCGCGTGAACGTCGAGCGTTAACGACGCTCTTGACGATTTTGCGGTGTAATTGTGCTTGAGTGCTTCTGATAGAGAGGGTACTGTATGTACACTCGAACGAAGATATAACCCACCTGATTTGCGACCCCTCTGTTTGGAGTTAATGACTAAACGGAATATGAATATCGAAATTGGTCAAGCTTAATATATTAAAGTGTAGGCGGCACATCTGTGCAGAGTAAAATATTGTATGGGGTGATACAAATTTGGTAGTATGGAAACACATATCGTTAATGTATAATGTAAAAAAGGAAAAACGAAGAATCGTATTTTTTAAATGTGTAAAACATCGCCGTTCTAGAGATAGTTAAGTATTGGTTTCCCGTAGTGTTTCGTTTCCTAATTGGAGACCAATTAATACAAAAAATAATTAGAACCGATTGCGAATTACGGCCAATAAGATTGTTTTGTAATCAATAGTATCCAACTTTTATTATTATACAGGACTTTACCTTCGCGATGTGTATTGTTCGAGTAGCTATAAAGAGCATTGTTCAAGTTAATTGAAAACACAACGCGATGCTCGTTAGAACTTCAATGAACAAACACCACGGTTTCTAGTTCTTTCAATGGTATCGGAAAGTGATTGTAGCCGGAATTTCAAGCTTCTTATCGATCCGGTTGTAAATGCGAAAGGATTGCCGCAGTTTCCTCGATGCCCCCGTCGGTTGGTGTTAAATTAATTGAAGGTTGTAGTTGCGAATATTGCGTGTGTATTCGTTTAGTTTCAGCACCGGTGCATCAGTCTGAACGCGGTGCGCTGAACCTTGATTGCAACGAGGAAAGTGCTGGTGCATATATCCGATTGATTCGTGTTCAAGGAAATATTTGAACTTACCTCGTGGAATCGACAGTTTTAATAGTTACCACAAATTCGAGTAACCGTGACGACGCTGTTATGAAAGATACTTTCTACACTTTTCTTTTTATATTGGATCAATCGTTTATAAATAAGAAGAAACTATATTGTTAATTTATTACGAGGAGTTTATTATAAATTGTATTATCTGATATTTGCAGTCTTATTAAGTTGCGTGCTATATTCATATTCAATGTATTGAGACGATCTATATTGCAAAATTGGTATGCATTTTGTAATAGAATCACGGGTTCGATAATGATCCTAATTTCTTTATACCACCACAAGCTCGCAAAACTGATCACGTCCACCCCGGGTCTCCCCCATGTATTTACCCCTCCCTGAATAATACCGCATTTGATTGAGCACTTCGATTTACTCGCGATTCCCTAATACCAATACATCAAGTGCACGACAGAGAAACACTTGCGTGCGTCCATGCTTTCAACAGGGCCGTTCTTGTTAACTAATTTCTACGAAGGTGATAAACTTTTGGCTCGTTTCATCTATTTCCTATCAACTATTGCTATAATTTGTCTGTGAACGGCAGCAGCAATTGATAATAAATAGACTAACACGAGAAGAATTGGTTAGAAAATTCGGGACTCGGTGCTTTTATTATTTTCATTATTATAGTCAATATTGAGTATGCAATTTATATCTATTATTCTTTGCGGTTACTATTTTCTATATATACACGGTAATGTACGCTAACAATTTATTCAATCGTGTTGCCAGCCTTTGGTATCTCGAGTTCGGATCATCTCAATTCAATCTGCCTTACTTAGCAACATCTTCCACTTCGATCCTGTCCCGGAAGAGCTGACCTCCGTTGCCCAGAGTCAATCACCGACCAGATAAATCTAATTTCAAGGGTCACGATTGTACGTTGCATTATATATGCTCCGTCTGCAAGTCGGTATTTGGACGCAGTTTACCACGTCCTTTATCCGGTCAATTTTCTCTACTTCTTTCTACTCGTGTCTAGCGAAGAAACGAAAATTACCGACGACCACTAGCGACGTTCCAGCGAACGAATTTACCCCTCATCAATTCACAATTAACACTTTTTTCGTTTGCAAAATTACCCGTCTCTTATTATTAGTTCGACCGATTGAAGTGGAAGAATTTAATTGCAGAATGGACTCGATAATCTTAATGTTCAATCAACTTTATTTCCATTCGAAATTATTTGTCAACGTTCAATGAACATAGCAGAAATTCCACCGAAGTGGAATCGTTGAAATATACATGCCCGCTTTCATAATCGGCCTGTATATCTTTGGCATTAAAACCGTCGGAACATGAAACACGTCGATCTAAAAACCCCCATACCAGCTAAAAATATATTTTTCCTGCATGATTAATCAAACGTACAACCTACCCCGTCCATTTAATATTCCTCTCAATGATGTACTCCACTATTCAATTACGATAAACCCAACGTCCATAAAAGCATACATAAATCTTAACGATTTTCGCAGCCCAACTTACGGTACACCATAAATACCTTACCACATAGGTACTCTACGCAGTCCAGTTAGGCACTGTAGCGTCCAGTCCGCGGAAGTCATTAACCAATATTCATAAGTGGCATAAACTAATTATACCACGGTTGATAAGTGTCCCAGTCATTGTGGCATCCCCCTTTCTATCGCCTAATGAACTTGAAAATCACTCGATCACGAGTTGAACATTCGCTCGACGACTTCCGACCACAGGATTCCCCGTTGTTCCTCTCGTTCAACGACCTATACATGTTGTATATACATTTATATATATACACACACCCACACCGACCGGCAGCATGTTTATCTATTTATAGTCAAGAGTAGTTTTCTTCTGCGTCACGCGCCATTCATTCGACCCGTTGCACCCGTGCACAAGCAGCAGGGGAAATGGTACCAGGATAATTTAGAAGTTAGAACGCCGTTCGTCACTCCACTTGCCGGGATGATATACGTATCGTGGATCTGTTCACGATACGGCCGATCATTCTTTCGAACCGTCATGCTTCACAAACGTTCCAGATCCAGCGATAATGGCGTCCGCGTTTTAACATAACGACGTTACATAGTATTGTAGACCCCCTACACTTCGCGCACGTAGGCCTTTTTGTCGTCTAGAAATGTGGCAACTCGAGTGACAGATCAAGTACGAAGTAACGAGATTGAAGAGCGCGTTGCACCTCGAGTTGCAAGTGAACCGAATATTTGAAATATGAAATATAAAGGGGGATATTTATCGTCGACCCTCGTTGTCGTCGGAGCTTTCGCGTTCAGCCAAGTGGCGAGCAAAAGTCGCTTCTCGTTTGTTTGCCGACAGGTATCCTTCAGGGCCGAAAAAGAACCTGTAGACACTGTTGAAAAACCGCATCCAATACATGCACAGAGGGTGTGTTCCGTTTAACTGGAAACGATGGAACGTCTCACGGGTGATTAAGGGGGATGTTAATAATTTTTCGACAGGTGTACTGGCGGGAGAGGTGCCAAAGCGAAGGTAATTTTTTTTTTTTTTTTTAAATAGGGCTCCGTGGTTTTTGTTCATATTACGGTAGCGTATATAAGCCGGTACCGGCGATGGCTCTTTGTGCACCGCGGAGTTTGCAAAACACGTTCTTGGGTTCGTGAAAACAGTGACGAAGGTACTGCACAGAGGAACGCCGAAGGGAGTAGCATTCTTTTTTAAATTTAGGTCCCCGTGGGGCCTAGCTTCTTCCAGCTGCTTGAGTTTCTAGGTTAGGATAAAGCCTTTGATACCAGCATTTAATGGATCAGTTGTTTCGGTTGTAGAAGGTTGCAGATGTTAAAAACGATTCAAAGACTCAGGTGCGAGGTATTTTCAGACAGATTTCTGGCGACTGTAAGACCTGTCCCCTGAATATTATTTTATGGCGCATTACTCTCTAATGAGGTTCAATTTTAAACAAGCTTCTGGTATTTGGAAGAAGAACAAATTAGAAAACAAAACGCCGTCGTTATTCATAGATTCATCGATTTATTCTGACAGAATGAAGCTCCGTGGAATATTTTGACAGAAAACGATATTTGAATATCAATCTGAACGTGAAACCACTGAAAGAAATGAATAGCTGCCATTATTGAAGGAACGCTTTTACTGCAAACCCTTAAATCAGATTTAAAACATTTTTTTTTCCCCATCGATTAATGATTATAATTTGTCGACGCCAACATACGACGGACAAAAGTAATATTTCCTCCGTCGTCAATTAAATAACTCATTTTTTAGAAGTTCTGTATGTATTGACGCGAATAAAAGGAATCCTTTAAAACCCCGGCTAAGCGTGCACACGCGCCCGTCTATCCTTTCTATTTATTGCCCTTAAACTGTGCAGGCGGACAAGATTTATGATAGTCGGAAACCCAGTTCGATCCGTTGCAAATCTATCCACGGGCAATATTTCATCCAAGCATGTACTTTACAGTTTTTTCCGGAACTTATTCCGGACATCTCGGAATAAGCTTCCTAGCGATCGATGCTATTTCTTCCGGCCGACGCGTTACCAACAGCAAACAAGAAAATAATAAACACCCCTGCCGCCTTTGCGTCGCTTAGTCGTTCGCGTAAAGCCCATGCTTTCGAATTCCTTCGTGAACCACCTACTATCTTTAACCGCATAGCCCAGAGACGTTCAAAGTACTCGAATATATTGTATCTGGCCCCGCGAACGACGGTAATGCTGCCGCTCGTGGGTGCGAAGTATTATAAACTGAATTATAATCTATGGTAAATAGCGAATAAATGCCTGCAGTCGTTTGATGGAAATTTTTTCGAGGCTTCAAATAGAAATAGCTGACTTCGGACGAATCTCCTATACAGTTTTTATTTGTATCTACGCAAGTAATTGTGGACAGCTTACGGAGAATTTACATCGAAGGAAACATTACGGTTGACGTTATAGTAACGCATTACAAATTCGATGTACAGTCGATTATATTAACTAATGAAATTTAAGCTTGCACAATGTGTGTCGTTTCTCCTGTATTCGGTAACGAATATTCGAGAACGATTTCCTACGACGGATGATAGTATCATCCAGCCGTAAGCAGACTTCACATTCGGATTCAGCTACAGACTACAGAATTCAACTCTTTTCATCTGTCTCCGAAGCTAGTAGGAATCGATGGAGACATATTGCTTTCTGCATGAACGTCTTTCACCGGCATCACAATAATGTACAATCTTGGCGGTGAACCGACACCGTCCAACAGTAGCACCGCCATCGAACCACACCTGGCATCTCCCGCAAATGTATCCACCTCCGGATACCGAGTAAAAAGAGCCGGTTCCAAGTGCCACGAACTATCCAACGTTATCTTTCTAAACCATTCACTGGAATCTACACGATTCGAACATCCTCCCGTCCGAATTATTTGCCATCCGCCAGCAAAGCGAGACAAAACCACTTTGATGTTAATTCGATTCGGCCAACGTAAATCAATTGAACCGTAGCCCGTGCTCATTAGCCACGCGAAGACGCGTCGCCAGATTTATAAAGATCGACGACGTGTCACCGTAAGGGTCGCATTCCGGGGCACGCTGGATAGTGGACGCCAATGGATACAAGGGTGTGGGTTTGGGTTGGTGGGGGGGCATTGGCGCGACTACTGGCGGAAGCACTATTTCAACGTAATTGTCGTTTCATCGTTCCCTCTTGGTTGCGCCGTCTCTCTGTGCGACGTAAACGCCGCGGCTGGGATCGGAGATTCCGTCTTCGTGTGGGCCAGGCGGACGACATTATTGCATAGTAACGTTTTCGAATGGTAGACACCTAGCCAGACGGAATTAACCGTAGGTCGGACGACGAGGAAGCTGCCAGAAAATGACGAGTCGCGCGCCTGGTACTTACTGACTTCCGGTGGCTGGATCTCGTTGCTCGTGTATATACGCTCGTATTGGCGTCGCGAAGGCGAATGGGCGAATAGAGCGGGTCTCGCGGCCGTGTTTACGGCGTACTCATTCGCGGCGCAGCTATTTTGGGTGTGCTGCGTTTTGCGAATTTCTTTCGTCTGAGGTTATGGTGTTGGGCGGATGGAACGGGGGAGTCAGTGCTCCTTATTAGATGATATTAGAGGACAAGTGATCCCGCGTGGATCCGCAATCCGGGAAACGCTGATCTTGGGCAGCATACGAATTGTTCCGTAAATGTATTGGAAACTCCTCAGCGAGGAGCGTAGCGGGCAAGCTGACTGTCGTAATCTAGTTTCGAGAAATTGTAGAGATGTACCTGTTAGAATAATTAATGGAATGATTGCCTGATTGCTTCGGCGCCGATATTACCGTGAAATGTTGAGTTTTCCGATAATAGTAAGTAACAGGTAGCGAGTACCGATATAGAACACTCCGATTGGTGAGCGGTGAAGCGATCGTGTTAAGTTTCGAAGCGAACGAAAGCTGCGGAACAGAATGGACACTCCGGATCGACACTGAAAGCATCGAATCCCGTTCTCTTAACAAGAAATAGAACAGAAGAACGTTTAAAAAAGGGACAAAAATACATGCTTCCAGAATGCTTGTATAATTTTCTGCCCGGAAGTAGTACACTTCCTCGCGACGACAACAAAAAAGATACTCTATTTATGATCAAAGTCCTTTTTCAGATCACTTATATCTCTGTCGTATAACATTCCTCAGGGTATCCACTATATCCGTCAGAAATCCTCTAATAAAATCCCATAAAAACTCCGACACCTAATCTTACCAATGTCCAGCCCAATACCCTCGATCATCGACCGGTGCCACCTGTCCGGGCCAACAAATGCCAAGTCGATAAAACGATCAGTCGGATAGAAGTGCTCGATTCCGGGAGGCATCGCCGGTAACAATACAAATCGATCGGTCCGCGCAAACGATACAACGACGATATCGACAAATTGCTGGGCTGGCCGCGGACGGATATATCCGATAGAGTTTGTTAGTCCCTCGCGCCCAATCTGTCACGCGTCGCCGCGACGTTTCCATGCAGTACGTCATAGCTCTTCGCACTTGTGTGCATACGCTTACGGCCACTCACAAAATTGGGCGTGCAGCGGCAAGAAATGAGAATCTTCTTTAACGTGCAGGGGGTAAAATTGACGCAGTGAAAAATATAATTAGCGTAATCGTTGATTGCGCGGAAAAATATATTTTTCAGCGCTGCACTTTGAATTTTTGCGAGTGTACAACTGCGTGCACGCCTTCACCGCCAACTTTTTCCTTCGTCTTCCTTCTATCTCCGCCTTCCGTTGCCAACGGTATTGCCCATCGGTGTATCTCTTTCCAACTTTCAGCGAAAGTCGTGTTTATTTGAAGACTGCGAGTGTTGGGAAGGGTAACAGCGAGGAAGAGGCAATAAGAGAAACAGCAGAAAGTAGAGGGTGAAGAGCAGGGAGTGGTCGTTCCTTTTGCCGATGAATAAGGGAGTTCCGGTCGGGGGATGGACCAGGTCGGCGTAGGTGTTAAATTGAAGGGCGAGAGTCGTGGCTGTGGAGGGGTTAGGAAAGGGGGAAAAGCCAGAGGATCCTGAAGATGGACGCGGTTTATCTCGCACCTGGGCCCCTTCTAATTAAGAGGGAGTTACTTGGGGCGAATCGCACGGCGGGCTTTTAACGGGAGAGTGGAATGAACGAGCCTCGTTTCCCCCGATCGAACGATTGGATATTTCTGATGCGGAAAAGGTCTGCGTGTAGATTTTCGGGTCTGATTTTTGGGAATCTTTGTACGTTAACGTGGATACTGCTTTTGCGAATAACGTTTAATCCTTAATTTGCGATATAAATTCTATAAAAAATAAAATTTCCCTGGAACCTTCTCCGTGGTCGGTCAATTTAAAACAATGGTAATATCGTGTTTAAATGATCGGAGATTGACGTTGCGAATTTCCTTTATACGTCAAATTCAGGTCGAGTACTATTTAAGACATCATCGAACGTTGGAAGCGGAAAGAATTGCGCGGCAATAAATTAATATACCAAATCGGAACACGTCGTTAATAAATTTTCATTCTATCTGTACTTCGTGTTCAATCTGAAATCGCAATAACGTACAAATGATAGTCATGCGACTTGAATGCTCCTCGCGATATTAATTATATATAACCGCGGCACCGATTAGGGGTAAGTTGGAAAATTACAGGCTGTACAAAAGCAGAGGGTGGTTTGGCTCGGCTGGTACAAGATTTTAGATTTTTACATCGCAGAAATTACAATGTTACATAACAACTGTCCAACACGCCAGAGAACTAGTTGTTTCTCGCGGTTATAGATTTTAAGAGTGCACGTGCAGCGGAAAGCTTTACAACTACGAGTCACGCTACCTTTTCGTACGTTTCTGATCGTAGCGCAACCTTTCTGTGCCGCCCTCGTCCATGCTAATGTAAATAAAGATTTCTGCTCTCTCGCGAAACGCGCATTGGCGATGCATTCAATTAGTATTTAATCAAATACCATTAAAGAGAATATGACTCGGCGAGGGGGGTGTACAACACGGTCCCTGTTCCACTTTGCAAACACGAAATGCAAATACAGTGGCATAACAATTAGGGAATACTGCACTATCCTATCGCTGGACCAATCCACGTGGTATCCACTCTACTATATCAAGCAAATGTTAGAATTTAAACACAATTGGCCACGCAGCCCAGTTGATACGATGGCGTTTCAAAAGTGTGCGATCATATTCATATTCTTTCGTTATTATCCGTGTGAAAGTATCTCTGTGAAACTATGGCAACATCAGGACCAAATACTGCAATATTTGTTAACCAAATACTTTCTATTCATCCACTGTATTCAACTTTCACCTCGTGACCGATTTACAACCCCAACGATAACCACCAATAGAACGCCACCTTCCACCAGAAATATTTCCATCTTACTTCGATCTGTAATCTTCAGAAAATTAGAAAACTTATCTCCTTGTCACCCGTTCGCCGCAACGTTGCTTCCATAAAGTCCCCGTTTATTACAATATTCGCCGACTCGGTGAGCATAAAACAGCCGCGCAGGTAGAATAAAGGAATCGTCCCGCGGCTTACCATTTCACGAGTTCGATCCACGCTACCTCGCGTTCATCGCACACACACACCTTTCCGGTGTTACGTATTTCCTCGACGTCCTACTGCATCGCGATCCCCGATCGCGCCAACAAGATACAACCCCCTGAAGGGGGAGTGGCCGCGTGTCAAAACAGCGGCGAAAGCCGGCCGCGAACGCGAGCAGTATTAATCGCATTGCGCGAATCGGCCAGGTAATATGCATACGTATATCGCGCGGTGCGTCAATCCCCGGGGAGATTATTACACGCGGAGGGACTCCGGTTGGAACGTGGCGCACAATGGCCAGGAGGATCCGTCATGAATGCCAATAAACATTTAGATAACGGTCTCAATAGGAATCGCGAACAATCGGTTTGGCGCCCGGGGATGGGCGGATTAGTCGGGGCTGGTTTCCACGAAGATTAGTTACAGCGATAAGACGGTGGACGTCGCGTTCGTAAATCGTCCGCGCGAAACCAACCGTGAAAACGCCGTCGAGGACGCAGGTTGGAAGCGACGTCGGTTTCTGCGCGAGGGCGAAAAAAAAGAAAAAAACACGTTTCCGAGATCGGAGTAGAAGAAGCTAATTAAGTCCGCGAGGATGTCTCGTTAAGATCGTTGATGAAGTCGTTTGTCCGGTCCCGCTTAGACGGGGAACTTTGGTCGGCGGCGGGGCGGACGTTTCGTCGACGGGTTCTCGCGCGTCGTTCGACGTTTTCGACGATATAATTCAGCAAACGGCGGTGCGCTCGCGAACACCGCTCGAGGGGGAGAAGTTCGAAAAGTTCGGGGGGGTGGGAGGGTGGAAATATAATATTTTAAACGACCCGCGAGTCGGCAGGCTGAGCGGAATAATTCTGCAGGAATTTCGCGACAATTCTGCACCGCTGGGCGACTGATAGGGGCGGTTTCGCAGTAGCGAAGCCATTTTGTTTTGTAAATGAGAGAGAAGGGTCGGGGAATATTTGATGGGATTTCCGCGAGGAATCCTGTCGATCGTTAAAGCGGAGCGACAATGATGCCCGCAATAATTCCCCAGACTGTGTCCTGCTGATAAAAATATGCTAGTAATAATGAATTGATAGATTCGTCGAGCGCTCGATCGTTTCTCACCGCGTGCACAGTGTCGTCGTTCTACCGCGCGGTACATTAAAATTAGTTACAACTTTGCTCGTAAACGCATCCGATACCCCGCCAGAGAACGAAGTTATTACTCCACGTTTCACTAACCCGAAACATTTATCATTCCGCATACCCGCGGGTCCCTTGTACTCGCCGACCCTGTTGCTCGGTCGCTCATCAAACGAGGCGTATTATACTTTCTGCGCGAAGCAGCAGGAGGGAGGTCTATCGCGCGGCCCGACTGTATCACGGTAGATAACAAGGCGACACTCGGGGATCGTTCGTAAAGCTGTCGCCTGGGCGATATATCAGTATCCTTTTTGGTCGTTATGCTGACACACCCCCTCGTGGAGAGACCCTTCAGCGGGACAAGTGGCGGCGGGCGTTAAACGACGAACGCGTGCGCATCGTTTGCGTGCACAATACGCGGAGGCTTTTCGGTGCAACTGCACGGTCGTTAGTTAGCGAGCATTCATCATCGTATTGTTATCGTTGGCGACGGTCTTCACGATTATTCGAACCACCTCGACCCATCGACGTTGCAGCGCGATGCAGAACCACTCTGGACCACCGTACGATGGATTCTCTTCATTGCCGCGACCCGCCTTGACAGTGGCGTTTTTGCCTTTTACCGTCGCTTGTCCGGCTCTGGTCAGGTGCATAAATGTTTGGCCGTCTGATGGAGCGAACGACCGATAGAGTAACACTGCACGTACGTAGTGTATATCGCGGAAGTTTTGTCGTATCGCGTGCTGACTCGTTCAGCGATGGCACCGTTTGATGCGATTTCAATCGGCGCCTTTATTGTTAGGTGCGGCGTGGACAAAAATGCTGGGAAGGTTTACGACGAACTCCGAACAGCTCCGCTCGTTGTGCAGTGGTTGCCAAAAAATTCCGTACGGTATGTAACATAGTTATATCGCTGATGCTCATGGTTTTTGGAAGCAACAATTCATCGCGCAGGTACAGCTTGAATTGTTAGATTGGAAGGTGCCGCTTGTTAAGTCTCTTGCGAAAAGAATGTTATTAATTTTTATTTCAACGTCGAGCCACTGTGTGCATCGACCTGTTAAAGGAACTTTAGATGTTGCTTATTATTTCTGAATTGGTTCAGGGTAGCCTTATAATGTTATATGGTAACTAAACTTTATTCGCGGTCCAATGTGGACACTTACATATGGACATCAGCATTTTTACGTTTGAGTTACGAGTTTTATATGGGGCGGTAAAGGAGTTATGGAGTTGTAGCTTGTAGAGGGTTTTGTGGGATGATACTGTATATGGCACTGTACGCCAGCGGGTGGTGTCGCGGAAAGTATATAATTCTTTGGCGTGGAGGACGTGGTGGTTCTTGGGTAGTGTTTTATATAGACGGCAGAATTCATGTCGTCTTGTTAAAAATTGATTTATATCGTGCACCCTGAATCTAAGGTATATAATATATTATCAGGAATAAAATATTTTTTCGTTTCTGCATGCTTCAATGGTAAAGGATTGCATATTGCGCGTAACATTGCAAGGTTCAAATATCATCGCGAGTAATGTTACTTCCAGCTCGCAAACAATACATTTCCGCTGTTCCAACCGTAATCAAACCATACATATAACACACATCTTTCCGATCCGTCGTAATAAAACTTCTCCGCTATTTCCACCATTCGACTACGAGGAACGCATCGGTCCAAACGGGGCGCAGTTAAATCACAACGCCAAAGGTTGACAATTTCCCCGAGTCGAAAAAAAAAACCGGTGTTTTCAACTGAACTCCCAAAGGGACAAAAATTCGAAACAAGACTGGAGACAAAGTCGATTTACGTGTAGAACCTGTTTCGAACTGATTCAACTCACCGAAAGTTAGCTTGCTTTTCCAACGCAAGAGATGGTTACACAGGAGACTGGTGCACGCGCGTGTATGTGTGTGTGTGTGTGTGTGCGTGCGTGTGGGGTAGGGGTTAGAGGTACATAGAAAGCTCTGAAAAGTGGGGGGTGAGACACGGTCGTAGTCGATGGTGCACGATGGGGTGCAGCTTTCAAAAGAAACTTCTTTATTTCCGGGGAAAATAAATATTTGACCGAGCCAGGCAGCAGCCTGGCGCGGAGACTCGAATGGTTTCTTTCATTCTTAACGAGCGCGACCCTCGCCTCAACTCGGTACTTTCCAGACACGGCGTTGTTACGGCCTCGCCTTTTTACCAATTAGTTTGCTTTTCCGCCTCGATCGTGTAGCATCGAATTCCCGTTCCACCGGGGAATCGTTGATCGATTGTGATTGATGTTTGTTACGTTGTGCCAATGCACTTGCGACAGCTTTATTACGCGGCGTTCATGCTAGGGCAGGCGTTATTAGTTTCAGCTTGTTACGGTTGTTTATGGCAGGAAATACGGAAGCGATGATTACGTGCGGATTTTTGGAATGTATAGGCAGAGCTGACAATGAATAATATACGAAAGTGTATAAAGTAATGAATTAGATGTAATGCGCGAGGGGGAGTAGACGAGGAAGCTGTCGATGAAGAATTCGATGTGTCGTTTTTTTTTTTTGTTTGCTGGTAGGGATCTTGAAACGGACTGTTTTTTTCTTAACGAAACGTTTGTATGGAGCAACAAGTTTTTTTTGTCATTAAAGCGCCGGATAATTAAATTTCTTGACCCAAGATTCTGCAATTTCGTTTGAACTGTTTAAATGTAATTTGCCATTTAGGTCATCGAGCCAGACGTCCTTTCATTTAGTTTCATAGAAAACAGTCATTGGTGTGAATTGCGCACGCAGTTACTGAACGACGATTTTCCTAATGAAATGGGGCATAAAGATCTTTCACGTCCCCAAACTTTTTGATCATTATATGAATGCTTTTTATTTTATACTCTTTCACTCGCTTGAACAACCATATGTGCTCTGCATACCTTCTAAGTTCCAGGCACATGGACCAGGACCATTTATGTCTACCTAAAAATCTTATCTATAAATACCATACTAAATTCAGTATTTAATTATTGCGAAATCGAAATCAGAATTGACATATCTCCAGTGACCCTCAAGTTATTCTCCTTCGACAACACATTTCACGTGTCACTCCAAATGTAACCAGGGTTCAGAACAAGCTCACGAGTCACAGGAAACCAGAGCTTTCGCTATTCTTTCTGGGTCGCTTTTAAATTCGGATTTCCCGGCGTTCCCGTATCCCGGTCTGGCCTACTTCTATCGCTGATACTATTCTGCATGTAACGGGATGGAATACCCGACGGAAAGAGAGAAATACAGAGAGGCAGGCAGGCAGGCACGCAGAGTAACCGAACTCTGCCCCAGGACTACAAAGCGCTCTAGTTCGAGAATAATGAAATGTATACAATACGAATGGTGCTGCACACGATGGTATTTCAGCGTTTTCCATCCTCTCTATTTGCTCTATAAAGAGTATATTCGTTGTTTCTCGCGATTTAGATATTTTTCATGGTAATCGTGGAAGGGGAAACGTGTGATAAATAGAGCAACGATATTCATCCCCCTTCGGCGACGCTAGGAAATAATTCGGGGAAGAGTATTATTAGAGGGTGACTTTTATCTCTTAGAACTATTCGACGGGAGACCTGGACCAGCCTTTGACGATGCACATTGCCTAAATATTTGGGGAGTGGGCTTGTAATATACGACCTGACGATGGAACGTATTCATGGTGTGACCTTTCTGAAGCGAGGATACACGGGTAGTGGATTCACCATGGTCAAAGGGTGGCGAAATGTTCGATGGATGTGGATCTTTCTCGAGGGATGTTTTTCAGTCGTATTGTTTAATACGTACCGTCATTATGAAAATATATACAAACATATAAATAGTACATTTACCTCATTTCTACATATATCTGCAAACCTGTCAAAACTTTACGAAGTTAATGATACCAATATTTGTGGACCGTTGCACCATTTTGCATTCCTCCGAAATTTCTCAACGGACTATGACGACCAAAAATCCGGAACAGTAAAATTTTAACATGTCAGAGTGTACGCCAGTTGGCCGTACTGCGCCACTGTCCAACCCTATAGTAATTATTATCCCTCGAATGTCAGTAACGTAAAATTTGCAAAATCAATACCGATACCTTCGTATTCCAACCGAAACCCGCACATAGGAATCCACGGTTCCGATAATAATAAGTCCATAAAACGTACGCTCACAATGGTACCCCTGAAATAATATCGTACAGTATAAATATCATCTTTGGCAGATAATATTAAACCCGATCGAGGAACGAGAGGTTCTTCAAGTATCCAGGAAAGAAAACGACAGAGAGGATTTTTATTTCAATCGGTCGAGCTTTCTGCGATCCCCCTTTCCCGTGGAGCCAGGAAACTGGTGATATTTTTCCAACTTGTTTTGGACCGTGTTCCAGGTACGCCGACGGTCGATGGCCGACCCCGGACGGGTTGGGAAAACGTCGAACGGATTGACCCAGTTCGGGTCCCGGAGTCGGCTAATGCCCGCAGATAATGCGAGTTTTCTCATTTCTGCGACGACGTTTCTCCCCCTTTTTGCCAGATAAGGGAAGAGAACTGCTCCTTCGTAATTCCTGACGTCCTTAGCTAAGGATACCGTGGAAACTTTTTATTGCCAGTTATCATCATCGTTGTTGCTCAGTCGAGCCAATGAAAACTCGCCCTCTTGTTGGCCCCCGTACACCTGCATTGTTTGTCGCGCGTGATCATTTTATTCGATTCTGGCCTGGCTCCTGGTTTGATTAAGCCGAGAAGTTTCGTTTGCGTGGCAGGAATTTATATTAATTGTACAATTGCGACGTTGATGTTCGTACGAATATAATATGCAGATTTATACGATATTTATTCTGTAGAGAGATATGGCGTGTTGTTTGGTTCGATACTTATTACTTGTTAATACGAGGTTAAATTAAAATTCGTAAATTTTGGGAACCTTATGCGAAATTATATTTAATGAGTTGCCAGACTTTTGTGTCGGATGTAACGAACTTATATCACAAGTACGACGGAAACATAATTTTATACCCGTTACTGTAACGAATGCATTGCTTATGTTGTTAAAAGTAACAAAGTTTTAACACGAATTTGATATCCTTTAATTCCTTGCGATATCGTGTCTTTTTAAATGTTTTGAGCATTAAATATTATTCAATACAATTGGTGATTAATTTAGAATTTTTGTGAACGGTGTCTGACAAAAACATGTGACTCACTGTTTCTGCAATAACAATTATCACGCGTATCGCACGAATTTATTGCTATCGCAAGTCAGATCATTCTAATTTGCGCGATTGCCGTTGAGAGGATAGGAATTTGCGCAATTACAGCCGTGGCAAAACCACCAGGGGGCTTTATGCCAGATCCCATTCTCGGAACTTCTTGCTGCGCCATTGTTTTCCACAAAACAGGCAGGGAATACAGTATGGGTATATACAAGCTTGAAACGCCAATGGAATTTATTGAACGAGAGTGAACAACTTCTAATCAATCTTCCACTTGGAACATTATTGTTTGCTACTTTTTGTTCACTTGTCTTCCAGTATCGATGTCGATTATAATTATTATCAGCAGTATTAATTATAACTATTCCATTGTAACTAGTGAAAGTTTGTTCGTTATGAATATTCAATAGCACCTATTCACAGAGAATTCATAGAATTTTTTGAATATCGTTTATTCTTTATTACTTGAAATTCATACCCTTACGGTTTACTAGTTAACATTACTTTTTTTAGACGCCCCCCTTTCAATGACACTAATTTGCATCAATTACCACGTATCCCTAAACACAAGATAATCCACAAATATATTCCAAATGAAGGTGCAGCAAGAAATCGCAACAGTTTCGCCTAGAAACGAGTTTCATTTAACCCCCGTTCCTGTTTCAACCGTTTTTTCGTTTCTTATTGGATCCTCCGCAAGCACGATTCTAAATATCATTGCTGATTAGATCCTACGAGGTCACAGCGCGCAGGATGTCAGCTATTCTGGTCGCAGGTATCCCGCGAAATCGCGATGAGTCAGATTATCGCGATTGGGCCGATCAGAAGTTGCGGAAGCTCGAACGGCGGGCTTGCAATTCGCAGAATCGTCGGGAGCGGAACGCGCAGAGGCTCGCAATTATCGCGGCTGCAATTTACCTGGAATCGCAACCCGCGCGATTGCAACTATCCCAGCTTAGATTCGAAGAATCGCAACTATCCGGATCGCCCGATCGAATCCTCGAGATCTCTGTCTTCGAAATCGGGCGAACTACATTTCAGTCTGATAAGGGGCGAGCACTAAGATTATTTAGTTCATTTTCGGCGTAACAAGTAAATCCATTCAATGGCAAGAGCGTAAACGTGTAAAGTATTTAAACGATTCGTGTATTCTTCATTCGCGATAACAAAAATATGTATTCCTGCTCGGAACCCCGTTATATTCCAACAAATTAACCGTATTATCTTCAACAATTCATCGCTTTATGATTCATTCAAAGTTTGCGGGCGCAACTCGGACTCAAAATACACAAACTTTCGGCCGAACGACTGTAACCAATCAGATATGACACTCCGGAACACCGGTTGAAACAATAACACACCGACGGAGGGGTGTTTTCAGAAACCCCCGTACGAAGCTAACATTAACAGCGAAACAAACACAGACCCGAGTTTCTCCTGCAACAGTTTCAAACTCCCACTCTAAACTTCCTAGACCCGGGCTTTCCTGCTGATCTCTAAAAAACACTCTAAAACTCTCGCTCGCCACGCACTTTTCACCCCTCGAGTAGATCCACCCCGACCACCGCCTTTTCGCGAAACAGTTGCACCGCCATTCTAACGCAAGCACGCCGCATTACACGCAATGATTACGTGCATAGGTGACGTTTCTATAAATGTGTTAAATTATTACATAGCAAAGCACTTGGGCGTTGAGAAATCGTTGCGCAGTAGAAAATGTAAATATATCTTCTGAGAAGTCTGAGAACCTGAATAGGTTTTAACAAGATTATTTAACTTGTCGGAGTTAATGGCAATTATTGCGAGCTTAGAATGAAATAATTAAGGTTAGTGTAAGTTGCAAAGAAGGCTGTACAAAAACGCAAAGGTATCTCTTGCATAATGAACAAGGTGTTCAGAATTTTTTTGCAACGTAATACGCATTTACCTTTGGTTTAATTTAGTCCCAACAGAACAGACTATTTAGCAGAGGAAACATTCGTTAGGTTTATTTCCCTTAATTGGATAGTCGAGCAAAGGGTGACTTTAAATAGGAGAGGTTGGAATTACAGTGCGATTTTATTTAAACGTTCATCCAGCATTACCATAATTCTTACTTCTACTTGAATTTAAGTGATCTTTAATACCTAACCACATGACGTTCAATTACAAGCGATTATGATAAAGAAATTCGAACATAATACCTCCTTATTTCATCCTCTATTCTTTCTCAAAATCTGGGTCACCTCGCTATTCAACAGTCCAACGCAAATAACCACCGAGAAAACCCTATGAATACAATATACCCAGTCGATTATTTTAAACGTCTATAACATATACAGACGGACGCGACACGTTCTTCAAGAATATTCTGCTTCAAGACATCCGGAGCTCGAAAACCCATCGATCAGTATCGCACGATAGAACACCCATGAATAAGCAGTTTCTTCCCGGTCAGATTTCCAATTTCCCTCAAGTTTAGCGACACGACCGCCGCCAATCTACTGGATTTTGGCGTCTGACTGACGCCCGGGCAACCTCTGTGTCCCCGTATCGCATCGATGTACACACCTGCGTGCACCAGCTTCCATAGGATCTAATCGACGAACTTGTAATTACTTCGTCAGAACTCAACCTTGACGAAGATGGAAGACGGATACTATGCAGTCAGAGAAACAGGGATCGTATGTACGTACATGCACAGAGAACGCAGAAACTAACAAGCAGAGGAAGCACGGGGAAGCGAGACGGTATGTAACGGCAGTTTCATTCGATCGCAAAGCGATTTTTAATCGTTGCGGTCGAATTGTTGACGCGCACAATAAAACTTCGTGGTTCCAAATGGATCTGATCCCCGCGTTCAACGCGCGCCGGACACCGGCGTGAAATAACGTTCGATGAAAGGGAGGTTCGGCACGAGGATTCGAGACGGCCGCACCGAAGCCCTTTGATAGGATGCAAATACGGGCGAACTTTTTTGCTCGCGGTTAGTATGGAATCTTAAGATTTCTTCGTTCTGGGGGAGCGAGTGAGGGGGTGGGGTGGGTGGCAAGGGGCGCGGTTCAATGCTTTTGTGCGGAAAACTGCGGTACAATTGAATATAACGGAGTCCTCTTGGCAAGGATCCTGAAATTACTTTCCTTTCTACTTTATCCTCCTCCCGTTTTTTTCCCCCCTGTACTCTGCGAGAAGCATTGTTTTCCGTGAAAATGGGTTCTCTAACTTGTGGCTGAGGAGCCGATGCGAATGTGGGTTAAGTTCGCCGGTTAATAGAATTAATTTAATCGAGGGGGCACGGGGGGGATAGGTTTTACTTTTGTATTGAAATAAATGAAAGATTTGCGATTCGAATCTTTTTGAGGGGCCGCTATTTTTCTTCCTCTGCGGGGTAATGTTATGTACGGAGTTTGTAAGAAGTTGGTTGATGCATTTGCATGGCGAAATTGGGTTACGCGAAACGAGACACCGGTAAGAGTGCAGCGCTTGCTTTTGAAATTCTAGAGGCTCTATGTTTATGTAAACCTTTGCCCCGAAGAAGACAAGTTACCGAAGTTCGGCAAGGTAAAGCAGGTTAAATGAGCATATAATACGATGCATTATGTAATCACGGTTACAAAAAAAGAAACATAGCCCCTGCACGGAGGTATTAAATCTTGTTAGCGCAATTTACATGTGTAACGGCTGCAGTAGCAATCTCACGTGAACAAAGAATGTCCCCCCTTCTGTTGAATACGCCACGCAAATTTAAGGGTGGAATTAGAAATATAATTCGAATGGCAATTATCTAACACAAAGTTAGTCGCACACTCCGCAGAATTCGTTATAAAATCACTGGCAAACTCTTCAAATGTTCACCGGGTGCATTTAAGTTTTACGAATGAAATTCTAATCTGCTCAACGTTAATTTACCCAGCGGGCAATCCGCGTTCATTAATTCTATTCTAAATCGATAGGAACCACGCTCAGACGACGCAGGAATTCCGCGAAATCCTTTCCACCGCCATAATTAAACTACACAATACTCGTCCACCGATTTCGATGCCAAATTTTCTATCGCCATGAAATTTCACCCGATCTATCCGCCCGTACAGCACACCTAAACCCTCGTTTACTATCGAACGTTCGACCTGTGTGCCATAATCGGAACCGAAGCTTTCCCCACGAATTCGCCGCAGGATGAGGAGGAGGTCTAGAAAGGAGCAACAAGGAATATCAGAGAGGAAGAGGTACTCAGAGGGAGGGAGAGAGAGAGGAAAAGTGGGACGAAGCTTATGCGAAGCCAATTAATTATCGAGCTCTTCTTCTCTTCCCTTATGCTTCCACTTTGCTACCCTCTATCCTTCGCTGTTCTGCGCGCGCCAGATATTATTCTCGCGGGCGTACAGCCTCCCGCCACCCCCTGGCCATCTTTCTCGGTCGGTAAAATCGGGCGTCGAGCAGGGGATTTCCCGTTCTCCCCCTTTATGCCAGGCCCGGCAGAACGGTTCTGCCCTCGTGTCGAGTTTTGTATGCCGGAAGAATCCGGCGACGCCCTCCTAATGATGGTATTATGCTCGTTCCGTGAGCTCACGTGATCGTGCCCTCGTTTTGCTTGCCCTCTACTATTTTTCTCCCCCTATCCAACAGGGCTGCACACGTTCGCTTGCTTTCTCTCTCTCTCACCCTCACTCTCTCTTCCATCCAGCCCTCGTACGGTCACTTATTTTTCCCGTCTCCTTCGTTCCTCACGAAGGACCCGCGTACGTGCATACGTATGCGTGGACAGGTTTTTCCCGAGACTCTCCTTTTCTGTGGGCGAGACCGGCCCACGGTATTTTCTAGCTGTTAGAAAATTACACGGCGGCTCGCACGCGATTAATTTTACTTCAGCCGGAGGGGGGAACGTCACGCGCGGAACTCGTCGTTACCTGAAAGTACCGGAAACGTCCCTCGAGAAATCGCGACGAAAAGTTGCGGCTCCTTCGCGAATTTGTCTCTGTTTGCTGTTCCCCCGTTTCGGTTTTCTCGCCGCGGTTCCTTCTTGTTTATTTCAGTTAACTTCTGCTCATTATGATCGTTCGGCATCTCGCGGTATTGAAAGGACGATATTCCGTTGAATTTTTTAACGGTTCGGGAATTCTTCTGAAAACACGTTTCGTTCCATCAGACGATCTTCAGCGTTTTCGCAGGTGGCATCGTTCGTTCAGGGGCGAGCTGCATTTTTCTCGGCACTCGTTCGACTGTCTGGCGGTCCGCAAGAATCAACGCGCGCGGCTGCAACTTGTTAAAGTCCAATTCCCATGCGGTGTAAAGAGCGAACAAGTAACCGGTCGTCGACAGTACGACAATGTTTGCGAACAACCGGCGCACTTTTAAGTACCATACAGAAATTTCATCGTATCCAGTATCATGACACTTTCTAACAAGTACGCTGTAGTCCTCGTTAGCATAATCGCCTTTTTCTCCCGCGAACGACTCTCCACTTCTTCCTCAACCGCCAAATTGGTCGTTCTGTTGCTTTTTTATTTGGTTATTTTACAGCGGTTAAAAAGTGGAATTTCTTAAAGCGAAACACAAATTCCCCACGCTTATTATATCAACCCTCCTTACTTTCGGTAAAATTAAACGAAGCCATTTTTCTGGCAACCGATTATAAAACCAGACAACAGTCGATTAACTTTAGAACGATTCTGAACGCTATTTTAATTACCAAGCGATCTGTCATATCTGTCATAATAAATATATTCTTTGCGATACCATGCAATTTTGTTTCGATAAAGGGTTACGCGAAAATGGAACAGCTAAACATCAGAGGGAAGCGCCGTAATAACCAACGTTTTTCGGAAACCATGAAGTTTTAATTAGAACCTAAATTACGCAATTATTGCAGCGGATTTAAAATTTGCGGACCAAAAGTAAATAGTGATAACTTCACTGTCAAGCTGCCCCAATTCACCAATTACGGAATCGTCCCTCAACTATTGCTACCGTTCGCGATCCCAACTTCCATTTCCATTTGGATAAAGATGCACGCCGCTTAAATCTGCAATCCCTTTTCTTCGCTCAATCACCGGCGACTATCGTCTCGCGATTTATCGCCGTTCATCGCGCTGGCCGACGAACGTGGCCCAAACGGTTCGCCAGCTGCAGACGAACGCTGCCTCGCGATTCAGAATTGCTTTATATTCCGGTAAGTGTACGGGGGCAGTTACGTTCGCGCGTTTAACGATGGACAAGTACAATTGCTGGAGTTCGTGTCGCGTGAAATTAACCCCTGCACGAAAACTCTGGAGACAAATGCACATGCACCATGGGAAACGGCGACTTTTTGTCGCGCCACGCGGTACGTATAGTTAGGGGGGCGTCTCGAACCGCCGTTGTGCCGCGATTCGCGTTTTAATTACGTCACCGGTGGTTCGGGAGATCCGGGCGAAACAACAACCGGGGCCACCCGGGTTCGTTAATTGGGATATAATTAAAATCCCATTGGCCGTGTTCCAAACGACGCTACCTGTCGAAGGGAATATATAATATAAAATATCTCGCGGCACTATGGCGGATAACCGGGGTGTTAGTTGCACGTGGTTCCTAATGGCTTTACTATTATAATCATTGATAATATGGGCGAGGGGTCCCGAGGGAATTGTCTTAATACTTGATAATCGTTACACCATGATCATTAAGGTGCACGCGATGTTGTTACTCGATGACCGTTTCATCTTTAATTAAATGCCAGACCGTTTTATGTAAACGTTTATGCGATAGTTGTGGGGATGAAAGTGGCTATAAGTTATATATTATTAATTCGGTAAATGCAGATCGTCGTGCTCAGTTAAAATATTCGCAATGATAATTCATCGCTGTGTACGTTCAAATAAATACTCGACCAACAATTACCTGCTGATCTGATATAGACAGGCCTACCTCGTAACGATCGTAAAGACAATCTAGCGCAAGATATGGAGAATGACGGTAAAGCGGCAACGAGCTTAACCACGATTGGGATTCGCAGAAGGGGTAGTCGCATCTTTGAATAAATCAGAGCCGAACCCGCGGTCGTCTACATGATACAGCTAACGAACCCCATTGCGCGGTGGAAACAAGGGGTTGAAAGAATAATCGATCGTACTTACGTGGCGGACTATACGCGTTTGATCTAGGACGATCGACTGCGGCGCCGGGATATGTACATGTAATTTCTACGTAGCCGGTCGCGAAAGAACAGCAGCGCGCCGTGGACATGTCGTTGCAGCGTGTCGTAAATCGCTTTAATAAAGTATGAATCCGTTGATTTGTCGGTTGTCGGTGATTTACAAGCGCAGCTGGTGTTTACGAACATTGACAAGCCTGGCGACTATAGCTACCGGCTGAACGTGACCTGGCATAATTAAATGCATTTTTCGTAATGCAGTCGATAACACGTGGGACAGGCCGGAGTCACGTCGCCCGCGGGGGGTTGCTTAAAATTGACGAGCGATATGGGCGGTCATGTGTTTCGTTGTTCTGTTGCTCTTTGACAAGTACGGCCGTATGTTCATTAAACGTTTCGTTATTCCGTTTAACCGTACTCTTATGGCAATAGGTGAAAATTCGATAACGTCAAGTAGTATCGGTGATGCGCCGACCCGCGAGAGACTGTACACGATGGGAAAAATAAAAAAAGAAGAAAAAAAGCAGCTTGTCGAGTGCGTGCACATCGTTAAAAGTTAACAATACAACGAGGGGCACAATTATACGGTCTCGTAGCGTGACCGCCGTTTCGCATTTATTTCGTCGTATATTTTCGATGCGCAAACATCGAAACTCGTTTCTACGCTTTCGAAAATGAGATTCAAGGATCGAGCCAGCCAAAGTTTCACCCGGGTATGAGTTGGAAACTGGTAATTGGTTAATGTGCATATATGTAGGGGCAACATCGTGATTGGTTAAAGCACATGAGACCAGACATGTTACCCTCATTATTCGCCGTGTCTGCCACCCTTCGTGCTTTTTAAAACAGAAGAATCGCATCGGCAAATTTATTTGCGACGACAAACAAGCTTCGCGGATTGAAGTGTTTTCTTTGAAATGTAGTATACGCTACTGGTTACACGTAAACTAACCCTTTCGAGCTATGCACATACGCGGGTCATAAGTAACAGAAATGTATAGATATACAGTTAGGGTACAGTAGTACACTCTTTGGAAGAGAAAAACCTTTTTAAAATTGCATCAAGCTGCTTGAATTTTTTGGAGAAATTGGAATGATTAATTTACTAGGTGATGTGCCAAAAAAGATTGCAAATTTGCAATTAATCAGAATCGCAAAAAAATAGTGAACGTGCGTTTCACAACTTATTTATCTGAGCCTGTAATGAAAATTTAAAAAATACGTCTTGTAGATTTAAGTAAATTATATACATGCTGAAAATTTCATCAGATTTCGACAAAGTTCCGACTAATTGCAATTTTCTTTTAACTTGTTTGCACATCATTTCGTAAACTAATCCTTCCATCTTCTAAAGGAACAATTCATGTCGTTTGGTACAATTTTACAAAGGTTATTCTGTTTTAAAGGGTGCACGCACCCTTATGCGGCCGGCTGTATGCGCACAATAGAATTTTGCATTATAGAACGTTGCATATACACGAATTGTCCAAACTAACGCTGCATCTACTTTAGCAACAATCTTTCCCCTCGATCTTCTCGACTTGTTCTCCTTACCGTCAAGTAGTACCACGTCGCACCAATAGTGCTATTAACAGCAATAGTGAAACGAATGAATCCCAGACGGTAATTGTAACCCGCAAACTCGAATGGCAGTCGTTGAACGCCCGTCGAAAGATGAACACCGAATCCCCAATGAACTCCAGATCAACCGATCGGCCAACAGTCCTACTATTTACGTCCAGTGGACGTTACCATTGTGCTCGCGTGACCAGTCCTATCCAAATAACCGCGGTGCTCCCTTTCCTTCCGAATTCTGGTAACCGATGTTTATCCAGCGCATTATCTATTTATACCGTCGCGCGGCCGCGATGTCGGCTCTCTACCTTCCTCTCGTCACTCCCGTTTCACGTGTTCCCCGCTGATCCACGAGCGTCTGGGAGAAGACGAGGGATATACAGCGGCGTATCTCGAGAAATTTTAGAGTGGTGTCTGCTGTCATTGGGAAACGTCGCGTCGGCGGAAGGGCTGCATTAATCATGGCGGTCGAATCCGCGAGAGTCGAAGCTCGCAGTCGAGCGTGGAGGAGGGCAACTCCTGGTCGTTTGTCACTCCACGCGCCGGCGGACCTCCTACGATTCTCGTTTGAGCAGATTCTTGATGGAAACGCGACCACGCGGATCAAACCGTGCAGCTTTCGCTTCGGGCTACCGCTTTCAGACCGTCTGCAACGTTCCTTCTGGCGTGCTTGCACGAACGTCGTGATTTTACGGTAATACAGTTTGAGGTAAAATGTCTAGTTCTCGATGGGACGCTTTCATTATTTCAACCGTTTATTGGTTTTGCGGTATCCGATAATATCCGATCGGTATTCGGCCAATTTTAATGGAACGTTACGTACCGTCGAGGTATTAAGGATAAACGGAAGAATGGCCGTTTAATTAAGTTAGCGTATGTTAAGGTGAACAGGGGACGCTTCCGGTATGAGAGGAATCGATCCGTCGCACGGTATCGAGTGTCGTTTAGAAGGGGGCGCATTGCGCGACGAGAGTATTATGCTGGCAATTAGGGGAAACATGATATCGCAAATGAGAAGTCTAAGAAACTTCACCACTTAAGAAGTGGTGCAGTTTCCTCATATGTGTTAAGGTTCTTTTTTCATCCAATACGACACAACTGATGACATGAACGGAGCGTAAATTCCAATCAACGATAATATCATCGCGTTGAAACATTTGCCACCGCTGCAATTCCATTGCTGTGGAACATGTGGCATTGAGAGTGAAATAGGTACACTCTGTCGGAAGGCATTCCGTTTAGAAGGGAGCGGAAGTATACCAGGTCCTCGCGTCGTATACCTTCTAGGGGGGAAAAAAAAACTATTTCACCAAGGAAACAGTCTTTTCGCTAAGCCGCTGAACCTTTCTCGCCACCAATTTCCTCTATCTTCCCCCAGGAAATGGCGATACAAGCTCGCCCTGGTTTCTCGAATTACCGCGTATAAACCGCGCCGATGGAAGATGTTTGATCCCCGCGAGTCCACTGAAAAGCACAGAGAGCAAAAGGGAATAGTCGCACAAAACCGAACGACGTGTATTTAACGGGGTCGTCAGTGACGTTAACTGGCGGATCCGTGCAGGCGCGTTTGACGTTAGGAAAACGATATATTTGAACGAATCGTTAATTAGTCACGGGGCAAACATGCCAACAGGGTGTGTTATAACCGCAGCCTTGGTATATGTAGCACGCGAGGAATTTCAGGACAGAATTTTTCTTGCAAATAAGCATTAATCTTCCCGGTCGTAAACGTACACTTTTCCGCGGTGAATTATATTTCGTTTGATCGTACGCGCCCTTGTGCACTCCCTTCGCAAAGAGATGCCTACTTTCTCTATGTATACCCACACCCTTTGTAAATAGGCAGTCCTTTAGTCAATACCATCCGCAGTAAAACATTTTATATCGCGTTTGCGACATTCTTGTATCCTGGGGACTTCCCCTCGATCAGCACGACGCAGTTATTATTATACAGTTACTGTACAGTCCCTTTTCGTACAATAGATCGCCTTATAAAGCTTGCACTGACAGCTACTGTAAATATTTCTCCAGTACCCTCGACCAAATAAAAAAAAAAACAGGCCAATTACGGTCAGTAATAGGTACGAAACAGTTCAGTCATGTGATTCTAGGGCTACGCGAGTGAATTACCCCAGGCGTGCCATTCCGTATCCAACCAGCGTACTGGCCTTATCAGTGCAGCCATGCACGCATATTCTACCCAGCGAATATACCGAAACGCGCGCACGTCTCGGACTCCGCGAAATCCCTTCGAAACAGCGAATTTCAATAAAACGACAGTTGCCCCATTTTTCGCCGTCGTCTTTTCTACACCCCCGAACGAGTTCGAGCATTGGGGAACTTCCGTCCCTTTTCAATGGAGAATTCGATCTAACTCAAAGTCTCGGGCCAAGCGCGGCAACTCGCTGGAACGTCAGAATTGAAACGAAAATTCCGAATTCCCCAGATATTTCCGGGTACGTGGCGGCGGGGTTGCAAACTGTCGCGACGAAAGCCAGCTCCTTTCGTACCCGTTCGCTCTCGACAATTCTGATCCTTTTTGCGCGATAGACGTACCGGCCGGTCGAAATTTCGTTCGCCGCGAAGTTTTGCACGATTTTTCACGCGACGCCCGGCGTCCAGCGGCGACACCGGATCGCATGCAAAATTGATCAGCCGCCTCCGCGCGGTCCAAGTGTTCGCTGTACGTATACGTCCGAGTTTCCAAGGACCGTTGAAATTCGATGAAGCCGACGGGGTTGCCTCGTTTACGCCTCCTTGTCCGGCGTCGTCGTCTCACTTTTCGCCCCGGCATCGCCGTCACATCTCTGTTTTCTATTCCCGGACGATATTGATCCGAGGACGCGCCTGGTTCACC
This sequence comes from Nomada goodeniana, assembly GCA_963969485.1. Classification (NCBI taxonomy): domain Eukaryota; kingdom Metazoa; phylum Arthropoda; class Insecta; order Hymenoptera; family Apidae; genus Nomada; species Nomada goodeniana. The sequence goes on along the minus strand of OZ018299.1, from coordinate 27,478,132 downwards.
CGGCCGGTCATTACTTGGTAACCATGTGCAGGTTCATTCGCATGTGCCGGTCGAATTGTTGTTACGCGTCTCTTAGGTTTGCATGCATCGACAGCTTTCTTTCGTAGTCCGAAAACCTGTAATTCCAAACGATTTCCAAGGGATTTATCCCGCCTTGTCCTGAGGGGTATTGAACGTTTCGACTCGTTGGTGGAGCAAGGGTCGAGTCGGACCACGATCAGTCCGCGTAAGGTAGTTTGTTACGGTCCCTCTCGATCATAAGACTGCACAGAAACTGGTCGTCGAAGTCGTTGCACTTTTGACACAACTGACTACAGGGTGAACCGCTCGCTGGTGGATCCAAAAACATCACTGACCACTTCCGCTAAACCACCTCGCTTTCGCGGTATGTGCGACCTGTCGCAGAGACGATTGTGGCCCGCTTTGTAGTAGTTCAATATACCTATGTGCATGGAGTTATCGTAGCGGTCTATTTGGCGACTCTGCCTTTCGTTCCCGACCACTAGCGAGCGGATCACCCTGTACTACGTAGTATATATGTATCATCAGTCTCTTAACAGTTTCTCTGAATTTCTCGACTAACGTCAAGTACTGCATTTTTCATGAAGTCATCTCTGGCAATGAATGACCCCGGTTAACGTTATTGCCTATATGCATTTCTAATCCGGTACCCCCATTGGTGTCTCTAATTTCGTCCCTAGCGTGGCATCGCTAACTTTGTCCCCGGCAGTCACCGGTAATTTTGTCCCTAGCGACCGCCCCTAATTTTCCCCTAGGGGCGCGCGCATGGCAATCTTGCATAAGAATTGCATGGAAAATATGCCGCGGCGGCGGGGCTAACACGAAAATGAGAAAGAGTACGCGTGTTACATGCACGCAACGGAATACTTTATTCGCTTAGCTAATGCGACACGTATTTGCAACTCACGCTGCTTAATATGTTCGCGCTACAGAGTCCCCGGTTGCATAAGTGCAAGCTGGCAATCGTGTTTTCTAAAGCTAACTACGACAAAGGCATTCGCGTTACGGGTATGCGAAAATGTCTGGAAGTTTAATTGAAAAATTTGCTTTGTGCTGGATTATTTAGGTAGAGGGGATATATTAGTTTGTAAATATTTCGTTCCTTGTTTTATAGCAACTTTCGCGTTTCTCTTTGTAGTAATTAGTAGAGGCAAGGTAATTAGTAATTCGAAGCACAATTTATAAATTGTATTATATTTGTAAGTTTCTATAAAGATTTTCTGCAAATACAATATCGTTCAATATTCACAACCCAATTAGTTCGCGAGAAATCTATTCTACCTATAAACCGCCTAGAGTCTCGTTCGGAGGCAAATACGAGTTCCATCGCCCTCTGGAACAGAATTCTTTTCAATTAAATATTCAAAGAATCGCACTCCCCCCCGGTGGAATGGAACGATCAAGAATCCTGATAGATATTCCAAACGACCGAGTCGTTGTTTCCAGTCGCAACCAAGGAAAACAAGGAAAAACGAACAAAGGGCAAAGCATTCGTAGCTTATACTGTATCACAGACGAGATATAGGAATGAACAAACCATCCAATATATTTTTTGGGCCAGCATTTCTGGGACCCCCGATTCAATTACCATTTCCGTGTCACCCTAATATTACCAACAGATTATAGAAAACGATCCGAAAAAGAAAGAATTTTAAAGAATTCTTTTGTTCTTTGCTGCAATGAAAGGCGACAAAGGATATCAAACAATTAATGTTAATTAAAAATCTGTTAACCCTTTAGCTCCGTGCTCTATTCGATTAACATCCATTCTTTAATACTTGTAACAGAAAATGTGCAGTTCGTCGCGATATTCAGAAAACACCCGCCTTAACGAAAAAACAATGCCCCCCCCCCTCCACCTCCCACTTGACAGTCAATTAGCGCAATCTGTTTCAAAAATCTGCCTCTTTCGCCCAATGGATCTCGTAGTGAATAGACGTGCTCAGAGTGTCCGGCAAATTAAGGTATGTCACGTAGTGTAATATAGTCCCGAAAACGGGAAATGACACACGCATTGTTTTCATTTCCCCGTCTTCCAAGTTTTCTGTAGTTTCTGTGCTAATATTAATGAACATTTTGCAAGAAATGAAGAAAATATTGCGCAGCGAACGGTATCGCACCACGAGGCGTGCATTTACAAATCGACTCGAGTATGCATATACGTATTATCTTTTACGTATACGTATATGTATCTCAGCTCAGAATTCCATTATCTTGCAGCATATTCTGCAGTTTCTAGCGATATCATTATAATATCGATGATTCTTAATACATTTATCCCTAATTTCAGTTCGATTCTGTTCCACGGCGTCCCTTTCGCTTGCTTCGAATATGGACGGGCGGAACACGTTCGAACGTGACGCTGACGGGGGGGAATGGGTAGTACCGGACTGACGTCGCGATACATGCATTGTTGAATCAACTTCTCGCTGACAGGTAAGCGTTCTTCAAATTTGTTGTTGAAGCAAGTAGAATTATAGCAATATATCTCTATTTATAACTAAATAATAATTCATACCTCGTATAATACTTGTGTGATATAGAGTCGTGTTGTAAACAACGAGTAACGTGATACGCGCAATTATTTCCGAGTATTTCTTTGTTGTTTCTGCCGGTGGTCGGGAAGCTTGTTCTTCCTCGAAAATATCGACTGTTTATCGTGGAACAAAAAAAGTTACTTATCAAGTAACTTATGCTTTGAACTATTTCTAGGAAACGCAAGCAGTCATAAACAAGAATGGTGTTTGACGGTTATCGAACATAGCCTAACAGGAACGGACAATAGCGTGGGTTCATTCGTCTGCTTGACACCATGCTGACGAAACACATGGATGACATCTCAGTGAGGTACGTTTATAATAGCTATATTATATAGCACTTTACATAATATTGCTTCCATACTAAATCTTTTGTTAACATCGTGTGCTTATACATTTGCAAATCGAATATTAACGTTTTCTACAGAATTCGAGTTGAATTATTGCTTTAGTATATGACAATTATCATTACTTTCCTGCATTTGTTTAATTTCCTTGTTATTCTTCGGTACAGGAGTATGGAGAGAGCCGATTACATGGACTAGCTACAATGATGTCTATTAATTGAATGCAGCCAAGCCCTGTGTATGTGAGTATTTTAATTATATTTTCATATTGGCTTTATATGATATATGATGACTGATACTAAGATGAAATAACCACAGTGGAAATACTTATTAAAACAGTTACATTTTCTATACCAATTACAATTAAGCAATTGCAATTGGAATTGGAATGGCCTTTTTACTTTGCACTTTTTGCATAATGCATATCTATTTATGTTTTACATTTAAAAACATATGCAATAACTTATTGCATTGTTAACCTTATATATTTTCCTTGCAAATTTGCATATTTTTAATGCACACTTGCATATTATTCATTCATATTTGCACATTTGTAATGCATATTTACAAATTTTTAATGCATATTTTCATATGTTTAATGCATATTTTCATATATTTAATGCATATTTTCATATATTTAATGCATATTTTCATATATTTAATGCATAGTATCATATTTCTAATGGATATTTTCATATTTGTGATGCATATTTTCATATTTCTAATGGATATTTACACATTGTTTTGTATACTTATTTCTCATAAATGATAACAAACAGTTGGTAGCATAAACATGTTTTCTTTCAGTAAAAATTTTGTGACCGCGCGCAATGCGGTCGGTAGAGTCAGTATTTGCTTCGAAGTTTTCTAGCTTTTTCAGAGCAAGTGGCTCTGCTTAAATTTTCGTTCGCACTATAGCTACACGCGATTGTTGAGTCAGTGTTTTTCACGTATTAGATATTAATGCTGTTATTTCAATCGCGAAAGTAGCATCTCAATTTGTTCGCCGATATAATTTGCGGTCGCGTACATAGTCTTTTATTTTTAATTTTGTCTTATATTCGCTATCGGATGTAGAATCAGTGCATCACTGAAGGGGATGCTTTAGACGACACTGGTAAAGTGAGGAACGTAAGTATCTCAGCTCTCTATGAAGAATTAAATTCTGTAGATTTAATGCTAGATTTTAATGTTTTTCGCTTTCCTGTTTAGTTACAGTTTGCATACTTGCTGTCGATTGAGTTCAATTGAGATACCTCTGTGACGTTCCTGATGTCTTCCACCAGTATTTCCTCTATTTTTACAATCAACGAGTTGGTGTGTCGCATGCGTTTTGGTTCCCCCGGTCCCCAATCATGCCGTAGGACGATTGGTCCGAACCGGCACGGGTGACTGGTTGTATTTTTTAGTAGTTTTGCGAGCGTAGTGACCGCCAATATTTTCTTGTGTATTATTTCTTATATCAGATTAGGTCTGCCTTCTTGTACTCCGTATTTTTGAATATAAAAAAATATTAGCTATAGAAATATTTCTTATTGAATACACGTTTACATTAATAAATGCATTGGACAAAGGTGTATACATATTGTGGAGACATTGTGTATTCAATTTATAATTGTATTTTTAGTCAATTGAATTTTGTTTTCACTGTCGAGCAGTGCAGAGGTCGGATACCCTCCGACCTCGCTACTGCAAGTAATTCATGATTATAGTAATCGTGTATTAAAACAATACATATAACGATACGTATATTAAAATCAGCACTGAACGCGCACAGCCAATGATGGCATTTTATATTAATTGTCATATGCTATAGTCAACTCCTTTTCGTATGAAATCTATTGCACATTATGTACAAGAAGGCACTTTGTATATGGGTAAATTTTTAAATCGGAGTAGCTATCTTGAACAGTTTACTTCGATTAAGGAATCACCTGAGGCTTATTTACTAGCTTGTCAATTTTTCAAGTAAATATTTAATTGAAAGTATTTCTTAATTGCATTCCATATTCTCTTAAATTCAGTTTCAATGTCATTTCCCTTAAAAAATAAATTATATATCAGTCACTTTCGAGTTTCTATTGATATTTCATGAATTACGAAGTCGAGTCATTTTTAAAGAGATTAAAGATAAAATATACTATTGCAACTGTACGTATACTAGTCCTCTTTTTAGATCAGGATTTTCAGGTTTAAACCCTTCCGTGTCCATTGCCAGGAACTCACTCACGTGCCCAGGTGCTACTTGGGTGAGCGAAAGGCAATGGGCACGATGATCATATAGTTTTTAAAGTAACAATGTTTGGCGGCTGACATTTGCTAGTGCACCGTGCACGACGTATTTTCCACATTGTGTGTGCGTGTGTGTGTGTACGTGGTTAGGCCCTGGAATTGCGTCGGCTCGGGAATTTGATAAGAAATAATGAACGTATTCAGTAATATGTTTCACAATTGCATATATACATTGAATACCATACGAGTTATGAAAAATATGGCAAACAATAGAGTACTATACCAAACAAGTATACTTATTTGAAAGAAAATTTACAATGTATTTTAACAAATTAAATATTTTGTTTTAAACAAACATTAAATTAGTTTGCACTAAAAATTAGAGCCATGCACTAATTTCTGTACGATGAAAAAATTTGCGAATGGGATCTGCTGCTTTGGGAGTATAGTGCTTGCTTCTCAAAACGAGGTATACATTTTGTGCTCACAATCAGATTCGCTTCATACTAACGCGACAAGTTTCTTATTTACACATGGAATGCTAATTATTATATCCGATTTGCAACAGTCAATCCAACTGTAATTGCGCCAAGCTTTTGAAGCATTACGCTCGCATGTGAAGAAAGGTTTGCGCAATGGAAACTGACGATTGCACGTGGTAATGATAATAATGCGTGCGAATTAAAAGGAAATTGACACGCTAAAACGCGTACTTCAACGGAATATGTAAAGTATAGCGCGCTGGAAAACAAGCACTATGCTCATGCTTCTGCATGGTGCAATCTTTTTCTGCATGTTTCAATCTTTCTCTGCATGTTTTAATCTTTTCCTGCAGTACCCTATTGGCAACTATTTTACAATATGGAAATTCATGAACCGTTCATTAGAACGACGGAAGTTTTGATCCGCCACTTATTTTATTAAAAAATATCATGCAAATTGCCAAAAATCATAGACATCTAAAACGTATGTCAGTAAATTTAGTACTACAGTATTTGCCACTCTGCAAAAACTCATTACCCGGAGGGAGAAATTAGTGGTTTTACTTCATCGGGTGATAGAGTCAAACTCTGTTTTTAAGTTGCTCAGTTCTTCGTTTTTATATAATTTTACGACGTTTTATTATTATTTTGTGATAGAACCGGTTGCTCTGCTGTTGGAAATGTTGTTCCTTTAAGAGAAAATCTCGATATTTTCAGTCATCAGCAAATTTTCTTGCTAATGTTTCTTATTGTACGTCACTTATTGTTAGTTCATTAGAGAGTACCGGCTATTGGTAGAAGGGAAACATATTTATATTGGTTGTCTATGACTATAAACTTGATGTAAATTATTTAGATAATGGACCTTTTACATTAAATTAGTTGGCATTACAAATTGGAGATAGCATTAATTGCTGTACGATAACGAAATTTGCGAATTGGAACTGTTGTTTAACGAGTAAAGTGGTTGCTTCTTAAAGCGAGCTATACATTTTGTGCCCAGGTTCGCTTCATACCAGCCATAGCGTGACAATTTTTTTATTTATACGAGAACTTCCCATTATTATACATCTCATGCAATTGTCAACCCTATTGTAATTGCGCAGAGTTTTTTTCAATAAGTTACGCTCGCACGCGAAGAAATGTTTGCGCAAGGAAAATCGACGATTGGACGCGGTAATGAGAATAATTGCAAGTTCTTGTATTTTGGTGTGAATGAAAAAAAATTGATACGTTATAAAGCACACTTGACCACAATACATATGTACAGTTCGCTTGCAAAGAAGTACTATGCTCATGATAATCTTTGTTTGCAGTCCTCCATTGGCAACGATTTTATAGTACGGGAGTATTTATTAACTCCGTTCATTAGCACGACGAAAGTTTAGAGCTATAAATTATTTTATTAGAAAATATGTAAACTAGTAGACAATCATAGACATCCAACATCTATATCAGTAAATTTAGTGAGGCCCTCAAACCTTTCGATTCAGAATAAAGGGAAATTAGAAGGAACATTTTTTGAGTTTTTCCCCTACTGCTTGTGTATAATCATATGACAGAGTCTAACACAATGTTTAAGTAATATCAATTCTCACGACGTTCTTTTATTATTTTGCGATAGAGCCGATCGCTCTACTCTTTGATATGTTGTCGCTTTAGAAGAAAATCTCCCTAGCACATTTCGTGATTGAAATTATCGCAAAAAAATGCGATTGAAATTACATGCACAACGATCGAATGCTATTTCACAGCTGTTATCTGATTTTCCTGCAGAAAACCAAAGTATCTTATAAAGTGTATATACGTACGGTGTCAAGTTCCCTGGAAGATTTCGTCCCATGGTCGAGGCGAAACGTTCAGTCGTATTAAAATATTTATTCTCCGTAAACGGAAAAATTAAACTACCTCGTTTTGTCGTTTAGTGAACGATTGTCGTGAAAATAATAATAATTAGCCAATTCCACGTCCATTTTATACGGCGTGCCATCATAGAGATGTGCATTATATAAGCGCCAGAATACGCAGCCACTGAAACCGCAGCCTAAGGTGATTGCTTCGATGATAGTCCTGGATGCAACTACCATGACTTCTCTGTTATTTGTGTTGCGAATTAAATATGATGCATGCAGTGAATTACTATTTTTTTTTTAATATATACAAAATGGAAGCAAAATGGACTTTGGAAGCAATGCGGTAAGTAAGAGATAATCCACTTACGGTTTTCAATCGGGCTTATAACAAGTGGACGATAATTAACAGTAGAATGCCCCTCTGTCTATTTCTTGTCTTTTGCCTCTCACCTTCTTATTAACACTAAAAACGAGTTGTTTCATCTTAGTATCCAAGTAAATGTTTCTATGTGTAACTCATTATTATTCAGCATATTTGCATTTTAGAAGAACTTGCTCCCTTTGTACTACTGCACTATTTTTTCACAGTTACTAATCTCATAAATAAGGATCACGATTTTAATGAAACAAGGTTCATTATAAAATATACAATTCCCCTTTCTTTATATCCCCTTAGGTTTTCAGTCAGGAACGCAATTCTTCAATTAAATTAGCTTTTCAATTACGCGGGCATTGTTTATGTTAAGATAAATTTGTATGCACATGAGAACTTCCTCGACATTGGCCGATTCGTCTACTGCTATATCTCGTCAGTGCTTTTGACACACACAGCGACGAGATATAAGAATTCATATATCTCCTTTGTGGAAATTGCTTCCCTGATTCCCCCCATAGCATTCACATATATTCGCACAATCGCATGAATCCTGTCCCCAATACTACTTCAGTAAATAATAGTTCTCCAAGTGCTCACTGTTCATGAGCAGATGACCATAAGATGTCTTGTCCGTTCCTATATCTCGACTGTAACTGTATCTCCATAAGCAATTAATATGCTTCAATTTCATGGTTCCCGATACCGTTCGATCGCTTATATCTCACAATTTTCGTGCCGCTAATGTACGTACACGTATATCGCCTTCGTTGCGTCTCATCGAAAATATTAGTAGACCTCGAGGTAGCCACGAGTCTGTCTGGCCCACAGGTAACTTTCTCTACTCCGCTCCGTCTTCTCCAACTCCGCCATCCATTTAAAGGCCAACAGAAACGATACTTGGGTGGCGTCTTCCATTCGAGGGACATGGGACGACTGGAGCGTTGATTCAATTTCATCGTTACGGACCGTGGGCAGAGAAAGACGAGAAGCGCAGGCAGGGGTTGGGATGATACGGAGGAATCAGAAGGAAAAAAAGAAGAGAGGGTGACAGAGCGGCAGAAGATCGGAATGGAGGGGCAGTGCTATAACCGGGGACGGTGGAAGAGGGATTTAGTAGAAGGGAACGAAATGTAAGAGGTTAATTGGAACAGATAACTACTTCTGCGTGTGTCGATGCGATGCGCTCTTTCCACCCTTTGTAGATTCGTTGCCGCTACTATTTTCCTACGGTTCCACTTTTCTCTTTTCCTTTATTTTCTTTTCGTTTTTGCAGCTACTGTCTTTGACGGTTAGCACCGATAGTCGTGTTTGGTTTGGGTTTTATAAGTTGTGCGAGCTGCATAGAGGGGGCTGCCGACGATTGCTACACGCGTGTCGCCCTAAACAAGTCGACGCCGGTTTCGGTTTGAAGATGTACACACTCGAGTTCCTTTTCGCGGATGCGAAAGCGTTTTCTTTGCACGTCGCTGCAGTCTCGTCATTAACGGTTAACGGTCGTTGACTGACGCGCGTTTATTTACGTTGCGACAAGGAATACGGCGAGATGCACTCTCGGAGAGCGATGACAGGCATAAGGGAATGTACGGGAAGTGAAGAGACGAGTAGAGTGGGATGAAGGTGGAACGGGATGGATATTTAGTGTCTCGACTGTTTGCAGTTATTCGTGCGAAAACTATTGTTCCGAGTCGAGGGGGAAACGGAATCTGTATTTAAATAGCTTCGTTGGGTTTGAGTTTGTTTGAAAAGATTTCAGTGGCACTAGAACTTTTATCGATGAAACGATACACTTTTATTGTTGTCGGTTTATTACGCGTATCAAGGCTCGCTCGGTAAAGCATATTAAATGTGCAATTAAATAATAATTTATCGAACAGCTTTAGGAGCATTGCGGTTTTATTTGTGTGCATAAAGGTGCATAAACATTTGAATCGGAATTGGGCAACTATTTTCTCCGTGCACTAAAAGTCAGCAAAAAGCTCCACGATCCTAGTGGCGTCAACACCGCTTCCCATTCAGCGCGAATTGGTGAGAGAAACCGTTTGAAGAGACGCAGAAAGCCAACACAGAGGCGAAGATACATCGAGTCAGTCACGGGTCTGTGAGTCGTCAAGTTCCAGCGAGTGCTTGCGTCGTCGCTTTTACACGGACTGCTCGCTACAGCTACTAGCCAATGAATCACTTATGACCTATGGCATCCACCCCCCCTAACGCTAGCGTATCCGTCCTAGTATCGCCTCACTGTGCGTTTCCATCGAACTACATCATGTGCTCTTCTTGCTACTCTTTTTTGTTTTTGCTTTTGCGTACAGTTCATTGCCTCCGTTTCACAATTTATGGATTTTTACGAATCGTCTGATACTTACGCTTCGTGCCTGCGTGTGGTCAGTCAAGTTTATATATTTATTTAAGTTTATTTAAGTATTTGTGAGTGAATCTGGCACAGCTGGCGCGCCTATCAATGGCGGTAGACGAGGCCCCGCGATACTAGCGCCGCCGTTACACCGATCTAGGTGGGCCGTGCGTTTTCTATAACGACTGTAGTTCGTTTACTATGCAAGCCAGTAGGGGCATTGTTCGAAAGTAGAGCTTTGGAGATTCTAAAGGTGGTTCGAAGAGAAGTCTTGATAATAAATTAAAGGTCTTACGGGGTAGGTTAAAGTCGTTTTGTAGGGATTAGTTTTCAGTACTAAAGCAATTATACGTGATATAAACAAAAAAGAAATATGGTCACTTCTTTATGATTTCGATGCAGGGGCATAATACGTAAGTATGCAAATGTAACTAGGTAGCCAGTAATTATTATCAAGTACATGGCACAGATAGTTCGGCAAGTGTCCCAAGTTTCAAGATCAATTCACGGCCCATCACAAACAGGGGCGCCACTAATGTAGTTTACACTTCTGTTTAGATTCAATTTACGTTAGTAGCGCCGCAACTTAGCACCGTCCCGGCTTGAATTATGCCGTATAGTCACTCCAATTACCGCTTTAATACAAAGATTCGTTTAAATCTCGAATTTGCAGCGCGACAAAAGTAGAGATACAATTGCACCGTATATTTCGGTCAGACCAAGCTGTATTGTTCCTTGCCATCAATGATTCCCCTTGATATTAATATTCAACTGTCTGTCATTTCACGGGACAACGGACAGAAATCACAATCGAATCTCCGAACAAGGGACTATCGTTTCCATTGATGCATTTCAAGACGAAAAAAGCCGCTATAAAAGGACCAATCCGCCACCTCCCTTGAAAACCGTTCGCCACGATCTCGCCCCAATACCGTGCACAAAGAATCCACCTAGATGGCGCCACTATTTAACAAAGAAGCAAAGACTCGGTAATCAGAGATCAGCCGTCGAATCGTTGGATCATAGGACATTGCTCGACGTGTTCCCGCTGATTATCGAGATGCAATTTCTGCCCAAGAGGACCGGAAAACCAGGAAGAACAAAAGCGGGGCGTACTAATGCAAGACGAACGCCCTACCAACGGTGGAAAGGAGAACAACCCAAGGGATAGGGAGAGAAAGAGGGAGACGGTTCGATCGGTAAAGAAGAGGAAGAGCAACTTCCAGCAAACGAGCTGCGAGGTATTAAGTAACTGAAAGCTTCGGTGTCCCTTATCGAACATCTCTGGAACCGAAGCGGAGTAATACGGAAGCCAGAGAGCCGTGTCTCCTCTTCTTCCCTCTGTTTCACTTCGCCAGTAGCCGCTCGATCCGCTCACCAACACTGCGAACACGTAGCCCGTTCGAATTCTCCGGCGTACACGGACGTCAGCCACGGCGTGGATAGATTTTACGCAAGAATCTCGGGAGCCGAGCGTCGCATTACGGATAATAAAGGAGATTGACTCTAAATTACAAAGTCCGTTGCAGACGGCCGCGTTGAATACCTCTCAGGCACAGAAGCGTCGCCAAATCGGTTTTACGGTCGACAGGTGGTCCGACTGCTCTTCTGCACTTACGACTCGCTCGCTTGTCTCGCAACCCTCCGCGCTCCTTTCCATACCAGCCTGTCCCTCTCACGCTCTTACCCCCCCTCCCAGTTTCTCTCTATTAATTGTTACCGTTTCAGCGCCATCGCGCGTCCATCCCTCTGGCAGACGGTGGCGCTGCCACTCCTCCTCAACCCACGTACTAATTACACGATTAAAAGAAAGTTAATCCGCGACACAGACGCGCAAAGAAACGAGCAACGGGCGGTGGGTGACGATTGGCGAACGCGAGGGAAGACGACGGGCCAAGCGACGAGTAATTTAGCGCCGGACGGGATTAAAATTTGATTAGGTTTTTTTTTCTTTCTTTTTTTTGTTCACTGCGAAGGGCGGAGTTGGGTCAGTGTGCAAGCCGTTTCGTGGTATAGACGGGCCTTTGTAGCCAGGTTTCTTTGCGGCGATAACCACGAAATTCGCCTCTGGTGCTGGGCGCAATTTTCGGAATTACGTACTCTCTTGTGCGGTAGTAATTATAAACACGTCCGTGCTCGCTAGGTTTATCGGCGCCGGGATGACCCTCTCCGGCGGTGATTCGACAAAGCCTGTATATTTGAACTGCCGAGATTGGACGGCACCTGTACTTTAGTTGGTCTAGGTGAAGTTTAATTATGAATCGGGGATATTAGAAATTTGTCCTCGCGGTCCTCGTATTTTCATTGTTTACTGTGTAATTTGCACGCAACGGCTTGGATTTTTCTATTCCACTGGTGCGCTCGTTGCAGTACAATCGGGCATTGAACGCCGCGACGAGTCGTGCTTCCGTTCAATTAATCGTTGCCCAGTAGAGCGAGCAGAAAAATTTCATCCCTCCGAAAGTCTTCTCGCCGGACTCGAAGGTTAAATCGAAAACGACTCAAGGATCCGTTTACGTCGGGGGCACACAGGCGCCTCCTAATGAAATAAATTTCATTCCCTGTGGCTCGAAACTGGGCCACCATCGCCTTCTTACCCTTCCAATCTCCCGTCTAGACAGGATTCCATGCTCGTGCTCGTGCTACGTGCCGATCTGCCGAGCCACATAACGCTATTAGCTAAGATATTTCTTGAATTGTGAATATCGCCACGAAAATCCTGCAGAAAGTCATCGGCAACTCGACAAATTCTCACGTTAAATATTTGCGAACAATTTGTCTCACAATTTTATGTCCTCTTTTGGAATACAAAGGTGAACCAAAAACATTCGCTGGAATGTGTCCATTATTGATAACGATATGAAGAAATATTTTACGTAGAATACTTGTGCGTCACGTAGGGAACAGAATGACAAAAACCTGCGTCTACAGGTTCACATGGCATAATCCAAACGCAGTTCGTCGGAGATCGCACGATCAAAGCACGCCGAAAACTCGTGAGATCGTCGGTAGGAACATTGTGTCTACACGCGCATATTACATCAGCGCCACCTAGCCACTATCAAGAATTGCAGAAAAGTAGAACGGTTGGGAAAGGGGGCAGAAGAGGGGTAGCAAAACTCGGCGGCGCGAAGGCGAGGCCCGATAAAGGGAGGATATACGGAGTGGTTTAGCCGCGATGGTAAAAGTGCAGCGAGATATCCGCGTGGCGGAGCTTCGATGCGTCGAGACGCTGCAACGGAGGCCGAGCTTACACAAAGGATAAAGAGTAGCGGAAAGGGTTGAGGTAGCAAAAGGGGGTTGTGGGGTGGTGCACAGACGTGAAAGACGCGGGATGGGGGGGACGAGGAAGAAGGAGAAATAGAAGAAGAAAGCGTGGAAAACGAAGGCGACGCAAGAGCCACCGGGGAAGGCCAGCGCAAGTGGCGCTCTCTAGGGAGAAACTAGATAGACTTGAAGTAGAAAGAGCGGGGATAAAGGTGGAAAGGGTGGAAAGGGTGGTTAGAAGCGAAAGATACGAGGCGGAAGCTATGCGAAGGTTCGGCTTGGGAGTAGATTTTACAGAGGGGGATTGGTTCCACGTGGAAGATGGAGAAGGAGACGGGGAAGCTATACGAACTGATGTCCCTTGAGGTCAGCCTAGCGTGACTACCTATCAATTGCCGAGACTACGTCTAGCCCGCCTAAGTGACGCGATGCTGGATATACCCGCTTGGATATTCTACAAACACTTCCCGACGTCGATTTTCCGTAAATACGCCGAGATAGCGTCATCCCGTGTGTACGTGCGTCCTCCTTCCACTCGGGCCGACGGTAGTTCGAGGTTTTTATTTTGACAAAGCGTGTCACGTGACGGAGGTTGTTTCTGAACTATAGGTGGAACATTTTCAGTAGTTCGTAGGGTGGATGGGGAAAGTTATTAGGAAGAGCGGAAATTGATGGGATTCGTAGGCATTGGTGGAATTTCGAAACCGTGTAAATGGAATTTCTTTTTGTAATTCGTAAAACATTATTATACAATGATAAATGCAATGGACTGGCTCCATATTGACGCGTTAACGTGGTATTGGTTGAGGACGATTAGAACTTTCAAGCGTTCCGTTAATTAATTTCTGGAAAATTTGTTTTTCAACAAAATCAATTTGTGAGTGAAATCTCGCGACGATTAGGGATTAATTAACGTGGTTGGTAGTGCGCGTACCAGTTGCGATGCCGTGAGACGGAAAGCGTTGTCAATATCGTTTACGGTCCCCAGTGGCGGCAAAACGAACTCCTAGGAGATTTCAAATACGTTATCGCGAGCTAGAAACTGGAAAGGAGTAACGGCCGTTCCAGAACTGCTTTCAGCAGGCGGCACCATCCGCTTCACTTCCGGTCGGTGTGCTCTTTATCCACACATAACCCGCTAAAAAACAACTGCCTTTAAGCTCGCGAGCCGGGGAAACGTTGCGTGGAAAGAATAAACTGATACGATACAGATGGAATTGAACAATAAAGTATACCCCGTTACTAATCGCGAACGAAAATAACGCTGCTCATCCCTGATTATTACAAATAATTAAAACTATCATCAACGTTAGAAAAAAAATATAAAAAGACAAAACTAAGCAACGAAAAGGGAACATTGGGGCAAAAAATAGGTAGCGATAGTTCTTAACATTTGAAGGATGAACACTTGAATATAATAAGTTTTTCGTCCGAATAAAAAAAGGGGACCCAAAATGACACTCCGGGACTTCAAAATAATCCGAAACTATCAGATGACGTAGGATATAATCTTCGCTCGTTGTGCAACTAACGGACACTTGAGAGTAGGCTCAAAGTCTAACAAAGATTTCGTAAGTCTCTAATTTTATCAAATTTCACCCAAACCGAATCCAGCCTAAAAGAAATCGAATCGAACTCCGCCCAAGCATATTCGTGTTTCAAAATTCCCCGAAATATCCGGCATACCGCGAGATGTCGCACCTTTTCGTGCAGATTGGTTTTCGGTTGCGGTAAAAGCGGAAGGATGGCCAAGTGGAAATGTTCGCGGTTACAGCAATTGATTTCGAGCACCAACACCTCGTTGCCCGATATTAACGCAACCACCGGGAGCCATGTACCGTGTCTTGGCGTGGTTCACGGAGCTTGTTCGCATCGCCCAGTGATAGATATGTACCTCCGGCGAATGAAGATGGAGGGAGTCAGGTAACACGCGTGTAGGGGAAGAGGGACTCTGCCAGATATGGCCTTTATTCCGTTCTATGGCGGCACGGATGAGCGATGGTACGACTTTTCTTTCCGGCGGGAATATTCCACTTGCTCCGGAATATTGGTACACCGGTGGTATTTTTCCGCGAACCGAGAACGATCATTTCTGAGACCTTCGCGCGACAAATCGCGGCTATGTCTTTCTGCTCGGCCGGTTAGTAGTATGTACTTCCGAGTGATCTTGTTCCGGGTTCTGTAGCTTGTTTCATTTGACCCGACTTCTAAAAGTGTTTGTTTACTAATCGAATCGGCCTGCAAAAGGAATTGCAAGTTCTTTTACGGATATAATCAATAAGCGCGCAACATCCTTCAAGACCTGGCGAATTTGTAAGTAATTTGTAATTGTGATCATGTGTGTAACGGTGTAACGGTGCGGCAATGTGGTAATGGGCACTTTTACTACGCGATTTATAGATGAAAATATAATTTTTTGCGAGCGAAATAATTCGATGCGTATTTTTGCGTACAGGTATGTATATTTTTAGTTAGTTCGTAATGGAATATTTTTCGCATTAAGTTTGGAACACGGTTTGAGAAAAAAATGCATTGCGCGCATCGAAGGTATTTCTCTCCCAAAAATCGATTCTGTGCTCTATATTTAATTGCTGTAGAAACGCGGGTATTCGTAGATTTTTTTTCACTGTTTTGATTTGTTTACATACCTGCGATACATACAGGCGACTAGAAATCAATAGAAGAGTTAAATGGATGAAACAATTTGGATAAACAACACTGCAAGTGTTCAAACTCGTTATTTCTTTCTAACCAGGGCAAACGCTATTATTGTTTCGTATGTTTCTTTTCTGTATAACGAAATTGCTTTTTTTACATGCCCAGTGATGTTCCAATTATTTTTGAACGATTTTATAACAGACTATTGAAATAGGTTATATTATTATTTATTAACAATATATTCATATTTGAAACGTATATTTTTATAACCGAGATAGATCAAAGTTTTCACCCTGGCACATAGTTTGCATACACAAATAACAAAGCTCTCGTATTTGAAATGCTGGTATACATGTCCACTTACAATTTTTCTTGCACCAATTATAATTCACCCCTCACTCTCCCCTAACATAATTTGCCAGTTGCAAATGATTAACTATCATAATCTAAGCTTACAAAAAGAAAAAGAGGAAAAACGCAACACCACTCAACCAATTTTCCTAAACCTACCTCACCTAACCCAACCATTTTCATAACGCAGCTATATTTCCTCCGCTACATCTACCTGGTTCTCTACTTTACCTTATAGCGTTACACCCACCCCATTCGCTAAAAATCTCCAGGTGTGTAAATAAACTCGGACACAGAAACTGTATCTGCCCCGTTTTCCTACACCGGAAGCGCCCCGGCTCCGCCACTCTGGAAAATACCCGAACGAACCATTTCAACCCCGCTCCAAAAGACCACACCTAACGACAATTCATCGAGGTGTGAATTCCTGCTATCGTAAAATCTGAACGCGGCGACTGGTCGCGGGTTGGTTGAAGCGTGCCGGTTAACAAACGTACAAATTGCTCGAAGAAACACAACGGACTCTTTATGACCACGCGTTGTAACCGTTGGTAAAATCGAGTGGAAGAAGAGCACAGGCTAGGAAAACCATTGATGCGTGATGGGATACGGTATAAAGTGGGTGGAAGTGAGGGGCAGAAAAATCCCGGAAATGTCTGGGATGGAAGAAGTGAAAAAAAGTGGTTCCCGCCGATGAAACGCGGAAAAAAAATCGCAGACAAAGTCGGAAACGATGGAACGCAATGCGGAAAACAGTGGTGGTGTGGAGTGTGGAAAAGGGTGGATTGAAGTGCACGCGAAGTTGGAGGGATGGGTTACGCGTAGGTTGGCCGGATCGGTACGGCCTATCGCGAGGAAGATGATTTCGATTTAATTTCCCAGCAAAAATCCCTTCCTTCTCGAACTTGAATTTCTCATTTTCTCACACTTGTTCCACAATCTTGAACAATCGCAGAAAAATGTTACCAGACCCAAATCAATGCAAACGTCAGCTCGAAACCGCATTGCTTTGCCACAAATTCACAAACCTACAATCTCGCGAGAGAAAAGCTGAACTCCGGCGCGATGTCTGTCCAATGGAAACGCGGCGGATCCGAAAGCATTATGCAATGAAACATAGAAACGAGAAGAAGGTGGGGAGGAAAAAAAGGGTGTGCATAGAAGTGCAGACGAAGTCAGCGAGGGGTAGATATCGCGTCGAATAGGTAGCTGTTGGTGGGACAGGGTGATGCATGGGGGTTGGTTGCTCCACCGCGAAATGTCGGCGCCGTGCAGCCGCTCCACGTTGCTTGCTTGCCTTTTACATACTCGACGTTGCTCCTCTGCCCTCCTTCCTTCTACGACTCATCCTACTCCACGCAGTTCCTATCACTTTGTTTGCCTTTCGCACACCGCGTTACCTTTCGTTTTACTCGCCACCACCGAGAACGCCTGAATATCGATCGGACAGGGTGAACCACTGGGTACAGGGAACTGCTCCTTGTGATACAGTCTGGGGTGTCTAGGGATTCTTTTTGCGGCAGGTTTTTCCCGTTTCTTCGTCGACAGATGTGATATCTCGGGGTGGGTTGATTAGTGGGTGACCAAATAGGGGTCGTATTATTTCGGAGGGATTTCGGTAAGCAACTGGAATCCCGATTAATCGAATTTCAATTATCCGTGGTATGTTATTTATTAATGATATATTTGTAGTCGTAGTTCGTAGGTGTAAAATCGTTGATAATTTGAGAAAGGGCGGTTCGAAGAAAGGTTCGTTTCTCCTCAGACCTCAATTTATGCAGCCTGTTTGGTCTCCAGTTAAGTTGGTTTATAGAAACCCCACTGTATTATTTGGAAGATATATTTGTCGTTGCAGAAGTACGTATTGTCGGTTTGGATCCTAAGGGTAATTGATGAAACTGTTCTGGTTTTAAGCGTAACATTTCTGCGCTTCGATTCTGGATAAATCGAGGAACACGTGAAGGAGTTTTTCGGGTTTGGAAAAGGGGTGGTTCAATAGCGCGGCTTCCACGTCTTTGACCTTTTCTCCCTTGCGTAAAGTCGTCAGATCGTGTGTACCACGCGACTGAACCATCCAAGATTTTTCTTCGTTACGTCAGCGACTGACCCTCCGTTGCGAAATTGAGTTACCTCGGGCGCACGGCAAACTGGAGGGAATGTCCCTTTCAATTGTCTTCAGACGGCAAGTTTTCGAACAATTTGGTTGCACAAAGAACAGCAAGCCCTTTGAACCTTCCTCGAATTCGAGGCAGGAAGGCTGTCGAAAGTTGTCGAGGTGATGCATGGCTGGATGCATGAACCATGATACTTGTAGCAGGGAATGGACGAAGCATATTTTCGGGATCAGAAACACTGGGGCTGTTGAATTATAGATACAATTCTGAATAATAAATAAAACGTTGGATATCTTCCTATAATTTGGGCGTGTGACGGTAAATTTTAATGCCTGAATTAATTGAGAATTGAAGACTAGATGAAATGATGAATAAAATGGGAGACTGAGTTATAATGGAACTTGAATGATTGGACGGTGCAAGTAATTTTACAGAAATATGATAATAAATATTTGATAGGTTTTGGCGACTTTATTTTTACTTCTCGTTTATCTATCGATGATCGTGCTCGTGAAGAATACTAAATGGAGATGAATTTTTACTCCAGTTATTTCAATATCATATATGTATAATATTATATTCCATACATATAGCAACAGGAAACGCATTCTTGGCAAGGAAAACGAGGGCACGTTTAACGAAGTCCGTGCCATTACGTGCAACGAACTTGCACGTGGGGCAAACACGTTGTACTGGTATTTCCATGTTTGCGCCCGTCTCTCTCTCTTCCTTTCCTACTTCGAAACAACCTTCGAGGCTTTCTGCCACCCTATCATTTTGTTTGTCTTAGCTCCAAGCTTTGATACACTTTCCAGCAGGTGAACGCACGAATACCTACTCGCAGGTTACTCCATCAAGAGCACCTATGTTATCTGGTAGGGTGAGGATAAGCGTCTTATTATTCTTGCGTGTTATCAGTAACATTTTGGTGGTAGGTTATCGCTTCTGTTGCGTTAGGTGGAAAGAAAGGGAGATTTAAATTTATTGCATTGACGCCGTGGTGTGTTGAAATGAAGTATTATTTGCTTGCTGCTAGTTTATTCTGTTTCTTTATCTCATGCATAGTGATTTGTGGAAATTAACTGTAACGTTTTACAGTCGACTAAAATGTCCAACCGTGATTTTTAATCGTTTAGTATATATTTGGCGATTTCTAGAAACCTGTAATAATATCTAAAAATGGTGAAAGAGTTTGGAGGCTGGAAAAAAATTGCAAGTTCCGGTTGACTCGCTGCGTTTGAAAGTGCTGTCCGAATTTTTGTAATGGGAACAACAATGAACAGTTAACTAAGTTGGTAAATTTTCCTGTGTAACAGTAATTAGCTGTAATACTGATTCTACAGCGAGGCTAACGAACGACGATGTATTAGCAGTCACGTCATGGCGCGTTAACCCTTAGGAAAATGGACCTGCTGCAGTTCCAAAAAATATATCCTCGCTTCTGCCAGGAGCAGCAAACTGTTTCGGAACAAACAGAGTCCAAATTAGCGAATGAAAATTCCAACCCTCATGTATTCTCAGGACGTTAATGTTTTTAGTATTACGCAGGAATATAATTAGATGAAAGTACATTATATGTACATGTAATATACATTATATGTACTTATATATACATGTAGTTTTATTTATTTCTTTGGTAGACTAGCAGAGTCCATTTTACTCTTGTTACTTCCCACAAAAATCGTAACGAAAACGAAAAACCACCAGAGATCCCTCACTCACGGAAAGAAAACATCATCTAGATTCCCCCTCTGATAATATTTGCACTAAAAGATTACCCTGCTTATGGAGGTAGTTTTTACGAAGCTACAGATGAAGATTAACGCACATCCAACATTTACGGTATAAAAAGACAATTTCCATTAAACCGACTCCTCCAAAAGGGCGTCCAGCGATTTTTAAAGCGAACTTTCCACTCTCAGCTAACTCCTCCGCGAGTTACACATTCGAGGACAGAGTCTAGAATAATCTTTTCATATCTAACAGGTTTTTCCTATTACTGTTTTTATTATACGCTGAAGGAATTTCTACGACTTGTTAAGTACCGAAAAACCTGTTGCTGGCAATTGCACAATCGTTTTGTTCGTGCTTTATTTAAATCGACGTACAAAAGAAACGTGCATCCCCTCACGTCTTTGGACATACGTATTCTATAATTCCCTCTTTGTTTTTTGTACAAAATCATGTTGTTTTCTGCGCGTCGTTTACTTTTTAGGCTTTCTCCTGCTCGTTACCGTGTATTCTCTGCATTGCGAATAATATTTGTTAGCGACAGCGCATTTTTAACAAAAAGAAAAGGATCGAGTGGCAAAGTGCTATTCATTCGGGGAAGAATTTATGATAGGGGCTTAGCCTGCGTATGGTTGGAGAGTGTCTTAGAAATGGGCAATCTGGACGACAGACGATGGCTGGTGGCCCGACGCTATTCAACTATCGAATGTCCAAGGATTGACTGTTTACGAGAGGTTTTTAAGAATGAATGAATGAGACCGAACATCCTGTTGGCCGACGATGGCTGGCGACCGCATTGGGTCTTCCAACCATCTGGTGTCGAAGGAGTGTTTATTTGAATGTGGAGTGAAAGACCAAATATGGCAATCGGCCTGTCGCCGTATTACCATGGTATAGGGACTCTGCTCCTGGAGGATCTGGCCACGGAGTGGGGAAGATTATGCCTTTTGGTAAATGAACTGTGATTGACCGCTCAGTCTTTACCCCAGAACTGTCCGGGAAAGATCTACCTTGCATATACTCTTAAAGTACAATTTCTAACATATTATATGAAGAATAAAATAATCTAGTGGATTTAAATTAATCTTACATCGAGCATATAAACATTTTCCTATTTGTGCTTCGCTAGTTAAGACTGCGAGGGTTATTAAATTATTATTTCCCCACTACCCCATTCTCAAATCGTGCGAAATAAAAAATTTGTAATAATGAAGTAAACAATAGTGCAATTTGAGCCGCAAAATATCTGTAGGATGCATCGTTGCTTCCCGTTTCGGGACTCAGTGGTACCTGCGATTGTCCACTTACGATGCACGGAAAAAGTACACATCGCGAGCAATCTTCCGGTAAAAGACAGAAAACGACTCTGGTTAATGCGCCATTTCAATTAGTATAACCGGCTATTTCGATAACGATCAATCCCCCGAATTGCCGGTCCTGCCCCTAATTAATATTCGCTTTTAATTACAGCCGCGTTTCTGAAACGAGCGATCACGCCCCGTCGAATACTTCCGGTTCCCGTTTGGGTTACGAGGGATCACACTCGCGGTATTATTATTTTTTAAACAGCCAGCTTAAAATTTATACTGTACTAATTGAGAAACAGGTTCGAAAATATTTAATCTTTCTTCGTCGTAATGATAATAATCTTACTCTTTTTTTTAAATTAAAATATGCAAATTAGGAAAACAGTATTTGCAGTAGGCTATAAATTTTGGACAGCAGCGGTAACCATAGTGACAGAGTTTCGAGGGTAACAATACGTAGGTAGGGTAACACCATTTAACCAGTAATCTAATTTTTTGTTATGTAATTATATTAATTGCAATAATAATAATTATTATTAGCACTGTTTATATTATGACAGTACCCTAACATCACCGTTCCACCTCAATACTGTTATATAATTGTTAAATAATTTGAATATGTACAGCACTTTCTGGTGTTTCAGTGACCAAGCAACCGAAACTATGAAATACATATACCTATTCCGTAGAGTAACATTTTTCTGACCATTTTAGATAAATTTTTGCACCGCCTTCCGCAGAACTGGCGAAACAACCAGATATTAATTTGCCTATACATATTACCCAGCACATATGTATCCAATTTTTATTGCAGCAGTATTTGACCAACGTGCTCAAACGCCCGCGGCTGTTTCTCTTAGTAGTCTCAAGTTGCAAGCGCAACACAAATAGAGTATGTAACTGAATTATAATTTCCCCGGTTCAAGGGGAATCGAGGGACCTTGAATAATGTTGCGCGTTACGAGTTTGGTTCAATTCAACTTTGTTTGACTTGGCAAGTTCCTGATCCCGGATACGTACAGGTTCGTTGGAAAAATGAAAGACGGCGATTGAATTTCACATGCAAATTCATTACAAGGGAATTTCACCAGTAACAATGGTATCCGGACGAAAAATGGAAACAAATAAAAGCAGCTACGAAAATTGCTTCAGCCTGCTTACAGCGCAACGAAATAATGAAACAGGGGAGAATATATTTGTGAAATAGAAAAAGAGTGATCCAAAAAAGAAACACTATACCTATAAAAGCCAACCCATTTACACCTGTAATATCGATAACAAAGCTTGTTTAATTTGATCCACGTACATCGAAAAAGTCGAAGGAAATATTACTTCGCCCCACCTCCGCGGTCATTAAAAATATTCAAAGAAATTTCCCCAATTTCTCGGCGAAACCTATCACCGTGATAAACACCGAAAGGGTAAGCGAAGACGATGCAAATGATCAGGCTACTTTATTCGCCGACTAAACGTTCCAACCATCAAGATTCTCGGCCCGCGTGGGAAGGATGAAAGAGACAGGGGGCTGTAGCGGGGCCAGCAGAGGGGCAGCAAGAACGTAGGGTTTGAAACGTGAGTTGGTAGAGGCTTCGCGAGTCTAGTGGAAGGCCAATATCGGTGCTCACACGCTGGAATTGTAGCTCGTTTCAGAGGTTCACGCCCGAAGAACGGGGTTAATGACAAGCCCGCCCTCCAGAGCGTTTCGAAATCGATTCGCGTTCGATGAGAATGCGCTGATTCGAAACGGAAAACTTGCAACTAACGGCGGAGCGTAGAGGGTGGGTTATACCCCTTTGTACGAGGCCTCGGAGGCAGCGTTATTGCGCGACGCCTCGCCACCCCTAGTGGAACGATCGAAGAATTATCGATACCCCTTCGTATGTCTGTTCGATTTACCACTTTCGTTCAATTAGGGATCACTTGATTGTCCGTTTCTTGATATTGTCGGTCGAATCCTGTGAATTCGATTTCACTGCTTTGCTACGGGGTGGATTAAATTATTTGCGCCACCTGCTGTAAATTGGCGATTTCGTATTGGAGCAATTAATTTCATTATTGCCGCGTAAGATCTCGTATGTAGTTATCGATGGATAAAATGTTAATTACAAATTGGCCAATGCAGGTGCGTTGATATTGTGATTTTGTTCTAATTCATTGGAGTACACCCAACGTTTGTTCGTTAAAAATCTATAGAAATTCCTTTGAATAAAAGTGGAGCAGGTAATACAGAATTCCATAATACCGCAGATCTATCCGTTTATGCGTTAGCAATAATATGTAGCAAGTCGAATGAGCCGCCACAGTCAGACGTACCAAATCGATAGAGAGCGACAGTTAACGAGCTTCGTTCGGAAAGATAATCGTCGATTAATATTTCACAATTAATCGCCGATGCCTCTCGAATTACTCGAACCGTCTCGAAATAGACACTCCACCCACCCTTATACACTCGCCGGCACCCTCGTCGTGAAACGCATCAACCGTGAAATTAATACGCATTTTTAGGCGTTTGGTTCGATTGGACGGGGACACAGCGGAGCTAATTTGCAATTAACGAAACGAAACGCTGGTAATCCTAAGATTACCGTTTCCGTGGAAAATTGTAAATGGAAACGAGCGCGATGCACTTTTGAAATCAGAGTGCAATTGTTGCGCCAATCCGTCACGGATTTAACTCGCGGCAGGAAAAAAGCACGTATTGAGGGTGGCGCTTGGAGTATTTTCAATCGCGCGCCGGTTCACTAATTATATTTTCGTAGGTGCACTATCAGACTACGGTGGACGATGAAATTATTAGAAGCCACGAATAAATTTCTTTCCAATTCGGCGAATAAAATATATATGTTCCGAAGCATAGAAAAATACGGGGGCGTGTCGCAATCAGCAACGCGTTAAGGAGCTCCAACCACTTTAATATCAGCCTGGGGATCAGTATTGGAGCGATACAACTTGAAACATAACCAACGATTCAATTTCACGGCGAAAAATCGGAACGATTTATTATCGAGACCGATCCGAGTTCGAAACGATAAAAGTCACCGGAGAAATCAACTTTCCAATAAATAGAGAATTCACTCATGTCTGGTGTGGGGCACCTGGACTTCCGTTTGCAGTTGGCGAACAACGGAATGGACGAAGAAATTATTGAGGCAGAGCGTACAATTATTTGAAAACGTGATATGTCAAATGTTTGCTGTACAATGTTGGTTTCATTGGAATGGCCAGAATAGAAAACTGTTTTCTTGTGATTGCGTCGTTTTTCTAATTGAAATATATTGCGAATATGTGTATGCAGTTTCGCTATTCTTTTTTCGATTCTAAATTTTTAATAACATACGGCGATATTAAGAATATCTAATTTCATACGGAGTTCGCAAAAATATTAAAAATTCTTAGAATTAAAAGTTTCATATTTCGATACAATAAAAACATGGGAAAGTCATTTGGATAGCTCGAGTTTTTTAATTTTCCATAGTTGCCAATCTGTACTTATAAACATTTTCATATAAAGAAGTTACTCGATCTATGCGTTCCTTCAAATTTTTCGACTTCGACCATTTTTATTTCCCTTCCAAGAGAAATAGAATATGGAACAGCAGTTCCACGTAGGAAGGATTTTAAGGGGCAGATATCAGTGAATAATATGTCGCCCACTTCGAACAAAAGAATCATCTACACACAAAGACTTTATTCTTTCGATAAAATATCTAATACTCGAAGAATTCCAATATCCCCTGCATCTTGCGCGTTTGTCAAAAATATTTCCTTTCATTCCGGGAACCTCGAATATTTTCCTGAACTATTCAAGTACCTGGCTCCGGTAACTAGATCGAAGAATGAAATATTGAATTTGTATTTCGCGCTGGATTATTGTCCACAAAATATAAACGATTTCATTTTGCCAATCATTTTTCACAAATCCTTAACGACAGATAAATTAATTAAAAAGACTTCTTTTTGCAAATGCATTTTATCATATTGAATATCATGTTTAAACCTATAACGCAGTTACAGTTTTTACTTAATTCTTCGTTTTACGCGCTTAGCAATAAAAATCTCGATAAGCGTAAAAATAATAGTACGCATACAATCGTTGATCTGTTCTGAGATTTACCCGCAATAATTGCACTATACCGAGCACCTGAGGACGCGTAAATACAAAAAGGCGAGCACAAATGAAGCACTCCGCATCGGTTCGATTGTTCTCCGCGTCGTAAATCGGATACAGTGATTAAATGTGATATGTATTTGTCCGCGGTATTCACGGCGATGCTTGAAAAAAAGCTCGTTCAAAAACAGTTCTCATTGCAGTTTTATAAATTTCATTCAGGATGTATGGAAAGCGACAATGTATTCAAACAATTGTACATATAGCATTTTATTTCTCTTCTTTTCTCAGAGCGAAAATCCAGATTTAGCACGATGAAATATTTACTCGGAATGATTAAAGATATGGCAAACTGTATGTACATACCACAGGTTTTCCCGTTGGATATTGAAAAATACTTGCACAAAGTATGTAGTAGAACTAATTTTCCCGGCGAGCTTTACGTTTCGATAATCCAATTTAACAAGAATAATATGAAAACTTGACCATTTCGCAGCCGGATGAAGATGTTCAATATTTTATTGCGAGTCTTATTCCCTTAATACATCCATTCGTCTCGACTTTCTTCGACTTAAAATTTCTTCAAAAACGATGTAAAACAGAATGCACGTCAATACGAATGCTCCTACGACAATACTGTTACCATTCCTATGTATTTCGCTAATCACAATTGAACCGCCCAAAAAGATCACGAGCCTCCCATTCATATACCACAATCTGTACACCTCCCAAGGCACCCTAACCTTAACCCCAAACTTCCAAAAACCACCGAAACATCCTCGCAATATCAAACGGCCACCATTTCCACTGCCGATCACTTTCTTCAACAGCACAGCAATCACCATATATCCCCGATTATACAACTATGTACAACAATACATATAAATCTCCCTACCGACGATAAAACGATAAAAACTTCCCCCAGAAAGAATACGAGCCTCTCGCAAGAAAGAAAAATGTAGAATAAATAAAAGGGAAACACCACGCGACACACTCGCCAACGGCACATCATCATACGTAAATCATCATCTTACCGGACATGGCGTCGCGGCAGCGGTGGCGGCACAGGGCTGTGAAAGTTGTCCATCATCGAGTAGGCGTCGTGATCAGCCGGCGATTTATGCTCGAGCGCCTCTAGATGGTCCAGTCGAAGCAGCTCCGGCTCGCGTGGCGAGTGCAATTCACAATGAGCGACGTGGAGCAACGGTCGCAACGACGAACCGCCTTCGCATCGTTGCTGCCGCGAAGGCGGCCGTGCCACCTGTCTGTCTACACCATCCGACGCGTGCTGATCGTCACCCCAGACCTCGAACTCCCCCGCCGCGGAGTAATCGCCGAAACCACCGTTACCCTTCACCGTTGCACCTTTCTTGCGACGATCGTCCAGTAGAACGGGCCACGCGGACCCCCTCCTCTGCTGCTCCTCTTTGCCGTCTACGCGACACTTGCTATTATCGTCCTGCTTCCGTTTGTACTTGACGAAGTATTGCCGCTTGCGATTCGACAACGACGACAACGACAGGCTGCTACGTCGGTTGTTACACCGACGACCCGTCAGATTTCCGTCGGACAGCCCACGGTCCGCATATAGATCCTTCCACGAACGGGGCAGCGTATCTTTTGTTTTTCAAGGTATCGGCATGGGTATGGTATTTGGCGTGGGGCGAGGGGGTGGTTCCGTTTAGAGTAGAAGCATTCCACGGGGTTGGCGGGCCCTGTGCCGGAGAAGCGGATGATGGTCGCGGTGCGGGCGTAGCAGTAACGTGTGGGCAAACTTTGTTATCGATCTGTCAACGTCGGGGAGAAAGTTTGACTCCCGCGCGAGACGAGTAGCGTGGATAAGTGGAGGGTGTCGGTTACTGGTCCGCCGGCGATCAGTGGACGGTACTTTTGTTCCTTCGGCTTCGGTGAAGGTGTTACGAAAGGGGGAACAGGCGGTTGTGTTCGATCGATCGTTTCGACGGTGGTTCGATTCGGATTTCGTGGGTAATATTCCGTTTGGTTACGCGTATTCCTGTCACTACACCAACAACAACACTTGACACTTGTATTCGTCACGTATTTCAATATCGCCGATTGCCAGATACTGTATACATATGCCCTTTATACGAGGAGCACAGGAAACAGCATTCTCTCAGTAGCACATACACTGAAGGAGACGATCCCGACGACAGGAGCAATTCGCTTCGAAAGACGAGCCAGCCGTTGTACGTCACACGGCTACTTCTCGACGCGGACGAACTAATTGGGTCAGAGGGGGTTGAGAAACGCACGCAAATCCGTGCCGGTGGAGCGTGAGCAGCGTGCACCGAAGGTCCCAGTAGTGCGGGCCGAGAATATATCGTGTCACTGGATCAGAGACACGGTTCACCGTTGCGAGCTTCCGTGCTGGCCACTGATATTCCAAATCATTGCTCTCGTGCCGACGAACGAAACGGGAAGTCTCTGCGGAAACTTCGAGGCACTGCGCGGATAGATATACAAGTCCCGATAACGATCGAATCCGAATTGTAGGTGAAATTCGTCCCGAGGTATCCTGGTCGCGTGACGCGCGAGACTTCGTCGTTTGTGGAATGACCGGGACCCGATGCACTGCGTTCCTGAGCGTGCACACGGCGACGAAGAGTACAGAGGTTACTGCACCACCGTGTGTCGTCGACTCCCCTCTTCTCGCGGGCCGTCAGTGAAACGAGATCGTCGCTCGCCAGTACGTTCCAGAGTAACGTACACACTCGCGGCAACTGCGGATCAAAGACTGAAGGGCTACGGCGTCGCAACGCCCGGCACGAAGTGACACTGAGCGTCCCCACCACTTTGCCGTCGGGCGCGTTTGCGCCGTGAACTCGTGGATCACCCCCACTATCGCCCTTTATCCCAGAACCCCCGGAATAGAACGCCGCCACGCGGGTGGTGCGTTCACTATTCGTCCTAGCATCGCCGCGGTCGTTCGTCTCACCGCGACTACCCGTGTCTGCGCTTGTTTTGCGAGTCAGATCCAACGGGGGTGTCGATGACCGCTACTTTGTCGCTGTTGCAAAGTTTCGAATGGGGTTATACATACGGCACGTAGGTTCGTAAAGTTGCGGTTTTACTCTTCTTCGCGGTTTATATGGAGGGTTGATTGAATACCTTGGATAGCGGAGGGGGTGAAGAAAGGTGATTTCGTGGAATTGACAAGGTGCGTGACCAGAGCTCGGTATCAACAAGTTAGACGGAAATAGTGATGGGTTGGTGACACGTGCCGTGGAGATTTTTATCGTGGATTGCGATCGTTGATAAGATTGGGAGAGCTTTCGATTACAAAGGGGCGCGGTAGATAACAGTTACTTTTAGTGTAACAAGGTTTTCTTTTAGTGCGCCGCGGTGAAATGAGACCGTTGGCAGGCAATTAGAAAACGCGACATGCCGATTGATAAACACCGATCTGTTGCTTTAACGAAGTTTAAAAATTAAATAAATGTTGTATTCATTGCATACAACTGCACGGCGAATTGACGAGTGGTTAATACCGTAATGATTATTGGCTGTAACAGTTCTTGAAGTCTTGCCACTGTATTAATGGAGGGACGGATAGAAAATTCGGAGTTCCGACTGTTTTTATAATTTGATGAGTTCCGTCCTTTTGTTCCGTTTGTACGCGTTGGGTCGCACCGGATCGTTTCCCTTTGCCTTTGGCTTCATTTTCAGCGTCGCATTATGTATATGATATTACGCGTCTTAGATGTCGCAATTTCCCTTTGATCCTTCCCCGCGAATGAAAGGAATTTTCATCCTCAATTTATTATTTTACGAATATTGATATTCCTCGTAAGAAGACGCTTTTGGTTTATGTTCGATGTTCTATGTTCGTTCAATGTATCAATTATATCAACGTAAAGAATTCTTCTAATCGAACAAAATACTTATTTGACGATGACGATTGCGAAAAACTTATCTAACTTATTTTTTCTTATTTCAATTAAATAAAAGGTTTCAGAATAACGAAATAATAACGAAATTGGAACGAAAAGAGGAATTTAACTCGAACAATTTCCATCTCTAAATACCCAACGTCGGATGACACGATTCCTAGACTCTCGCTCTAAACTCTCCCTCTTCATTGTTCGCCCTTGAAAAGATTCACCCGCATACGCACACATATTCAACCTCTTCAATACTCGCTCTGTCTCTCTGGCAAATTCTTCATTCCACCTCTTCAAAACACTCGACTTTTATTTTTCAAACTTCTCCCTGCTATTTATCTGTACATGCACCCACGTACCTAATATCGAGCACTACAATTCTATCGTAAAAAAGAAATAAAAAAATGCAAATAAAATACAGAGCTATTCAGCTACAGGTAACTATGACCATTGTCTATCTACCTTATGTTCACCTGAAATGCATCGATTAAATAAATAAGAGACCGGAAGTTCAACTGGATATTAACCAGATTGCTGAAACCAATACCACGCCCACTAATCGTAAGCCAAGGTATGTCCTTAGAAATTACTATCCGTAGACTTCGCGAACCGCGTAGACTTTCAATTATTCGAAACGCGACAAGTGAAAGCGGAGATACGATGCATGCGGGTAGACGACACGTAAACAGCCCCGTCGGCCATCGTCTGGAACAACAGAATCCGCAGACGTGCATGCCTATCATATTTCCGTAAGAAATCCGCCATTACAGCAATCCATGCTTACATAACGAAGCTTCCATGGAAATTTATACGAACACCGGTTAACTATTACACTGCGAAGCATATAACAATAATAATATATAATATAATGAACAGTAATAATAACAATCACAGGAACAAATTGTTACAGTAATACCCGATGCGTACTAATTCCAACAGCATCGGATTCTAATTAATAGTATCCACTAATAATTTATGTTACACTGAAAATGGATACGCGTCGAATCGATATCGTCGAAAAACAAAAGACGAGACGCCCCGCGTTGATTGACTTCGGTCTCAACAATCTCCGCCTGGAGCCGTAAAAATAATTGTTTCACTCGCGGCTAAATGCACCGAGCAATTATATTACGTCGTTCGGGGTAATGGTCGCTCCCCGAAAGCGGTATACGGGCTGAGATGTCTGGGCACGGAGTATGTATACGTATACCTGAAGATTTCTATTACTCCGGAAGGTTGCGGGGACGATGTACAAGGCGAAGCGGAATGAATCGAAACGCCAAGTGCACATAACAAGGAGAAAACAATTCAGTTCGATATATTCCTTGCCACTCGTAAACATTCCGTCATTGACCTAATCCATTCAAGAAATTGAACACATCCCGTGAAATTTCTATGTTCGAAATTCCCGGGGAAACGTCCCCGGTATATATACTGCGTCCATTTCTCCAACCACGTATGCAAATCAATTTTTCGCCGTTTTCACTTGCCAAGAGGACCGACCAAAACGTGTTTAACCGGGTTCCAGCGCGACCGCGTGTTCCGTATCGGGACGGATCGTAAAGGAAGTCCATCGGGGACATTCATCGCCAACCCATAACCAATTTCCTCTATCCGACAATTCCGAAGCGCGCATCATCGCGCTACTTTAACCCGACGCTAATTAAACGTGGCCACGCATGGACTCGTAAAACCGGTGTTCCGACTAACCCCGCTTCCGTCAAAGAACGAAGCCCACCGTCGTCGTCAGCCCCGTCGTCGATTTAATCGCGTCGAAAGGCCCCCCCCCCCATGTCCCCTCCCGCGGCAACATTTCGCCACGCTCGAACGAGACCGCGTACTCCGCCGGGGCGAGCACGAATTTATAATTAAATACTCGATCGTAATTTCTCGTGCGTTCGGTGACGCGCAACGCCAGGCGATCCTAGATCGTTACTTCCTGACGACTCGTCGCGACGCTTCCCCCAACCGCCGCGCCGTTTCGCCTGCATCCTAGACATCTTTGCAGCGGCGACGAGGGGCTATATAGATACTATTGACTCTCGAAGCTATTCCGACGAGAGCCACGACTTGCCGGAGTGTGCTTTTGCTCGCTAGCTACCGTACCCCGGGAAGTTTAATTATGCCCTTCGGTACATCCTGCTGCTGGTCGTTGATACTGGCGAACAATCGAGCGCTCTTGCGTGCGTGCGTGCGTGCGTGCGTGCGTGCACGCGTATCCTCGCGATGGAAATGAAGACGCGTCGATGGGCGAGAGTTACGAAGGAGGGTATGAACGAAGATGGACGGAGAAGTTGTTTTAGCTGAAATCTGCCACGGCAGCCTACAACGTTTACCCTTTTAGCGTTGGCGACCCCCGCCGCCACTTGTGCTGCTAGCCATTCTTCGCCACTGCCCCCCCCCCTCCACCGTCTCGTCAACTATATAATGTACCCTACTACGAAGTTCTAGTATGTATATATATAGGGAGATATTTGGGGTGCGCTTGACGCTTGATCGACTACTGCACTGGCGAGAAGGGAATTTTGCATGCGTCCGTGTGGGCGTGCGCGTGTCGTGTGGTACGCGAGTCGATGATACGGAATTGTTTGCTCGGAGATTCTTATCGAGGATCTTACGAGTAATTGTTTAAAATTCAAGTTGATTTACTTGGGGAACGCTGGTGGGACGGAATGAGACGTTGACGGGCGAAACCGATTAATTCTATCCTTTTTTAAGTCGTTTTTGAATTTTTACAATGCGCAAAACACTGTCGATCGGTGCTCAACTTTGGAGTATATAATATGAGTTTCCACGATAATTGTGTCTGACGCTACTAGTGGACAAAACTTTGTGCGACGGTTGATTAATAAATAATTCACTTCGGAAACCAGTTCTCGAGATACGCCTGTAATAACACATTCTACGATCTATGTAAACATATAAAAGAAAAAGTAGATAATGTATGTTATACACTTAGTAGACGGTCCATAAAGACAGGGTTCTTAAATATTTATACTTCCTCAAGCATCATACGCATGTGCAAATAGAATCTGTGCATTAACGTATGCAAAGCTTAATTTCCTAAATGTTCCGGTGGTACAAGTACAGTATTTCCAAAATATTATTGAGATCCCTAAAAGTTTCCCGAATGAAAAAACGAAACGGCCATACCCGCGTCCCACGTCTATCCATTTCTCCTTCTCTCCGTACCAGCTTTCACATATTATGGAACGCCGTGTATAGACGCACGCAAGTGCGCAAAGTACGCTCTGACCCGAAACGGGTGGCGCAATGTCGTAGGTGGGGCGAAAGGAAAATTCGCGACAGGGCCTTTGATGTCGCTTAAACAGAAAACGTCGGCCCCTGCTGTTCTACGGCTTAGATTCTTCCTTCCTTCCTTCCTTCCTTCCTTCCTTCCTTCCTTCCTTCCTTCCTTCCTTCCTTCCTTTCTCTTCTCTTTCAGCCAGCTAGCTTCTTACGGTCGTCTGCCCCCGTGGCACGTCGGACGTCTTTGAATCTCCCTACCCACACTCTCCTCCCTCTCTTTATCGTCGCGCATCTCCTTAGTCCTTTAGTCCTGGCTGCTTTGAGTGGTCGCCACGACTACCGACATCCCGCGACGATGAAGATATCATCCCCCTGCCATAAGCACTCATTTGTTCCCCTTATCTTCTCGATAGGCACTTCGCTGCCTTTGGTGCGTTCGGACGAGCGCGAGTTTGCCTGCCATCTTCTTCGCTAACCGTGGAATTTGCATCCTTCCTTCACCTGCGTATACACTCGCATCCATCTAAACGTGTACACAGTCGCGGCAACGGTATGACGCGCTCGTGAAAGTCGAGATGCACTCCTGTACATGTGTCACGGTTGGCGGGGCAAGAGAATTGACGGAAATTCGAGAGGTTAAGGACTTGCGACCATGGTCGGGAGTGTACGAAGAAAGCTTTCACTCAGCGTCAATGTATATACGTCTGTTATATACTGCATTATTTGCGTACGGAAGGAAAAATCCGTACTAGCATTTAAAATTCAGACAGAAACCAATGTTGTGTCATGCATCGATCGATAGACCAAAGCACATGTTACCGTGTTATTTTCTGCTGGAACCCCGAAACCGGATGCAACGCGGCGCCCTGGCTGCATCAACGAGTGCCGATTCTCAAGTGTTCAAGGTACGATCGTGGCTATACATGCCCCACACTGGTCCCGGCGCAACGTTCGTGCGCCATGTTGGGTCCACATAAACCTTGGCGGGCCTCTAAGTGGTGTAAAGGGGTCGCGAACGGTCGAGTTTTATTGGGTCCAAACGGCAGACAGATCGAGCAACGATAGAAACTCTTGAAAGAACGCTCGAAAACAAGCGGCGGGCCGCTTTGACGATGTACTCCTTGCGTTTCAGCCGGACTCGC
The DNA here is from genome assembly GCA_963969485.1 of Nomada goodeniana. NCBI lineage: Eukaryota > Metazoa > Arthropoda > Insecta > Hymenoptera > Apidae > Nomada > Nomada goodeniana. Next base: position 27,444,105 of record OZ018299.1, on the reverse strand, counting down.
CGGCTCGTTGCGAGTATTGTGCGAAATTTCTGCTTGTTTTACGAGAAACCGGCCGACTGCCCGTGGCGTTTGTGATTTTAACCCCCCCGCCTCGTAGCCCATTGCCGGTTTCCTCGGCGAAACGCAAGGCTAACTCGTCCTTTGTCAGGAAACGTTTGCAGAGGGAAATTTGTTCGCGCACTAGGCAGCCGGTTCGCGTTTCCGCAGCTTTCGTTTTGGATTTTCCAACTTTCTTGCCAAACGCGATTACAGACCGCCGGCAGTTTTTCAGTGAAAAATCAAAGGGTCTCAGGTTCAGGAGCAAAAGTGTGGGAACGAAGTGGAATGGATCGTGAACGCGTTTGTTCGTTCAGGAATCGATACGTTACGTGTGTTCGGATATGTTACGCGGGGACGACACGTATACGTACATGTATGTACGTTTGTGTGCGATCGTTGATTCCTGGATTTAGGTAAACCGATCCTCAGATGTATGCGCGACGTTGTCCCTGTAATACGCGGAGTCGGATGAATTGTAACCGTTCAATTACCCCATGATGAATTACAAGTCGTAAGATCGATAGCTACTATCGGTTTACCCGGTCGACGAACAGCAAATGGACGCTGTTATATATAGCGGGGTTTGAATTCGCATGTTACTCCTATGTTTGCCATTGAATAGAGTTTTAAGAGCTTCTCTAGCCATTCATTTTGCGACGAGACGAAACTAGGAAAATGTTAAGAAGTAAGAGTTCGTATATTCTTTATGCGCTATGTTGTTTCACTTTTTACACGAAAGCCAATATTAATAACAGGGGAACCGACTTAAATTCATTGAGTAAAGATTGTCACGCTTCCTCAGATTTGTAAACAACTATTGTACAATTGTTCTACATTTCCTGTTCGAAAAGGAGAATATTGTTAACAACTTGAACAATGCGGATCTTGAAAAATTTCACTTAAAGGCATAGGTGTGTACGTATAATTTGTAATCTTTTTTCTTTGCAAATCCGCGCAACCTTTCGTCTCCCTCGGCATTTTCAAGAACTTCACATCCGTTCAGCGATGCTGGGGATGCTTGTAAATCCTTAAGACGCGAACACGGTGGAATGAAAAAGCGGAGGAAGGTATCTGCATCCTTTATGGCGTTTCCTGTAACTATTTCATCATGAAAATAACGAAACGAAAAGGGAGGACAGCACGGTTATTCCGAAAAGCAGGTACACGTTCGTTGTATATATTACGATATATAAAAATTGTCTTAAATATCCCCGATATAGCCACAATCGAAAGATTTTTCACTTAGCCTGCGCCGTGATCGTAAATTACAGTACATGTCGTTCAGGCAGCACGCGATGTTCGCACGAGAACAATTATGATCCAGGAGGCACGATTTCGCTCGTAAAGCTGGCCCGCGCCTTTTGAATTTCCCCCGGTCCTCTTAATTCAATTTTAAACTAATTTCCTTAAACCGTTCTATATGCATGGATATAGTCCGGCGTCCAATCTTCCTAAGTTTTTTAATTCAATTCCAAACTAATTTCCTTAAAGGCTTCGACCCTCTTCGAAGAATCGGCCAGCGCGACCAGTTATACACGCGAGTCACCGCCTTGAACGCTTATAGCGGCGTCATTAGCGTTCCATAAAAGGAAAAGCGGACAAGTGGGAAGTGAAGTTATTTTTATCGTCACTTACAGCCCTCCGTCGCGTATTACCTTGTAAACGCAAACGCGCGGTGCATATATCCGTGGTATAACGCGGGGTGGGAAGTATTGGTGATTCGTGGCGTTTGATCGTTCGAAAAACGTTCGACGGGGAACATTTGGAAATTGATCGGGTTCCGACAGAGGATTCGATCGAGTCTCGGATTTATTTCACGATGCTAACTTCTTAAGCGACGGAGACATGGCTAATAATAACGGGCAGACGTACGTGCGCAGGCGTAAGGAAAACTGAATTTGATTAAACAGAAAATACTTCCCTAGTAAGTGACGAGGGGAAGAAATTGTGCGGAGCGCGAGCATGATATATCGTCGCGACGAGTAAAAAGTCAGCTACAATCGTGCTCGAGTTAGCTATTCTATTTTTAATCGGATCTCAATCACTGCTTTACTTCGGAATAGGTAAAACAATTTCTTCAGCGCCACTTCGACGTGAACGGCATCGCCAGATACGTCAACGCTGCTTTCGTTCGTCACGAAGCCCCGTTTCGCCGGTCGCGTCCGTTGGAACGTATTAAATCTCTCGTGACAATGACGTTTGCATTTCTGAAGTGCTGACGCGACCCATACAGGCCGTCGCGCGTGCACTCGAAACAAGCGTGCAACGTTTTCACGACGGCGCTCTGTTGTTCTTTTTGTCTTTTTTTTTTTTTTAGACAGCGCATTCTCTGCTACCGTCCGATACGGGGAACAGAGACACTTGGCAATGGCTGTTTGCTCGAACGCGCGACAAACATGAAAAAATATATACACACAGAGACACGTGCATATGTATATGTGTGACGAGAGCACCGATCGCGACACGCTATCAATGGAACAAATCCGATGGCAACGCGATGCCCCGGCTAGAACCGCTTTCGACACTCGAACTGTCCGGCCCCCGGGCCTCGAGATGCTCAGTCTAAAGAGATTCCTTCTGTGTTTGCTTTGTTCCACGCTGCTGGTTTCTATGAGGATGTATGGCGTTGCACGGGAGCTCTGATACAGAGAAATGGTAGTGTTTGCATAGCATGATACTTCGAGAACACGGTTTTCACGTGTTTGTGAATACTGCAGTAAGAGGATACGAAGATCGCGGTAAGCCTCGTGTAACCTGGATATCGTTCGTGCTAGTTTGCACTGCTTTTGAATTTTATTTCACACCGTGGTCGGAACGTCGTGTTCCCTGAGATATTTCGTTGAATCATTATTAGGAACAGAAATAGGTTTTAGGGGACGGTGTGTAATTTACGACGCGTCTGACTAAACACGTACTGATTCTACTGCGAGACAGACGAGCTGCTTCACTCGGGGCATTCGTATATTTAATGAGCCTTGTTAATACAGGCAATTATGGTTGGCCGTGTTTGAAGAATAATATGAACCGAAATATAAGGCAGCTCGCGAGATATAATTATTATTAAAAATTGAAAAACGCGAGATCATACTTGAACGCCTCCAGTCCCACACATCTGTACCGTTCGGATCGCGATAAGATATTGCACGTTAGCTGCAATTCGGCGCAGAGATCTACTGAACAAGCATGTGCGAATGCAGCCAATCTTGATAACCGAAGGAAACGTTCGCTCCAGTGGATCGTATATAGGTTGGCCATCAAACCAGGAGTATCCTTGTCGCCATTACAGATCATTCTTATCCTTATCGATAACACTATTCCGGAAGAATCTCAACGTAAATGAACCTCGATGTTCCAACGGCCGTCTACGCTTTCTCGTCTGCCGTAAAGAATAATCCGCATACTATTTCCCACCGACTCGCATGCCGAAAAACATCCGATACGTCGATCCTCCCAAATTATCACATCTATTTCGAATTCATTTCCCCCAATATTATCCGCGTGTAAAATTGAATAAACCTTCCCTCCACCACCCGAACGACGTACCAGGCGACACACGTACACCGGAAAAATATTGAAAACATCTTGACACATACGGGTAGCGTCACGTTCCAGGGAAAAGACAACGGCCAGTGCGAGCAGACGCTGCGTGGCGGACGATAACGTTTTTACAACGCCGCCTCTGGAACGCTGTGCTCGTTCGGGGCGAGAGAGCGGAGTAGAATGGATGGGCCTGCAAACGCACGGCCAGGGTCACCCCTTGGCCGTAATATCGCGCCACCGGGAATACGAGGGTGGAGAGTCCGGCTGGTCTGATTTCTCCGCCATTCCAGATAGCACGCCAGTCGATGTTGGGGATCTCGGAATTGTTCCAGCTAGCGATGGGCGTACGGTGCCCTCCGGGTTCTTGAACGATTCGACGGCGCATGCATCGGGATGCCTCTGCGCGTTATACATGCGACGGTGTACGGGCGAAATGCATAAATAGATTATTGCTGATATCCGGGAAGTAAATCGATTGCTTCGGATTCGTCGAACGCGTTGCATGGCAAATTGTAATCCATTTGAATGTGGGAATTTGTGTGATAGCTTCTTAACAGTGTAATTGGAACGGATCTTATTTAATCGGGCGTTTCAATCTGTTCATCGCTTTACGTAGAAGGTACTGTTTCAATAAGGAGTAGAAAGGAGTTGTTATTTTATAGTTCTCTATGAAAGATGTTAAAATAGTGGGAACGCTCTGTCGATGTATACTGCTTACACACAACATGAACGCATTGAACGTAAAAAGCGGATTTTGCGGAAAACATTACAAATATTTCATGTTTGCAGTTTCTATCTGCTCCGTGTACATAAAATACGCCGAAAAGCAAACGAATGCTCGGAAACGTATAAATGGTGGCGAATAAAAATTAAAAGTGTACGCCCAAAAGGTGCACGTAATTTAAAATATACGTGTCTATGTCAATGTACACATTTTAAACCGTCACCATCGCCGAAACGAATCGGAACGAACTTTCCACGAGGGAAGAAAAGAATGGAATTACGTCGAGTCCATCGCTATCTCCAGTACAGCAAGCGCGCGTTACATCACGAACCATTCTCGCCCCTTTTTCCTCTTTCTTGCTATTTCTCGCCTCGTCCCTCGTAGTTTCTCAAGCAGCCATGGAATCTGACAGCCGTAGGCCGTAACGTGAGGCGACTGCTTATTAAAAGGAACGGGCCCGCTTTATTTCGTAAAGGGAAACAAGCGGCAGAGTAAATATGTCGTCCCGATGTGTGTTCACGTTGTCGCGGAAACACGGTTTGCGTCTATTGAGTGCCTCTTGCGAACGATGCCCGTTGACGCCTCGTTTGCTCTGTGATTGAATGATCCGCTTCGTTTGCTCGAACGGCGCTCTTGCGCCCGTAATTTATGAGAACGGCTGGTTTTATTAATTTGAACCGTGTCTCGGAATGGCGGCGGTCGAACGATTGATTGCGGAACTTTTCGACCGTCATTTTCAGCCCGAATGACTGATTTAAGATATAATTATGTCTTTCCTCGTGGCCGTAAAGAATAGGTGATTTTTATGACTTCCTTTAATGTTGATTTATACCCGTTCTTCAGAAATATCATTGCAGTCTATTCCTGCAACGAGAGTGGATGAAAGAGGGAGAACCTAGATAATCAGTTTTGTACGGAAATAATAGTGCGTGAATTTATCGCTTACGTCTTGCCCAACATTTAATTGCGTCTTATAATAACATAACCTTTAATTTAATTAACTAGAGCAGTCGTCGTGTTTCGGTATGATTTAGATACACCCCAGACAGATTGTGAAGACGAAACTGGTTGAACGGAAGTTAATTAGGGATATATGGCTGTTAAGCTGTCTTATTAACACTGACTATAAATACCCACAATAATTTCCACATTACGTTAACAATTTTACAGCAAGATATCTCGTACCCAGAATTTTTGACGAGCATGCCAGTTCTGGTAACAGAAAAATTATTTTAACCGATAAATTAATCGAATTTATATCCGACAACGTTAACAGTACCCCGAGCCGTAACAAATAAATTGCTAAAATCATAAAAGTCGTATTCCCTCCGCGTTCGAACGAGATACGTACGAACATTCACCACCGTCTTCCCATCGGGCACAACCGAAAGTTCATTCATCCCCGTCCCCTGGCACAGCTTTCACACTTTCACCCCCAAACCAAACGCACCCAAGCCCGTCGCAGTTGCAAAGCGACCGAGCACAGTGAAACTAACAATTGGCTCTCGTCCAGGAGAAGCGTTATCGCGAGAGCCCACTGGATGAATCCGGGCTCTCGCTGACTCGCCTTGAATACGCGTCGCCGGTGATCGCGCGGGAAACCGTCGCAGACGTCATAATATCCGTCAGGAGATGACGTTAAACGACCGTCGGCCAGCGGAACGCGAAATTCACGCGACGATCGAGAGGTCGGTTCGTTCTGTTCGTCGGTTGCACGGCTAATGGGCAATCGAGGGGCAGACAATGGCGTAGGAGGAACGAGTCCTCTCCACGGAAACCTCCTTAATGCCGTTCGCTTCTTTAAATCACAGCCGGCCGTGTTCCGTTCGTGCCAACCCCGGCGAAACTACCCCTGCCCACTCTCGAGCGTTCCACGCTCTGAGTGGAAGTTTGTATAGCAGCCGACGAGTGTTCCGGGAAGAAGGGTTTTCGCTGTGTTTTTGAAGATCGTTGAATGGACGTTGCGCGGCTTGAAGGATTCTTTCTTTCGGTTCTTTCTTTCCCTTTTTGTTGTCTTTTATTTCTTTTTTTTTTTGCGAGGTAAGTAGGTGGAGTCGTTTGGAGATGAATAAATTTTCATTTCGCATATTTCATGAGTTTTACATGTTTTATATGTTTCACGTATACCATGTATTTTGCATATTTTGTGAGCATGAATTGGGTAGCTAAGATTCTTTCCCGAGGTGTCTCGTTTGTATTTAATATTTCTGTGTATTAGTCAAGGTGGTGATAGAATGTTGAAAACAGGTCCAAGGGATTCGATGTTGAACTACTTATGATGGCGCAGGGAGCAACTTATTTCGTAATCATTGTGTTGCCAGTTGTTGTCGAAATGTGACTGTGAAAATTTCAACAGCGTCGCGGCGTTTTGAATTTAAAGCCATATCAAAATGGTCTCGGTGGGGTCTTGTTAAGAGTACGGAAATAATTACTACGACACCACCAGTATCCTCGGGTGGGATAAATATTAATTGAAATGACTGTAATACAACTTGATCAACATAATCGTAATTCAAATCGGATAACTACTCAAAATAGTCTCCAATCAACTTCAGTTCCATTTTCTTGCTACAACATATATTTAAATATGTACACATGTACATTGTAGAAGGAAATTTGTTGTAAAGTCTGGGCACAGAGTTGTTCGCGTTAGATCTATTTTACTTTTAGAAACAATTTAACATTATGAATAATGTTAATCAGGTCATGAACTCGATTTAAATTTTCACCGATATCGGTCACCGTTCTTCTTCTGAAAGCGGCGAATATTTTGACGACCTCGTTCGATAGTCACGATACGATACATTCGAATAACATTCCCAGGTAGTATAAGTATTGATGTATTTTTTATTCCCGATCCCAGTTTCGAAATGTTCAAACGCTACAGCGAATTCACATTTCCTCGCTACTTTGAAACGCGTTTGCCATCTGTCACTTGCCAAATGTCGCGGTAAGTTTTCCACGCGTGGCGTCAGAGCGAAACGCAACAAATAAAAACCGGTGCTTAATGTAATTATAAACGTGTCTGTTTCACGTTGATATTTTAATAAACCGTTCTGTCCCCTACAACGCAACACGAAAATGGAGTAATAATGCTGTTGAAATGGGAACGGATCACAGTTGATCAGAGTTGCAAATATTTCGTTCCGATAATTAAATGTATCTATAAATACAGCCGGAATTATACGAAGTGATAATTTTACGTGCTTCTCCGTTCAACGTAAATATTTGTTTGCAACATCGGCAACGGATTGATGATCAATGCCAACGATAATAGAAATTCACGTTGAGAAATTATTTCCTTATTTTATAGAAAATTTCATCAATCTTGTTGAACATACGTAATTACATTTATAATTACCTGTCCCTTTCTTGTCTAAACTGCAATTCTTGTACGATACATGAATCTGCGCGTAATTATACTCCATGAAACCTAAACTAATTACTTCATAAAATTAAATTCTTTTTCTGTAGATTTCACTACAAAACTAATTTCCATATTCCAGCAGGTGTACAATCCATCCTGAACCGACTAAAAACAATAATAGTCTAATGGCAGCGAAAATATGCCCCAATTAATTCGCATACACCAACAAAGTAACCATTTCAATGCTTTTTAAGTTCCATTGGAAACACCATCCAATCGCGTAGCGCCCAAAAAGAAAACCCTACGCATCGCAATGGTCGTTGCAATAAAATTCTTAAAAAAAAAAAAAAAAACAGATTCAGCATGTGCTCATCCGACCGCCCTGATATTCGTACGTTCCAATGCGCCCACACGTGGCTCCACGATTTCTCTGTGCACGTGTGCCCACACATTCCTAGCGCGCGCGTGCATAATGCACGGAGACCCTCCTGAAGAATACATATCCTATCCGAAGGGCCGAAATGTATTCAACCAATTATCTCCGCATCGGCATGCCGTGCTACCACCACTCCGTCTACCTTTACCCCCACCCGTTCGCTCGATAGCAGCCCGGTTCCCCCAACTATGTACGTATTTTCCATCCCCAACACCACGCTCCCTTCAACCTAGGGACTTCAGTCGACGGCGCGGCGCATTTGCATGGAATGCATTCATATGAAATCGACCATTCTTCCAGCGACTTCTCCAGCCGGTTCGTGTATCCCTGCGTGTATTCGTCTTACAATTGCAGATGTATATATGTATATACGCCCGCGCGCGCGCGTGCACGGGGTAAATCCCGACGAGGACACTTGAGAAACGTAGGTTGGTTCGTCGTAGAAAATTGGTTCCGGTAATGACGACCTATCTTCCGGCAATGCTGCTCATCGTGCCCGAGCGACATGCCGCGAGTATTACGGAACTCTAGAAGCGATCTAGGGCACGAGGGGGGTACGCGCGAGCAGCAAATGAACTTTTAGTATCGGACGATATTTTGGATATATTTGGGGCTTCGAGAGTGTCTTTTTTTTAATAGGCTCGTTGGTGGGGTTTTATTTTTCGTGCTGGAGAGAGAATGAGCTTGTTTGCGCGAGGCTGGGGTTCGAATGATTTTTCAATCCGCTCGCTAACGGATTGTACCTATCGTGCGTATAGAGTATTAATGTTTTACGAACTTCTATTTATTGGGGGATACCATAGTGCACCGTGGAAACAATGGAATCTAGTAATGCATTTTGGTTTGCTGTATTTGTAATGTTAATTTGTAGTACATTCTTCGGGAAAGTCGGTAAAAAAATCATGCAAGTGGCGGGATGAAACAAAAAGACGAAATGAGCAACGCAGTATTGGTTGGTATAAGAAGTGGGGGGTGTGCTCCTTAATGGCCTTGAACGATCAATTGACTTCGAAGAGGCTCTAGCGAAGCGTACGCGCGTAGATTTTATATAAACTGAGCAAAGTATCCCATTACAAGCCAATATCTTGCCAACTAGAGAGGTTAACGAAAAAATTCTTGATGGTACTTTAATGATAGAAGGCGATGCTTTATCTATGGTTATCTAGAGCACATGAGAATTACCTTTAGTTTCTCGTTTAGCAACACGTTTCCCTCTATGAATTGTAATGCGCATGATATGGAATATTTATTGCTCAATTTCAGAATATATGAAACAACAATATGAATTTCAGCAATATACTTTTAACCTTAAAATAATAATACTTTTCATTCTCCTTTCTGTTAAACGATAATTAATTTCCAGTTTCTTCTGCATTCTAAATACCCATAAATATCAGTACATACTAGACAAGCTATCAAACGGAAACGAATTTTCCTGTTCAAATATTCGTTCCATCGACCTTTGTTAAATATCTTCAGAAACGCAGTGCATGCTGGGTATTGGAAAATTTTGTCCAACAATTTGTCTACCTTCCTATTTACGCACTTCCACATTAATAATTCAACGTTCACCATTTCCCGCGACAAATGTGCTTTACTAACACTTAAAGTGAAAACCCCAAAGCCACTCCGTGCATTACACAGTTGACCAAATCAAACAACCTGCTCCGCCCTCCCATAGGTGGGTATAAAAGAGAAACTCGTGGACAGAAATTGTTGAAAAATACATATGTTTACACATTGTCAAAGTGTTCTTTCTGAGGATGCTGAAAAAGGAAACTCCTGGTTTACATTCCAAACGCGCAGACACAGACGTCCCACGCAGCGCCCAATAGATCCCCTTTAAATGGACCACCCAGTATATAAAATCTGATCGCATTAGCCGGGGAAAAATTGTTCAGGGGTAACGTCGGCTCTCGTCGCAGGCTTGCCAGTCTATTTTTTCTATTAGCTCGCAGCGTCCTCTATTAATTTATTACCCCCGGTTGCTCCAGTTATTGCGTTCCGCCCCTTCTTCACGACTCGATCGTGATTCATGAGACTTACTTAGGCGAAAGCAGTGCGAAAACTCCATGGGACGGGGTTCTACCATTAAACAATTGCTCCAATTATTCCTCTAACACAGACTGGCAGTAAGTAATTCAGCTAGTCTGTTGCATTACCCCGTGTAGGGTGCAAAGCCTAATGCTCATAATCCTGAAATTGCTGCACGTTTAGGTAGCAAATATAATTACGCAGGTTTTTGGAGAGTACAACATTGTATATACATACTGTGTGGGCTGCTTATGGGACAGGGAAACTGTTGGTTTCGTTGAATTTACAAATATTTCTGGCGACGAGTTTTTACTCATATTTCCTCAGCAGAAGTATTCGCGATTGATAAGAGGGGATTAAGAGTAATTTTACTATTTATCAGAGAACGTACGATACAAAGTATTGCACAGTGGGGAAATTAATTTCGTGTTGCTTCCTGGAGTTTAAATATTTCTGTGGCATATGAACTTCGCAATGAACTTAATCAACTCATACACCGTGACCACCAGTGTTACCATTTCCCTCAAAAAGTAAAATATTTCCGCCCAGTTGACCCACATATTATTTCAGAATCCCTCACAATATTAAACCTTTTCATCCAACTATTTCCTCGTCCTTCGAGAACTCCTCTTTCACAAATAATTATCATACAAATACGCTAACGTACAGCTCTCATACTTTTTATTCCCTGTCATTATCAAACATAATTGTATAATAATATTTCTGTACGCATTTCAATATAAATTAATCGGTGTGCGAGAAAAATCCTGTTGCAAACACAGGTGCATCCCTGCAGAGATTCCACCCAGGAGTAAGAGAGACGGAAAATAAAACCGAGATCGATAGCGTCTTGCGGCGCGTCGCGGCCATGAATTATAACGCAGATTGGCAAGTAGCTGGAAGCGTGGAGTGGTAAATAACGAATATCGTTTACGTCGCCGAAAATGACTGGTATATTGTTTATGTCAAGATCGTTCAGCCAGAATCCAGCTGGTTTACTGTTCAAGTAAAGTCAGCGTGCTTTCAGATTTCAGAGTTTACCCCTTCGAGCGCCTGATAAACAAAGTCCGATGGCGTTTCGGTAAACTGTAAAAGCGTGCCATCAACGTTGTGCATTATATGTACATCATATATGCATACATATACCTTGTCGAATATTACACGGTGATTGAGGGCGCTGGATGTTCCAGCGTGATTTAATTCAATCAGCATGTTTGGGGTCAATCGTGTAATCGAATCGATTCTTGGACGCTATCATAAGTATTTATTTAGAGGTGGAAATTTATGAATATTATATTGGTAGAATTTGCTGGTGGAGATATAGTTAGGCGAAATAAGTCTTTTAGAATATACGACTATCTGACTTATTAGCGAAGCTATTTATATATTGTTGTAACAAGGCGTTGAGATAGAGTAAAATTATATTTGAATTATTACAATGCCTGTAAACCTGAAGTTTTACATCAACAATACATGAGAAATGTTATATTTTGAAACATTTGGAATCTACGTTGAAAGAAATTCGACGAAACACTTGTTTGTACGAAGTTTATGTTAATGTAAGCAATGTTATGTGCGATTGAAATTCGCATGATTACATGACAGTAATTTCATTGTCAGATTGCTACTTGCAACATGGTAATTCGTTTAGTCGACACTATCAAGACTGTAACTAGGTGAATTGTAATTCTAGCGAATGCAAGTCACTCGATGGTTAAACTCCTAGTGGCTACTTAACGGATTACAATTCGTTGGGTTGTTGATTTTGTCGCTGCAATTCGCTTTGCCGCAATTAATCCGATATCAACTCGGTCGACTAGAATTCCTCCGATTGCAATTTCTGCTGATTGCGATTCTTGCGATTGCGGGTCATTCAGTTGTAATTCCTACGATTGCAACTTGTCCCGTTGCATGTTCTTGCGATTACAAGCTGTTTGTTCGAAATATTCTCGGCCACTATCTTTTCGATCGTTAATCGTCTGATTACAAGACGTCCAATTGCCAGTCTTGTGTTCACAAACTTTTCTATCCCGCAAAGCATCTTATTCAATTAAAAATTTTCCAGATTACTATTGCTGTTCATTTTGGTTTCATTTAGTTGACAATTTTCTCTTTCTGTTCGGCACCCTTTCGTTTGCAATATGGTGACTTATAAGATATAAATTTAGCAATTGTCAATTATGCAGTGTCACAATACTTTCATTCATCCCTCACAGTAACAATTCGTTCCACAATAATTCTTGAGATTACAGTACCAAGCCATTCATACTTCCCTATTCAAATTCTGTTCGGTCTCAATGTTGAAAACAATAATTCATTCCCGCAATCACAATATTCTTCATTTCTGAAATCACAATCTTATCTCCGAGAAACTCCGACGAACGACCCCCAAAAAGCTAGATCACCTTCGCCGTTTCGAATCCCCCGAAACATCTCCCGAATCCACATTCCCCCTCGCAACGAATGAAAACGAAAATCCACAGGGAACTAATCACCCCGCCATAAATATGATCCACATAGTCCAGAATCAGCTCGTAACGGTAGAATCTGTGGCTTTTTTGGAAAAACAATATGCGTGCCCAACCATCGGAAGGCATCTTTAGCTACGCGATGACGATTCGTAATAGCGTTCGAGCGCGGCGCTGTTTAACGGCGCGGAAAGCGAAAGACCATTACGAAGAATCACACGCTCGATGACACTCTTCTACTTAGGAAACCATATTAGGCCGGACAGTATCCCGTTTAACCCTGTAGAAGTCGCAGTCGATCTGACAGATACATTTTAAATCTTGTTACTGTTACGCTTTTTTGACGCACATATCGCGGGGCTTGCGAACAAACAGTGACTGTTATATGACGCGTCAGACTTCTTGTACGACTGAAGCTGGTGACCGGTTAGCGTCCGCGATACTCGTCACTGGCACTCGTCACTGTATTCACGTTTATGGTTCTTCAACGGCGGCAGTCAAAGACAGTTAGTGTCCGCAGTAAAAGATAGTTCTCGATTCGACTAAAACGAGTCGTCTTTGAAAACGTTTTTTTAGAAACGTTGTGTGTAGTTCTCGTGCCTCGAGCGTCCAGTATTATTTATGAAGAACGTTATAAACATTTCACCAATTCGCGAACTGAAATTTCTGGTTAATGTACGATGGTATATTTACGTTCCGCTTAATAATTGTCGATTAAAATAATTCTGATACTGGCGACGTATTTCCCATTGAGTCAATAGTTGAGTAATATTACAAGTCAGGGTTCTGCTCGACACATGTATCGACTTTGCGCGTGGCGTGCTAAATCAACGCGCGCTATTTCGTGGCGAAGGGTCGATGCGAATTTATGCGCGTGCACCACGCTTCTCTTTTCCGCGCGGGGGTTGTTTCCGTTGTCCCCGGAGAACGATGGAAAACTGCGAAACGATCTTATGCGGTTTGCTTGGAAACAAGAGGGTGAGGGTTTTCAGGATTTTTGGGAAAACCACGTGAATTGGACGGGTAATTGACTTTGGTTTTATGGCTGGCAATTGGTGCTTCGGTCCTGAGGGCGATATTATTTTTCTTTTACTGGCTTCCTTGTTACTTGTTGTGCAACGTTTGTTGTATTGTTTACGGCAGGGAAGTAATATCGTTGCGGGAGTCATTCTTATTATCCTTTATTCGAAATTATATTGGTCCTGTGACGGAAAATATTTATTTTCCCTCGTGTTACGTTGTTATAAATTATAATGAGACGCCTGCATTGACTTGGAGGGCTGAATAAAAATTGCATTTTTAGAGTGGAAGCTATTTTCCGCGATTTTAATAAGAATCAGTATACTTTGTTTCTAACAGTGCAAAGTAATTTCTTCCGCGGATTATGAGCGACACTGCCGAACCGAAACGGTATAATAAAGGGGAAGAAATGGTTAAGTCAAACATTGAAAGCGCGATGGTCCTCGGGGCGAATATTACATTATACATTTATTTAAATTCTAAATTGTTGCATACTGTTGCACGTACGAAAATGGAATGTGCCCCATCTGTCTTGTCGGCATGGCTATCAATATGTTGCAGGGCGTGCGTGCGGTCACAATGCTAGCCATTATGTGCATTCTGTGCGACCAAATTGTGGGTCACTGTGTATGGATTGTATGCCCGGGCGTAACTATTGTGGATACGTAGCCAGCAAATTTTCAAAGCTGTTTTTCTCGAGGCTTATATTGGAGCGCATTATCCGTATCGCGAAATTAAGGAACGCACAGAATTGTCTGTGAAAGACATGTAGCATTGGCATCTCTGGTGTACGTGCCTGCGTACATATGACATTTGCCAGATGGAATGGGGGCGGAAACGAGTACTTTAGATTATGGTGCACAAGAAAACCATATGATCCTCCCAGCTTTGGGTAGATTTAGATACAGAGGTTTTAAGAATACGTGCATGCATTAGAAATGGGAGAGGGACACTGCGGTTTCGATTTTCATACGAAATAACGTAGAAGATCCTATATTATCACGTTCTCGCGACATTACCTGTTTACAAGATTGTAATAATTGTCCAGATTTTTTATTACATTTATGATAATAATTAATTACAGACTACGATATGCATTTTCATCATAGGGCACTGTGTGCATTAATTTTCGGAAAAAGTCGGTGCTCGTGCGATTTTTCTTTCCGTCCCTTTTAACCAGGTATCGCTCGATTGTTCTCGTCACGCTCGTTAAGAATTCCATGCGTAAGGGCGTGACTTGTTTTTCGCATTCGTCGGGCGATCATATAATATACGATTTAAAATGCCGCGCCGTTGTGTTCCGCGATTATGATAATGCAATCGCCGCCATGTATAATTTATAATGTTGTACCGCTCGCCGGTGCTTTTCTCTCACCTAGCCGTCGCGCTCGATAAATAATATAATGTCTCCCCCACCCCAGCTCCTATTACTTTCTCGCACACTTTTTGTTGTCCTTATTATACATCCAATTCCTATGACGTATAATTCAGCATTGTTGCACGTTGATATTTAATTTAATCACGTCCAGAATGTCACTCTACATAGTATATGAAATTCGAAACTAGTTCCCTTATATTTTGGAAACTCGGTAACTGTCAAAGGGGTATTCGAAATCGTTCACTCTCCCGTATTCTATCAATTTTATATTAACACGTGGAATGACCTGTCATTTTTGCGAAATTAGTCATCGTCGTCGGTGGAAATTAGAAACCACTTGGAGAATCGATTACAGAAGGTCTGCAGTCGGCCATGTTGCTTCGAGGCCAGAGCCAGCGATCGACATCTCGTTAATTGGCGTAATTATTCAACGGACCGATCAGAAGGCGCTGCGTCGAGCCACGATGGCAAATTTTTGCGATCGAACGGGTCGATTAACAAGTGCCTCTCGGAACGGGGCATGGGAAATTAGGACGATTAAGATATATCGACGGACGATTCATAATTAAAGCCACGGCTCGGGGACTTACTTCTACCCGAGTTCACAGAAACCTGGAATCGAGTGGCGTTGAACGGCGCGAATGTTCCACGAAAGGGCGCCTGCATTTTGCTACCCTTTGCCGCTCTATTTTTTTATTTGTAGAAATTCATTGTAAATTATTTTGCATTTGTATGGTAAAAGAGGAACATCTCACCAGCAAATTGGAAAACGTTTTGCGTTTAACTTGTCTCAGTTTATTATTTTTCACTGTCAGATCAATGATTCATAACTATTCTTCTACTTCTTTGTCAGTATCCACTTTTATTCCCCTTCAATATTTTCGTATTCGGTGATATAGGAACGTACTATTATTAGCACGATTATTACTATAGTCTGGTTGGATAGGCGATATTTCAAATGATTCCCTCAACTTCGTCTTGCGGATTAGATATTTGGACAAAGTTCGTCTGGGGATTAGTAGACCCGTTACATAAACTAAACGGTTATGAAGTTCCGGGGAAAAGAAATCGTCGTCTGTCTAGATATATTATTGGTATAGTAATCTCATTATTGGGCAAAAATTTCGGATTCGAATCTTGATCCAATAATCCGATCAGCTGATCCCTTTCTGCCTCCAGTCCTGTTGGACATATTGATGGAAGCATTATGTACAAATATATATATATATATATATATATATATATATATATATATTGGATCACTTAGATAAACTTACATACGATATAATAGAAGTTACGTATATATCAACTGCATATTTAAAAGTGTCACAAGTATACAACTTTCGATTCGTGCAAGTATTTGGAGGATCTTTGTTACGATCTTAATTTTCTCAGTGAAAATAAATAAATAAATCAATAAATAGATAATGTACAGTCTTAGTCAAACGAATAGGGACCGCATTAAAAAAGTTCTTACTACAACCCTTTATACAATTTGTCCTTAACTACTTATTATTAAGTACGTACATAAACGATCGCGTGTACGTAGCAATCGATTATATCTTTCTAACCGGAGACTGCAACACATTGTAGGACGCGATCACAGGTATACCAGCTATTTTCCTCAGTCGACAGATTATTTTATTATTAAGTTAGATTATTTTCTCGCGACACAATATTGTGCCCGCTGACCAGCCTCCACTTCCAGTAAAATGAATCTGGAACGGTGGCCAGACTTTAGTAGACACTCCTCGTGCTCTCTTCACGTTTCCAGCCGGACTCAATTAATAAAAGGGCTTTCTAGCCGTCTCCCTGCGCGGCTATCTTTCACCCTTCCCTGCTGCGTAGCCAAGGTTCCCTGGTACACACAGAAAATGGTCGACGGTTGAACAACGTAGCTCCAGACAGCATCTCTACCCCGCAAAAGCAGCTACGCATACATAGACGGTGTTCGAGAATTTCGGGAATGAATATTGTTAGAATATTCCAAGTGTACATGTGAATACTTTTATAGAATCTAAACTGAACCCGTTTTTAAGAGGGTTAGTCTATTCTTATTAGATTTTTCGAGCGAACGAGGACAAAAATAAGCCCTTTAATCGAAATAGAAAATTTTCCACAATCGCAAGTGTACGGAGTGAATCATCCCTTGAAAAATATGAACAAGGTTCCTCTTCGTGAAATATCCCAAGAACGCCGAGAGATATATAAAAAAGTACAAACAAAACTTGCGTCCCTTTATTGCGTTTACGAAGCGGCGTAAGAATTCGTTCGGTGCACCACATAATACGACAAGCGAACTAAAATAAGAAAAGATCAAACTAAAAACTGAACAGTAATGACGAACTGAACCCAAGTAGATAACCAAATGTTACTACTGAAACGTCAATTACACATGGGACACCAAATTTCAATTCTCCACCCCACCTATACCAGAACTTTACACCCCCCCCCCCCCTATTTAAACGAGAATCATCCGCATCGAAAATTCCAACCCCTTCTTCTTCTATCATCCTGTACGCAGTAAAGCCTAATAATAATAATAATAATAATAATAATAATAATAATAATAATAATAATTCTACCAGAACTCGCGCGGTCGATTAAGAACGACGACACCGTCTCCGTCGAATCAGCCCCGGACCCGTACCAGCTCGAACGACGAAAGCAGACCAGTCAGGGAGTCGGGGTAATTGATAGAAGTGCAAGGAGACGCGAACTGTTTACCCGTGGAAGGATTGACCGGCGCTGCGTTAGTCGAAGGCACTCAGCTCCCGTCGCGTCGTTCGTTCGTTCGTTTCGTTCGCGTGGCCACTCCACGCATTCCACAAGCCTGCAGACTTTGGTTAGCGGCGATTGGCCGACTGCGCCCCAGCAGCTATGTCCGGCCACCTACCGAGAGGGTCGTGTAATTAATGCTGCTAATATAGCCGGGACCAGCTCCATGCCGTTTTCGACACTCGTCCTCGGCGCGATAAGTGCGTATGCGTGCAGTTTCCACCCTAACCGGGCGGATGTTAATTACATCGGACGGCCGTTTCCTTGATTTTGATCGAACACGGGGTGGCTGACTTGCTCTCGGCTTCGGACGGTTCAAGGAGGGCGGTGGGCGAGGTATGTGGACTTGTTGCATCTGGAATTGGGGTGCGATGGGGTGGCCGTTATTGATGTTCGGCTCAAGTGGGAGAGGCTGCTCGAATTTTATGCCTGCAAATAATTGTGTATACGCCGCGGACGTTTAAGGGACGGGTGGTCGTTGCATTTCGCGTGCAAGAAAATTACGGGCGAGCTGTTCCTTCCCGTTAATAGTTGTCGTCCCATGGACCCGCGAACACAACGTTTAATTGAATTCCACCGACGAAGCCCAGTCCGGGATAATTAACATGAATCGTTCGAAGGCGAATTACCGCGGTGCTGAGATGTTGATTAGAGCGAAGTCGAACGTCGACGTCGAAGTCGAATGAAACAAAGAGGGGCGGAGGATCGCTCGGACGAAGGCCGACTAGCTTCTTCCGGATAAACATTCGTTAACTGAAAAATGTTTCCGGGAAAAGATCCCGAGTACAACGGACAGTGGACCTCCAATTCGATTTAGAATTTAAGCGACAACGAAGCGCATGCATAGCATAGAGTCTTCTAAGAATCGTAATCAATCTGTAATTAATTGTTTAATTGTTCGCCTGGAATATTACATTCGCTAACGTGGAAAAGCAAGCAGTTATTAATAACGCATGCATTCACGTGAAACCATAACAGAACCACGAAACAAATCCATCCAAACGTATATACCATCAGCAGCTTCTGTATACCAGATACTCGAGGTCCAATCAAAAACAACGATTCTATTTATAATGGATATACCCACAAGCCCTCGCAACAACGTTAACTGCGCTCCCGCAAAGTTTCCATCGCGATGCAATTACAAACATAGTCGCTATCATCGAGTATTGCTTATTAACGAGTCGACTGACGGTGGTTCCGTAAACTACAGGCATCGATGGCTCGCTTTACGCGTGTTTTGCGAGACTGTAACGTCAATTCGCTACGATCGACTGCCTCGACTCTCGATCGATCGGTCTACCCTCTGTTCACTGACCCCTGCCCGTCGAACCGTGGAAACTTTCTACGTATCGGAATGAAGGAATCGATTCGGCGACGAAGGTGGAAAATTCGAGGCGTCAATGAAAACTCATCGGGGTTCACGCAAACGAATGATTTATGGGTGCGATTCGTTTGGGCTCATCACGAGGAGAGGCTATACAGTACGAACGAATTGTATTTGGATGGAACCGAATGAAATTGTACAATTAGTTGAAAAATGACGTTTTGGCGAGCTTAAATGGGCACCGAAATTTTATTTAATGGCTTCTTAGCATTATTCTAAATGGCTTGAGAAGTGTTTGAAATTCCGTACGTTGCACAGATGATATCATTCAAAAAGCTCCATTCCCCGGAATAATATTTGTCGCAATAGCTAAATAAATTGTGCTACCTTTGAATCTCGGTTGGCAGAACAAACTGAGACGAGAAATAAATCCAATCGCATTTTCTCAAATGTCAATCCCGACCCCTACTGCGCTATACGCGTAGCCTCGAACAGGGGTTAACAAGAAACATTTCCAAACGGCGTATCAAAACATTTTTCTCAAGCGACGAGTTGCGACCCTGCATTAACAACGATTGAACGTTCACGGCGGACCTCCGTTCCATGTCACCCTAACTATAGTCGGCGATGAGAGAATAAAAATAAAATGCGACAGTGTCGTTCAAAGTAGCGATCGGTTGTCAACGCAACTTCGGCCGGTGCATTAATAAAGCAGCGTGCAGGGTGCCGTGGTACACGACAATCGAACCACGAGCCGTCGCGGTTGGCCGGCACCGTTCGTCCCTCCACGCAATTCTCGCAGGGTGAATTACCCTCTCCTTAACCCCATCCCCCGGTTACGGTACATGTTTTGAATACGTTGGAGTTTGCCAGACTCTCAGGGCTCGGACTCGCTTTACCGCGTAATGGGCGTTAAGCGTAAAAACAACGATGCCTGATCTCTTCTCGTAATTTTCAGTTTTGCTTTCTTCGCGATCACAGTACATGAGACAGTATTTCTGTGATACTTCGAGAATGTTCAAACATAGGTATGTAGTTCGCGTTTGCTGTCTCGTATCATTTCTAATGGCACAAGCTCCGAATTTCCGGTTCGATCTGGAAGGCCATGAGAAATATGCAATTCTCTTATTTGACTCAAATTTGACCATAAATGATATACGTGCGCCATAGAGCCACTGCAGCTAGAACATACGTATACTTTCATTCTACCCACGAATTATAGTACGTCATTTTTCTACAGATCACCAAGCAACAACCTCGAAATGAAACGAATAATTGAAAAAATGACCGCGTCCCACGGCTTTCGCGCGCGTAGCCAAAAGTGTAGCAACATTTCAATCCGGCCGGAAACGAATTTAATCGGAAACCATTCTTCGTATTAAATATACCCACGTGTATCTGATATTCCATACGTTTGTCCACCCCGTCGCATACTTTCAGCTAAGTGCGCATAATTTTCTCCGTTTCCATCGGCGGCCATCGGCGACGCAATGCAATTCACGCGCGTTTCGAAGCGAAAATCGGAAAGGACGAGAAGGGCACGAGCTGTCGCGGGATCGGTAGAAACGCGGCGGTCCCTTCGCGCTGCGTGACGCGAAAGGAAGGGTTCGAGGGGTGGCTGAAAGTTCTGCCGCGAACATCAAACGGCCATGCGGGATTACCGCGTGTTCCTCCTGTCCCTTTGCATGCACATGTCACCCACCGCGTACGAGGCATGAATGCGGGCGTACGCCACGCGTTTGCTCTCTCTCTCTCTCTCTCTCTGGGTCTCTCTTCTCTGCGTGCACACACCGCTCGTTTACGTCTCGCGCAGCCGGTTTCTCCGTGCGTACACTTCTAGGGAAGTGAGAGCGGATGGGAGGGGGTGGCGGGTCCGTCGATAACGGGGCTATAGAAAAGGGAGGAAAATGGGAATTTTTTTCGATACACTCGAATCGTACTACGGATAGTTGTAGATAAGGTCGCGATGGCGACAAACAGAAGGGACAGGCGAGCCAATATTATTTTTCTCCCTTCTTTATGGGCTACTTTGCTCGCTATCTATGGAGGCTGTATGGACTATGCATTTCGCACTAAATACGTTGTTGTTATCATTCGTGAACGCGCTAGTTGCGAGCGTGTTGGGACAGCGACCGAGAAGGAAATAATTCTAACCGCGATGGATCAAGCCTCCGCTTTTCTCGTAGTTCGGCCCAGCGGCGATAACTCGCGACCCCCGAGGGTTCCAGGACGAATCTGTGACCGCCAGGATTAGGCACGTCCTGTCTAACGCGCTGGAACGAGCCGAGTTTACGGAAACTTCCTTTCTCCCGGCCGTATTGTGTTTCAGGAGTTGCACGCGCGCGTGTCGTAACGTTCAGCCGACGCGTTTAGGCGAAACGATGGAATAATGCATGCGAAAATTGGGTTTCGATCCAATCGCTCGTTTACCTGGTTCGATGGTTGCGCGACAATATTGCATCTGGTTCGTTAATTCCACATGCTTCAACGATACCGGCGAAAGACGCTGTCTTCTGCGATCTACCAAAGGGCTAAATAATGATGGTACAAGTGAAACTAATTCACTGTACGAGTACCATTTTGGCCCATTTTTTAATAATATAGTAGTTTAATAAGAAGCTGATCGACACTGGTCGAATTAACTAGTCGGTTGACACTATTGACATCACTCACAACAGTGTGATCCGTCGCACAAACAATTTTCCTATCTTTCTTTCGTGACGGTGAAGCGTGGACTAAGGATCACCCTATCTAATGATCTATACCGTCTTATAATCTTATCGTCGCTACCTTGAACTTGGAGCCTCTACATCGGTGACACGGGTCTAGGACAGGTACGAATTTCTGCCTGCGCCATTCAGCTTTCGCTGACCGATGCACGCACAAGTTGTATCAGTCTGTGCAGCTCTACGTGACGTCACCTGGTCCCTACGCTTACAGGGAATTCTCCGGCAAGGCAGACGCTGGTCAACTCGAGTCTCAATGAAACGCGTCTGAAATCACTCGAGAGCCCTGAAATGCCGTTTCTGAATCGATGCTGGTGAATCGTTCACGGTCGAAGGCCCCCACGGGCTGCTATAACCGACGTATACATTACGGTCTATTGACTGAAGCGGGGAAACGCGCCTCCCAGAACAAAGAGGGTAATCGTAGCCCCCGCCAGCATTAGTACTTATTTCGCGACAGACGAGAACTGTCAACGACACGCGACACAGTTTGACGCGCGCAGCGTACCAACTCTCCGTATGGTTCGTGCTCGAGCATGTGTTCATGCGAGCGCGGTTTTTTATTCCCCTCCTTTCTTTCCGAAACTGTTTTCAGAGACCTGTCATCACGTAGGCTCGATCGAGGGAAACTGATCGAGTTCGTTGACCGTCGATGGTCGACGAGGATGCCTCTGTCGCGAGCTTGTCACGAAATATGGATATGCGACTTGGTAATCACGGGTTATTTCTGCACGCTCGACGATGCATGGGAAAGAGCGGTGTGCTTCGAATAGCATGCGTGGATTGGTTTCTTTTTATGGCTCTACTTAATGGCGGGGCGATGTAATAAATATCGCGGCTTCACCTTCGTCGATATTTCATTAAACGGGGCTACCATGTTATTACTATTGCGTATAATAGCTGACATCAGTATCGATCCAATGATCTACGATACTACGAGCTTCTACGATGATCCTGAGTCACGAGAAATCGGAAATCTCTCGAAACGCATTTAAATGATAGTAGTAAATAATTGGCGTACAGTAGACAGGAAGCAGAAACGGGAAAACATAGTGTCGGACACAGTCGACGAGAACAATGACGGTCGTCGGAAGAGTCGCAGGCGATACAACGAGGGGGCGGTGAGGAAAAATTGAAAGGAAAATATTCCGACGGAAAGGGAACGGTAAAACCCTTTTTTTTTCGTCCGCGATGGGAGAGTATTATGCGAGCAGATCGAATCATGCCGCCACCCTTAATGCATGACGCAGCTAACAGGGGCGGTTGCACCTTGCGCCCTGTACCCCGCACACGTATTCGATTGGCTGCAGTGCGTCGCAACGCAATAATATGGCAACGATCCATCACACCTCCGCCGTCAATAAAACATCTGCCGCCCCTTGCGCACCCTCTGTGTCTCTCTCGGGGCACTTTCACTCCACTATCCGTGGTCTTTTTTTTTTCGGACGTTCGTGGAACGATCTGTGCTCACTCTGGCACGTGTCCCGATCGTCTTCTATTCGGTTTGCTTGGCGCGAGGAACCGTGCGCTGGATTGGAATCCTTGGAATGAGTAGGGTGAGAAAGGGTGAACCATTAATCAGTAGGAATTGAGCCTCCTGCCTTTTTGCAGAAATGAGAATCTTTTCTTTATAATACGTCGGATAATTATGTTATTTTATATAACGTCAGGTGAAGCGTAAACAAATGTACATTAATACATTCTTGCTGGATCAAAGTGACGAATTTTTGCGATAAAAGAATATCACTGTTTGTTCAATTCAAGGGTCTCGACAGACGTATAAAATTTGATCGCGGAATTCTTTTGGAGAAGTCAATGAAAGGTTAGCTGATGTTTTTCATTTTCGAACGAACCAAGACTTCGCGACGAATAACGGGGGAATGTCGTGTCAAACGCAGTCGACAACAGCTTTCTCGTGGAATTTCAATTGCACGGCTCAAGAGTGACCGATCGCGGCAGTAAATTAGCGACCCTCGCTAATGAGAAATTATAGTCCCGCGTCTTGGCTGCGATCGGAAAGTGGATTTATAGACGATACTCTCGTGAACGTAAACGAGCGGCACGTGAGCTAAGGGAAGAGTTGCTTTGGTATCGATTGTACGGTACGGAAATTCAAACATGGTAAGGGATTCGTGATATGATATTATTGCATGCCTGAAAAAATATAATAGCACATGTGAACAATTCTTTTAGGACAATTTAATATGCAATAATTGTAACAGAAATTGGAAAAACGATTTTTGAAACGTTAATACTGCGACAACCCCTGAATTATAATTACAGGCAACGATACTCTCTTTTACTTAGTGTAATCGACATTTTACACGGCCACGGACATTATTCAGTATTAAAATGTATTATCGAAATGAAAATTCACGCTTGTACATTGCAGTACATACTGTGCTTTCACCCGCGACTCGTTTGCGCACTTGTTAACAGACCTAATAGCAGTATTTCTCCAACATCAATAATTTCACATATTATTCCACATACTTTACATCATTCATGTTTCAATCATGCTTACCTATACATATATCGAGTTAGACTAAGCCAGAATATTTTCGCAGCCTTTCACTGAAATATCGCAGTGTATACAAAGAACCGTCAATAAAATACAAACGATTCCGTGCCAAATATATTTCTGCATTCACAGGCAAATGCAAATTTTAATACCAATTATCAGCACGCCTATTAAACTTTGTTACAAAAATAAACGAACCCCACTTGGATTCAGATCTTAATACTCCCAAACAACTAAATCGACCCCATAAAATTTCCGTACGCAACCCGTCATCCAGTGGTCACAATCTCGCACGACAACTAGCGCTACCTGCGCCTCTAACTCCGTCCAATGCCCGTGTCGATCGCTGGCGAAGTTTCGATTCGCTGTCTCGCGTGTTCAGAGTTCAGAGTGCCGTTTCCTCGAAGGAATCCGTCCTTTCGACGTCGAACCGTCCTCTAAAAGAAACGCGGAGGATGAGGGAGGGGAGGGGGGCGAGAAGACGAGGCTGACGACCTTTTCCTAGGAATTGGATTCCCTTTCATTGAATTGCAAAGCAGCGTTCGGTGAATTTAACGCGGGAAATCGGGACGGTGTGTACTTCGTTCCCAGAGGTCGCCGTCGCCGTCGCCGTCGTCGACGTTGCGAAAGAATATCGTTCCTCGCCGGTGCCCTTTGATGGGAGGCTGGGGAAATTCAATCGTGAGTGCCAATTATCGCGCAGAATCGGATACCACTTTCCAGGGAAAACGAAAGAGGAAGCTCCGATGACTGTGTGTATATGTGCATTTGTGTACAGCGGACAGAGACACAGAAAGAGGGAAAAGGAGGCACAGATATATATATGTGTATATAACGAAATGGGAGGCCACGACGATTTGAATGAAGGAATATTGGATACAATGGTGGAATAATGAGCGGCGATATTGCACACGCTGCGAGCAAATTATTCGCATCGAAACGCAAAGGCAGGCTGCGATGTAAATATAGCGGGGGTAATGGTGGTTCGAGGAAAATGTTAGGGCGGTTTTAACCCCTTCTACTCGAATCTGATGCACTGTATTGAACCACAAATTTTGGTGCAAACCCGAATGCCTGCAGGGTATCCAATCAGGAATTTGCAAATATTAATCCGAGGGCTATAAAACGTGGCTTAATATGATATTATGAAGATTGTACATTTTGGACAGTTGTTCCCTAATATAATGTTGGTGCACGCGTGTGGTATTTGAAATGTTTCTATGATGAGGAAAAAAAATTGTTACAGATTTTGTTGACCTGGAATGTTTGACAGGATAACACGGTTAATGATAGACTATTTTATGGCGTTTTCATTTTGCCTTGGCTCGCAATATTTTGACAAAAGTTTAATGTCTTGTCAAATTTACAATGTTTATCACTGAACTCTGCGTATTACGTATAATTCATAGCTACTAATATCGTACTTACGGTCTTTCCGTCTCGATGAAGAAATTGTAATAAATTGTTGTTTCGCGCTGCGTGTGTTTTTCCAAAGACAGCGCACCTATTGGGTTGGTCGTTACTTTTTGTTTTCGATATCCGAGTTTTTTCACGCTCACTCCATCAGTGTTCCAATCCCCGAGGAAATAATATTTAGAACACATAAAATCTGCCCAATAACAGTAAAACCTGCCTCAGAGCATTCGAAGTTTAATTAAAAGTCCCCGTTGGCAAAAGTTGGTTTCGATTAGTTTTGGACTTTTACCAATAGATGATTTTAAAGGGCATATACTGGCTGTGCAGCAAGAAAATTGGGGACAAAACTGCAGCCAGGTGAATCGAAATATTCAAGTTC
The DNA here is from genome assembly GCA_963969485.1 of Nomada goodeniana. NCBI lineage: Eukaryota > Metazoa > Arthropoda > Insecta > Hymenoptera > Apidae > Nomada > Nomada goodeniana. The sequence goes on along the minus strand of OZ018299.1, from coordinate 27,417,952 downwards.
GCCTTGCAGTATCACAGAATAATACAAGTCGCCTATATTAATACTATTATTATTATATAGATATATAAACGCACAATATCCATTAAAAACGTATATCTAAATATAACGTATACAAATAATAATAACTTATAGCCAATTATAGCAAACAGGGGAAAACCCTTTGTTACACACAGTAATTACTGTCCACTCCAGAGGACGATTCATAAATGGAATATAACACAAACTATTAAAGAACAGAAAATTTGCGAAAGATTCCTCGATCAGGTATAAATAGCGAAACCACTCGAATGCATATACCTATATACATAGACATAGTATATATATATATACATATGTGAACCCGTCCAAGTGTCTTATTCATGAAACGAAACGAAGAGCAAGCAGGGGGTCTAGTCAAATCAGTGGGTTAGCCAAGGGAGAGAGCTAGTCGGAGACGACCTTCGGTAACGATGCAATAACATTACCATTGAGGTTCAAAGCCAAATGAATGGATGTATTCCACGTGTGCCGGCGGATCTGCAAGGTAGCCGAGGAAGGGTAGCGGCAGGAGCGCAGAAAATAAAAGGGCGCTGCTAGAAAGAGCCGCGTAATAGCCTGTGTTACCTGCCCTCGCTTGTCTGCGCCCTCTGTTCCACCCTGCGTTTCATGTTTTCCCTTTCACACCGCCTACCTTCCTGTTGGACCTTTTTACCACGTCTCCTACGCTCACGTTTGTCGCTTCGATAGTCTATGGCCGCCACTTTCTCCGTCCGTTCTCGCCTTTCTAGTACATATGCATGTGTATGCGCACATGTACATAGATTATTTTGCTCTATCGTGTCAGAGTATTGCGACTTCTTGAGTATACCTTGAGTATAGTCTCTTGGACAGAAGGGAATAGGAGGCAAATATCGAACATTCTATCCCAATTTATTGTGACAATCGTTCAACGCTTGATTAATAAAATCGATTATGCAAGACGAGTTACATAATGTTAATTAATATTATTCTCTAATTAGTTTTTCAATAGTCGGACAAATTAATGGTCCCTCTTCTTCAGGAAAAAAACAGCAGAGGTATCATCGTCGTTCGAATAAAAGAGAATTTCACTCCGTCGCCTCGTAATTTTTCGTCAACCCAGCGAAACTATTTTCCGTTCAACGACGTTTTCCGTTGGCATCCGAAGTCTGTTCTACAATTACAAGTGTTTCCAGAAGGGAAAAGAAAACACGTGTACAGACGAGCGCCAGAACCCGAGATTTTAGGCTCGAGTGACGTTTATCTAAAATTTCTCCGGGGGTCGATCCTTGACTCGGCCGCATTCTTCGTTACAAAAGACTTCCGCCTGAGACTTGGCCGGACAGCGTAAACCGAGAAGCGACTTTTTTCCCATTGTGGAAATTTCGATGCCGTAGGAATGCACGAACATATGTTGCCCGCAGGTATTTCCCAATCTGCTCGATTTTCTACGAGTCTGTTAACAAATTGGAATTCGAGATTTATGTTCACGCATCTCGCGTTTAATCGGGAAAAAAAATTGCGTGTTGTGCTCCATTCTTTTCGACGCGACGGTGCAAAACGTGAAAATGATTCGACGAGAAACGGAACGATATTTAATACTATTTCCTTTGAACAATTTTTTTTGTAGTATTAAAAATAATAATAATAATCAAATATCTTCTAACAAGCAAAACGAGTATTACACAGTTCAGTTGTAAATAAATGAAATTTTAAACAGATTTACCCCTAAAAAGAACGTATCCTTTTCTGTTAGCTCTGCGAAGAAATATTATAACGTCATTAGGAATTAGTCTACACACGCCATGCGACAAAGAAGTTGAAAAATCGTCGATTTAGGGCGATTTCATTGACCAGACTTTATACATAACGATCGTCTCGACAACGTTCGAAACGCGACTCGTCGAGTCGAGCTTAGCTTTAACAGGGAATTATTTAACGCGGGTGCACGCCGAACCGTCTCAGTTTCGTCGCGAGGAAGCTTCGCCGGGAAAACAGTGACCGTGAAGGGGGTTACATAGGTAGAACAGTCGTGGTAATTTCGATTTCCGTTGTGCACCAGTCTACCCGCGTATATTTTGCGTTGCGCCCTATATTGTATTCCGTTTTGCGGCCGGCCCATTCATTCTTGATGATCCCGGACAAACGGAATCGGGGAACGTTTTATGACGTGTACCGGTCCCCCTTTGATGTTTCTTGCCGCGACTTTGTTGCACGACCCGGTAATAACGCGTCGGCGGGATTCTCGGAAGATCCTGCGTCGTAATGCGTCGTCTTCTCATGGAAAAGTAACGAGACCGTGGAAATGTCGTTCGCTGGGCTGCTCGCTTCCTCCCGTGTTCCCCGCGATCCGCGTGAAATAATGACGGCCGCGGCCCTGGCGACGTTCGGTTGAAAAAGAAATTGCAATATTCAGGCTTCTTTAATACGCGGTGTGCTTGTGGCGCATTAGGGGCTGGCGCTTTCTTCGCGGAGAAAATGAAAGTGTAATGCACGTATAGCTACTGTTCTATTCGCTTTCGACTTCTGAACTTCTGGTTCTGCGAGTGTCCGTTTCACGCGGAACGAGTTCCGTGACGTTAGGCCGAGAGGGTGCTTCAGGTGGATGGAATTCATTATAGGAGCTTGGCGTTTAAGACAAGTTCGTTCGTTAATTAATTTAATTCAAATTTTTAAGTTCTCATTTCGAGCGTATTAGATCCGTCGTTTTGTCGTTGCAAAAATCGAGTTGTGTATATTGGATAGGAAAATACTTGTAAATCATTGCGCACTTGCTGCTTTATGTTGACGCTCTTTTTTACAATATTAATGTATCTCTCAATATCGTGGCTTTAGAATGTTCGTTACGTTTCTCTGTTCCGCTGCGACGCTGTAATTCTCATTTCCGAAGTGTCCCTTATTTCTCAGATTACAAAGCCCTGTCGCGCAGGTCAATTCTTTTAACGCGCCGCCTTTCACAGCACGCTAGACATTCGTTTCGTTACGCACGCCCTCACGAACCCGTATACCCATACACGCGCAAGTGCATATGCCCACGGTTTCCAAACGCTCGAGATCAGATGCTCCATATGTCCAAACCTAAACAGATTATTCTTGAAAACTTGAGAGCGTGATAGCGTACTACACAAGAGCTGTGTATATACCTTACGGTGCACTTGTTTTATATTTATTTCTGTGCACGCGCCTAATCGTACGTTCTTGTTACATCGTTACACTTGTAACGCCGTACACAATACACGCGTTGCTGTTCTTTCAAAAAATTCATAACTTGCGCAACAGCGTAAGAAACCAATTGCGTATATGAACTTCGAGGCGTCGCGCCACTTTTGATGAAATATGTAAACGGGTTTGGCCGAAGTGGCGCCGAGCGCGCGTTTCTTTGCGCGATTGTCGGGGCGAGAGCTGTTTGTTTCGTTCGTGTTCGGGGGGGTGAAATGCGACGGATAATAAGCGGGCGGCGGTGAAATTGTCTGTTTTCGCGGAGGCAGCTATTCGAGACGTGTCATTAAAGATTGCTCGAAATTCGTTGCGTGTCGAACGAATTTCGTACATTGATGGCGTATTGCGGCGGCAGATAGGAGTAACTGCAAGTCGCTCGATGAATCAGTTCTTCGAACCGATTCCGGATTCGCGATTGCGATCGTCCGGGGTGTGGACGTAATTATTCCGTTTCGCATACAATTGCGTCCCTTTTCAGAATTTTATTGCCTTGTGTCAGGATATGTTAACGAACCTGTATTAGCTATTTAGTTGTATATACTGGTTACAAGGAGGAAGTTCTTCTGTTGCTTTCATTACGAATTTCCCAATTTTCACGATTGGACTTGTTACTTGAGTAGTAAATCCGTCACCAATTAAAACAGCGTTATAAATTTCTACTAATATCGCCAATCACCCGGCTCGTCCCAATTTCTTCGCCTTGCCTGCGACTTGGCGAAGGAAAAAAAAGAAAAGAAAACAGAAAAGAACGATACAAAAAGATGCGACACTCGACGCGTCCAATAAATCAACCGATCAATATAACCGGCGTCGCATCGAGCTTCAATAAATCCCCATCTCCTGCCTCCCTTTGATCAAACGTAAAAACGAAGGAAAAAGAAAACACGCACGTCTATACATAGACCGGCTGAAAGGATACGAGAAAGACAGAGGCAAAGAGTTTCTCATTTCGACCACGAGCCGTCGTTGGAAAAAAGAAGGAAGCAGCGCCGCTTATCGGCCCTTGACATTTTTGCGAACGAATACCGATACGGAATTAATTTCGTTCCTTTTAATCGACAGATTTAATATATACCCACTCCCGTGCGTAACGCGCGCCCCTTTCAATATAGCATCCACCCTCTTCCGTTCTTTCACGGAACGAGGGACGCTCCTCACCGCGCCGTGCTCCCTTTTTTTTTGTCTCTCCTCCGCTCTCTGTCACTTTGTTCTGTGAACGATCTTTATGACGCGTGACATGTCATAGGGAGATTCGCCGTTGAAAGATGGACCGTGAAAACGACGCGATTCGCTTCGCGGCGTTCCTGCTCGCGAAGCGATTGCGTCGTTTAAAATGATCCCCGCGGACCGGTTAATGGGCGAGCGTCGCGACGCATCGGTTGCCGGCGATTTTCCAGCCGAACTTCGTGAAATCGATGTGACGTGCTGGCCTGTGCGATGCACGATTTAACGTTGCGTGTCGATCTGAATCTCCGCGTCCAACGGGGAGCGCAAGACACGTTCAAGGGTGTGACTATGCGCTAATTTCAATTTTAGAAGGGGCGGCCGATTGTGGTGGGTTCATAAAATTTGTGCAGTTTCGTTTAGATTGGACTGGCATGGTTCGAGATGAGATATTTTTGGCGATTTCTTTAGACGTATCACAGCTAAAAATACTTTTTACACACATTGGTCACAAATTGTGGCATATCAGAAGGTTTCAAAGAAATAGTAAGTACAAGTTACGTGCTGGTTTCATCGTGAGTTTCATATTTATTGCCAGCGTTTTAATACGAGTGGTACTACAGAGTACCGTTAATCCAAGTTGCAGAGGTAAATGATTCTAGACATGCTTGGATATGTACTTATATGGCTGTTAGTATCACCGTAGGTGTAAAATCATGTCCAAATCATGTCAACATGTTCAAATCATGTTTAAAGAATATTATAAATAGTTCCACAGGATGTAATAATTGGTCCACATAATTACAAGAAAGCGTTGCGGCCATTGGTTATACCAGTGATCAGTGTGCGTAATGCATGCTTCAGTATATCAATGGTAAAGTACTGACGATCAGTGTAGTGTGCTAAATGTTTTATGCACCATTGAGCGTTTACAATGTATATGCACAGCCCATACAAATGGATGAACGCATGTGTAATAATCGTCTACCCCCTGCCTGCGATAGCTATAAAATTTGTTCTCATTGGTGAACCGCAGTGCTATTTTTGCCAATATTAAAAATTTACACGCCCATTGCAAATTTTACGTCATCTCCAGTCAATATTTCATTATATTTATTTTATCAATATTTATTTCAATTTAGATCATTCATTCTAGGTCTGAATTTATAACATTAAATATGTCTAAGTCGATTACCATATCACTAACGAAAATACCCAAAAGAAACTGCGTATGATATTCAAAGTAGCGTCTAGGAGATAATCTCCATTCCAATCCACCCAACTTACGTTTCACTATCGCGGCATCCCGTCCGTTTCAATTGTTGGAAATAACAGTAACGTACAGCGCCATGGTATCTACGCACATACAGTTATATTATACATACGAAGATAGTCACGCGGGACAAGATCGCGGTGGCATCAATGAGCTTCTTGCGCCACACCCTGGGGGGTCGATTCTTAAGATATATTAATTTAAACGAAGACATCTGCCCCATTTACTCGTTCCACAATATCACCTACGAGGTGAAACAAATCGACCTGCTTGCGACACCTCTGCGTTAATACAAAAATTCGAAACAGCACCGAACGTAACTTGCACCCCGAAGAGCCAAAGATCTCTACTTATTTGCATTAATAAATTGATTTCGTAATTAATTACGGCAGATGAAAAATAAAAATAAAAATAAATTCTTGTGTCACGAATAAGAACCGGTACGAACTCCGACTAGTTCGTGGCACACGGATCGCGCCACGTCACAAATTGTTCCACCATTAACTATATTCTCGTCGTATTTGCAGTCCACGTGGAATGGAAATATTTTACGCACGCGTTACTGGTATCATATTACGGTAGGTCGGCACCTGTCAGGCCCCGACACCTCCCTTGTCAGACGCAAATATGAAAAAGCGTTTGCTATCAATTATGGGGGCGCGTGGAATTTAACGTAAATAATTGAAACGCAGTGGCGTCGAACGGTCGAGGCCTGAATCGTAACCGAGACTCGTTTCGAGCACGCGATTCCGGGTTAATTCGATTTCGCGGCAATTAAGCGATCGTATTTGTCGGCAATACGGGGAAAATTTTCATTACACCGTCGACCAGCACACCAGCGGTGATAATTCGAAACATGCCCGCGCTCCAGTGTATCGTGACGTGGCCAGTTCTCACGTCGAAAAGCGATAAACCACAACGGCCACGCTGCGAGAGCGCCAGCGCGAAATTAATGCCGTCGTTAGGTTTGATTAAAGTTTTTACGAGGTGTCAAGCGACGGCGTCGTGTCTCGCGATTAAACGTCTCGCTGGACCACCTCGTTGCTATCTGTCGTTTCAACCTGATCCGTGCGATTACTCGATCACGTTGCTTTTTCTATTTTGTTTTCCCTTTTTTTTTTTGTTCTTTTTCAGACACGTTGCAGGATGAATGGACCGTGCAACCATTAGGCGAAATCATTAAACGAATGTAGCTCTCGTGGCGCGAGCTTGCGTTTTAGAAGGGGTGCAACAGATCGCTGTTGCCACGGATCGTAATTGTTGGTTGTTCCATTTTGAAGCATTATTGTTGAGTACCTTTAACAGGGTAACAATATGTGTTAGGGTTCATGAAGTTTATGACGTTTCTAGGTTGTAGAACTGGTTACCTTTTTCGTAATATGACTGTACACGTAATTCGATTTTTTTACATTGCAATTAATTTGAATTACAAGTCATGAACAAATTATAGGCAGCAAGTTTTTCGCAAAGAAGGCACCGGATGGTAAGCACTGATGTTTTTTTAATGTTAAAGCGAAAGTTAAAGTTGTTCACTATTACTACAATTCTACTCATACGAAAATAACAAGAAGAAGCGAGCTGGACTGAAGTGTGCAACGAGAGAATCGCAACGCAAAAAAATTGAAAGTAAAACCGTGCATCAGAAATAGCCGTAGACGGCTGAGCCAATCTGCACCCCGTGCTTATAATTAAACCACAAAATCAATCGCCTTCGAGTTCACCAACAAAGCCCCCTCCGTTGCCGAATCCAAAACAAAAAAAATTCCACCACTCTCCAGTATCCGCCCTTCGACTCATCGATATTTACAATGGCAACCCATCCTGTAACTCGAACCTAACCCCAGCGGTTCCAGCACCATTACTCTTCCGATTATGCAATAACTGCACACACCTCGGACAATACATCACGAGTCACCAGTGCACCATACGGGGAACTGCCCTAGCAGTTCCACCACCTTCTGGCCTGGCAAATTTGCTACCCTGCTTTTATTGCGCTACTACTTTTGTCGAATTCGCGGTATTCGTCGCGGTCTCGCGGACCCAGGGGCAGCCTCCGTGGAGGCTGGGTGGAACGCGTGTACACCACGACACCGGATGCGGTACACCGGTGGTGAAGATCGTCGGTTCACCAGACGTCTATAGCCCGTCCAACGAGACACGAGATATAATAAACGAAACTTTCACGTGCTAGGTAGCTGTGGTTGCAGTCACGTTGGCTGCTTGCTATTCGACGATGCTCAGACGCGAAGTGGTACCGTTGTTCTACGGTTCTTTCTATAATATACAGGGTGTCACAGCTAACTTGATTGCGCCGAATAGCCATTAAACGACACATTTTATGAGAATTGTAAAGCATGAAATTTGAACGGCTTCGAGAGGCCCATCTCATACGGTACTTGCCTCTTTTGTGGGTGGAGGCATTTATTCAAATGGGATGGCGTGCCTTTATAATCGTAAGTCGATAGAGTATTAAATTCTGAGTGAAAATGGGTCGACCTTCATATGTTCTAAACTGAATAACTATGAACTATGTAATTAACTGGATTAAATAGATATTAACTATGTAATTCAAGGCGTAGAAGTTGAAACACGTCAGTTCGAGCACCTACTTTACTTCCCAGATAGTAAGTGCGTGTTAGTCAATTATTTCATCAATATCTTATTAACTATTAGATTTAGGACATAGAAGGTAAACATATTTTTACTCAGAATTTGGTACTCCATTGACTTACGATACAAAGACTAAGTCATTCCATTAAAAAAACAAAGGTGAACTTGAAATCTTCCGCCGCGTGGCCGGTCCCCTCGAAGCTGTTTAAAAACCACGTTTTACAATTTTCATTAAGTATATCGTTTTATAGTCGTTCGGGGTAATCAAGTTAGCAGGGACACCACGTACATGCGTGTCACTAATCCAGTCCGAGTTTTCTGATTCACAGGGATCTGTAATCTTTCATTCTGTGATTCCGACTTACGTCTACCGTCACGTCCCGTAGGGCGGATCATAGATAGAAATATGTACAGGGCCCAGTACGGGATCCATGTACGCAGAGGATCCCGCGTCTGCAATCGTTCAGGCCCTCTGAAGCATTACCACCCTTTATCGTTTCTCCCTTATCCCTCGCTTATCACGAGTTCCGTGATTTCTCTCTGCCGCGGCTTCTCTTTATAGGTCGCGGCGCAAAGGAAGTCGTAGCCACGAACTTGCTCCAGAACTCCCCTCGGAGGAGACGGAGCGCAGCGTGCAGCGTAAACAGAAACGCGGATGGAGAACCGACCAGACGGCACTCGCCGCCAACTTGCTCGGCCCTAACGCTCCTTCTGTATAATGCGCTGGCTGAAGTATACAAATCAAACAGCCCTGAAATTCGTCGCTGCTCCCACAATTGCATCGCTCGCAGGTGCCAGCGTCGCCGGGTTCGCAATCACTGAAAGTCCGTCGGTGGAATTGATTGCGGGCGTGATATCATTTCGTATCGTAGAATTAGAACCTTGATCGACCGGCACACCACTATACGGCGTGCTGATTCGACTAATTACATGTGCACTTACAATCGTATCTCTGTGGATTTGTAATCAGTATACTGGTATCGGTTGTTTGACGTAGTAATTCATTTTTTGACATAAATCGTGCAAAGCGCGTGTGTGCTAATGGTTAACAATAAGCAGAAGTTGTATGTTACTTGTTCCTTTGTTCTGCCAGCGTAAACGTATACATGTGTACATGTATTCGATTGTTTGTATATAACTGTGCTGCGATTGGGGAAGTGGTGGGGCAAGTTCTAGATATGGTGGTGGTGGAGGTCGACCTTGAATCGAATAAATTCAACAACTGCTATAGCGACGCGTATCTCCTAGAGCTCGTGATTCTTCCTCTCGAGTGGTTGCTCGCAACAAAGCGGTCGGAAAAGTGGCAGGGACGGGGCAGTGTTTGGGGATCGCTGACGGTCGCTTTGATTTTGTTTTTTCATTCTTGTCACCGGGGAGGTAATTAACGGATCGATTAGCTATGCGATTGAGGGTGGAGCCAAGTACTTGAAAACGTAAGAAGGGGGATGTAATGTGTAGGGTTGTTTGGAGGGACCCTTGTGGCTTTCTTGTCGCAAGAGTGTTTGTTACTCGATAGCTTATATTTACTTTGAAGGTTGAAATAATTTGACTTTCCGTCAACCAGATGGGAGCAGCCTTACTTAATTATTTGTTGCTCAATACACTTTAATTTTTACGCGAAGTGAAATGCTGTTTAAATAAAAGAAAACGTCACCAATTCTTTCAACAGTTAGAGATCATTACTTAGAATCATTTTTAACTCGTTTGATCGTAACTGTCGTGTCAAAAGAACTTTCTCAGAAAGAGCAATCTAATGAAAAAACCTAAAAGGTACAAGAAACTTTCAAATTTTCCCTATAAAATGGGATAAATTCTCATTGACCTGGAATATTAATTCTTGGTATACCGTATGCTGAATGTAAATTACATAGACACCAATGTTTACATAATGTTTCTCCGTCACCGCGTTGAGTAAAATATGTCGAGAAAGTTTGGCCCTTTGTTTTTAGAGCACTCTGTATAATTCATAGGCTATATTTGTGCGGAACACTTTTTTACAAAGCGTTGGCAACCTGCCCTGTAGAGTAAAGGATTACAGACAAGTTACGTGGAACGGAACGGTCGTGAATATGTAACGTATGTAGATCGCCATGGTTCGCATAATAACGCCCCTTTTTCTTTATTCTCACCTTTGCACCTTTTTTTCCTTCGCCCAACCGCTCCCCTATCTCGAGACTTTGTTTTTACGATTGCAATTTTGCATTTCCATCGATGCGCCGCGTGTGCCCTACTTGCGAACGACAAATCCGTCGAAATAACTTTGATAGTTTGGTCTCTGATCTGTACATTGTGGATTGTCGATAGACGGCACGGAAGATGGATGCATTTAATATTTTGGGACTAAAGGGAATCATTATTTTTCCCATACAGCTGGTGTTGATGAACCTTTATTATGCGTTTTACTTGTAAAACAACTACATAAGGAGGAGCTGCAGCTGAATGTTACCTTCCAACCTTATCCCCAAAAGGGACGAGATAATCGGAATGTATGCGTTTTATACGCGGCAGACATCTTGGCAAAGGAGAAGCTGCGACTTTTAATATTACCGTGGAAATTTTCAGATACTGTAAAAGTTTAGCTATATGGATATCGGTTATTCGAACCGCTTGCGTTCGAATATCGTTCAGCTATGTAGTATGCATAAGAGATAGACCGAGATTCCATGTGATCTGAAACTGTGGAACGCTATGGACCTTAAACTGTGATTTATTAGAAAATTCGTGAACATGAAAAGCTTTACTAGATCGCCCCGACTATAAACTATTTATAGCAGAAATCATGTTTTGCTTTTATTATAGAAAGCCATAGCGGTACCTAACATACATGATGATAAAAAGTGTGGGCCAACATACAATATATAACTTACATTATATTATATAATATGAAGAAATTAGGGACCCTGTAATTTTTATGTGAAACCTGTTGCCCACGAGCAACTAATGTCCCATAATTTATCTCCACCCATTGATTGCACAATATTAATTTCACTTCTCCCAAAAATGGCATGCCTGTACCGTGGTCGCAAAAAGAATACAAATATATACCACGTATTTGTAACAATAGCGTTCGCCCGACAATTCTTATTCACGCGTACACCCAAACCGAGCATTCTTTTATCGAAATCGCGGAGACCCGGCAGTCCAGGAGCAAACAGTGCCGTGAAACGACTTTCATGGCGGACGCTGGCAAGGTTATTCAAGCGACAGACACAAGGTTTTACAGTGGTCGGGGATACCTGTTACCCGGCATGCTCGTTAGGAACAGAGCTTTGTCAAAGAGGCGAACGAAGACGCTAATTACAGAGAAGGCTACTTCCTGGCTACGTCGGCGCTTCCTTCGCGAAACACAGGACGAAGCCAGGTCAGGTGATCACGCCGCAAAGCGGCATGCCCGCATCCCCGACCGGATGCTGGGACGACCGGCTGGTTTATCCCATTGCACCTAGCCTCTATGCCATAGAGTCTATGGCGACGTACATCAAAGGCGGAAGTTGCTTCCACGCCGTTCTTTCCATTCCCTTTCTTTCTCCTCTTCGTCACGTTCTGCTCAGAAACTCATTTATGACGAATAAGAAGGTGAAATCGCAAAGGGAAGATGAGATTTTATTCGGAATGAAGCGAGGTAGTGAGAGAAATTGACTTGCTATGTTATTACGATTACTGTAATACGTAATTGTTATGGATTATTTCATATTGAGTACTTCTGTGGAGTATGATTGGCTGTTCGAAAAAGAATTACCAAGATCCAGCCATCTGTTCTCAACATTAAGTCGTTCGGGACTCTTTAATAGTTTCTATTTCATTTATTCATAAAGAGTTGATCAGCAATCTTGTGCTTTTCGTAGCGAAATTCGAGGAATTGCGAATAGAGTTAATCAGTTTGGCCTCCGAGCGGCTCGCACGGTAGCGTGACGTCGAAAATTTCCTTTCGCCAGGTTCGAAGTTATCTTCGAGTGCTCGAGGAACACGGGAAATGAGGACATAGCGAAACATGTCTGCGTATATAAGTATGTGCACACGTAGGAATGAATACCGCTCCTATTTCTCGCGAGTCCCGTTGCATTTTATGCGGCACGATGTCCCAGGTATTTTTGCACGGTTGGCGCTCGCGTCTGTCTGCAGGCAGGCCTGTTTAAAAGGATGAAACGAGCCGCGTGACAGCAAGGTGTGTCCTGGACGTGAAATCAATGTTATTTCCGCCTTCGTCGTGCGCGCCTCCGTTTGGGCGGAAAAAGAATTGTCGCGGCTTTTTTCCTGGGACAAACCGATCGCTAGTACTTTCACGTAATCGGCGTATGGGTGGTACTAAATGGGAGAGCATGGCATCTGTGTGACGTTTCTCCATGGTATGTATTATGTGTAAATTTTATGTTGCGATGTAGTATTTTGCATCGGAATTCTAAATGCGTATTGGTAAGACGGAGTGCAATTGTTATTACGAATAGAATGTTATGACTGGGTCGTTAACAATCCTTAGTATAGTATGCCGATATATTTGGCAGGGAATTGTATCGCATACAGCGAAAATAGATGTCTGCAGGGGGATGTCTGGATTTTGTTTGTATCGCATATTTGTTTTTGGATTTCGATAATTAGACACATCACCAATGATTCATTAAGCACGATGAAACGACTTTTAAACGATATTGAATAAATGATCTTAAGTGACGTACAATTCTTTTGGTTCGCATCTAAAACGGCCCTGAATATTCTTCAAATAACTCGACGGGAATATTATACGCGGTCCGCAGTTAGCTCTGCTAATTGGAACTTCGTTAATCAAGCATAGTCCCGAATTTAAAATATCGAATTAACGAATCCGTGGAAAATTCCCTTCACGCTCCGGCATTTCATACTCGAGTTTGCCTGCTTTCCAAAACACGATACCACTTGTAATTAAAAATATACAGAACAATAATTCCTTCCGTTGCGACTGCATGATAACTCTCGTGCCACGGTGCTTCAGCGAATGAGATTTTTTCGCAATTTTATTTCCCAAACTTTTCGCCCCCTTTGTTTCCATTGCGCAATAACTTCGTAAACTAGCTATCGTAAACGTTCTTCATAGTTGAACGAGCTGTCCTTCTTGCAATTTTAATAACTGACAATCCTAATCGTCGCACTTCGCTGCAGTCCGGAAACAAAATTTGCATGATAACGTTGCAACTAAAATTAATTCAATCCCATCTTACTTCCGCTAAAACGTATTAATAATATTCCGAACTAGGAGAAGAAGATGATTCCCCTCTATACTTTCCACTTCAACTCTGTCAGCTTTACGTCCGAAATTTCCATATCCTCAGAAACAACAAATATCCGTCCACCCCTTTCGAATACCACAGTCTCGCGAGTCACCCCCCCGCTAGACAAGTGGCTGAACCGCTTCAGCTTTCTCAAATCCCCATTATTTTCCAATGGACGGTCGCAACCGACAAACGCGTCCAATCCTCTGTTCCTGGATCTAGAAAGGTTCACTGACCTATACCGCACAAATTGGCCATCCCTTCGTGCATAGAAGGCAGCATGAACGAGTAAAGACGTTAGAAGAATTTGTTCCGATGAATGCTTCCGTCAGAAACTTTATAATCACGCCGGGGCCCGGACAGATTGGAGAAATTCGAGGGAATTGTAATCGAGGAGAACAATCTGTCTGTAATTATATATGGTTTCAACGTGGAGCATGGCTTCCTCGTCGCGATTCCTCGTCCGCGTTCGAACGCAGGCGCCGACCGCCATTATTCGTAAGTGCTTCCGTAGAACTTCCGGGGCGACTTTTATTTATTCCGCTACGGCAATCTCGAATCCCGCGAAGTAGTCAACAGAGAAATTTTATCGTTCGCGGTGAATAGTTCGAACGACTGAGCTGTTTGCGGTTTGTCTCTGTTTAAAAGGTGGGCCTCTTGTTGCACGGTTTTCCTAGTGAGGAAAGATATACTGTATATTATGTATTCTTTATTTGAAATATTTAAAACATCGATGCTTAATTTTCTGCCAATTGTCTGGCGTTCCCTCGAGTACAATTTCAATTTCTGTAATCGATTCCAATCAGGACGCGTCGACAGACGCTTGTAAATAATTAAAAGCAGATTGCTTTCGGACAAAATTATAAATACCTCGTAACGAATTTCGGACACAACAGATAGCGTTGCAAATATATCGTTAGTAGCTACGTAAATTCAGATGACCACGTAACGATTAATCGACATTCCCCTGTAATATGTATACGTATGCACATACTTTGTTAAATCCATCACTGGCAAGCAACTATTTGTCACATAATTTACATCGTCCCTTCCTCATTTTCACATTCCGCACCCTCTTTCATTTCCTCCGATTCGTTAACAAAAAAAAAAAAAACAGAACAGGAAGGAGAATAGCAAATACTGTATATTCCATAAAATAGAGGCATTCCGAAAGAGGAAGTTGTTCGCACGGTTGTAGGGAAGCGGCTTTGAGCGTCCAGCCTAACGAAGTGAGACATTCAGATGGTCACTTGATGCTTTCATCATACTCGTGCTATTACGCAGTAACAACGAGCAACCTCCATAAAGGTAATGACACCGTAACTAGCGTCTTGTTAGCGTGGCGAGCGGCGGCGTAGTTTTACGTCTATTCTACATCGTGCATGATATTCCGCGGGCTACGCTTCCGGCTGTTTATAAAAAGGGTCCGCCAGAATGTTTCCGCCAGCCAGCCCTGCTTTTCAGTTAAACTCTTTGGCGCCGCCCTGCGGCTCGTTGCGAGTAAATTTTTCTTTTTTTTTTTTCGCCAAGGTCGGCAAAGTGAAGATCCTTTTTGATTATTATATTGCGCTCTATCCTTTCTCCCGTGGCCCTGTTATTTTACTCGCCTGTTTGAAGAAACAATTCGCGAACGCGCACAATAAATTTGTTATTTACGCTTGCGCGTGAAAAATTTATCGTTCGAACACGGGTAAGAAATAATCGTGAGTTTATCGCGTAAAATAACCATTGGGGGAATGGAATGTGCTGCGCGACAGTTGGAGTTCGTAATAATTGCTGCGATCGTATTATGAATAATTGGAGCGTTGGATTTTCGCCGGTCGTCTTGCACTTACTATTTTTCTTGTCTTCGAATCGACGAACCCCCGAGACGGTAATGTATTCTTCGATAGGAAGGATTCATCAGAATACATATTACCTGGCACCGGTGTATCTTTTTTTAAAGAAATCGAGGCACGGTCCTGCAGGAAGAGCGTGGGCCCAACATGATCGAGAGATACTTGTACCTTTCGCAGCAGGGTATCCCGAGAATTATATCGCTTCGTTCTTAATATTTTCTCGATGTTCCTACGCCTTTGCAGCTGACACTTCCGATGTACAAGCGACGAGGAAACTATCGAGAATTTATAAGGCAATCTGGACTGTCGTATTGTTTGGAATACTTAAATGATTTCCAATATACACGTTCGTTCCCAGTATTCATATGGAATTCATTTGGAATAAAAATGGCTATTTAATGACGTCATTTACAATAGTAGGACTTTTAGCTGTTTTTTATTATGCTTCAGCCAGGCTGACCTGAACGTGCGTAGTGGTAGACGTACAACATCAAAGATCTTTAAGGTTCTTGATATGATATTTCTGCGCGTCACGGATATTTTAGATATGCTTCACATGAATATTTTCAGGTGGATGCTACGAGGCACGTTGCAAAAATCTTTCGACACAAAATATGCTGCACAAAATGAATTATTACAACCGTGTGAATTTTTCCAAATGAGATCCATGCTCAATATAATATTTCTCGCCAAAATGATCACATCAAATACTGTCAATATTTTTAAAATCCTTCGAAAAAACCATCTATATCCAGACACGTAGCAAATACAAGTACCACCAAAGGTCAACCACTACGTTACACCCCCGAAGTAACCGCAAATTAACCCTCGCCTCTATCCGAGCTCCCGTATCACTCCACAACTCCTTCTCAACATTATCTCTCTATTTATCTAATACCGTAAAACCAACGTGACCGTTTCAGAAACTCCGAACGATCACCGCCTATCTATTCCTAATCCATTCGCATTAGCATCGAAATACGTTTCCAAAGAACGACGACGGAGTTCCCGGCGCAAAGGGGATCGAATCCTTCTGCCGGCGAAATTAAAACCGTTTCGCACAGCGCGGCTGTCCAAGGAATGACGTCAGACGAGATATTTCTCCCGAAGCAAAAGACCGCCGCCGGCAAAAGGAATCAGCAGTTGAAGATCGGCGTCCCTCTACAGCAGACGGTTAGAGTGGCGCGCATCTCTCGCTTATATTACACATTCTCTCTGCGTTGGGCAGATTTTAAAAAGCTCTTCGGATACGGACTGGCACCGGGGAATCTTTATTTATGAAGTCAAGCAGCATACGACACTTTGCTGGATCCGTCGTGTCCTTTCCCGCGGATACAGGGGGAGAGGGAATAGGTAGGGAACGACGTCTATTTCGTTTGTGTAAGAAGATATGCTTAGAACTGGAACGTCTACGGGAAAAGGGGCAGTCTATCGGGGCCGCGGCTGGATGCACGTTGGAAATAAGGAATGAATCGTCTTGGAGCAGAGCGAAGCAGGGTGATTGGCGATACGGGGCTGAGTGATTGGGAATATGGGAAGAATAATAAACATCAATTAGCCGGGTTTAGTGAAAAATTGATTGACAACGTAGAATAACTTTGGTCGTCCAGGCAAGTCAGGTTAATCTATGGTTCACTTCAGCTTGCATTTTAGGATAATTGGTTTGAACGATTCGTAGAATTGTACGGAATTGTTTTGAATGAATGGTCATCGATTAAATCAATTCACTGGTATTAACTGAATGTGTGCTAACGCAAATGTCGCCCAAATTAATAAATTAAGCATGCTTTGTATTAGTGAAATTCCACTAGAAAGTAGACTTTCTTACACTATTCATTTTTCCCTCCCCCGAACATATATCATAATATTGTCTAACGTTAAATCATATTTAGATAGCATCTGAGCTAGAAAAATAATTTTTTGAAACTGCATCGCCCACGCCAACGGCATCGTTATTAAATGCTGGACGTTACGGGGGATTGTCCCTTATTCCTTTATGCATTGAAACAGAGTATCCAATTAATTCAATGCATTCAACGTTATGGGTTAGGTTATTGACGATTGTACATGGATTTCTATGAATTATTGGACTCGTGGAATACATCTATTACAGTGTAAAGGGGACATGTATTTCTGGTCTGGTATGTTCTTTGAAATCGAATAGCTTTTGAATATGAAAGCGTTAACGAGATTGGTAGTCAACGAGGTCTGTTCGAAACGATGTTTCACTAGGAGAGCCTTTCTAGTTTGGTACGATAAGATGCGATCTCTCCTGTGCATCAGATTCCACTATATGTATTACTGTTTGATTCGAGGTCGAAATTGCTGGTACAATTTTCAATCCCAAATATCGGTCAGTCCTGTAAAATCAATTTTCTGCACAATACATGTATAGTCTTCAAAGCACACTGTTGTGATCTTTACATTCGTCTTAACAAATATAAGTATATTTTGTTCGCCAATGAATATGTCAAATTCATTGATACACACGTACTTCGATCCGTATTTTTCTACAAATATATTAGGTACAATTTAATTTAAATTTTGTATAATCTTTCCGTTTTTACATCTCTTTTCTACCTTGTTGTTTCCACTCACATCGTCTTATCAATACTTACGATCCACTTAAAACTTTCCCACCCCATAAACAAACTCCCGATTGAACAAACCAAAATTAATATCTTCGATATTCCCAGAGCCCCGTCCATAATGCATACATGCATGTACTCCCGCGACAAAATACAACCCCTATCCACGACGATACTATCCACGAAGTCCAGGAAACTGGATATACTTTTTCTTTCCCATTAATCGAACTTACAATAAACCATGGAGGAACGTCATAGTATTCAACGAAGATGATTACTACGCTCAGGCGCCTGGCCAAAGAATAATACGCCGGGCTCGGGGGAAAGGGTTTAATAAGTTTTCCAATTATTGTCGCTCGATATCATCATTCCCGTTGAATTGGGACGCGCGGAATGGCCAGGATGGCTGAGACCCGAGGGATCGAAGGGACGAGACTGTCATGGCCACGTGTTAGGCGACCTCCAACGGTTGCTCACCCCATCATTTCGCCCTCTCTTTCTATCTTATTAGCCAGAGTTAGTGGCGATTTCGAGTGCCGTGCGAGAATGAGGAGAGCACGAGGCCCTTTTGACAACCCCACGAGGATCTGTTTGTCGTATAAACAATTATTCGTCGAATGCTGCGGAAATAACAATTGATCGACGAACGTAGTGGCTTTCGAGTAAATTTTTCCTGTGTCAAATGGAGAGGCGATAGTTGATTTAAGTTGGCGTAGTTCACTACGGTGTCGGGGATGGGGGATTTTGACTGTGAGAAGAAACACGTTTCGTATATATATATATATATATATATATATGTATACATAGATGGGGAAATAGGTGAAACAGTGCAATGCTGGTGTTGGTTTCTTTTTATTAGAATGAAGGAACGTACGTGGAAATGTTTAAATGGCGACTGATTTCGACTTTCGTCCTTTGGGTTAGGCGTTATGTTTTATTTAATCATTGCATCGCAAAATTTTAATTAGGCTTATCACGATCAGTGTTCGAGTTATCTGAAAATGTTGATTCAAGTTACTTACACTGCGCGGAATTTTAGTCACAATTTCGTCGCGCTTTTATCAAAGTGTTATGATCGGTATTTGCAATGAATAGTCAAATTATGAATAGTTAAAAGTTTAAATAGACGTATTCGCGCACATAAATTATCGCGAATCTTCAATTTAAATACGTACTTACTCTTTTATGACCAGTTATTTTTGTTAATACGTTACTCGCATCTTCCATTAAAGATCCCAGGTGAAGCTGAAAATTTAGGTAACAATAAGACTCAACCGTATTTATTTCCCTTTCATAAGAAAGCAGCGTTTCGCTTGATCAAACGTGACAGACAAATAATATCTCACATCTCCTAGCCTTTTCATGTCCCACTATCCTATTGCTTTCTCGTGATTTCTGTGAAACATTCGCTCTTGTTACCTTTGACGTTTTCAATGTATATAATTCGTCTTTTAAGCGAATTTGGTAATGCGTCTTTTCGAAGAATGGCGAGCCAAGAGTTTCTGAAGAGTGGAAAAATAGGTAGAGAACCCCAGGTAGCGGACTTTAATACTTGCCTAGCGGGACGTCCTAAGCCTGTTTCCTTCAGATCACCTATTCTCCATTTAAAATGTCGTTAAGATGCGTATCAATATAAATGCATATAGGTGAAATAATTTTCTATATAAATTTTCTCGAACGGACATCGATCAGACAATTATAATACGATATGCATACATATAGGATGAGTAAAAAGTCTTGCGCATCTGAATATTATTAACCTATATTAGTAACGAAACTGTCGTTATCAAAACGCGAAAGAGATTTCTACTCGGGCGAAGGAAGAATATATGTACGAAAATTGATAGAATTTGCCAAACTATCAATTTTTCGTATCCCCATTTAAACGTAGAACGTTTAACGTCACAAAAGTGATTGCCACGATTTGAAACACTCACGATCCCCAATTACTTCGTAGACCGGAACGCTCTGCAATAATTTTCACGCGACAACTAAACATCAACGACACAACCCGAATTAACTACCCTCGAAACTCTGTATAATCGACAGGAACGTATTTTCACCTTACATACCGTCGAGTCGACGAGATTTTCTATTTACAAGAACCGGTTGGTCGATCGAAGCGGGATCGATGGTACGAAAAAATCGCCGCGAAAGCTGCCGCACCTCGTTCAACAACAACGATCTAGACGTAATTTCCATCTCTTTCCTGGCATTTAATTTCCGCGGAATTATCCGGCGAACGAGTCGCGAACGTTTTCCCTACCCACGCTCGTCTCCGATGCGAAAATACGAAACGCCGGTTGAACAGGGTAGAACGCGACGGGAAAGGGGTGCAGGAGGCGGTGCGGGCTTTCGAATTCGACTGACAGCGAGAATTATTTCATTCTATCGCGTCCAGAGAGATCGGTCGCGTATCTCGTCGCTGGCTGGTTGGCTCTTCTTTCTTCTTTTTTTCTTCCTCTTTCTTTTATTACCCGTTGCGCCCGTACTACTGTCCGTTCCGCTCTGGCCGATAGCTCGAACTGCTGCTTCGAAGCAGGAACACGAATCCGTAGGTGCAGAGTGGTTCTAAATAACGCAATTTTTTGTGGAAGCGGGGTCATATTGTAAATGGAGTTTTAAGGGTAAGCTTAATAAGATATCGCGTTTGAAATGATTATTTATTATTATTGTTGATCCTAAATGAATATATTTGTTCTTACTGTTATTCTATTTATTATAGGTATTTTAAATTGCAAACATACGTTTGTTTGATAATTTGCTGAACACGTTTACGAATATTAATAACAAGATGCTCCGTTTGGCCAGTGCACGGTGGTGTTCTAAAAAACTAACAACAATCTTGCGTTACCCATTTGAACCAAACATACAAACAACAAATTGCACTTTGTAATACAGTGAACGAAGAATCGCTTCTTCGAATAAACATCGCTCCCCTGGTTCTTCACAATTGCACATTCTCTGCCGAAATATTCCCGGTCTTTCTGCAACCTCGCGACCGCGTTCGTCTTGATTGACAAGCGAACCTTCGTCCTCTACCTGTCCGAGGCCCGAGAACTTCGTGCCGGGTGCTCGGATAAAAAGAGGACGCCGAACCTCGAGGACATTGTGCGAAGGAGGACGCGGATAAATCCGTCTGGTCGGCCTGCTCGGTCACGGAGATTATGGAAATTCTGAGAAACAGACACGACGGACCCTTCAAAAGGACAGTACGCGCACGCGAGCGCACTCTGCATTCAGCCCGTTTCATCCGCATTGTGTTCGCGTACGTCGCGAGAGGGTCCTGTCAACGGGGGTTGCTCTTCTGCCGTGTCGCCGCGCCACCTTGTCCCCCTGCACACCCTCCTTCCACCCCTCGTCGGCCCTCTTCACCGCCGGGGGGCATTATTTTTTGACCGGCAGATATTTCGAACGACCGTGTTCTATCGTGTCGGCTATGGTACGTGTACATGTGTATACACGCGTACATATGTGCATACACTTGACACAATGTGTCCTCGTGGCTTCATAGAGAGCGCTGGGTGACGTTTTGTTGAACGATCTGTCTTCTGTTTGTCCTTGCCTCGTTGCGAGTTCGATCGAACGATAATTTCGTCCCGCGGTCCGGCACGAAGGGTGCGCGCAATGGAGGACCGAGAGTTTCGGGGATGTTCCATTGAAGCGCGTTCACGGTACAATTTTTACGTCGTTCGAGAGTGATTTGGAAGCGTGGATGTACGCGAAACCGTACGATTTCTGATTTTACAATTGACGCGGTGGGGCGAAAGGTTTGAGGGACGCTTTGTTTAGCGGGTTCACGATGATTTGGGTATTATGTCGTTTGTGGGTGGTTTATAGGTACAGGAATGGGCTTTTTTATTTTTTATTTTATCTTCCCAGGTGTTTTTGTACATTATTCTCGCGCGCTTCGCAAGTATCGGGGGTTATTAAAAATCTCCGGGTTGGAAACGTGAGAGCACCTTGCGAGAGTCAACTTGCAGTTTGACTACCTGCTCCTAGTGCAAGTACCTGCCGTTTGAATACACTAATAGAATTTAAATAAAATCCCTGGCACCCCACTGGGACGAAAAGTGGATTTTCCGGCATCGGGCAAACATAATGGTTGCAGCTTATTTCATTCCTATGCACCATTAACCTATCGCTTGCTTTCACGTGCACGCACAGTGTTACATACATATACTATGTAAACTAAATAAATCTAAACATAATAATAACTTCCAAGATTCTCGATCCTTTAATATCTTAACAATTCCATTAATAATTGTTTTAAATACAATATCGGCACGTTATTACTTAGATTGCAATGATACAATATTAATATATTTCCTTTCGTCTCGAGTATCGATATCACCGATCGTCCACGGCGAGGAAGTTTATTCAGATAGGAAACGATTAATTATCGATATGATTGTTCCACACAGATACACGGTCGATTCCCGTCTTTTTCCAATGTTTTCAATTTCGCGTTCTTTGAAAGCTTATAATCGGGTATTAAACGATGAAAATATAAAGAAGTGGCAGCGGACTACTTGGCCGTTGTCCAACAGCATCTGCGAAAGCCAATTGCAGAGCGGACCCGGCGATGTTACTAGTTTAAATACTGGAATTGCTATGGAATAAGTAATGGGTTTGTAATATTTATGGAATGTTACCGAAACCCAATTGAATTCATTACGTGTTTAATAAGAACGCTTCTGGGAACGGAAGCGGGACGCTGGCTGGTTTAAATTGCGACCATTGCCTTCCTTGAAAAAAGATTCCGTTCATCCCGGCCATTTATTAAAAAAAACGTATTCCACTTTCGAAGAAACGAGGAACGATTTTGCTAATAATTATGACGATCCTACTTCGAGAAGTAAAAATATTTTGCTATCTTACGTTTATACAGACAGCATGGCCGCAATATTGAGTTTTAAAATGGTTGCGTTAGTGAAACAATAATATTGCACGGTTGTTCTGTATTTTTGTAATAATAATATATCACAATTTCATCAGTATTTCCATCTTGTAAACGACCACGAAGACTTATTGTGATCGTTTAACAGTTACTTTGCGCGTTAGAAATTTCTCGACTAATGAGATCTAATAAGATATATTCACCTGAAACTAAACTAAACCTTATTTCCATCAGGGGATAAAAGATATCAATGAGAATCGAAAGAGTGGAATATCAACCCTTCTTATTATACTTGTAATAATGGAGCATCACGTTATGCCATTGTTACACTCCTTCTCATTTATTATACAGAGACATTGTTATTTTCCTATGGAGGCACGTTCATCTCTACGGTTGGCAGCCCGTTAGGATTAAGTTGGCTATCTTGAAATCTCTGGCCGGATCGAGTTGCTTATTTTTTTCCTTTTCAGGGGTTGCTCCTGGTAACCCGATACTTTCGACCGGGGTCCCCGAGGACCTGCAGGCTGCATTGCAATTATTTGATTTGTCATGAAAGATACCTTGCCCCCTTTCACGTTGTAAATATGAAACCGGGGATGATTCGGTTGATCGCGGATTAAATAAGGTGAAGCGGAATGGAAGTGAAACCTTTTTTTCTTCTACACGTGTAGAACTGATGAATGAGATTTCACGGGTGTTTTAGCGTGAGTCACAGATCTGACGTTTTCGGGGCCCTCGTATACTAAATGTACGCGCATCTAAGTGTGCCGTAGCAAACTTTTTGGAGTCTCGCCCGATAGGCATGATTTTTCGTATCCGTTATTTTTGCAGAAAATAATTAGCGTTCGATGACAAAATAATTATATCGTAAAATAATTTACGTTTATTATATCTCCGGAAGCAATTTGCATTGGAATTTCTAAAGTTATTGGGATCTTCTATGTAATCGTATCCCTTTATTAACAATTCTATTAACCCTTTCGCAACGAAGAACGTGTATGCACATCGTGAAACATTCAGCATATGTTTGCACATCAAGCAGGGTGTCCAATTTTAAGCGTTTATACATATTAACCCCCGCGATATTCGTAAAATCCGCACCGTTTCGTGCATCGAGGACAGATTCATTTTTCATGCAACCGTAGCGAAAGTGTTCAACGAAATCTCGCAATAAATATACACGTACAGTAACTCGCAACTCCCTTCGCGCGTGGCGCCTGCACGTAGCCTTCGACGAATACAAACCACCCCCAAAAATTTCGTCCACGATGGCGTCCCGATGTTCCGGTACTAGATGCCAGTCAACTCGAGCGGTTTCCCCTGTTTAAGCCGCAAAGCAAGCGAGTACTGCTGTTCTTGTTATCGAGTCCGCGGCGTGTCGCCGTTAGAAAAAAGAAGAATTAACGGAGAAAAGACAGGATAAGGGGGTGGGGGAGCAAGTGGGTGGACGGTCCCTGCTTGAGCGGTAAAGGGAATGAAATTCGAAGGGAGGACAGATCAAAGGGCAGCCACGACGGGGATCCGTCGGGGAAGCAACGGATCTCGCGGAGAATCTCTTTCGCGCGTTTCCACCGAGTGATTCTCGCTTCGCCGGGATCGTATATTATCGTCGCCCGTCTCCTGGATACACTGCCAGAATCGAATGGGGGACTTGGCGGTCTCGACGCCCGAAATTTATTAGCACTAATTCCTTTCATGTCACGGTCAAAGGTAAATCCCTCGTACGCTATGGACACTGTGGCCTTTGAAAAAAGTCGCTGGCCACGTCTGGCAACTTCGCGTCGCGCTTTCGATTCGCTTTTGGGCCACGTGGTATTGTTTCAGGGGTTCGTTAATAAGTACCGATCGGAGAGCGAAGGATGTTCATTGGGCGAAAATAGAATAGGCTGTTGGTCAGTAGTTGGGGACGATTTTGTTATTGTTCGTTGTAACAGCGAATCTTGAGTGGTTCGCTGACGTTTCGTTGATTGAAAAATTGATGTTATAGGAAGTGATAGTATCGATTAAGTTTGTCTCGAGATATTCTGTGTCGGATATCTTCTCACATTTTCAACGCGACATTGGTAATCATTGATCAGTCGTTTCAATTTCTGTACAGCGGTACATGTATCGAGTAAGTGGTTAACGATGCATCGATTCGAACTTGATATTATGGAAACTGATAGTGATTAACTCTGTTTCGATGTGTTCTATGTCGGATATTTTCCGACATTTTCGACGCGAGATTATTAATCAGTCAGCTCCATCGCTTTATCGCGATCGTTTCCGTTCGTTACCTCGATTCATTGGACGTGTCGCCAAGGGAAGTCAAATCTACGTACCTGGAACACAAAAAAGAGAACAGCGAATCAGATTAATACTGTCGTTTCACAAGCAGAAGGGGAAATATGGCAAGAAACGGTGAGCCCGCGTCGCGGTGAAATCGTTCGCGAACGGCAACACCGGCGAATAAATTATTTTTCCCCCGACTCGCGTACAGACAGTAGAAAAAATCGCGTCCTTTAACGAACACCGGTGTAAATCGTTTCACGAACAAGCGCAAGCAAATACGCAAAGTCCTATCGATAATCATTTGCCACTGTAAGCGTTACCCTTTACTCGGCAATGGTTCACGTTGCAACGGTTCGATTCAGCTGTGGTCCCCTGCGAAAGGGAAATTAGGAGACATCGATAGCTGGACTAATGCGAAAATTGTCGATATACTGCTTTTTCCAGAAGTTTATGATTATTAAACTATTCTAATTCTAATTATATTCATCAGTACAATTGTTAAATGTGTAACGGTTGAATGGCGTTATATTGTTTATACCGTCATAGAAATGAAACATTAATTAATCTTCTGTTTTGCAATCGAGTCTTGTGTTACAAGTTATACCTACGTTTAATTGAAAGGAAAACACTAGTGCAACTTGTAGCACGGCATAAGATCCGAATACAATTTTTCGCAACAAGTAATAGCTTGTAAATTAACTAATGCAGATATTAAATTGTCGGTTCTGGTGGGCGTCATAAAGCGACAAACCGCGGAGCGAGTAGCTTAAATTGAATCGAAACAGGGTCCAATGAACGAATTCGTTTCTGGGACGATACTCGGGGCGCACACGGGACTGTCGCGTGATTCTGGAATTAATGTTGGCTGGTCGTTTAAGGTACCCGTTTAACGGTCATCGCGCACGCGAACACGTAACAGAGATTGTTCCTCCAACGTTTGTGGGATTTATTAAAATTTGTACGCGATAAGGAGGGCAACTGTTCCGTTTCAGGAACAGATAAACATATCACTGCCGATGGGCGAATATTATTTGAATTTATGTTTATCAGACGAATGAATTAACTGATTTTTTATTTGAATTGAATGAATTTTATCAGAGAACATCGTTAGCAGAGTTCTATTAATGCAGGAGTATTAAAGTGGCCAAAAGAATGATAATTTTCGTAATAAAAGTAATTTCAACCCAGGGAATCGAAATAAAGAAATATATATATATATATATAAATATATATATATATAAATATATATATATAAATATATATATATAAATATATATATATAAATATATATATATAAATATATATATATATATAAATATACATAGTAATATATATATATATATATATATATTTACTCAGACATAACAAACCAAAAGATTTTGTCAAAAATATTAATACTGTCTACCGACACCAAGAGACCTCACCAAAAATTTAACATACAATAATATTAAAACATTTCATTTAATCATATTATTTTGCTAATAATAGTATATCCCTCGCCGTGTCTATACATTCACTAAAACAAACAAAAAAAACAAAAGAGCAGAAGAGTAAGTGCTACACGTTAAGTGCGTGACCACGGTGATTATACTCAATTTATACATATTAACATCAGTATATCGTTTTAGATAAACAGATAACGTTTCGCTCGAAACATTTAAATCCTTCCGCAAGCTTTCACACCTTTCACCCCAGGTGGTCGCGCAGAAGGGGTCCAAGTTCGGGCAGAATTGCGCCTCAAGTGACGTAATACAAAAGCGTGAGCGACACGCGAATGCTGGTTGAACAACCTTCCGGACGATATACGGCTGTTCGATATTAGCATTTACAATTTTCGTTGCACGCTAAACAAGCCGTGCTGTCGCGTAATTTACCGTGGATATCGTGGTAGCCAGGCATTCGCTAACCTCATGCGAAACTTGAACTTCAATTCTCGATCGTTTGTCGTTCTAATCGATTCTAAGTGGTCTGCGCAACGAAATAACGAGAGAACGCGAAACAATTGAGAATCGTATAATATTAATTTGTGTTATGCAAAGTATTATGGTTTCGAATTATTTAACCCTATTAAGAATAATTTGTAGGCCTGCTATTTGTTATAACAGTGCCGTATTCTAAGTGAATGCGACTTTTATTCATTTGAACGTAATTTTCACAGTCTCGTTGTCCAAATTTTACTCAGCCCAAAAGAGCTACTCGATTTCATGCTTAAATATTAATACTTAATTGTTATTGCTGTTTCCGTAAGTGTATCAAGACTGTTGCCATTATTGTTGTTCAATTCTCCCTTGCTATACCTTGGCATTGAAGTTATTATAATATGATGTCGCTTATTCGAACCAGTCATTATTTCCACGCAACGTCGCTATCTTGTACGATAATTTCGTTTTAGATAAATGTCTCCAGCTCCGAACCCACCCCATCAGAATCTCTATTACCTCGGTCACCCCCCATCCCCTCGAAAACTTTCGCACCTGAACGGACGTAAAACTCAGAACAGTAATTCTCACCTCATAATCGCAACGTAAACTTTCAAAAATCGACGAAACACTTTCCCCTGCGCAATAAACACATCGTTCACCCTCAAATCTTCCATCAACCCCCCATACCTGCGCAGATTCACAGATTTCACCCACGTAAGAATCGCCTTAACAACCCACTTTAAACCCAAGCAACGCTTCACGCAATCCGCGTTAACACTTCATACAGTTTGCTCACTCGACAATCTTTCACTTGCTCTCGAACATAAAATCGTTCTTTCTACAAGCTATCCCCCATAGATATACAGGGTGTTTCCGAAATCGTGGCACAACGATGAGAATAAAACTTGTTGATTCCTGAAAATATAGTGGGATACTTTTGGCAATATATTATATTGCCTCTTGTATGTAATTCGATAATGTATTAGAAATCAGAAGACGAAAATAAAATACCCCGTTCTGCTACATTAAAGTATACGCGTACGTGTCTCAGAAAATAAAATTTGTCACACGTTCGTAACAATCGTAAACGACATAATGCTTGAAGAAAACTCGCAATAAAATACAAAGTATCGCACAAAGGAATTTCAACGAGGACACTTGAAACCGCTCATGTTATCTGATTGATAGATCCGGTATTAACTCGTTTAATCGAGGTTCTGCATACTTTTGTCCAAAGGACCAGGCATGCACCGAACTCAACCATAATTTCGGCTACACCCCGTGCCTCGCAACAAGCTTCTTTATATTCCAAGCCGCGATTATATCCTTCTCGTAAGGATTCTCGTGGACCCCTTAGCACAAGGAACACACCATAATCCTTCCTCCACTCGTCGATTCCTGGCCAGGAATCATCAATGCACGATAATTTTCGTCGGTGACTCCGCGATTCTTGAAACGTTAATCTGACGTAACCAGGGGGACCCCTCCACTCGACGAGCGAGCAGAAAGGAAAGGGTTGAGGGATTGCGTTTACCACGAACGCTAGGATAGAAGGGGCCCGCGTAATCCTCTTGATGAGCTGCCCTCCACGAGAGCCGCCAGGCTTTGTGCTTGGCTCTCTCGAATGTATTTAGCAGGAAGATCTCATCTTGCGATTCGGGGCCTGCTTTCTTCTTCTGTTGGCCGGGATGATCGTTCAGTTTCGGTTTTGTGGCAGAAACACGGCGCGGCGGATTAGTTGGGAAAGTTTTGGATTCGAGTGCGGCGAATTTTCGGATCGCTCGAAGTCTGTGGCGGAATAAATTTGACAAATTAACGAGACGACACGCTTTATCTCAATGTTGACCGTTGGTGACGAATTTGCAATTGTCCCTTGCGAAATGTATTCAAAATGCGTAGCCTGTGTGCTTGCAGAAAGTGCTGCCTATGTGGGTTTTTTTTTATTATTATTAGTTTATTTGTTGCGATTCAAGTTGTCCCGCGTGTGCGTAGCTTTTCACAACGATATTGAAGGAGATATATTGCAGCCGCGCATATGTACTACCAGCTGGATTATATTTGCCGAACGTCGGTAGATCCAGAGCGAAACGCATCCTCGGTCTTCCCACTCCACTTTAGCCCAATTGCTCCGTAATTTCTTCCAGCCACCGCACTCATTAACCCAATTCGCCGATTTCTTAGTTCGAAGCCAAGGCGAATGTAACGCGACAAAAGTAATCTGCGACGAAAAACGGGGAACCAGGACCTACATTCGAAACCGTTGCTCCGCATCGGACAATTTCAGTAGCGACTATCAGATGAGAAGAAAAATGCATGGGCAAAGTAGTGCGGTGAAATATGGAATTTCAGGAATTACATATTCAGATTATTTGGAACTTATTCGTGCTCCTGTTATTTTGCAGCTAGCCTGAGCATAGATTCAATTTGTTAAATAGTTTAATCGATCGCGTTTTTACGTTATAATGGCACTTTCGAGAATACGTTACTTATTGTGGTATTAGCATTATATTTCTTATTTACTGGGTATATTTAGCTCGGAAGGTGCAGGTTGTTTTAAACAATATAACCAAATTAAAATCAATTAAAACATTCCCGTTTTAGTTTCCAGACACCTTAACTGAACAATTTCACAACAAAATATGAAACGAAATATCGAAAGGAATTTTTGTTCTAATGAACGAATTTTTATTAATGGGACGTGTGCAAAAGCATATTTTCAACTTTATTGGCAAAAGATTCCGAATATTCGAGGGACCACC
The DNA here is from genome assembly GCA_963969485.1 of Nomada goodeniana. Taxonomy (NCBI): domain Eukaryota; kingdom Metazoa; phylum Arthropoda; class Insecta; order Hymenoptera; family Apidae; genus Nomada; species Nomada goodeniana. The sequence continues at coordinate 27,388,168 of OZ018299.1, read as the reverse complement.
AGGATACCGTTTGAAACCCGTTCGCCATCTTCAGTCCTCCTTTCCTCGCCTACCAATTATTCCACACCTATCTACCCAACACAAAACACCCCGCGCCACCTAAAGCAAACATAGTTTTACTTTAATCACGACAGAAATTGCTCCGCCGCCATCCACCCTTTATCCACATCCAACGAGAAATCACGCACCGGACGTTACATCAGTCCCATCAAATTAACTCTCACAATCGTCACGTCCCTCGCGGCGCGATATCAACGTTAATTATATCAAACCACTCTTACGCGTTTCGGCACAATCGCGGCTTATCTAACGCTGTATGGGGGAACATTTATCTCGCTGAACCGTTCCATCGCAATCTGCATTTGTGTCGTCCGCAGAAAGGATGCCCCGGTCGTTCTATGGGCGATGGATCTTACTCGACCGTGTACATTACCGCTCGCAAGTATTCGAAGTCAATTCGGAGCACAATTGAAAATTTCAAGAACAGATTGTTCGAGCCGGCAAAGAGAAATAATTATCGAACCAGACTGCGCTGAACGGTGTTTTTATTTTTGTAATATAGACCTGTGATTTTGAATCCCTTCATCATCGCACGGCGTATATAAAATAATTACCATTTTTTCGATCAGAACAACCGGAGAACAGTGCTAATAACTGTAACCAGTGTACGATAATTCAGTGATACATATTTAAGGGTGCAATTATAATAAAGGTATTGCGTACTATTTAGTTCAGATGCAAGTGCCTGAATGGAAATTAAACGGAGATATACTCCAGCAACAATACCAGCACACGTATATGTATAATACTAATAGTTTTAAAACAAGCGGTCCGAAAATCTACCTTCTTGACGGGCTCGTTAATTCTAACATTAAAAGGGGAAACATCTGTGCGAAGCGTAGCTTCCTACAAAAATTTCCCAGTTCTCCGTATCCGTACAGGAGTAAAGCATATACTTATACAAAATCTGCATCGTTCCAGTAATTACGCGCGTCACTGTATACACCAAGTACACGCGCCCAACTATAAGTACCAAACGAAAGTCCCTGTGTAGTTGATTTAATATATCCGTCCCGGGAGAGGTGACAGGATCGTGGCGCGACAATAAGTGGCGCGCCTCTATCTCCGACTGCTTCTCCACAGCGATCCGGACTCGTTCATTACGCCTGGTTTGTTTATCCTTCCATCTGTCCGACCCGGTGATCCCTTAATAATCCTCGAACAGCCGGCCATTCCCTTTCCCCTTTCACGTGGAGAGACCCTCGAGCTCTGCCGCACACTGTATACGTACACGGATATTCCACATGTATACGTATACCGTGCTGGGCCTGAATTCAGCCTCATTGAAAACGACACGGACATAATCGGGTGCACGGGACGATTTTAACCCCGCAAGAACCGATATAGCTGGCCGGTTACTCGGTCTGGGTATCTATATAGATTCACGACGGGCCTCGAGCATCGTTCACGCCCGGATGCATCGAAGAAAGGATGATAGAGTGATGCAGCAAGGGTGGGCGGAAGTGGAAGGGGGGCGAAGAGGGAAGGGCGAGGGGTGCACGAGCAGATTGGTACGAGACGCGACAAAGTTGGTCCTGAAATCCAATTAATTCAGCCTCTGTCGTAGACAATACGGTCGCCATCTTGATTTGGAAATCTAATTTAGCCGCTCTTTATTTATGATAACGCCCGCCACTTATTGTACGTCGTGCCGGTACAAGGGTTCGACAAAGGATTGAAGACGATGGAGGGTGGCGTTGTCACATTCAGCTTAGACGACGGGATTTTCGTTTCGCACGGCACAGAGGACCGGGCGGTGTTTGTGTGGCAAAGAGTGGAACGGTGTACACGGAGGTTCCCTCCTCGATTTTGTTTAATGCTTCCCATTCCGACGACGCCCCGGCAGAAGTAATGAGTTCGGATGCGATGATTCGTCGGGGCACGACCGGGATGTTCGTTGGTGAATTCTGTGACAAATCATTTTTTCGTAACATCGTTCCTTTCCTTCTGTCGCGGTGAAGTGTTCAATGTTTTATTGAACGACGTCGCGAGGAGGCGTTAATAGCTCGCTGCCCCTGCCAAATACATGCACGCATGTTTATAAGATACAATTTGCAGGGTTTCGCACGGGAAACTGTAGAATCAATTGCTCCTTCCGCGCAGCTGTAGAAACTATTCTTGTTACCTACGAAATACTGGATCACAGGATGATAAATTCCACGGGAACAACTACCGAATTGCGTCCAGTGCACTGTCTACTATATGATAACGATTAAGCGTAACGATGAAATACCGCGCGCTGTTAGCGCCATCTAACTTTAATCACAACGTCCTTATTCACTTTGCCCTGTACCATAACTCTTAGACCCGCGAAACTCGTCCTCCAACGGAACATGTATCGAAATCCCTCCTTACCCCTTCGCCGTTGCGCCAGTTAATTCGCGAGGGGCTCGTGAAATTTTATGACCGAGCGACTTTTTCGTTGGTTTCTCGCCGGCTGTGATTATCACGGCCGGGAATATTAATATTTACGCGGTGCGTCCGCTCGTTTCGTCGCCGCGGAAGACGAAAACGTTAATCAATTTCGCGCGCCGTCTGCTTGTCTATTAAGCAACGAACACGGTCTTGCCATTAAAGAGATTTGTCGCCGATAAAGCATTCCTAATGGTCGTTCGGTATCTTACTGCTCGCTGCCTCTCTGCGTCCGACTGGACTCGCCCCCTTTTTCGAAATTACTGGCGATGATCGAAGATTAGATTATATATTATGGATAACGACACAGGACGCAGGAGATATTGGCTGAAACGAGGATCCGGCAGATTGTGCGATTCTGAAATAGACCAGAATGGCTACTTTGGTGATTGGTTGGTCACTTTGCCTCGGTAGACCACGTATTCGGTGAATAGGCTGATTGTAGACTTTGTGATCTACTAATTGCAGGTCACGTTAATTCGTTTCTGTGGTACGCGAACGGGGGCGGAGAAGATAAGTGTAAATTTAAGGATTAATCAGTTATTTGCAAGCTTCGATCTATATTCCAAGAAATTTAACGCATCGCGTTAATTGCACATTTCAATTGAATCGTTCCGTTCGTAATTGTACTTCGATATTGCCGAATTTGTTATCAAGTACGTGAATTTCTTTTCTCGCAACAAAGCTAAACAGATCGCAGCTTCGAATTTTTGTGCAGTTTATGTATTCTCCGATATATGTATCTACCGTGACATCACATCTATGACAATTTCAGCCTGGCTGGCTATCTAGCCTGCATATATGTTTATAGCAGATGGAAGGCAAGATTCGAACAGTTCTCATTCTCATTGATGGTAACCATTCCTAGCGTTCGTAGCTGTAACTATGGAATCCTTCAAGGAATTTCCATAACACGTATCTGCCATTTAGAGGGGTACAGAAACCAAAACGAAATCGCACGTAGTTGCCTTTCCCATGGTATATGGTAAAGTGGGGATCGTCCAATTTCTTCGGGCACAAAAATGGAACGTTTCGGCTTTTTCACGCTGCTCGAAGAATGGAGAAAATAAGAACGATTGACACGGTTAATGGAGAATTGTTAAATTTCGAAAAATTATACGAGCCATAAAAATTATAGAAATGATTAAAATTAGTAAGATTTTCAAAACCGTTAATATGGTTTTTACCAAAATTTGTACGATATACATAGGTGTACTTTCGCGAGGAAAAGAGGGGGAGAAAAGTTTGGTCTGAAAAGTGGAACAGAACACCAATAAATACTACAGAGATAAATCTTGTTAACAGTAATTGCAACACAAGTGCATATGTATTTTCTTACAGCACTACTGTCACAACACATCTTTGTATCCTATTTGACGTTCCCTTGATCATTTCACTACGCTTCCTCTTCAAGCAGACCTTACAATTATAGCAATTTATCTTAAGAGCGACGGTACGCTGCGAGAATGGGACAATCGTCATCTATTGACAACTGGATGCCTCTCCACAATTAGAGGTTAGAGATTGGATACACTTGAACTGAATGAAGAGTGTAGTGTCAATAAGAGCTTTTCCATTGTACTTAAAAGAAAAAATCGGTACCATTAATGGACAAGTAGATGGGGGTTGGGCTCGATGGGGGAGGGAAATTCCCCAGGAGTATGGTCAATGGTAGTTGAAAGTAGGTTTACAAATATTTTTAAGTGACATATCATTTTTTGTTGCATTTCAATGGTGCTTCAATGAAATTCGTATTTCTGAAATTTTACTTTGATTTTGGATCGAGTAATTGTTCATTTATTTTGTATCAGTTCAAGCCTACGAATATTTTTGTTTACTTTAGCGACGATTCGCAAAGCCTTTCAAACTTTCATATACGTTCGCGTTCATTCATCCGACATTCATTTGCATATACTTCGATTCAATCACAGCATCGTTTCCAAGTTTACAGAGTCAACATTGTTCAATAAAACACGAACAGTGCTTTCGACGTCTGTTTGGCAGATATTCTACTACCAGATTCAAGTGTCTATTAGCAACAGTTCCGCAGAGGATCTGTTCTACTATATGTATACATAAGTATTGCATAAGCAATAAAAGCGACCTCACTGCAATGCAACAAAATTACTGAAACATTTGGACCAACAGCATTAAAACAAATTTCACAGCGCAACTGTCAAAAGCGACCACTGTCAAATCGCAGATAAGACGAAGAAGAGGAAGAAGTAGAATAAACGAAGGGGGGGAAAAAAAAGAGAGAATCTTCGACTCCCAGCGGTGACGGTTGTCGAGATGCTTCCGGGAGCCAAGAAGTACTTTCAACCACTTGCGTTCAATTACTAGTGGCGAGGTTATAGCGGGCTTCTCGTGTCGAGGCCGTAGGAGTGGTCTGTTCACTTTCTCGTCCCTCTGCTAGGCCCGCTTACGAATCTCGTCCAGTTAACGTCTTTCCTTTCCCCTTCAACCCTCTGGCTCTGTGTACACGTTGCCCCCTTTTGTTCGGCCGTACTGCCAGGCCATCGCATTCGGCGTGCATCATAGCCGGTCTCCGTCCAAGTTCACTACAGACTGGACGCAATTTAAGGTGCACCTAATTGACCGGGTTCTAATGAAAATGATCCCTATCGTCGTCCGCATCTCCGTTGCTTCCAGCATCGGCTGTGTGCCGTCCCTTAGCCAATGAAGCCTTTCGCCTCCTCCATTCGTCCACGGAAACACGACGCCGACCAACGTTTTGCACTTATCGTCTCGAGTGCACGGCGAGGATCTCGCGCGGATCGCTGGTCTAATTAAGCAAACCGACGGACGTTACTTACGAATGATCGAGCCCGGTAATTACCGGCAAGCGTGTCGTGTGTTTGGTGGTTGGCGTTCGACGACGCGGGGGTTATTTGATGATTTCGCGGAGGTTAGGCGGTCTCGTTTCGGTCGTGGGCGAGATTTCAGTTTGGACAAATTGTTTCGCCTGGTGGGAATTAGTTCTGGATGGGGAAGATCACGATTGTCGGGTGGAATTTGGTGTGCTTGGTCGGTTTATCATGTCGGTATATCATGTGCATACATGTAATAATATTATATATATAATATTTAACTGGTGGTACAACCGAATGGTCGAAAGTATAGAATAAAATTTCTTCATCGAGACTTCGTTTTCGAAAAAATCGACTTAAAAAATGTGCTCGGTGCATACGCGTACGCTGGACCAGGTCTCGACCCAACCACCGGTTACATGACACCCTGTGTGTGAAGGATTATGGAATATTCAAATTTGTCAGGGAATTTAAATGAAAAATTGTGTTATCGCAAGAGAAATACTATTCGCAAGATAACTATCCATTGAATTTGAACGGAAGAATTTTACGAGAATATGCATACGATATAAATGAGTAAACAGATCCAAAGGGGCGTTGTGTGCATGATGGATTGATCTTTAAATGAACTTCAAGCTTGGCCCACAGCCACGCTGCACTTTTGTAAATCATTACTGTAACCCTCGTGAGAATTCTAGTGAGACGATATAATGTGTCATTGGCCCATATGAATTAAATATTTTGGCCCGCCCACGAATGGAGCAGCAAGTATTACAGACTTAATTCAATCTATTTCACAGATGCGTTTAATTGCCCCCTTTCTATTAATTTCAATATTTAACCCTATCAGCTTCACTTTTCAGCAATTAAATCTCGACTGTTCCCGCGTGTGACATAAACAGCCGTAACCTATGCAGGGTGTCCCATTTATTATCACCATCCACAGAAACGATTGCGGCTACGATATGGGGCATTTAGTAGGGCGCGGACGAAACTGTAACATCTTTTCTTCTACTGCGATATACAATCGTACTTGTTCAATGACCAATTGCTGCTCATCCACGTTATCTCTGCACATAGTCCAAACTCGCTGCAGAAAACTGACCCAGGCCACCCTGCTGCTGAATGTCGGAGTAATTTGATCCCCAAAATTAGTTTAAATACAAATTGTATATAACTCTGCAACCTCTGCGCAGTAGATTCTCTTGGGCAGTAACTCATCCAAAATCGTACCGCATCATTACCGCGTACAGTTGAACAAAACTTCCGCTTCCATTTTTTATATAAGTACATGCACTCAATACCACCAACCGGAATCCGACATACCTACCATCGACTCGATAGTTTCGCCACGAGCTGCGTCCATTCGATCTAGCACGGAAAGTGTCAACTCCCATACAAATAAATAAAAGAGCCAAGCCAAATGAAATGACACCAAGTCCCGTCACGAGAAAGTTGACCTCTCCGCACCCGTTCTCCACCCATTATCGACCGACGTTCCGTCAACTCGACGACGATTAGCTGCACAAGAACCGAATCGTCGCAGAAGCGCGGAGAGGACGCGCCGCCTCGTTAAACGAAGTACGTACGACTTATTAACCCGAATTCGCCGGACCGTTTTGTTGTCCGGCCAGCCGCCGTAAACCGACGAACTTTACGAGACGCGGCAATACCCGTTGAAACATTCGGGAGATTAATTTGAATGAATGACATACTGGACGTCCCGGTCCCGTGGGAGGGGCCCGGTCTACGCCCCGGTGATTGCCGTTGAATGGTCTCCTGCTTTCGCACCGGCGAACCCGTCCTCTGTCTTCCTTGTCCAGGCCGTTTCCGTTTCAGGCCAGGCAGCGTTGCTGATTCTGGCCGCGTGAAATTGCTTCTCGAACAGTCGTTTTCCAGCGTCTAATTAGGGGGTTCGCGCAGGATGACGGGCGGAGACGCTTAGTGGCGAACTCGGTGACGCTCTTTCGTCTTGGATTTCGAGTTCGGTTGTTCGATTACGCAGGATAAATTTGGGGGGCGGTTTTTACTTTGACAGGATAGTTTATTCGGTTCGCGTATATATAATTTTCATTTTCCTTCGTTTTCGTTACAGGTTATGGTTAGGGGAGGGAAAAGGGACGACAGGTTTATTTTCTGGGGATGACGAGCTTGAATTTGTTTAAAGATTTTGTTACGGAGGACTCAATTCCATGGAACAGAGTTTCGCACAATTTTGGTGGGATTTTCATGTTAGTTATCCAAGTGAGAGGTATTTGAAGTTTTCAATTCACTTTGTAGCGGATTGAGGGAGCGTCTACATTGGTAACATTATTTGATCTGTGAAATTGCAACGCATTTATCTTTTCGTTATATATCAGAAACTATATTATTCACTAATGTATGAAATATAGGGATGTACTGAACAAACAAAATTCGAGCCCGGTCATTATCATTTGCTATTCTAGACCTATAGAAAAACGAACTTTAATTCCAACGATGAATGTAATACTTGACGTAACAATCGCGAAAGCAGCTGCAGGGAACAGAACGGTTGGAAATTGTAGGACAAAAAGACAGTCACCGAAATTTCAGACACAGCTACCGAGTTTTCTTAAGCCGAGTCGTCCGATCCTCAGAAATCACAGGGAAATGTCGAGTTTCTTTGGTCGGGCAGGTGCTACTGTAATTTGTGTCAACCGTTTATTAGTTTCGGAACAACCTTCAATTCCTAGAAAATTATTAATCCGCAATAAACCTTATTTTAAAAAGAAAATGCCAAAAAATATCGAACCATGATATGCAATTAATGACATACCTCGCAGAATCAAAAAAGCAAATGAAAAAAAATGCAACCAGGAAAAATAGCTTTCCTCGGACGGGGATATAAAAAATAAACGATATTCAATCAACTTATATCGCCCGACCGTACAGAACCTCGAATTTAATTCACTAAACCTACACCGGTCTATTTTTGTGCTACGCTCATCGTCCACCCGCATGTACACATTTGCGCTGTGCACGCGTACAGCTTTTAAGAACTCGCTATCCCCTCGATCGTAGGTCAAGCGTGCAAAAGAAGTTAGACGAGAAGGAACAACATGGTTCGAATAAGATCAGAGCCCTGTATCCCGATGGCGCGTCGGCCTAATCAAAAATTCATCGCTCCGCCGTTGCCTCCCGTCTCGTACACGACGCCACTTTTATATCCTCCTCTCTATTATGTATGTCATCGGGTATAGCCGTATTGCCGCGCGCAGATGCATCGCTGGCAGGGGCGCAAATAGGACGTAGATTTCTCGGGAGCGTCCGTCCCAAGGCGCGTCTGTTTGTCATAAAGGAAGTGTTTTCTAGATTTGGATCAGCCGGCTACGAATGTGATGCAGCTTTGCGTCCGAGCGCCTTGCCAATTTCCAGCTTCCATACGCGCTGTAGCGATCTGTACCGTTCTGTAGCGATCGGGTAGTTGACGTGCAGCGTCGTCGTCGTATTGGTAGTGCATTTAGTTTTCGATACGACCGGGGTCGAGATGGCGAAATGAATCGAATGGATCTTTATTTTTTTTTTAAGGTTTATGATTGTTGCGAATTTCTCGTTTTCTTGGCAAGCGGTGGTTAATTTTTGCGGAGTGCTTCGGGTTTTTATTCTGTGGAACAACGATACAATTGCACGCGGAGGGCGACGATACGTTGCTGACAGCGGTGTCGAGGTGTGCGCAGTCTCGATTGAATTCGTTACGAGGGATTGAAGCCGGTAATCCTTTACCAGGAATGTTTGATAGGCGTTAGAGTAGGTAGCATTGGATAAGTGTCACGGAATTAGAACTAGCCGCCGGTTTTCAGACGTATTTAACACGGAAACGGACATTGTGTACGTTAAAATTGAAGATTGTGATAACTGGCAGTGATTGAGGGTGCCTGACGTTGTTTCTGATTCGCCCTAATGCTGTACAAATTTAGACAAATACTGTGTGTTTAAGAAGTGGACGAATAAGTGAGGACGACCACGAAATCTTTGGTCCAATTAATGTTTCAACGGAATGCTAACGAATTACAAAAATACATCAAATTATGTGAATTCCCCAATACCTTGTGTTGACAAACAGAAGCAATATCTTCCTTATTCTAATTGTTATTCGTTTTCCAATTATCATCCATACTATTATTTAAGAATAAGACATTGCATGAAATTATAAATAAATCGAACAATTTCAAAACGACCGTCGTGCGTACGCATTTGTGTAAAACGATTGAAACGAAATGAATAATAAAGGAGCCTAACCTATAGTATCCCATCAGATTAAACCAGCGATCATTTCACGGACAACAAAATATGCCGCATAACGCGTGACATATTTACCAACCACCCGGAATGGCTAAATTCATGCGTGCTAAAATGAAATCGAGTAATACAAATTGTTTCTGTGCCGCTATCGTTTCGCGTCAGAAGGCACGTAGGGGGGTTAAAGTAGTCGAGTCAGTGTGGTCGATTTACAACACACGGAGGCTGTTTCCTGCCGCGTTTTGTCGCAGTCAGCATGACGATCATTCCGAGTCATGCTGATCCAGGAACTTGTTGAGGTTAATAAGGTGGTACGGCAGTGCAAACGCGGCAGGTCCACGTGAGAGTTAAGAGGATTAGATGGGCGGATGATCTTCGTGGCTTTTTTTCGAAGTCGACTGGGATTAAAATGACGGTATACCTGGGGATTATTGAATTGCGTAGGTTTTCCATGATTAGCTAAGAGCAATTTCTTTGATGTTTTTCCCTTTCCATTGTCTGGGAAATACCGGATTGATTGCGGTCTACCATATTTCTGAAAATATTGTACAAGTATCCCCGTAGGTATGGAGGGATCATTATTTTAGAAGATACCTGACACTTTGCCAATTATAGGTATCGAAGTGATATTATTCAGTATTTCTCAGATTTATATCATCGATACTTTTAACAATTATACATGGCACTGTCTGTCGGTCTCAGTGACCGGTCGAAAGAACTTTTATGCCCGATTGTCGTACAACCTACTGGGCTTTATAAAAAGAAGTTCTATATTGCTACAAGTGGCTACTCGATGAAATACATAAATGCCGGCGCGGTTAGAGACAGTCGACCCCGAGTAGCCTTCGAAGTCATCGTTTCTTGCCACTTTCGCCTGCTGTTATTTATGGCCAATCTGTCCGACGTTCACAGTGCTCTAATTGAATCGCAAACTTTCTCACACTAAAGCGTCGTTCCTCCTTATATCAATTCGTACAATATACGACACCAATAATATATGTATATACGAACATGGAATATGTTTTATTCATTCTTATTAATATATGATCGCACGAAACCTGAGGAGCAATATCAATCCAATTTTTTGTCCAACTATTTCACCACGGTACTTACAAATTTTTTATTTACCCAATTGATTGCAATGTTTCGATAAATACGAAAATTGAAAACCAGAGGTATATATACGTTTCGTTGAGGATCCCAAGTGGCCCGAGGTGTTACCGGAAGCATGTAGTTTGGGAAAGCAGTTTGGTTCCGTGAGCCGAGCACGCCCTCTACCCCCATTATTATTCCCACTTTACGAACACTTGATCCTCTCTGTACACGAAAAACGAAAACGCTCGCGGGGGCAGCAGGGCCAGTCGTTGCGGAAGCGAATTTTCGTGAAAGATCGGGCAACAATGAACCGGTTGAAAAGATCGGCTCGACCTAGTTCGCGGTACCGGGAACCCAGCCGGTTTTAGAGGCAAAGTTAAACCGTGGAGCTTTTCAATCAACTTTCCCTGGAAAGTTTCAGGATGATGGCCGAACTGAACAGATCGGCGGGGAGGAAAGAAAAGTGCGGGCGAGCATTATGTTGTTGATGCTCGTATTTCGTATAAGTTAACAATGGCTTCGACATTTCCTATACACTTGCGACCGTTTGTTTCTTCCTCCTATCCGTTTCGTTGAATTAGGATCACCATGTTTCATTTAAACCGATATATCCGTAATCTCAAAATAAATTCTCGAACAAGCTATGCGTCAAGCTGCTTCGTACGGCAGGATACGCGTGCAGTGTACTGCGGTTCGTCCATTCATTTTTACCATATCTGTACGAGAGGGAGGTGCAGAAATACTGCGAACAGCGATTTCGTTGAGTTCTACGATCGACAGCTGAGCCATGAGCATCGGTAATCCAGTTTCGCGGGCGTCTTCGTGATTTTCGTGTTAGTTCCATCGCTGTATCGAGTTAACGTCGCCGTAAAGAGAGTCTTCTCCATTGAAAGAAAAGAAGCTGAAAAATGGAGGGAGAAGGGAGGCAATCGACGTTGGTTGGTGGTCGCTATCTCTGTCGGAAACAAGTTGTCGAGAAAAGCTGGTCTGACCCAGTTTCCAAGGCGGTACGATGACGATAGCCTTCGAACACCGTTTCCAAACGATTTATGCACAGACTTTTTCCACCCGTCTCGTATTTTTCTATTTTTTCTTTCCCCTCGTCCGTCCCCTTTCTTTTTCAGTTTCACTCGGCTCGCGTTTCAGACGACGGCTGCAATACTATCGAGCGCCATTTTGCAAGCACGAAACAGGGGCAAGGGGGAGGAGGCGGTGCTGAATTCGAGGCTCATTACATTTCCGACCGACGTGAAACGCGTTCCTCTAATCAGACGAGTTTAACTCGAACCATTGGCTTGTTGCAGTCGGATTCTTTGTAAATCAAATCTTGCGGAAGAATCGCTCTAAATTTTTCCTTTTACACGGCATGAACCATCGATTTCGAGCGTGCAACGATTGTTTTGAACGAATGCGCGGAGGCCCGGTTATTTTTGTACGCGTATTTCGCCGGGGGTTATTTATTTTTCACGGAGAAACGGCGGAAAACGTGGAGGACTTGGAATAGTGATGACAGGCGTTGAAAACCTTCATTTTTCGGATCGAAATAAATTACTTTTCTGGGCCAGCGCAATTGCTATTAACGAGAATAAAATAGTACCTTCCTTGGCATCCAATGCTTGTTGAAGAGGTAAGGCGACTGTTAATGTTCAAGAACATTTCGTGACCAACAAATTGGAAACTTTGTATCAATGAACTATAATTATTTATAATCTCGCGGGGGACGATTAGCAGATATTCCATCAGCAGCATGAGCGACGAGCGTCTGAAAAATTCAGATCACCCGCGCCGTCGTAATTTCGGTCGACCTGTTACAAAATATTAATCACACCTGTCCAGCAGCGACGTTTCGCTATCTGTATAAAAATTGCACGTCCGTTGCTCGTCCCGAATTCGTATAGACAGATGAATTTTCGATCGTAGACGTATCACGATCACCCGGACGAAGATTGACGTTTCGACGAGTGGACGTGGAGAATCGTTGCGAAATTTTCGTCCCTTCGACCGGCGACCGGATGAATTCTTGAAACGCGACGCTTCGTATCGTACACCTCGAACGTTCCTCTAAAGGCAGCTCGACGCTGCCGAGTTGGATTTTAATCGGGCGAAACTTCGAACGGGGTCAGCGAGAAAACTCGGACGAATTACACAGTTCGTCACGAACGTTCGACAACTTTCGGCCGATTAATGGCCACGATTCTGCAACTTTTACTATTCTCCGTGGAAGGGAAGAAATGATAGTGGAGGAACGAAAGGATCCTTTCCCGATGATACGGTTATTAATTCCTTTCATGTCAGTTGTTACAATAATTACATTATTTTAAACGGTAGGGCCCTAAATATAATACAGATTTGCAAGTGTTAATATTTTTTTCAAGGGAAGCGCGCGTACGACTGTAGTACCAATTGTGTTTATCAAACAATGTTGTTTTCTTCAATAATTACGATTAATTATATCAGTGATAGAAGCCCGCAACGTTCAATTCTATTTACCCAGTTTTATTTCGCAAGTATGTAGGTTGCACATCCACCTGAACAATGAATAACACAGAAATTATTCCTCGTGCAAAATGAAAATTAAACAAATATTCGACATGGCAATACGTTTAAATTGTTTCCAGCTAAATTATTAATTACATTACACGTTATTAATTATAATGGAATTATTTCATTTCGCATTCAAACGAAATCAAGAAATCCGCGCAAATCAGCACGGAAATCGAACAATTGCATTACATACTTCCCAAGATGCATCTATGCAGCATCACGTGTGCCATCCACAACCAGCGGACATACAGCGCACCTGTTAAACTTCATAGAACAAAACCTCGTTCGGTTCTCTTCAGCATGCTCCTCTTCGAACGAGCGAGCGCTATCTCGCATCTGCAAGGTATTAAACGGTGCACAGAGGGGAGAGGAGACCCCGGACACGCCGGCGAAAACATTATTTCCTAAGAACAGAGCTTGCTTTGTGAACGGGACAGTTTGAAGTGCGTCCATCAGGGAGCAGATGCTGGGGGCGCACGAGTGGTGTTGAATCATAGATTCCTAGATTACAGGCTGACTGGAAGGAAAGCGGGCAAGGACCTTGCTGAAATGCAAGAGGAAGAGATGAGAGGGTGTCGGTGAAACGAGAGCCGTGGACAGAAGGAGAGAGGTCTGGCTGATTTAACGGGACCTGTTTCTGACGAGGCGGCCCTGTAATTTTGTTTCTTCAATTTCGCGTTTTTTCTTTTCTTCTTCTTTTTTTTTTTTTTTGCGACAGAGAGTAGAAACCAAATTGGGACGACGCGGGGGAGTTTCGATGAAATCAGAACTCGATTTACTTTGAATCCTCGCGATGTTAGAGGTTGGATCAGAATCGTAACGTATTGGATATGGTTGAACTGAATCGAATATTGTGTCACCGGTGTGCCACACTAATTTTAGAACGATGAAAGGTCTATCTTTTTTTGTCCGAAAGATCGAAAGAAAAGTTATTTACGTGTACGTTGATATAAATTGTACAGTTTGTTGTTGGGTAGAAATTATTTAATGTTACAGAGGAGAGACTTTACTTCGTGAATTTTTTTTTATTAATCTACCGTAATTCAAGTATCAGGTCGATCCGTGAAACGCCGTGACAAATATTTCCAGCGTGTAACAGAAACGAGCGAACAAGTTTTACTCCCGTGTTTTATCCGCGAAGAAGGAGGATCTATATAAACGAGTGTTTGAAACATTTACATTTCCCAAAGACAAACATAATTTTCGTTCGCGATAAACATGTCAAAACCCTCGTTTACGATACACTTGTTTCTCCTATGCGAATGCTCCAAAGTCATACGTGCTGGAGTTTTATGCGATAAAATAAAAACGGTAAAGCGTTTATAGTTTACATGACGGGAAAAAGAATTTGCCGGTGTCTTGTTTATGCACTCGCTCGTCGTTCAAAAAATAACATATGCTCGTAAAGTTTATGCATGTATTTCGTTTGCACACTGTTCATAACGATACATTGGTAAAAACGGGATGTACGTAATGAGAAATCGATGTCAATTATTTGCGGTGGCCTTTTTCTGTTTATTTCGCGCAATAATTTGTGATGAATGAGAGGGGGGACGAAAAAATCTCCGCGCGGTAAAAGTATGTACGAACACATAAAATGGCTACTCTGGAATATACAGTAGAAAATATAAAGGGTGAAGTGCGCTACAAAAATCGTACGAAGCGCACAGCAGCGTTACGCTATTGGTTCTTCCTAAGACTTGTAGCTGTTTTATACATGCAGTAGCTTGGTACATTGACGTAAAACATATGGCTGAACCATTTAAGGACCAGACTTCGATTCACTCTTCAGTAGGGGACATATACAAGCTACAAGAGCTCCACTTGAGAAAGTAGTAAACATGAGAAGATATGTAGATTCGGAAAATTCTCTTAAAAAAAGCGGAAGAAAAAAATGGATCATTGCGTTGAACCAGTTTATTCATATATTAAGGGCACAGAAGCCAATCGGTGTAAATTAAACTTTCTCCGAGCATGTGTCACGTAGTTCGGAAACCTCTTTATTGTTCAAACTTTCAGTTGGTAAATCAGTTAATGTTAATACCGTTTTCATACGTGAGCGATAGATGACGGTACTAACATTGTCATTTTTATCCAAGTAATTTGTAAGAACCCTATTTATCTCGGTTTCAATGCTAATGGACTTACACTGATTGGCTTCTGAACCCTGCACATGTACGTATAGAATACCAAGGATGACACCAACTCGTAACGAAAGTGTAAGGTGAAGTTAACCATTAGTAACCATATCGAGGCCCAATTTTCAATTCATTACACTTCCATTTTTCCTGCCTATTTTTAAATAATTGATTACAGTGAAAACAGAAAACAAAAAAACCAACAATCTCTTCGTTTGGTTAATTATATGCGCGCCACTTGCTCTCGATACCAAATACATAAATGAATATATTTCACCTGTCCCCTTCCATCGCTTCACTTTTTACAAATTTCCGCTAACTACTGTTGCCAGTGAATAACTCGTTAGTCAGTAATGAAAAATTATTCGCACGTGGTTGCCTGTATCTATTCGAAATTTGTCGTATGACTCCTGTTGCGTTTTTTTTTTTTTTTCATCATTTCGTACGAATTCTTTCCTTTTTTTCCCGTGCAGCTTCCCGCCCTTCTCCCTCAACCTGCGTCTTTTTTTTTTTTTAATTTTATACCGCGTCGATAGAATTCATTCCTATGCCGCGGAAGCGAGATGACGCGCGGCCAGTTTTTATTTCATTAATTATTGGAATACCTGAACACCGGTGAGTTTTATTCGCGTCCCCGGGGGAATTTTCATTAGCAGCAGCTTCAATAGCGGCGTATGGCACTTTACTGATTGCAAGCTGGTCACAATGGTGGCCAAGCGTTGCACATGCGCGTCCATATTACGGTGGATCCCGTGAAATATCGCGGCGATAAAATTTCATGGACACAAATAGTTCTATCGTTCGTAGATTCGCGTGTCGAGGACACGATCACGGTACCTATACCGTCTCGCGAATTTTTCAAACCATCGAAAAGATTTACAATCTTCTGTCCGTTTTATACGACGTCTTACGTATTATAATATGTACAATTGTTGGCTGCAAGCAATGGTACGGCGGAACTATTATTTCTGTAGTGGTCCGTATGTATTGTACATACGTCATCGAGCTGTTAATGAAATATATAAATAGTACGGTAGCTTTAAGTTTCTTTTTTAGTAACACCTGTATTCGATATTTTCATTAATTATATCGTTTTTGGGTTCAACGAAATATTCTTCAGTATAAATAATTTCTTTCTAAACTCTCCTGTTCTATCAGACTATTTTATTCCATTTGAACAGCGACGACGTGTCCGTTCGAATATTTAATTAAAAATAAACGGTGTCGATATAAGCAATCCGACGATTGAAAATATAACGAAATAAGTCATATTTACAATTCCTCGGGCAATATTGAAACAAGCAATAAATCAATTCGTATGGTGAAGAATTTAAGCTACCTACATTGTACAATGCGTCATCTACAATCGCAAAGAAGATCATCGTTAATAAAATGTACAGAATTGCACAGTATCAATTTCTCCTCAAAGCTTCTTCAACAATAATCTGTTCCCGCTCGGGTCCACCCGAACTGGACACCTACCTTAACTAAAACAACGCGCATTATATATCTCGGCTCAAGCACCAGCTCAAACAACATCAAACACACGTCACAACATTCCACGCATCCTTTCCCAAAAATCTTCAAACCGTTTCCATTCGTACTCGTGTCATCGTTCTGCATCCAGCCACCGCTTGTTACAATATTTTCGTTCCCGTCCGCGTGAAGAATTTGTCGCCGGTCCACGACGGCCCATTATTCCGTCTCCTTAATCTCTCCGTCGCCGGGGCCCTTCGTCTTTCACCTCGAATTAAGTTTGACTGGCGCGGGCGGTTCATAAATAGTGAACCGTGCCTCGCTGCTTTGACGGTGTTCACCGCTCACGTGTTTTTCAGCCCGCCTCTTATTTTCGGAGGCGACGATTAATTTCCAGTTTCGAACAAGCCGATGAACGACACCGCGAGCGTGGAATGTAAACGAGACGGACATGGATCCGGCGAAATAGAAAAGGAAAAAGGGTGCAACGGTTGAGGGGGAGAGAGAGAGAGAGAGAGAGAGAGAGAGAGAGAGAGAAAGAGAGAGAGAACGTTGACAGCAGAACTTTGATGTCACGAAATTCGATTAAAAATCTCTGCTCCCGTCGAAATGGATGGCAATCATATGCGCGAGCAGTCGTGGGGGTTTAGGAACGGAGTTTATTTCTTCGCGTGCTGACGCGCGATGCCGGGGTCGAATTAGTCGGGTGCAATAGTGAAATGGTTGTCGGATTCCGTTAATGAATGGACACGGGTGCGATTAGAAGCGAAACTGTCAGTAGGGTTCACGTAATACCACGTTTCTATGCACGTGAATTTGGATTCTTATGTTCTCCGAATGCAAAGTGTTTCGATAGTTTTCGAAGGGGCGACGCCGGTTTTAATATATCGCGGTGATTTATTAAATTTTCGTATGAATTTAGCTTTCGACGGTTAGTTAATGTCACGTCCGACACAGTTGTATAGTCGCCGCATACTCGGTGGAATAATAGAAGGTGCCTTTTATTTGATTAAGATGAAAGATGCGAATAATTATTAAAATGGAATATTAATTAAAATGAAACAAACGATTAAAACTAATCTATGAATGTTAAATATTATACCAATATTTAAAGGTTGCAACCCAATCTGCAATGCTTACCATGCATAGCATATTTCTGTATCAATGGCAAGCTCGCAAGTGCCTTAATAGAGTACTTTAAAAAATCGGGCGATCGCATTTTATCATTGCCAACACACTTTACCAAATGATTCTCGTTTGAAACACACTACTCCCACAGAGTTATGTACGCAGAAAAGCCTCATCTTTCGTTGATCCCATTCACAAGATTTTCTCCGACAAGGCGCCCGCCGGAAAACCATTCGTCATTTGCAATGAACGTGAATTGCCCGACCGGTTGTCGTGTGTGCGCGCACACGCGTACACGTGTGTGTATATTTTTCCAACAGTGTAGCACAAGGATACAGCCGGCCCGTCGGCCGGTTCTCTCGTTTGAATAATGGAGAAACAAAGCCTCGTAACTTTGGTCAATGTTATCTCTCAAAGCTTTGTCCTCGGCGGTCGTGCCTCATCCAAACTCATTTTCATAATTGCGTACCCACGTCATAGTTTCTTTTGCACCCCCTATTTCCACCATCTTTTGGAGTCAGCGCGCCATGTTCTCCCCCACCCCCTCGAAATTCCGTTTTCTTCTGTTCCCCTTCCGCTTTCTCTCGTTTTATTTTATTACCGCAGCACGGACACCGTCGAGTCGCGTTAAAAACATTTTTAATTACTTCAAATTTCGTTTCCTGTCGTTTATTACGAGTCACGCGGACACTCGTGCAATCGTAACGTTCGCAAGTTCCCTCATTGCGGGCCTTGCCGTCGCTGCGGTTGAATTCTCCAGATGAGGGATTCGTATGAAACAAAATATCGTTGTATCCGTTTGCACTTCGGTTTTTCATTGCTGCGGATTCGCAAATACTCAACATTTCCAACAAAAGAAAAGAGGAAGAATTTCTTTCACGCCCTGAATGTCCCATGGAACAGTAGCAAAAGAGCAACGAAAATTAGGCCGGAACGAGAGAGAGACGCGATTCGTCAACGCTTATAGGTCGCTTTTACTTTCAGAGCAAGAACGAAATGTTTTATGGAATCCGCGAGACGCGATAGTGGGAATCGCGTAGCACGATTCAAATTCGTTACATAATGCAGCCGGGTATTTGCATAAATTCAAATTACGCAGCTGTGTGAGCTCGTCTATGAATAAAACCCGGCGGTGTAGCAATATATGCTACGTATTACTTCAACGAGCATCGAATGGAACGCAGGGATAGTAATAAATTATTAATCCGTGTGTCGACGGTAATTAAACACTGTTTGGGTTACGGATATGTGTACGCGCAGTTCTCCTCAAGAATGAGGCTAGAAACGTCGTTCCATATGAATAACGTTCTGCGCCTCTGCCACCAAAGAATACACATATGTATACATATGTACACGTATATAAATTCGAGAACGCGAGTGACGTGAACGAAATGGGAGAACATTCGTTTATAATATAATATGTATGTATTGTATATACTTCCAGTATATCGCGAGGTGCGAATATTTTTCATAGGCGAGGTAAATTCATATCGGGTAATAGAATATCATACAATTCGCGATGGGGAATGCAGGGACGTTTTAAAATTCTGGGTTAACGAAAGTACTAATTAACATGCAAATTGTACAATATTAATCTTGTAAGGCTCTTCTTCTGCCGACACCGGGGAGTGTTTAATCGAAGCCTTGGCAACGGTTACACGCCCCACTGGGCGAACGCAAATTCGATTGCAGAACGGTTCTTAAATATTTTCTGATAACCCTCCTGGATGGCAATTAAGCGAATAATCTGCGATAAATTATCGCTCTTGGCCGTTCGCTGCCTTTTCACTTTGTTTCGTTATTCAAATTCATTGATATGATAATTGATAACTTGGAATAAATTATTTCTGCAAGTTTTATATAAAATTTAGCCTTACGAATTTCGGTAAAAATAGGTGACGGGAAATTAAAAGAAAAATATGTTTTAATGGGAGCAATATTATTTGCAACATTTTGGAGTAATGCAAGTGACAAATATTAAGATTTCGAATCTTTATAATAATAATAATAATAATTATGAATTTTCATACGTTTTCGTCGCGACGTTTACATCTATATATCGAGATTTTTTTAATGGTTCAAATATATAGGTAAATGGAACGTCTCATTATTTATTTCTACCCTTAATACCACTGCCGTAAATTTGACAGAAGTGTCGTGATTTTTAATACGGTTTTTCAAGTGTTCGTCAGAATTCTGGCACGTTATTCGTGCAGACTGATCGAAGGGAGTAATTTGTACAAGTCGAGAGATGTCACGCGAATCGTACATTAGGACTGAGTTTGTATGTAACGAGGAAAGGTCGTGGATCGATGTTGTCGCAGCACGAAGAGACCAATTGAACGAAGTCGTTGACTTTTCGAAGAAAGTAACTCGGGTCTATAATAAAACGTTATTTATAGCGCTTAATTATATATTCCTGGCGGAGAAAGTGAATAGTATTGTTTTTTTTTTTCAAGGGACGGTTTTACTCTATTATTTCCGTCAATTTCATTGTTTTCCTAAAATAGAATAATGACATATTTATGTTAATTATAGGGGCTTGAAGCTGAACACACCATATATATAAAAAGACAAATTTCATTACTAAATTCTTATTATGGAAATACTTGCTTGACTTTCCTCGATAGGATTTCATCGGAATCAGATGATCGAAATATTTTCCAATAATATCGATTAAAATTTCTGCTAAATAATGTTTCGTCCGTTCGCAGAATTATTTTTAGTAAAGAAGTTAAATCCCCGATTCGATACTAAATTTGCTTCGATTATTAATTCAGTCAGCCCTTATGCTGAGCTGTTAGACTAGGTAGTAGTACAAATCGATAATATCTGTTCGATTCTTCAAGCAGAAACATCTCGATACGTCCGATACAGAGTTTCTGTCTACCAACCAATCCAATGGTCACTGATTCAATGTTCGTGCAACAGATATAAGACTAATAATATTACCGCTTCATCTGGAAATTATTACGAAACAATTAACGCAAACACTTTCCACAAACGATACACATAATTACGTATTCCCGTGGTACTATCAACTGTTGGTCTAATTTCGAGAAAGCTTACATACTAAACGTAAAAAGGTAATAAGATACTAAGACAGGCTGGAACTTTATTACAGGAAAATTTCGTCTAATTCATCGCC
Source organism: Nomada goodeniana (assembly GCA_963969485.1). Taxonomy (NCBI): domain Eukaryota; kingdom Metazoa; phylum Arthropoda; class Insecta; order Hymenoptera; family Apidae; genus Nomada; species Nomada goodeniana. The sequence continues at coordinate 27,367,097 of OZ018299.1, read as the reverse complement.
ACGTGGTCACTTATCCGTGTATGCGATACCATATTAACACCATGCAACCTTTCGCCGATTCTAAATCAGTTGAAGCAACGTCGCAGCAAGGACAAAATCACCACGAAAGCGTTACTCGGGTCAAATCTTTCGTTTCACGAAAACTCGGGAAAACCGGTGAACAATGTCAACACAGAGTGTATTCCTCCTTTCTCGCAGCGCAAGATCCAAGAGGAACGCAATAAATCAGTCGGCAGATGGTTTCAGAAAAATCGTAGCTCGGTCAAAGCAAACAAACGAGGGAACAAAAATAAACGCGGGCGAAACGCGCGTAAATCGAACAGAGGCGAAACACACTTCGGCTACCAGAAATAAAAGCTCGCCCGATAGTCGATACTCGCTGCCGGCGAAGAAGGTAAATGGACTGATCCGCGTAGACTGTCGAGGAAACGAAGACCTCCCAGAAGTTTCCACCTCGGATTCGTCCAGTTCTTTTCCCCCCCGTTCACACCGCGGCGTTTCTCAATTCGAACCCGTCCGCACGTGAAAATCTCTGCACGGTCAGTTTATTTTAGACCAGCGGTGTTCAACGTACGAATAACGAGGTCCTGATAATTACCGCGAGTAACGAAACTGTTTAGTTGTAAATTGTTCCCTGGAAATGTTGTATTATTCAATTTTCTGAACTGATATAAGTATATTGTCTCAATACGGTTTTCTTCTATGGCTATTCTCTTTTATCCAGGTATGTAATTGGAACCTAGATTATTCATCGCGTCGCAAGTTTGTCAAATGACACCAAGTTATGTCAAAACATTCCACGTATTCCGAATACGATAAATCGTGACGATTCGCAGTTCAGATAATTCTGAACGTCGAAATTTTGAATATTAATAATCGTTCGTGTATAATACAAACGAACACTATCACATTATTTTAACCCTAAAACTCGGAGGAAAAATACGGAATTATCGTCACGAAAAAGTAAACAAAAAATACCAGAAATAAAATATACGTATTAGAAAACTATTGACGAATTGAATTCTCCGCGTCCGAAATAGTAATCATTAATAACTAGTAACCACTTACGAATAATCTATACCAATACTTCAATACAATTCCACCGTTTCAATACGCAGCTCGGCAAAAAGATAGGGCGAAGAAATTAAAAACTTCCACGAACTTCGCGTCGAAAGAATCTCGGTTGACCACCCCTGTTTTAGAACAGGAAGACGCGAAACAACCCGAGGCCCACGGTGTAGGGTGTGTTTACGTGTGTGTGAACACGCGAAGCGAACGGAGAGAGAAAGTGCAAGCAATTTCACGGACAACACACGGCTGGCGTAGGTCGAGGAGGGTAAAAGGCCGCCGCGCCACCCCCGTGCAACGCACTTACCCCATCCCATCCCCGTTGGAAACCCCGTGCATCCTGTGCGCACTCGCGTTAAACATGTTGCCCCACGCGAGCTGCCAGCGACGATCAAAAGTGCCGTCGCGTACCACTTATTGTGGAGACAGACTTTCTTTTTTCTCTCTACTAGTCTGCGGCGGGGCAAAGGTTTTTGCGTACGGGAGGGTTGAATCGCGAGGTATGATTGGGAAGAGGGTCGCTTCTTGAAAAGGGAAGATTCAGGGTGATCTGTTTTGGTTGGATCCGCGGGCAGGCAGCTTCCATGGGTGATAGTTTTAATTATTGAGAGTACCTCTGGTAGATTGCGTTGCGTCACGTGTAATTATACCCAAGTTGGTTACGGTTATCGGGAGTGCGCGGTTTCATTTTAGCATTTAATTTCCGATTAATTTGTAATACCTATGTTCGCTACTTCTTGTATAACGGCAATGTACAGAGACAAAATTAATAGTAATCATACATTTTTGAAGGTAGAACAATGTGCACGTGTAGCTTACAGAACGTCCCCACGGAATTTGCAACGTGAATTATTGCAACCGACCGCCAAATATCGCAGCGTCGAATTTCGACCTGTAACCCTTCCACCCTCCGTTCCCACTTCCTTCTACTTCCTTCCCCCTCAGCATTGTCTCACCAACACACCGAAGGGACAGGCAATCCCTGCCAGCCGTATATAACAACCGCGCGGAGGAGAGCTTCCCTCCGTTTGCCTTTTGAAAGTAAAGAGTTATTTAAATAATAACCTTGCTTTAGTATCGCACAAAAGTGTAACTGAGATTTCGCCCAGCCGTCTGGAATAGAATGTAAATGAGAAGACACTGCGAGTAATTGTCCCTCTTGCTCCTCCGCCCTTATTTCACTGCGCTTTCCCCCGTTCCCTCTGTCTCCGTTTCTCCCGTTCCTCGCGCCATACGCTCGTTTCACGTTCCTTTCGGTCCAGCGTCAGTTTCGCCGTGTCGAAATTTCTGCGTTTTCATTGCGCCACTCTTTGTGTTTACCCATGCGGGTCAATACACGTTTCCGTTGAATTCATCAACGCTGTTGACAAAGCTGCACGCTCCTGTCCCGCTATCGACAATTTTTAATTGTGCTTCGCAGACAACGGTTAATAATTGACGCGGCGAGCTCCAGCTAGGACCGGCGACTGATCTGGCAGCGGGTAAACGTAACGGGAAGGCGAATAAAATCGTTCGAAGCCCAGATTCGACAGGCAGAATATGGAATTGCAAGATTCTGTTTAGGTTCGATACAAAAACAGGCCTTTCGTGCGCTTGGAATTATTAATACGATGTCACAGAAAGTGCAAAACCTTTCCGCTCGACCCTATGCGTCTACGATTGCAAGGCAAAACGTTAAGCATTACGCCAAATTATCCGAGAAATACGGTTCATGCTTGAATTCAACTCCAGCGGACATTGTTGCCTCTAAAAGAGAAAAAACGCGTCGGACATAGTTTTCTTCCTATCGAAATAAAGTTGGAAAACATGATTCTCCCAATTGGCCGCCGCCCTTCCAGGCAAGTACGCTACTCGCAAACACAGACACCGACAGAGGAAACAAGCAACGCATCTCGAGTAGCGGTCGAGCCCCGTTTATTATTGGGCTTAACGCGTTAAAGAGCAATCGACGCGGCCCACATGTTGCTATTGCTTCTGCGTAAATAATGCTCGCCACTTACCGGTAATGGCCGTCATTCATCGCAGCTGTCATACACACAACACTGTGCTGACGCGGCAGTGGCCGGCCGCGCAACAATGCCCGAAACGATCGAATAAGTAATTGTAACGAAAACGATTGCCGGCCATTGTGCGACGCGGAGCTCCGTTTAATTTCGGCGTTAAGGTTTATTCAATTGATCCGTCGCCGCTTCTGTCCTGCTTGAAAGCGTGCCGCAACCTTCTGATGTTTGTACGAGCCGCGTCGCCCCTCGAAAGGCCAAGCAACAATATCGTTTGTAGTGGCACTGTTTTAAAACTCGAACGCTACAGGTATTATTCTCCCATGCGGTTTGTCCCGAGGTCCCGAGGTTTGGAGAACGCCCGTGCATGTATTATGGGACACGAATTTGACGGAAATGCTCAAGTCGATCGGCAAGTTTTATTCGAACGAATATACACGCATAGAGCATTATCGATCTTTGACAGCGATTCCGTTTAAAGCGTCGCCATTACTGGAAGTAGCCGTGTAATTAAACAATTATTTCAATCAGCGCAGCGTATTCGGTTTAATTCCGCGACTCGACGGGCTTTCATCGTTTAATCAGCCGTTTGCGTCTCGGATGCAGCTCGTTTCGCGATGATAATTGGAAAACGTTACGATGGAAACGTCATCTGGTAGCGTGTGTGCATTATTTATTCAGACCTTCGTACAAATGAATTCATTGTTTTCTCATATTTATATCGTGCTATAATAATATAATTTCTATACGAAACCGCTATAAAAAAAACTTGCATTTATTTTCTTCAATTATTCGTTCATTTATTCAATTGAGAAAAGAACCATTAAGAATGTATTATCGATTTTCCCGTCACTTTATTGACACGCACAGTTACATCAATCTCCAAATGTTTTATAAAATTTTACCCCCCCCCCCCCCCTTTAATCGGTTTTCATCCGCACCCGCGCAAACAACTGTCTAATATTTCCGCAAAACAAAAGAAGCAATTGCGCGTGCAGCACACTATCTATACCAATCCAGACGGAAGCCCTAATGAAACAATATGCCCGCATGCACCCGCGCGAAATCCTCGCAAACGAGCCCAAACCAGACAGACCTCTGCGGATCGCCCGAGAATCGTTCACAAAATCTCGTGCACCAGATACGGCCGCACTACCGAGCGCATCAAATCGATACACTTCGCCACTCGCTCAGGTCGTTTCTGTCCCTCGCCGTGGAATGGGCCTCTAGTATGCGCATACACGCGCACGTGCACGGCCGAGTAACACAATACAGACGTAAAATATACTGCATCTGTGGCGAGGGGGGGGGGGCGACGATATCCAGCCTCTTCGACACGTCCGCCTGGGCAGAAGTTAGGGGTGTGTACATCTGCGAGGCATGTGCGTTCGGGGCACCCTGCGGCGAGCTTTGCTGAATTTCTTGCGGGTCGAATTTGTTTGGACCGCTGTTTTCCACGGGCCCGCTCGAGTGGCGTGCGTCTATTAAAACGCAGTGAAATCGCGGTGCCTCTTTGTAGCAACCGTACCCGCGCGAGTGCATTCGATATTTTTTCTTTCCATTCTGGTTTGTTGTTGGCCCCTTTCTTTCTATCTGTAGGACCGCGTGTATGCGTGCGCGCTCGCTTACTCTGCACCCTTCTTGTTCTATCGTGATGTTTGGATTCGTCGTTCTCGTTGCAGAGGATAGCCCTCGTTGTTATTGGGCCCCGTTTCTCAAGTGTTTTTCTATACAGTCGCGGAATCACGTTCGGCCGCAACGCGTACGTCCGGAATATTGTTGCGGTCGGATGTAGAAAAGGAATATGATTCGAGTGTTTGGATTGCAGTCGGAATGGGGGGGCGTGCGTTCCCTTTGTCGCGTTTCGGAACGAACGGCAGACGGGTCCGTTCGATGGCCGTGAAGCAGAGCGATTTTTATGGTGCCCCCGGTTACAGGTTGCCGAAGATCGTGATCGATGCGCTGAGGCGGGATGATTTGAAGTGATTGGTTTACGTGTTAGTAAAGGGCCATCTGTTTTCCCCTACTGTTGCACAGCTTCTTTTTCTTTTGAAATAAGATTTCTCAATGCGTGCTGACAAAAAAGCATTTCACACGGTTTCTAGATATTATACTGTTTGCATTTATATTAACATGTATTTATATAGTAATTCTGTGACCATTCAGCAACACTGGAGACTATGGTAACAAAGGGTTTATCTTTGTATATGGTTGCTGAATTCGGTATTGAACATTACGAATTTCGATAACGTGGGACGTGCTATACACAATACCTCGAAATCCATCGAAAATTCTTAAGAAGAAGCTTAATTCAGCCGCCTGAAATAGCTTTTCGATAATAAACCAGGACGGGCAAATATTTCCTCCCATTCGGTCCCACGCAAATCGGGACGGGTAACGCGACACGCGGAAAAGCACGCGAACGCGTGGAAATCCTGACACGAAATGCAGGAAATGTCGACTGGAATATAGAGAAAGCGTGCACTGTGAAGCTGTTCCTCCGTGATGATATTTCTGACGGTCACGCGATTCGGCCGGCTGTCGCATATTTTTCGAGAACGGAAACTAGTGCACCACCGCCCGTCTGGAGAGGCTTCTTTGAAGTCGAGACCGGCTTCTCTGTCTCGGATACGTAGTATGTATTCATAATTTTCAAGCATCAGTGCAAAAACGCGTGTACACATCAAAACGGGGAACATCGTCATAGGGAATACTAGGCAGGTTGATCTGGGGTAAATCCTTTGACTGAGTTTTGTAGTATTTCTTTTCACTTCTTCAAGAACATCCTTGGCTGTTTCTTTATTCATATTGCTGCGGTAGCAATAGCTTTTAATAGAGCGTACTGCGTTTATAATGGGGAACAATTTCGTTGTACTTATCTAGACGTTGAAATGTGAAACGAAGGAACTTATATTTCCTATTAGATTTACTTTGTTTTCTTTTGCATTTATTTCTGTTATGTACGTACGTGTATTTTCTTTATTTTAGATTATTCTTTTTATTTAGTTTTGTTGCATCGTATGCATATTTGTTTTGCACAAATATATAGTCTGGCGAATAAAGGAGAATTGAAATTCATAATTCATACGATAACGTTCTTTTAATTAATCGCCATTTTAGCGATGAGCAAATGTTTCCCCCGTGCCTCATCTATATTATTACTTTATTACCTTACACTGTATCGTTTTACACATCAAAAGCTTCTAGATTTTCAACCTAAAGAAACTTTCGGCCCCCAATTTACCGTAATACATTTACGCACGCTTGCGAATTCCCATAAAATTAAAACCTCAAAGGAAATATCACAAGCTCCCACCCAGTTCGTCGAACCAGCACGACCGAAACAAACTTTTCACCAACAAAAAGATTCCCCTACGATTTTTCCCTGGCCGCGTTTTCTCTCCCTTGTTTTCTATGTATATTACCAAAAAATCTCGCACGCGTTTAGCATCACGTAATAACACACGAATTAGATGAGCGTTGGTTTCCGCCGACCATTCTTCAAAGGTGTGCTCAGAAGGGTTTCGAAAAGCTCGGTATTTTTCTTCGCCTCTCCCACTCTCTCCCCCTCCCTCTCCCTCTCTGTGCAAGAGTGGCCTGCTGGACTCGTTAGTCCCGAACTCGTTCTTTTTGTTCGCTGTCATAGATGACACGTTCCAAGAGGTCGCTATTCAGCGAGTTTGCATGGTTGGTAAATAAGAGTTTAAAAAGTAAAAGCGAGCCAGACCGGCCTCTCGCAATCTTCCCCGTCCGCTTTTGCTATCCGACCGCTCCTACCCCGTCGACCCCCGTCCCTGTTCGACGTGGACGCTCTTAAAACCTGTCGGTAGTTGCTGAAAATGTCAGGACCACACATAACGGCGTGTATAATGCACTCCAAAGCGTCGGCTAATCGAATCACCGGCTAAAAGCTTCGTCAAATTTTTGCTACCGGAGTGACCGGTGCCCCCTCCCCCCCAACGCCGCCTCTCTATCTTGTCCCACGGCGCGGAAACGACATTGTTTGGAAATTAAGTTATTTTTCGTGATGGAGTTACGCGCCCTTCTCAACGATCAGCGCCATTCACCTTGCCGCGACGCGGAAACACGATTTTTCGATGTTTGCCGGGTGATTGCGATAGTGTAAGTGCGTTACCAAGAGATTCACGGGATTTCCCGGCGATATTACGTGGTCAGTGGTACGTGCACGGGATTATTTTGTTTAGTTGGAAGAATTGGAAAAGCTGATGGCGTATTATGCTCCACGTCGGCCTGGAAATCATGTTTCCCGCGGATGATAGTGGGCGGTTTGTCAATTTGGATTTTTCACGGCGATCGAAATGTAATTCCGAAATCTGGGAAAGGTGCGATTTCGAGTACATGCGTATGCTGATGCAGCCACACATTTTACACTCGGGAGATTCTGCTAAGTTGTATTTTAGATTACTTAATTTTTGTCAGAGCATCCACTTAGAGATTTTTGTGCATTGTTCGTGATATATTAATGCGATTCGTTTCATTCCATGAAAACGTGTTAACAAAAACCAATTCCGACTATCATTTAAACAAATGAAAGGAGAGAAAAGGTGCGCTGTGCAATACACAAAGTGTAATAATACAGTAACACATGATTTCTCGCAAAGAGATCGAAGTATGGAGTTCTACGTTTCCTGGATTATAAAAGAGATTTAACAGCAGAATATATCCAATGCTTTTCACATTGCACCATCTTTCGAGTAATTTGACAACAACACATTGGGACAAAGAAATATAAACAATCATATAGGTATTTGAAAGAATTTTTTCATTGCATGTAAAATGTAGTTAAAAAAAGAACAATGGACGAAGAGTAACGAAAACCAAAAATTCCATCATCAGAATTGTTCGAATGTCTGTGTCGTTTTGAAAGTTTCAACGAGATCGAGCAAAAGTGGTTATGTTATATATACCACGCCTTTTACAGTCAATTTTCACTCGAAACCCCCCTGTTTCCCCCTTGCGCCAGTAATGAAGGAGAGGTTATTTCTACGCCGCTTTTATAACATTTTTACGCGGAAATATTTTTGCACCGGCTTGCGGTAAATGGCGATATGAATGCTGGCGAACGTTATTAACTCTAGCCGAGTATGGCGTCGATACTCTGGAATTTTCCCGAGTTTTATCTCTTCGTGCCCGGCGTCGTGTAATAAGAGGTTCATTATCGTTTAATATTTAACGCAGACAGATTGTATTGAGATTCGTGATCCGCACGAAACGGGACTCCATTGGACGGTATTCACGGCGAGGGTCGAAACAAAAATCGTGCGTTCAATATTAAACGTTCCAGAGGAATGGAAAAACGGTCAGACAACTTTGATTTCGCTGCTCGTATTAATTTTTCTGCTTCCAGTGCAGGCGAGTGAACGGCGACGTTCCTCTTACAGCGTGCACCGCTGGACGTTTACAAATTCGTGTCCAATTGCCGGCGAGATTTTAAAGATGCTTCGTCGAGGAAAGAACGTTTAATGGGGAACTCGATCGGACGATGCTATTTGACGGCGCAGGAGGCTAGCTTCAAAAGAAATTCGATTAAAAATTATTTTCAACTCTTACGATACCCTAACATAGGATTGAACGTAGTAGTAGACGGGTTTGTTCTTGAAGATATCCAAAATTGGTAATTCCACGTCCCGTACAAAAGAGGAAGGCTACGAAATGTCGTCAAACTTGACCACAGAAAATTCACGTTTCTGTTCCCACAAAGATCCCGATCGATGCGCCAATCGATGCCACGCCAAACCACCGTTCGAATACACACTTTCCAGTCGCAAGTCTCGTCCAGATTTCTCCGTACGCGCGTCGACCACGGGAAAGAAAGGGACGGAAGCTTGCCGCAGACCCAGCAGAACTCCGAGGTACAGAGGCCGCGTAGACGGTGCACGATCATTCTGCCGAAGCGCAACGAAAACAATGGATCCATTGGCCGCGTATTGCACGGTGCACGCGCATAATGCAGCCGCATTGCTGGCATATGGCAGCGAGTGTACTGGCAGACGAATACGCGCGCACACGTACACACACCAATCCCCATACGAGACGTCGCACGGCGTCGCGTCGCCTCGCACCGTACAGGCCGGTTCACACCTTATGGCGCGCGATTTCGAAAATCGCATTGAATCGGCGACGACCAGGGTGGCACCGTGGCCGGGGATACAGCCGCGGCGCGTTTATTGTTCCGCGACGCCTCGCGTGAATTAATTCCCCGGGCCAGAATCGCGAACAATCGTCGATGCAGCGTATCTCGTCCAGTCACACCTCGCGTGCAACAACGAGATTGCAGCCGGCGCGGGCGGGTACGTCCTCGCGTGCACGCTTCCACCCCCCCCCCCCCGCCACCGACCGTTGCAACGGCGAAATAATAATATCGAAAGTCGACGATGGGGGATTTCCTCCCGCGATCCGTCTAGGAGGGCCGCGAGCGTTCCCGAGGGTGGTTCGATCGCGCCGCCGCTTGGATCGTTCGCGATGGGTCATGACGGCGCGATGGCGGATCGCATCGTCCCGGGTGCGATAAGGGGCTTAGGAGAATCGCGTCCACCGGATGTTTTCGCAATTTCGTGGAAAAAAAAAATACTGCTGGCGGATGAACGATTCGATTCGACGGATGGAAACAGATTATGTGTATACGTTGTTTGGGGGGGGGGGGGGTTTGGTACTGAGGTTTAGAGGATAGGGGTTGGTGCGCGCGTGTTCGTTGATATCGGCGTGGTAATGGTGATTGAGATTTTGTTTCGACGGGCGATGTCGAAGTCGAGGGAAATTGAAGTGTTTGCGTTCGTTGGAGTTACGTCGACTTTTTTGGTGTCGCTCGTCGAGGTTTAATGAATTATTCGTTTATGAATTTAGATGGTTATCCGTTATGGAATGGAATTACTGTTGCGATTGTAATTGGCAACGATTTTAACTGCACGCAGGAGAGTTCTGTTATGTTAATGAAGGGAAGACCGCAAAGATAAGTCTGTTTTAGTGTTTGTTTGCTCGATTGGTTCTGCAAGTAAACCATCTGTTTCGGATTACCAGATTATGTAGTAATGCCGTTTATAGGCGCGGTACAGTTCTAACCACCCTTATCCTGAGCCTGTCCAGTAATCTCTGCAAGTAATATCCTTTATACAACAGGATCCAGCACTGATGTATCATACTTGCCCCCTTGTTACGAATATGATATTATTTTCGTAAACAGTATATTCGTATCGCCCCTATTTCTTAAAGCTTCATGAAATTAATATTCAGCGAACTAAAAACTGTCCGAATATGATCTGAAACTAGGTGTACCCATCATTTCTAAGAAAAACCAGCATGGTCAATATACGCATTAAAATAAACAAATATTTCGTCAATGTCTAATCGCAATATGTTGAACTGCGTGATGCTCAAACGACAGCCATATTAACTTGCAGACCATGAAATTTCTAAGACAAAGTGTTAAATATCCCCATCGAATCTGTCTACGTACACACGCGTCTCCTCACAACCTATCCACCAGCACACGCGCACATACCCGCAGCACTTCTTCCGTATAGCATTGCACTGCTTTGATCTGTCTAATAAACCTACCAGGTGTCTGGTACTCGCGTGTTCCCTGAAAACAATCACGCTGGGGCACGACATTTAAAACCGGCCTCCCTATTACGTCACACACGTGTGCGATGGCTACGGGTCAGGGGCGACGCCGCTTCCAGCAGAGCGAAACGCAGTTTTCACGGTTGTCGGGGAGGGTTGCGAATCAGCTGGCTGCGCGCCTACCTTTCTTTTTTTTTTTTTTCCTTTTCGAATTCGAGTGTAGGGTGCTTGTACGTCGGTCTAACGAGCCCAGCGCGAGGATCCAGAGTGCACGTAGGCCTGGAACAGCCTGGCCCCTCGACATATATTGAATAAACGGTTGGGGGCTTGTGTAGCATGTTAGCGGTTTGACGCAGGACGACGATGAAACAGAGGGAGACAGAGGGAGAGGGATGCTGAACGGGGTGAAGGTGTGCCACGTTCGGAATTCACCTTGGTTAGGTTGGGAAAATGTTTTTGATGATGCATAGTTGGGGATAGCGAATAGTAGGGAATAATGTGTACCGCTGCGGGGTTGCACAAGGGATGTTTCTGATGTAGACGTGATATATCGAGTTGCTGACATTCGCTTTGAACGGGCTAATTTTGTACCGGTTCTCGGATGTCTCGTTGCGACTTCATAAAAATTATTCTGAGGCCGATACAATTCACAAGCTGTTTGGCTGAACGTCAAAGAAGGCGATACATTTTTTAAGTAAATATTGTACGGCTTATACCAACGCCATAAATAATAAAATATAGTATAAATAAAAGTATAAAAATACAAATGTTCCCTCGTTACTGTTTCGCAGTCTTATAAACACGAATAAATAATGCAGCAATGTTGTATATGATCTGTTTAGACGTCACGATGTTACCGTACGTTTCACCAACGATACTACCTGTATTTTGAAATTCCACAAAGTCTCAATAGAGCATCCGGAAAAGGAGAAACAGGGGTGCGGGGCCAGGTAGGAATAAATGTTCGCCACTAAATACAAAGTCTTTAACTTCGACGCCGGCGAAGGAGACGCCTGTCGTCGGGATATTACTCAATTTAAATGCGAGCCAGGGCGAAAAAAAGGGGCTGCGAAGGGTGGCTGGGAACGGAGTTGAAGGAAAATACACCCTCGAAACTTTGATGCTGCTTGCGCGACGTCTCGTTACGTGCCGATAAACAGCACCGTTCTCGATATTGTTTTCAGCGAGGTCCTTTCAGCTTTGCGTTTATTTTCTCGCTGTTTCCTTAGTGTTACAGAGCACCGAGTGCATATATACATATTATATTGTTAGTCCTGAGGTTATTTCAGTGTTCGATGTTGCTTTCATCCATGCTTGTCACCCTCTCTTAATGTAACGGGTTAATTATTCATTGTCTCTCGAGTGTGCCCAATTGTTGCACGAAAATACAGTTTATTATAATTGCACTTGAATAATCGAAGATGTCTGCGATCGATTAAAGCTGTCTTATAAAATTTGTTGCGTTAAAATTTACATGCTTGCGGAAGCATACAAATTTTAGAAATTTATTTTGCAGCTGTAAAATAATTTTCTGTGGGCACAGGGAAATATTGCTTGATACCAAATATTCTCATTCTATTATATTTCCCAGTCAAGCACATTTGATATAACCTATTACTCATCTCTGACAGTATTACCAAGACGTCTACTTTATTCTCAGATATAAAAGGATTCGACGAACCAGCTGCCAGGTTTTTTTTTTCAACAGTTCCGATCAACGACGCGACGCGACATCCAGCAATCAATATATTTCATACTTTCTATCACAGCCAAACGTGGCGTTGATCCAAATCCGCGCAAATGGCTACGAGGTTACCCCTCGCCAAATATAATATAGATACAAAAAAGTATTCGTCGTTTCGTCCGACGGTTACTTGGTCCGTCTATCCCTAGATTGAGCAGTTTTTTTTTAGATAATGCGGCCATTTTCACGAACCATCCAACGACATCAGGATAGGGTCGACATCGGGTAGTTTTTCATTTGATTAAAACTGAGCTTGGGTAGATAGAGGCGCTTGTAAACTTATATGGCTTTAAAAATCCCCGCTGTCTTTCGGTTACTTTGTTCGACGTTACGGAACTTTCTTCTACTTCAAATATTGCAAAAAGTTCGAATAGCCTCGTCCATACAAAAATTATTAATATTATTCATACGTCACTGGAAACGTCTGCAAATAATCCCGTTAAGTTAATTCCGTAATCGGTCTTCGGTATCGGCGAAGCCGAAACGAACGAAATAAAAATTATATTAACTGACGTTAACAGTACCAGAAGAATTATAACCCGAAGAAGTATAAATCCTTCCTAAGGGAGTTACAGAAATGAGTAACCATTCTTTTTCTTCCGTTACATCCCTTGCAAGAGGAATATACAACTATATTCTATACAACTTGTGCCTCCTTGCATTGTGCACGTCGGCGAATCCCATCATTTTAGTCTGCTTGACAAAAAACAGCCGTACAATATCTCTGGCTCCAATGCAACGCGACGAAACCTTCGTCGCAACAAAATTCACTCGAACCCGACAATAAGAACGTACATAGAAGAAGAATCCTCCGAGATGCAGCAGCACTTTTCGCCAAACCAAACCGAAGACACTGTAATACTAGTTCTGGGGCCACGCACAATATCGATCCATGTGTGCCGCACTTTTTATTCATCGACCATTCGGATATATTTGTCAGAGGGATAATCTTTTTTTCCCTGCCGTGCGTTCAATAACGCCTGGACGGAGATTTCGCGTCGATTCGACCGAAGAAGGACGAATCCGTGGCGCTTCTAGCCACGGGCAACGTGGTAACAAAAGAACCTCTCGTGGCCCCGGCAACATCTGCCGCCCGGAGAAAATACAAACGTCGCTATATTGTGATCTTCGTCAAGGTACAGGGATCGGGGAATCAAAGGTGCACCATGCCCCGATCGGATTAAGTCGATGCAGCCATGCCGCGTGACATTTCTATTGGGGGCCAGGATCTGTTCGATTCAGAGTGGCACGACGAAGGCAACGTCATTGTAGCCTTGAGAACGAAACAGAAGAGATTCGAAACGCGATTTCCGCTTACTGTTCGAAATTTTGCATGAATTCGGCCACGCACCGGGATTATTCGAGGGACGGAGAGCGTTGAAGAACGTATACGCGTTGTCTTGATGGGGTTACGAGATTCGTCACGGAGATTTGGATTACAGGACGAACATATGTGAATATTCTGCGTATTGAATTAGAGGGAATTTCACGGGATCGGTTTAACATGTGTAATTGTGACAATTTAATGCATAATCGAATCGGATAGGGCGATGTTCCCATAACGTGGAACGTTTTTATGGCGTTTGATGCGTAAAGGGTGAATGACGAACAGGTAGGCAGACATTTGCGTCCCCGGGTATACAATAAAACAGAAAAAAATAACATTACAATCGTTCAAGCGTCACGCGACACAACAGATCCGAGAGATCCTCTTAAAGAATATCGTTCCTCTCGAAGTCTATCCAAACGATAATCGAAAACTAAAACCGAATAGTTCCGTTAATACTTCAAACGTGCAACACAATCATCTCCTACTTGCATATTTCAACTAATAATCGCCTTCGCCCAGCGGGCAGGCGACACGAAACAAACGTTTCCAAAATCCCGTTCACAATTCCCCGGACCCGTCTATCCCGTAACCCGTTCTCACCCGTCACTTTCAATCATAATCAGCGGCACAATGAAATCCGTGAAAGGAACCCGCGAACCACGATTCGCCTCTGCGAACTACGAAATTTATATAGATCGATGCACGCGGATAGAGGCCGTGGTTCACGGCGCGACGCGTCGCTTTTCGGTGCCATTGCGCGTGAAAAGTGATTTGCACGGCCGCGAGAGCCAGACCGGCTTGATGGAAGATCTGCGCCCGTGCAGTACACGTGTACATAAGTATACGGCGTGTACGTGCAGACGCGTGGTGCACACGCGGGGGACACGTACGTTCGGCGGAACCTGCCCATCGCAAATGCACTCCGCCGATAAAATGGAACAAATCGAGTTGCCCGGAGAGGAGAAGAACGGTATCACGCCTACACCGGTAGCGCCGATGCCGCCCCTGACGCCTGGAAATCTGACTTTCCGCGTGGAATCAGCCATTCAGCCGGGTTTCACGGTTACGGATTTGATTATTGGCAAACCTGGCCGCGCCCGTCGCGTCCGTGCGTGACGGACCAGCGGAGTGTTGTCTGACTGTTCGAGCGGGTTGCCGGTTGCATCGTTGCGCGGCGAAAGACCATTGAAGAGCGAGGAGGTGGCGCGCAGCGGTGACGAAGGGGTTGGGGCGCGAAGGGCGCATTAAAGACTTCCAATAATTCAATAATAAATACTTTCGAACGAAATGGACGAAGCATCGGCCGCGTTACTGTAGCGCAGAATCGGTTCGTGAATTGACTCTTGATTCGCGTCAAATCGACCGCCTTTGTCACCTTTTTTCCCCCCCTGACGCCGTGTCTCGCGCGATCTTTTGTCTCGCGATTCACGCGTCGCTCGGTTGATCGGTTATCGATATTGCGCGGGTGGTGGACGGACACGCGCGATAGTGGAGCACCTGGGATTTAGGTGATCGTTAATGGCGATACTGATAATTGTGTTCGCGGTACCGTTTCAATTGAACGAAGACGATGATGCGATGGACGTGTCCGAGGTGCACAGACGGCGTTGCTGACTTTGCAAACGCAAGGATTTGTTTCGCGGAGTAAATAGAGGTTGAAAGGTGCATGGCAGATTGTATTAAAGATGCGATGCCTCGAACAACGCGGAGGTTCTCGAGACCACCCCCAACCCTTAACGAAAGGTGAAGTACATACACACGTTTGTATTTATCCGAGGCACGTGTATATACACATTGAGCATGCAACGCGTGTGCACACGCAGTTCGCGGAGATGCACTGGTCGTTTGATGATTTTTATCCAAGTTCCAAAACGGTTCGTTACGTGTTTGAATTCGGTGTTACTGCTTCTTGTCTGCATGGCCAATTTCGGAGATATCCTTACCTCCCTTGTTCGCCGTGATGAAGAGAATTGCAAAGAATATGCTGAATTATGCTGAACACGTTAGTTCAAACCAAATGTTAAAAAAACATCCGCGTATAATCGAAACCGCGCTGTTCGAGGGAGCACTGTACACTCTCTATTGTAATTTGAACAGGGTCTGTCTTTATCTGCTCCTTGTTGTGTTCCACATACATCACGATTCTATTGGATTCGATTTCGTTATTCGCTTATCACCGCCACGGAATTATTGAGATAAATGAACGATAACTTTTGGCAATTAGTCGAGATGACAACACGACGAGAAATAATTCCAGATCGCTGACGCCAATCCAACATCAGTTTCTCAATTTACCGAAGTGCAAGCGAACAGCTAACGGCGTCCGTTATCCCCGTTACTATCGCCGATGCCTTATTGCGATTTACCGTAAGATCGCCCTCGGGGGCATTATGTTCCCAATAAACGAAGCGTCGTGTTCACGATCGGTCGGGCGTGACGTTTCGGGACAGAAATAATTTAATTGCTATCCTTTTCACGAGTGATCAGGAGAAAATTCAATCTGGACAGGTTTCGTTCCGGGGTTGCAAGAAGGGGTGGCACGCCGCGCCAACCTGCACGCGTTCGCGTGGCGTTGTAAATCTCGTTCGAACTCGACCCGCCGCGTCCTGTCGACCTCGCTACTCCTCACCTTGCTTCCTTTCGTCCCATTTTTTCACCCCTCCCGTCGAATATCGCACGTATACGTTACGCCAAGCAGCTCGCCAGATCTGCTGACGTCTTTTTTTCGAAGGCGCCCGACGTGGTTGGGGGCACGATTCGAATTGCGCGAATATTGCCGGGGGTTGAAATTTTTCGGATCTCAACGATTGTAATTGACGTCGTCGCATTCAGCGCTCGTCCGCCCGAGGATCCAGCTGTCACTTTGAATGGTACGTGATTGGGAGGGCAATGAAGCGAATTACGAAGCGAATGTGCGTGAAGATAGAGAGTGAGAGATAGTTAGAGGGTTGGGGGTGGAGGGACGAAAGTGTATCGCGAAGTATCGCGCCCAGGTACAGTGATATATCGCTTCCAGCCGGCTCCACTTCCAGCCAGTGATAGTAATCTCGTTTGTCGATCTAATGTATACACGCTCCGTGTCCTTTCGTTTAAAGCTGACGAGCAACGCGATTCATCCTGCTCGAAACTCCGACCGTCTACGCCGCGAAATGTACTTTCCGAATTGGCTTCGGAGCGGTGAATTCGTTTATTGTTTGCAGTCGCGAGACCCGGGTCTCCTCTGCCGTTGGGGATCCGCTTCGAGATACCGGGCGGATTGGACAAATTCGGTGTTCCGCGGTGAAAATAAAATGGAGCAACTGGTTTGGGATTCGCTGACGTTTTTAAGGCGAAATGTCGTATATGATGTACACGGTGCGAGAATAAATGTGGCATAAAGGAACGCGTGATACACAGAGCAATTGGAATCGCCACCGTGGCGTTTATCAATACCCTTTATTTATTGATAGAAATACTTCATCAAAATTGTTAGAGACAGAGTAATATAACAGACGAACACTTTTCACGCTTTCACCCTGCGCCGTTTATACTCAATACTTTTCGCGTAGAAACGTTAGTAATTTCGTGAAATTTCTTTTGCCCCACTGAAAAAAAGCCCGAAAAATAAACATATATCTATTTCGCAAAAACATCGCCGGCCATCGCGAAAGGGGTTACTCGTGAAGTGCCTAACGAAAAGCGGAAAGGTTACGTTCCACAGACGTCACGAGTCTCCCGTGGCCATTACAAAAATCCTGCTCCACTCGGGACGATCGTAATTGACCGTAGCAGGGCCCGAAGTCTCGTCACTTTGAATGGTATGTGATTGGACGGGCAATGAAGCAAGCAGGGAGTGCGAGGAATAGGATCCAGTCACGGGAACGTTAAAAAGGGAGGATCGTAAGGCGGGTAGGGTCGAATCCGGCAGAAGAGGGAGCATCCTTGCGCGATAGGTAGCAAATTATATCTGTGTAGCCGCGTGGACACTTGTTCGAAAGTTCGAATATACAGGGTGTTTGAAGCAATTCGAGCCACTTGAAGTGTAGCGGAAATGTCGATCGTAACGATATACTTGATATTGGCACAAAAAATTGGCGACTTGAAGTTTCCACTGTAATATTAAAGTTCTGGGATCGTTCTTTGATTTACAATGTTTTAATAACTCTTTTATTGTCGTTCGGCCTGGTGCTGAAAGAACGGCTTAAAAAATATTGCTAAGGCACCTAAACATTTTGCACGCCGTATGCTGTGAAATACAAGATACCATATTACGTGCTGATAATAGGGTGTCCCGAAAAAGAATACAAAAGTGTCTTCTTAATTAAATAAGCACCATAATGCTATGCATATGAACGAACGGCAGAACGTGTAAATTCTATTAATTTCAAAGTCGAAAGGGATATCACGAAGTCACTATCTCTATAGAACTCGAATAAAGCTGCAACAGTAGACGGAAAATTTGGGTCAGATCGCTTGAAAATTTATCCATTACAGTCCAAGCTGTGGCGACGTACGAAATGAGGGTAGATCACAGCGGGATGCTGGGAAAATAATGTTCGGTTAAATGAAACTTGATCTGTTCACTGCGTTGAATAGCAATTCTGAGAAACTGATTCGACAGACGGTGCAAGGGAGATGTAAAAGAAATTCGATCTCTGCGCAACGGAACAGAATCGCGAGATGGTAATTGTTATGTTCCACGGTTGGTAACCGTTCGGAAAACCTAGCTCTCAATTGAAGAATCAATGTTATTTTGATGAATGTTCATGCGGAGAGCCAAAGATAATATCGAAACCTTAGAAACCATAAAAAGAACAAATAATTTGGACGCTGCGTTACCCAACTATCCGTCTTAAGGGATGTTAATATTTACAGAGTGATCCAACTGTCTCCGCCGTCCCGGGCCACCCCCCGCAATGCACACAATATCCTCGGACATATCCGCGGAGCACATCTACGACCTTCGAACCCTGGAAGTTACAAGAGATACAAAGAATATCGTGCGACACATTACGCTGTCCCCTTCGAAACACCCAATTCTTACCGAAGTTAATATTTACAGAGTCATCCAAGTGGCTACGGTCGAAGGAACTCACCCTATAGGTATACACTTTACATATACATCTACTCTATCTGTCTATCTACGTACATACGTGTATACGTATATAGTCTGTCAACGATGGTACAGGTCGTTTCATTATTGCGAACACATTTTTACCAACGAATGCAGGAATAGAAAGTATCAGGTGAAAAATTCTATTGCCGTAACTTTAGATTTGTGGTTAATTTATTTCTCATGGGAATTGTTCTACGTACATTAAAATCTGAATTACCCGAGCTGGATGTAAAGCTGTTGGCCGCCATTAATGCTTCATGCAGGCTCGTAATCTTATTTAATATCGTTCAAGTAAACGAATAAAAATAAAAGCTATAATAATATATTAAATCTAATCCAATAAGATGTTAGAAAAAAAGGAGGTAATCGGTGACCATTAAACAGCGTGGATATTGGCAATGAAAAGCGAGAATTTCGAATTAAATAATTTACGTAACGTTGTTCGTTAGATGATGACGATTAAAGTAGACACGAATGATAATGAAACACTCTGTATATCTGCAACTCGTTAATACCCATATACCAGCTACACATACTTGCTCTTATATAGCTTTGAGGGTGGTAGGGAAAGCCCCATAGTGGCAGGGTTACCCAGGTAACCCATCATTCCCTGTGTACCCATGGAAACCCACCCAGACTCCGATATCTCCCATCAACAAGCCTTTTCGCATTCCAGGTTGATCCTCATGATTTGCGATCGCTGTGAAACGACCGTGAAAGTCGCGTGCAGGCCACGTGATCCACCACTGGACCGGAAACCGGTGTCCTCTCCACGTGACGAAACCTTAGGGCGCCACTGTGGCCGGCGTTAAACAGGTGCGAAGAGGAAAGGATGCTCCAATGATTACGTAATCTTTTTTTATTGAAATGTGAAACGTTTTTTCTTGCGGTGGAAATTAAATATTTCCTTTTGTAACAATTTTGTGGGAAAATATAATTTTTAATTTGGATTGTTTATTCTCATTTGTGAATTATTCTTGTTACTAAAAAGAGGATTATTGGATAGAAAGCGAGAATTGTCTTCTTCGTATATAAATTGATACTTTAATCGGAAGAGAATTCAGAAACTTGCTGTCGTCAGTAATAATAGTAGAGTAATAATAATTAATTAATAATAAGCGTAATAATAATAGAGTAATAATAGGTTACGTGAAATGCTATTTGTTCTGCTGAATGGACGTTTAATAGTTCAAGACATTCTCAAACGTGATTGTATTACATATCAGTGTACAAGAATTATTAACCGTTGAATATCACTGCTTTTAATTGCCGAATGCGATGCATTAATTTATTTGTTCAGCAAGTTTACCAACATTCTATTTGCACGAGTGAAGCCAAAGATTGCCGTAACGGCCTAGCAGTTGAAACGAATTATCATTTTCACAGGAACATCCAGCTTCTGGTCTAAAGTTAAATACCGAGTGTGGCTTGTTATTTCTCGGAGAATAGCAGTGGCAACTGTTGTACAGCTATCTCGTTTACTTATTACGAAGTTTAAATTACTCGCAATAATACCGCGATCGTGAAAACTACCTACAGCATACAAAGGGATACTGTATCACCCGACGACTTCCTATAATTTAATTGAAGCTCACCGGCAATCAAATAAGAATACAACGTGAAAGGAACCATATCGAAGTTCCACCGCTCTGCAAGGGACCTGCAACGTTTATCGATAAATTTCTCCTCAGGAATTAGCGATAAGTAGCTTGACATTTTTACCGAAATCTGGCCATTAATGGAATAATAAAATACTACGATTCGCGTTTCTAACGGCACCAACAAGAAGCGTAGTTTGAAATACAAAAAGTCCCCCTAGAGAGGAACCTTTCCAGGTTTCACGACGACCATCCTCTCTCCCTCTGACGTTGTTAACATCCGTCGAATCGCAAGATGATTTAACGAAGCAAGGAGCATCTCCAGAGGAGATACAATAGACGTTGGTGGCGGCCCGTAGCATAGAGAGAGAGAGAGAGAGATTCCAGCGTAATTGCAACTAGACCTTGTGGCCCGGTGCTTGCCGAGCCACCAAATAATTTCCTCTCATTAACGCAACCTAACGACGGTCAAACAAAGCATAAATCTCCCGGCCGTCTCGCAGTCAAGAGT
Organism: Nomada goodeniana; assembly: GCA_963969485.1. Lineage (NCBI taxonomy): Eukaryota > Metazoa > Arthropoda > Insecta > Hymenoptera > Apidae > Nomada > Nomada goodeniana. The sequence goes on along the minus strand of OZ018299.1, from coordinate 27,346,170 downwards.
GAGAGAATGAGAGAGAGCAGTCCTTGATGGAGCAATTATTTTGATATCGGGACCACTCCGCATTGGCTCCCTCTTCTCCTTTTTGTTCAGTTTCTCGTTTCTTCTTTCGCGTCCTTCCTTCCTGTCTTCCTGTCTTCCTTCCTTCCTTCCTTCCTTCCTTCCTTCCTTCCTTTCATCTACTCCCGCCACATCTCGACTCGTTCTCATCGTCGCTGATGATAACTGCCCGGGCTATTCCACTCTTATTCCTGTCGCCGGCGTCTATTCTTCGTTAAACCGGACTTAATTACTTAAATCCCGTCGGGAAATGCTGATGGATCGGTTATAATTAAGGGGATTCTTACAGGACCAAGCTTCATCGTCCTGCTCCGTCTCACTTGTATACGTATACAGGTTATATGGTATGTATATATGTCTCTCTCTGTCGCTGAATCCCTCGATAACTTCACCGTTTGTTCATGCGGATGGCTCTTTTTCATTGAACACGATAAACGTGCTCGTCGACCGAACCGACAATGCATTTCCTGACGACGAGCCATTTGAACAAGGAATATCCGGCTTTCGAAAAAGTCATGCTCGCCATGCTTCTTCGAGACACCGAGTTCTTTTTCTTATTGCGGTTTTGGACGAATTCGGGATAGGTTTGGAGCGATCGCCTGATTCATTTCGAAAGAGCCAGAGGTGGAGCATTCCAATTAGTTTGACTAATATACGAAAAAGCGATAAATCTCAGCATTAAATTGTCTGCAAATTGCATTCGAGCTCGTCGCACTATCAGAATACCGTATTGCACGATGTACAATATTATTTGTACAATAAATTAACATATCATCGCAACTTTCAAAAAAAAAAGCAACTCTAAGAAAGCTCTGTAATCCACTTCGAATTGAAACTATGATTATGGATTCCGTCATTCCCGTCGAACACTTGCCACCTCGAAATCTGTTTCACCGTTCATAGATCGTCGCGAGTGTGGGCAATTTTTCATGGCTTTCGAGGGGCGTTCCATCCACGAAGGGTTTTCGAATCACATTAATCGATCCTCGGTAATAAATCACGGGCATAATTCCGTCGGTCTGTTTTCCCAAAGAACGTGGCCGGCTTGTGTAAACGGGCAACGGGCACGCATCTACCCCCGCCCTGTAATCGTGTAATTCGTACGAATGAGAAACAATTTGCGCCGAGCCCGTTTTAATTTCAATTTTGATTCGTCCTCTCTGGACACCGCGTGCGTTTCACCGCGGCAAATGTAAATCGTGAGCAAACAAAGAATCGACGTGGATCTGCATGTTGCTCTTGTTTATTCGCGTTACGCTCGGACGAGGCCGAATAGCGTCGCGTTGCGACAATATTCCAGAAATTCAACGATGTTCGGGACTGTAAAAATTGTATTACGTGAACTGGAATAGAGGTGTCGTTCGTTTTGTCGATAGGAGCTGATTCGCAGGAATACATTGCATGAGAATGTTCAATGCCGCGATTGTACCTGTGTGCGATTAATGTAAGAGAAAGTTGAGTGCTATATTGGCTACGTCGGTCAACCTCGCGAAACAAAAAGAAGGAAATTTTGTTTTAAGTATGGAAAGTCAATCGAGCGAATTGACCATGTGATTTGAAAAGATTCGAAAGGTGGAATTGATCGATTTGGTTATTGTGCGGCTCGTATAGTAGATCTTATTGCTAGAGGATAAATTATTAATAGAAAAATATACAAATTATTCCATTATCGAGGACCAAGGGATTACGATCAAAAAATTGAAAACCTGGAAATGACATTGGAATCAGCCATGAAATTATTAATAAAAATTAGATAGTCTCGCGATCAGTTACTATATCTTGTATAGGTGTACTGGAAAGTATTATAGTTCTAATATTTCAGATTAAATCTGAGTGATGGATATACATACGCTGGCAGCGAGCTCCTCTAGCTCCACAGTATACATATTCTGCTAGGATGGGTTATCGCGAAATGGATCTATTCACGTTACAAAAATGCCCGGCAATAACTCCACTCACGTGTTTACACAATTTAACGAGTTTCGAAAGTTTCCAACCGAGCTTGAACGGCTTGCTAATATGTTCTTTGTGCGACGGTAGTGTTGAAACTGCAAAGGAATACCTTTACACGAAGCATTAACGGCGAACCATTTTATTCAGCGAGAACTGCGAATTTTGCTGTGGCATAATGAAATAGTAATATCTCATTTGGTCCTCCGGGTGGCGTCCCTTTGATATTCCATCCCGTACTTCATTTCTCTGTTGGAATATCAAAGTGTCATAGGCATCGCGAGCCTCGCGAAGGAATTTCAACGCGCAGGGGTAAAGGGAAACCCTCCACTTACCGAAATCACGATAATTCTGTCGTAGAAAAGTCTACGGTTATTTTCCAACGGTGTAATTGCAATAAATGAACGCGAACAATTCGTTTTTCACCAACTCGAAACCATAGGTGTTTCAACCGCCAACCAAAAACTATGCAAATTATTTCGTTACCGAAGGCAGAACGATTATAATTAAAAAAAAAAACGAAGAACCTCGTAACGAAATTGCAATTAAACTCCCCGAGCTCTACTACGAAAATGTACCTGGATTCTATATTACAAATTGAAAAACCTTGCGTCCCGTTCGAATTGCACCGCGCTGACCCGCGCTGATATGCAACAGTGAAAAGTACGCCCATCGAGCCGTAAAATAACGAAGCAGAAAGGATACGTCGTTCCACTATCCCCGCGATTCCTTGAAGCTTCCCTTCGTGCGTATCAGCCATCTTCAAATCGTTCCCGAACGACGGTGGCGAAGCAGTTCTAAAGAGTTAACGACCGTTCTCGTCGGTTGCACCCGCAGATGCTGCACAAATTCACCGCTGTGACACACGAATTAGTAGCCGCGTCCGCGGCAGGGCACGATGAATCACACCGCGCGTTTCGTCCATCTCGAAGACGATATGCTGAATCGGTCCCCGTGGAAGTTACCGTGAACCCGAACGGTCCGGGGCCACCATCGTGGAACAGCGGACAGACGTAGAAGCACACGGTTACGGAGCGAGAGATAGATAGATCGGGCGCACGCTGTTCGTCTGGCTTAGCGTGCAATATTGGTTACCGTCGACGTAATATAACATCTTGTAACGTCAAATGGATCATAATATTCCCGTTGTAATGCCGGCTATCTATCTGGATTCAGCTTTCCGTGGGTGCCGGTTAATTTCCCGTGGAATTACATCCGCTTTATTCTGCCGGCGAGAGCGCGAACTCCAACCTCGAACGGCCACTCTCGAACGTTATATCGGCCGCCGTGTGAGCCTCGATATGTACGCGGCTCGAGAAATAATTGACTCGATTGTTTTTCACGCGGGAGTCTCCGGTATCGCATGATTTTTCGTCTGTTCAACGCGGCCACGGGAAAACTCCGGTTGCCACCGTGCTCGTTAATAATTGGCCGTTACACGCAATGGCTGCATCGGACGCAACTGACGCAATCAAGAATGGGATAATACCGTTGAAACTGGCGATACGATTTGGTTTTTGGCTTTTTTTTCTTTTTTCTTTTTTTTTGTAGAAGATTAACGCGGGTGTTTGAAGTTACGCGGAAATAGCATCGTTTCTGCGGAGCTTAGCGGGCCGCGATTTGGGAGCATGCAGTTTTATAATGGCTTCCTGTATGCGGCTTTGAAAATGATAGTTTCGCATTGTCCTGCATTTCTGGGGGATTTCTTGCTAAATAGCAGCGGGGATCATGCCGATTCGTGTTTTTAATACGGAAACGGTAATAATAGTTTTATATATCGTTGTGGCGACAACGAACTGAAAAGGATCGTACAAAGAACGCGCGGAGATCAATAAATACGAATAATTTCGTTCCAAATTTCACTTTGCTTTGTAGACATTCATAATGGAACTGTAATATCTTGGCCTATGGGCCATGCAAAATATAGAACGGATACTTCAATACCAGATATCGCCATCTATAGGAAGTGCGCCCTTCTTTCAATAAAGTTCACTTGGCTAATTCATTTCACCTCGTTCAGAGAAATTGCACCCGTATTTACAACTCATCCACCGAAATGAATCTCGTTCAAACCCGGGAAAAAATTCCGTCCCGGTAATATCCATGAACGCAGCCGTGGCGTGCACGCTCGTAATTACATAAGTCACGGTAAACATTAATATCGAGCTTCTTTTTCGTCTGTTGATTCGGGGTATAAATTACACGGCCGCTTTTCAATTTTTGTCGAAATTCATCCCGGGGCCCGGTCGTACGCGTTTCGAACCGTACATTTACATATCCAGGATCACGTGTGACGCACCGGAACGCAAATGTGTATACCCTTATTATAATGTATTCCCTTCGGCTTGGTCTCTGAATTTGGCCCCACGGTGACACGGGATGAGTCCAATGTTGTAACGTTTAGCGGTAGGAAATCCCACGAGGTTAACCCGTGTGATATCACATTGGATGGTACACAGAATTACAACGACAAAGGTATGCATTTGCAAATGTCAGATTTTTCGTTTTACATATCTTTCAATATTTCCTATGGACGCAGGAAAGTTGAAGATGATTCATTTTTAATAGCAGTTGTTATTATCGGGGACGATGGTTAGGTTTTGTCAAATTTTTGTTGCGATATTAACGTATTAAAAGAATGCAGAAATAAAGAATTCGTCTGAAGATAAATTTTCGCCTCGATCGAACTTAACTGTAACAGTAGAATGCTTGGTAATAATAATAACGTTGCGTCGCTTCGAACTATGTATTATGATTCACGTTGTAAATTATATTGATTTAAATATATTAGTAACTATCGTAGATATCATAAAATAATTGTAGTTAGGAATAAAATCGCGAACAAACTATAACTCTATAGTAAAGTAATGATTTTTTAAGAAAATAGGTCGCACTTGCAAAAAATCTGTTTCCAAATTGAATAAATAATTTGCAAAATAACTGCATTAAAGAACATGTTTCGCATATTTCTCAATGAATGAATAATTTCGTAATACTACGAAACTCATTTAAACATAATCTCTTACACGCGTTCATGGCACGCGATTACAAGCTTTCGTACACTCGCTACACTGATTCCCGTTACAACCAGTGCTCGCAATATCGTTCAAGTGCGGGAACACTATCACCCACACCAACGACATCGAAACGGTATATTCTGTTGTGATATGCGTTCAACTAGCCTAAATGCTACCGGCCGCAACGCAATTGCATTCCTGCAAGTTCTGCCTGAAGGCAGCCCGTTATTTTGCAACGGGTCTGACCGCGATCTTACGTTATTAAGTTGCACGTCATTGCCAAATACATTGTTATTAACGTGCAATTATATAATATGAAATAACATTAACACAATATTCTTTTTCTTCGTTCACAGACGATGAAAATTGAAACCGTCAACCCTTTAAAATTATACAAACAAAGAAACGCAACTAAAATCGTCAATAATGTCATTCGAATGTTCCTTAAAAAACAAACGGGACCCATCGCGCTAATCTCCAATACAATGTTCCAAGCGAAACATTTTCACCCCAAAAATCCTCTCACCCCAAACATCGCCAAACGAAAAAATTAATTTTCAACCTTTACGCCACGATCCTAAGCAATCCCGCGGCACAGCATCTTAACTCTAACAAAGCCTTCACGATCGAGTGAGAATACGCAGCATTTCTCCTCGGAGTGTAGGCTCCAGCGGAAGCGAAATGGGGTGGTTGCTTAATTAGCCACGGTAATCACGAATCGAGGGGGGCAAACCCAAGTTTGATTTACCATTCACCTGTTTTATCTGGATGCAATTATGCACCCCTCGATGTATATCAGGGGATACGTATATAGACGGATTATGCAAAGGCTCATCGTTCGTCGATAGAGGGATGGTTAGAAGGGCCGTGGGGGGAGGGGGTGGTGGTGGTGGTACGGTGGAAAAGTGGAAGGGAGGTTGGATGCTTTTCGCGTTTTGCTCGCCACCCCTGAGTCGCGTACAGCTGCATAACTCCATTGTTGTATCGATTGTTGGACCACGCGGCACAGGCTTTGCAGTTCATCCCCCTTTTTCAATGGGGATGAGGGAGAAGATGCCGGCTCGGGTTAACGAGCTTTTTCAAACTCGATTTTGACGGCTAAAGTAAGGGTAAGACGTGGACGAACTGTCAAGGTATAAACGGCTTCGCACGTGACACCCTTATGGTTCCGCTTTGGCTTTTTATGTTTCAAGGGGATGGAAAGTTGCACGGCCATCTCGTTCGCCTTTTACTTCAGACTTTTGTGCGATCTTTCGTCTTATCTGTTTGAGGTTGATGGATGAGTGCGAATTTGAATTGCGATTTTCCTCCGTTTGTTTTCTTCGGTGACTAAGGGATGGTTGTATAGTTTTAATGAACGTGTATCGAGGGAGAATATATATTGTTCTGCTTAGTATGTTTGGCGTCGATCAAATAAATATTACTCTGTAGCCAATTTTGATTTTCCTTCGACGATTGGATGCGTCTCGTTATTTGGGGTGATTATCAATTTCAATGTCAAGTTAGTTAAAAATCGTTGCTGTTGTGTTCTCTAATAACATAATTTTTAAAAATTCGCGATATTTCATTTCCTATTTGCCATCAAAATTTTGCGGCATGACAATCTGCATCCGTATAAGTAAACGTTTCCTTCGACGATGTCAGCTTTAATAGGAACTACGTGCTTATAGTATAGTATATACGGATTGAGTTGCCATTTCGATTACTGTACCTGCAAAATTCATTGTTTAACTCACGGTGTAGCGCGTAGATGGAATTATAATCTCAATTAAAATGTCGACAGACGTCGAGCGTTTAGTAATTAGCAGAGTGCTTGTGTCTGCCACTAATTACATACCTTCGTTACAGTCGCCCCTCTTAACATAGTGCTCATCTTTGCATAATTTTATTTAACAGGAATATCGCGCGCGTAGGATCGATTCAAGCGACGCCACGTCTGTCTACAGAATCATTAGAATTATGTAACATGGTCACTCGCGTAACTGTTACAATGATCCTTTCCTATCCAGTAAAACATTTTCCATGAACAATGCGTATGCATATATTAAATAACAACATTTTATACAGATTTCCAATTACTTCGGATAGTTTTGCCTTCAACCCCACCGCCAAACACTACACCAAAACGTACAACTTATTGTCCAAGAATTTCATGTCAGAAAACAAGCTCCCGTTTAACTCGCTTTCACAACGAGCACCGCGAATAATTAATGCATGCAACAATTTCATTCATACCGAATCGAACCGGGTTTCGTTCACAAATTCACGAGGACAGACACAAAAGACGTGCACACGCGTCAACTGACCGGGCAGAGCAGCCGTGGAATGAGCGGGGATAGAAAGGGCGGTGCAGTGGGGAAAGCGGGACGGGGACGCGATTAAACGAAATGAGTTTAAAATCCAGGAGTCTAATGTACGTAATCCGGGATGCAATTTATTCGACGATCCTCGCATAAACGGACGTTTACACGCGCAACACCGAACAATCCGCAACGGGGGCCGTTTCGGATTTCAAAATATTAACGATTCCATCCCTCCGGCTATTAGTTGCAATTATTCGGCAAGCGGGCGTGTATCGCGTTTCAAACGCGGAAATCGCGCTCCTCGCGTGGGTGGTGTGTTTCGATGGAAATTCGCGTGAATCGGTTTTATATGTACGTTTCTCCCTTTTTTCTCTCTCTATTTTTTTTGTTTTTTTCGGGTGGCGCAATTTTCCCTTGGGTTTTTTTTTTTCGATCTCGTCGAACGAAATCCTTGCAAGGGCGAACTGAGCGGAGCTCATCACGAATAGTGGCACGCCTCGTTTGCTTTAATTCCAGCCAGACATGTCGCCCGTATTAAATATAAATCGAATTCCCTTTCGGATTGCCGGCCGCTCTCCTCGGCGAATATTCGCGAACGCGAGCATCCACGGTGAGAGCCTTTGTGTCGCACATTGTTGTCACGTTGTTTTTATATATCGTTCGCCATTTAAATTATTAATGAATCCTTTCGGTTGCCGAGAAGCATGTACATATGGACGTTAATGATATTGTTTCGTTTTTGTATTTAACGTTCAATGTGCCATATGGTAGACGCTGTTTCAATCCCATTATAATCTCTCATTGACGAAATACAGAAATAGTATCAATGAAATAATGAAAGTTGATCATTGGGAAGTGTTAACTACCAGCGGTTGATCTGACGATCGTTCTGGTGTTGTTGTTAATTTGCACGAGGTGTGTGCCGACTAATGATTGGTGTTTGTTGCTTCTCGAAGGAGCAGCCGGAATGTTCACTTTCCGGCACGTGTATAGTTGCGGAAGGAAAGAGAGTTGTTGTGCGTTCGTAGTTTCCTTGTGAATAATAATTTATTGAAACAGATGCTTGCTTATATACTAATATTGGACACGAGTATCGTCCAATCCGAGGCCTCGCTTGCATTTTGGGGTAGCCAGGTATGCTCGCCCAGGTTAACGGTATCGGCCGCGTGGGGCCAAGTGTTGGTCGTTGATTCCTTCTACCGGAGCGGCGTAGTTTTACGATACGCTAATTTCCATTCAGAGACGGAAGGCGGAAAAGGAGCGTACAATTTGGCTCAGGGTAGCTTTATTAGAAAGGCCACCGCGGAGCGCAAATTATTATGCCAGATGTCTCTGAATAGAATTGTCAGGTATAGTATCGTGAAGCTAGAGTCTGATAATCGACTTGCCGAAGTCTTAACAGGAAGCATTAGGACAGCGAAACCGACGACAGTGTAAATTTACCTTTGAAATTGAACTTCCTACGGAAAATTTCTTTTATGTAATACTTTTCGCTGCCCCTCTAAGTGTACCGCGATTTCTCAGCCACCCCGCGCATACAGCGGGCTCGTCTACAAGCGATAATGTCGGTTTAAAATAATTCCGTGGATCCGCTGGATGCTCCTAATAGTTCAGGAACAGCCTGTCTCGAGAGGCCTCTTCCACTGTACGCAAGCGGAGTGTCTGGCATCCAGATCCGGCTGTTCGTGATAAGGAAAAGAAAGAAAGAAGAAAGAAGAAAGAAGAAAAAAAGAAATAGGAAGGCTCGACCTAAGCAATAAGACTAAACGACGTGGCAAGGAGACAACCCCCGTTGGAGGAGGCCCGCAAACCTTACCACCATGTCCAATTCGAGTCGTGGGCCATAACAGAGCCAAGACGCAATTCTAACGAGGGAAGAGATGGGAAAGACTTGGATAGAGGGCACCGAAGAGGATTAGGGGCAGGCGGTGCAAAGTGATAAGTAGAAACGGCATGTACATGGCCAGACAGATTTGGTTGACTCGGTTTATGGAGTGCGATTTTAATTTAGATCTCACCGCTCGGAATTGGGATACATGTTTCATAAATTCGTCCGGAAATGAATTCACAGCCTTGGTAATTACAAGTCTTTCTCATCGCGTTTCATAAAACGGTAACGGACAAACTACCTTTGAGACGTGTAGTTAATATGATTTTAAGATACCTGCATTTATTTCGAATCAGATTAAACATTCCACTCATAGAATGTAGAATATCTTGGAAAAATTGTGCACGTCACTAGAATCATCCTACACTCTGGACTAATATTTACGAATTCACCAAAATTTTCGGTACATACTTATTTCATTAATTGTTCGCGCCAGTCAAAGCTTCTGAGAAATAGTCGCAGATAAATTTTCCGTTCCTTCTGAAAACCGTCCCACAGCATACTTAATTAAATATGCGCCAATAACCGTCTAATCTGTACAACCCCAACAGCGACGATCGCCGTACGCGGAAAAGGTCGACGACATTGCTTCATCCGTGTCGCCAGCGCGGAGGGTACATTGCGAGATACCAAACTCCCCCAGCTTTAAATATTTCCTATTTATGGAAAGCAAGGTGGTTTAAACATTCGGGGTTATTCCTCTTCATTTATCTTGACGTATTACACGCCGGCCGTGGCACGGCCTTCCGTAACGCGCGGCCACCCTCGGAACTTAAAACTCACGGCGCCCTTAAAAGTCTCTTCCCCGCTCCAAATCTTTCCACCGTCGTCTAACCGACGACAAAGCACAGCTTCCAGCGATTCAGTGGTAACCGAACGTTATGCTCGTTGTTCCGCAGAAACGGTTTAAGCGATTTCTAGGGGCGAGGGTTTTCTCTTTCGCGTGCTTCATTGCGTGTAATTAATTGGACGGGGGCGTGCAAGAATCGGACAAATATGTCGTGAACGGCCGCGCGAGTGCGAGTTGGAATCGTTGGAATAAATGTTTCGGGGTTGTCTGATTAACGGGCTCGCCCGGTACACGTGTAATTAAGTCACTGCTTCGTACAGGTGGCATTGTATCGCGCGCCACAGATTATGGAAAGAAGATATTAGTGCGACAAAAATTATAACGGGATATAAATTTGCATGTCGCACAGTACTTGTTACATGGAGGGTTCAGAGGCCAATCAGTGTAAGTTCAACTTTCCCTGGGCACGAGTTACGTAGTTCAGAAACCTCTTTATTGTTCAAACTTTCAGTCGATGCATCAATTGAGACACTATTTTCGTACGTAAGCAATAGATGACGGTTTTTCCCAAGTCATTTGTAAAAAAATCGTATTTATCTCGTTTTGAATGCCAATGGACTTACACGTTCTTACACGTTCTTAAGAGAACGCGTCAACACAGATCTCTGCGCGTGCGGCTCAATCACACGTTCGTTGAGAACGATAGCATTAATCTTGTTCGCAAATAAAGAATAATGTTAAATTTCGCATCTTCGGTACGAGTAACGTTCGAGTCTCAGACTACGGACCAGTTTATTTTCAATCAAATTCCTTATCCTCTGAACCGACGCCGCTCACAATACGACATCTACGATTTTCACTGCGAGTGACTGTATATGCATGACCAAACGAGCGGTTAATGCCTGGCAAAAGTTACGGCCGACGAACGCGCTTGTCGGTAAGAATAACGGCGACCGGCAATGGGAACGCCGTATAGCCAATAGCACGGAATAACGCCGTTAATGTATCTTTATAACGGGGGGCGAATCGAGTTTTATTACGACTCGAGATTCGCCTGAATATTCTCGTGGCTGTTCCCGTTTGACCCTGGCCTGTTGCTACGCAACTCGCGATACCTAGAGCCCGTTCGGGGGCGGAGAAAGGGGTCGCTTGTTTTTCTCGCGCGACTCTTCTCGCTTTCATTTAAACCGCGCCGAAGTAACCGTGAAACGAGGAAAATAATTCGAGCTGGAACTTCGGCCGCGAGGAGTAGAATTCGGTAGGAAATGAAAAGGTGGAAAGGGAAAGAAAAAGGAGAGACGGGGAAAAAGGAGAGAAACGTGAATTAAAGTCAACCCCTAAGTTGAGTGGCCGCGACAAGAAGGAAGTTCGGAGGGTGGTTTCGTGGCTTATTTGATTTTGCACAGGGTGGCGCGGAGAGATACTTCTTTTTTTTTTATATTGGATTTAACAGGTACCGGTAAGAAGGATCTGATTTTCAAAGGAAAGTAATTTTGATGCCCGTGATTGGGATGTAATATTTCTTTTTCTCCTGCGGAACCGAGGGTCGGGCCCGAGTGTACGGAAGTTCTGAGGGTAATGTGGATCGCGATATAATTGGATTCGATTTTCCCCTATGGCGCAAGGAATATTTTACAATTTCATTATTGCTGACTGCCTGCTGAACATTATTACGCGGACACCTTAGCGCCACGTTAAACTGAATATTTGAAACCGCGAAAATGGTTACGTGCTGCGAATAAATGGATACTGGACTGTAATGCAAAATTATGTATTCCTTAGGATTAGAACTGAATTCTCTAGATCTTTCTGGCGGAAGAAGAAGACATAATCTCGCACAAGAAGTCTGACAATGCAAATTGTGAACCCACTCTGAACACAGTTATAACCTGTTTACAATTCACCTAGAATCAAAACGAACATTCACACTTTGACGGCGTAAATCAATTTACATCCATCGTGAATACTCGTCGAATACTTTAAAGATACAGTTTTCTGTTCTTTCGCGGTCCAATCGACAAAGCTACTGCCAAGAAACTGTTCGTCAACGGGTAAATCGCCGCATTCAGAGGAACGATTTGATAATTGAAACCTCGTTGATAATTGTCGATTGACGGAATTTAATGAGGCCGTCCGGTCGGTTGGACTGGATTAGAAAAATTCAGACGGACGATCCGCGATGTCGCAAAATAACGCGCGGAATGCCAATTCCATCCCGTCGCGATATATCGATTGCCACCTTTCGCGTTCACCCTACGACCGACGATAATATTGACTGCACCGAGTCTTGCGTACACCGATCACGCCACGAGCTCCTCCACCCTGCTATTTCATATCGGTTCTCGCGAATCTCTCCGCCGTTCTTCCTTTCGTTCCTTTCGCCGTTTCCCTGATGTTTCTCGCGCGCCATTCCTCCTTTTCATTTTAATCGTCGCGCCGCTAGGCTACGCGACGCGAGTGAGTCTGCTCCAGACTGCGGGTCACGCGAATCGTAAATCTTTAAACCTGGCTCACCTGTCAAATACGATTACAAAGTTCTTCTACAACATAAATTGTCAAATATAAACGTTAAATATAAAAAGAAAGAAGTGCATTTGCACCATATCAGAATGAGTTCGTGACACACAGGGTATAACACAAATAACGAAGACTGAAGTGTGTCGAACGAGATGGAATTTCATCTATCTCTACCTAAATCTTAAGGAAAAGTCGGCCATGCGAAAACGGAGCTCCGCGTATCCGCGAAAATGTGTTACACGTTACAACCCCTCGAACCACTGTTTTCCCTTGTTTACTCCGCTCGAATTCGGACACATTTCCCCTCCCCGGCATCTGTTGTCCGCGAGAAGGAAAAACATCGGGCGAAAAGGAGAATCCGCGAGCTTTGATCTCGCCCCTTCCGATCTCGCGACTCTTCACGATAAATAAATATTCCGGTAATTCGATGCCGGCCCGTTAGAAGCGAAACAAAAGGAACGCGAACGGCTACAGTTTTCCCGTCCGGATAATTGAAATTGGAGCCTTGCTCGTTTCGCGTGCGCCCTCCGAGCCGGATCCTTTTTTACGGGCTCTCCTCTTCTCCTACGCTGGAAGAACGCCATTGCGATTTTTCAGTTGCGTCACAAAGTGTGGTTAACTGGGATGAGATTTCTACGAATATCAGGTTCCGTTATTGGTTTCGGATTGTGTCTTGTGCCTTTTCACCGTTTTAATGACGTTCACAGGATTTTCGAGGGCGAAATAAGACGCTTCGTAAATTGATATTGCGATCCATTTAATGAATGCAATCGTTCATTTCAATTGTACGGTACGTATCGTGCGTGTTACACTTCTGCGGATGTAACGCTTTGTTCGAGGGTGGATGGAAATTATTAGTATTTCTCGTTCTATTACTTTATTATTCATACGAATAAACTGTTTTAAGGGTTTCATTTTTATCATGATATTTTTTATAATGTAATCCGCGGAATGGTGTCGAATTTTGTTTCCATATTAAATTTAGCTCTGATGAAAATACGCTGTTAATCAATATTTCTACGGTGTAATTCAGTGTAATTAATTCGTGCCTCCATTGGATTCATTAAATCCGTTATCTGTAGAGATATATTTCTAACGATTACAGCCGCAAGTGTTTCTGAGATTTGGCGGTCCACAGTCAGGTCCAAAATATCGAACAACTGAACGTTCACTATCGAGCACATTATGCAAATACGTTTGCCAGCGATTGCAGCGCGCAAAAGAGGGATGATTACGGCGCCGAAAGTGCGAATGATTAGAATCGAATAATCTGCGATTCGAGCCGCGTTTAGTGAAACAACGGTGCAATACATCTTCCGCTGGCGAACAGGTTTTTGCATAAATTGTAATTAACATACCATCAATTATAATTACGACAGACTCGCGCGTGCTCAAGCAGATTAATGTTTACGACCGTGGAGCTTTATGGCCGTGAACAACGCGAGCAGCGCCGTCCTGCGAAGCGTAAATTGGAGGCAGTTCAAAGTATTCGCGTACTCATTGACAATAACGTCAAGTAATCCCGGAGATAACCGTGATGGAATGGCTTAGAGCGAAATATTGACGTCGGCGAAATGATCTGTTTGAATTATCCAGTTTCGTGCTCGCGCAACAGTAGAATATCGTTCTAAGATTAATTCGCCGCTGCACGATATCAGTATAAAGGCGGCTGGTATTGAAATATTTAATACTGCTTATAATATTATTTATTCTGCACACGATTGCTCTATTTAATTATTATTCATATCGTATTTAATATTAAATAGTATTTTGATAGCTTAATCTGTATTAATAATCGTTCTTGCGTCTAGAATATTAGCATTCACGGAAATATGAAAGTCAAATAGGAAAATATGGAGATAAATTCACGGCGCTGTATGATGTACAAATTTATGTGGTCCGTCACTGAATTACTATAAGGCATAACAAAAAAAAAAAAGAGGAAAAAGTCGAGGATAGAGGTGTTTCGTTACTCGAGTGTAAAATGAGTCGAATTTTTAAATTGTAAGCCAGAAATTGGAGCCGTCGAATCCAACGTTTCCACGGCACCATCGTATATGGATGGTTTTGTAATTCTGCGCCATCCGTTTCCTCCGTTCCAATTTGATGAATTTGTTTACGAAGCATAACGCCCGCGCGCACGGACGTCACGTTACTCTAGATGTAAATTTTTTTTTCGCCGCTAGAAATTTTTTGAGCCGTACGGACACGAATGATTGTTCGACGTATGTTTCAGTTACCGTGTGTCACAGAAAGATTCATGCAAACCGACCACGGTTCAATCACAATGCATCTCGCACGCAACACAGCAATTACTGCTGTAATCGAGAAATCCTTCTGTTTCGTCGATTTTCGTGCGTGAATGAAACGGAGGTAAATTCGCAGAACAATGTCAGTATTTATTGTTCACTCGGCGATGTAGTTTATGATTAATTTTTATTTCTCAGCGCACCTGTGCGTCAAAAATGTCCTACTTCGTATTTGCCATTTTTATAAGCTAACAGTATGCCTACCCTAATGTTTCTTTTGATTTAAATTGAACTATTGCGAATTAATATTTCATTATTAACCTGATCTTTCTTCTTATTATTATTAATCTGATTATTAGTCTGATCTATAGCTTTAAATTACATATAATGTATACATTGCTGTAAATTTCTGGCTGAACAAGTCAATTTCGTTAGCCAAGACGACTTCAGTCAAATTCATCTCGTATTCGCAAAGGAAAAAGTACAATGTCTATTTTCCTTTCGCTTCTTGGAATTTCATCAAACCTCGCGACATCACCATCGCAGCGCGAATTTTTACAATCACTTCTCGCGCACGCTGCGTAGCAACAATGCGATCGACAAACGTCGATTCGAGGCCGTAAATTTGAATATCTTGTTTGCCCGGCACATTAATTTCCCAGCGCGGGCGAAAAGCGCGAGAAAAAATAAAAAAAAAAGCAAAAGAAAACATTTTCGCCCGACGAGCTCGCGTCGCGTTTCCGTTTTCCGGCGCCCCCGGCAGCCGTCAACGGGAACGCGTTAATTTTTGCGCCGCCCCGCGATATCCCGGCCAAGAAGTTTTATTGTGCCGCGGCGCGTAATTAACGATTAGTTGCGGAACTTGTTTAATTACGAATTTAAATTACCAATATGACAGAAAGTTTCGCAAGGCGAAAATAAAGCGGCGCGATTCGACGCCGACGGCTGTGCCGAAGCCGGAGGTGCCGGCCAATCGGCGAACGCTTCTGCGGGGGGGAAAAAGCGAAACGAGAACGCGTACAAACAGAGACCTTTGCGGGTATATTTCATTCGAATTCGTTGGTTTGTCCCATTGTTCGAAGCTGTGTGTTAATTGTCGACCTACTTTTACATTTGCGTCATTCCGTGATGCATTCAAGTTAGTTGTCACGGCTTCCGATGCCCCGTCGCGTTTCCTGAGTCCTACTGTGCATTACTATGCCTTCTACCTGTAATATCTTTATACCTCAAATAGTTAGTGCAATCAATTCCGGGGAAATTGTCGAAACCTTGATCTGCGAAAGAAATGCTTCGCAGTCTTGCATTGAAGATTCGTGCGGTGCTTCGTCATTTTTATAACAACAATGTTTATCGAGATTTTAATATCAACCGCGTACAAAATCGAACCAATTGCATTCGCTTTTCTTTCGAACACATAATAGAATCAATTAACTAGCCGTAATTCTGCCCCATCCGAAACAAAATGCGATTTCCCTTTCACCCTTAAACCGTTAAGTGCGACGCAGGTGCTACTATCTCGATCCGTGGCACGGCACAATCATTTCAGTCTCAATTATTCTCCGTTCTGCCTCAATTTACGCAGTTTGTCTACGCTCGGTTCGGGCGAACGTTAACAAACACACAAAACGGTTGGCGGAGAACGGTCGCGCCACGTGAGGGTGCTCCTCGCGGACCGTCTTTTCGCCACTTTACGATACCGCCACGGCTGTTCGTTGCCGCGCGATATCGATCGCGACCACGACCGAAATTACGTTCCGTTGTCGCGGATTTACGCGCGAAATTTTACACGAGCCCGGCGCCGTGTAAGCCGGCCAAGAGGCCGCGCTGAAAAATTATCACCGGCCGTATCACGGGGGGTGTCACGCGAGTCGACGAGCCCGGTGGGCGCGGATTTTTATTAACACCGGCGGGGTTGTCGTGTTCCCCGTGGCCTCTGCGTTCTCCTTTTTCACGGGCACCGTTCGTCGCGGGCACGGGTTAACTTTGGTGCGCGACAGAAACGGAAGGCGGGTTTGTTTTATTTCTTTAACGCGAGAATGTCTGGAGGGGATGATAGCTGTCGGGGTGAACGTTTAATTGATCGAAGGAGCGCAACGTTTCTTTGAACCCAGTACGCTTGTGGTTGGAGGGGTAAAACATAATATGCGAAGGTATTTACGTTGAAACAAGTATTCGGAGGGTGTTGCACAGGCCGTTTGTATCTCGGGCGTAACAGTTTACGGTGATCGGTTTCATAAAACGAATACATCGAACGGAATTAATTAAGCACTTTTTCCGGGTGGAATATTTTTGCGCGGTTTCAAATATTCGCACTGGGTTTCATTTTCCAGATTGGATTCGCAAAGAGGATTCAAGAACTCGCGTCTTCCTTACTGTTCGGCGACTCGAAGACTCTTCGAAGCAGCGAACGTTGCGTCCAAAAGCGTCTCGACTTCTCTCATTCCACTGACAAATAACAAAATAACAACCGCCCGAAGAAATCTCCAACGCGGGCATTGAAACTCTTTCGCTTGACGCGACGTACAATGTCACGTTCAGCTCAATTAACCACGACGAAATTTCCAGCGGCTCCGAGCTACGCGTTACAATTCAATAGAATAATAAATAACGAGAATATTGTAACGCGAGAAATGTCGGTGCCCCCCCCCCCCCGAGCGTGTCCACCACCCTCCCGAACCTAAAATATCGTTGAAAAAGCGACAAAGACGAAGAGAGGCAAGGGTCCCGACGCAATTTGCCCT
The DNA here is from genome assembly GCA_963969485.1 of Nomada goodeniana. Classification (NCBI taxonomy): domain Eukaryota; kingdom Metazoa; phylum Arthropoda; class Insecta; order Hymenoptera; family Apidae; genus Nomada; species Nomada goodeniana. Next base: position 27,328,658 of record OZ018299.1, on the reverse strand, counting down.
TGGTGAAAAGCGTAAGACCCTTTCCTTTCTTCCCTTTCTCACATTTTCTTCTTTCCTCTATTCGATGCGCGAATAAAGACTCGGCAACGGGGAAAGAAACGGGAAGAACAGATAGGTATAAAGGGGGCTCGAGTCGCGCGAATTGAAGCCGAGATTAAGACGTCTGCGGGTATTAAGGTTTTCATGTTGATTAATTTAAATGGTTCCGTGGCGCGCGCCAGGCCGAACAATGGCGGTCCGTGAGCCGCGAAAGTATACACGGTAAACAACCCGGGATCGTGCGGCTCGCTCGACGAATTACTGCGGAGGAACGAAATGTTGCGGGCATTAAATGAAGCGTGGTCCGGGAAAATTTCGCCGGGAACTCGACGACGATTACGCAACGTCGGGAAATGATCGGGCAGGTGGGCGGAAATTTCTTTTGGCAGATGGGCCGGGGTCACGGTTTGCCTTGGAAGATTCGAAACGGGGAGGAAAAGTGACATTTTACTTGAAACAAAGGGATATACGTTCGACTGGAACGAGAATCGTGTCACGATGACGATGCACGATGAATGCGACGAATGAATGTATTTGTAATGATTTTTATCCGTTCTGTTATCATAACGATAACAAGAGTTAGTGGCAGATCAGGATATCGATTGAAAGTTATAGGGGAGGAAGTATTGAAGTACGAAATTTTCGATTCGAGAGACATTATCAAGGCAAGGTTTCGTGCTGCAACCGTTCAAATCAGTTTCGAACCTGCCGAAGAAAGTTTGAATGGGCGTGCGAGTGAATTATTTCGCGTTATTATTCTTTATGCACGATTCTACGAATGGCTTGAGCATTAAATTATGAAAGGTACTCGCAGCGGAAATAGACGAGTCCGCCTTATCGTCTGACTACGTGAAACGTGCTTAAGGATGGAACTGCGTATTCCCCTTAGCACCGTGTGATATTCCACTGCGGGCATGTGCCGACTGCGCATATAATGGATGACAGAAAGATGGGATTACATTAAGTGCCAAGGCATAATTATGGACCTATTATTGTAATACTAAGTTTGCTTGAGTATGTGCTTATTTTATGATTCCGTTCAGACGACCTTGAAATAATTATAGACGGCCTTAAAACAACCCGGGTAACCTTAACATGGTCTTGCCGTGCAAACTGCAGGATCTGGCACGATCTTGAACATACCTCGGCAGTTTATAATACGTTGTAATACGTGTAATGCATATTTTTAATAACAGCATATAACAAAGCATAACGAACAAATATATTACAATCGTGCGAAAATAAATATTAACAAATTCTAAATATATAAATGAACGGTGAAACAGCAAAATATTGTTCCTCGCATTATTTTGTTCTGTTCATAACAATGACCGGCTGCTGTGTGCATATATCGCTCAAAGAACAGCTATAGAATTTATGGCTGGAGTCGGAGAAATTCTTGGACGAACGAAACGCACCCACTGGAATGTACAACAAAATCGATTACAGATAGAGGGTAGAAAAGAAAGGTAAACCGTTCCAGTGGCGTACAACTATAAATCTATTCGACTCTTATCGTTGCGCCTCATAATTCTGCGATCTCGTGTAATGCACGACGGCGGTGCCCCCCTTTCGATACTTTTGAATGCTGCAGCACCGTGGTCTTTTGTCGGCGACGAGCACGTGTAACATTATTTGTTCGGAAAATATTATAACTTCCTACCATCGTTGCGGCGACATTGTAAATGCAGCGAATTACACCGGAGCTAATGTTTCCGCTGAGGTTCGGGTTATTTACGTTTCAAATTTGAACGTCATGAATATCGTTGTGTATGCACTGTTATGCCTAAAAACATTTTCGTAGAATTCATACTATCACCGTGTCGACATTTATGAAGGATTCATTTAAAATTGCATTAATAACATCTGACGACGTGATAATTCGATGTCTCGCTTAAGCACTAATTTGTAAATGTCCGTATTAAAGGAGCGCGAATGTGAGAAAATGGGACGAAGGCATAGAAGATATTCTTGGTAATAATATAATGAGACGCGAGTAGCTAATATTGGGTCACTTGTTTTTCCTCGCGCAGGAGTGCGTTTGTCGTCAGGAGTCAGTGAAAGTATGGTTCGTTTATTGCTTAACAAAATATTTTTTGAACGAGTTACTTTCATAATATTACTCGGTAATAAAACATTGTTTCCGTAAAGAGATCTACGTGCCTGTTAGCGGATGAATATACATACATAGATACGTATGATCTTCAAAGGGTTTTCTACTAAAATGTTGTACCAAAAGCTTTACATTATGTGTGCCATCACCTATAAAACCCTAGAGGCAATTTTAACAGTGGCTACGAGTATGTTAAAGGCTATATAATTATATTTCGATATTGTAGTTGTACTTATCATATAATGTAAGTGGTTTGATATTCTGTTGAAAATATTAATTTCCTGCGAAAGGAAATACCGCTTTATCATTACACGGGGGCAATTACCATAATTATACAATTATGTCGATACTAAAAAATTAATAACTATATACTTATAAAAATGATAATTATATTCAATTGCAGGAATTCCTTTTATATCGCACTTATATATACATACATACTTTCATCCATCCAAGTTTATACACTATATATTTTTGCACGATAAATAGTTTTAGTCCCATGTAGTATATTTGTATATACGGGGTGTCATTTGAAGTTTCAGACACAATTATCTACTAAGCTACAGCTCGATTAGAAAAATGTTTCAAATAATACCTAATAATTCGCGTCCATTTATAGAAGATTTGTAATGAGCATAAGTTCTAACTTCCACGACTCGCGACATACAATCCGCAAGTCGCATTAATATATCTCACCAATTCTGTTCCGTCGAGCAAACAAATTCAGAAGAAAGACTTTCGGTGGCCGACCATCAACCCTGCGCTGCGTGGGTCGTTAGAAATCCTCGTTCAGCGGAAGTGGAAGAGGAAAAAGCAGAGGTTAGGGCTAACGGATGTGGACGAACACCGAGAGAAAGGACGGAACATTGGCAGGGGCCACGTGTGTCCTTTTACCTCGGTTGCCTCAGCAACAGAGTACCTTCCGTCTCGCTGACCCGTCGTTTCCGGTGACACGGATGGCCTTTCCTCTCTTCGACGTTTCAACCCCGGCTGGAACACGTCTCAGAAGAAGAGGCAGAGGAAGAAAAAGGAAAGGAGGGAAAGTAGCAGAGTTAGGGGGTGGCCGGTAAAGGCCGCCATTGTTCGCCGATGACCGAACTACTTTTCGTGGTCGAACGAAAAAGTTCAGCGATTACTCTTGGAATTATTCGCCTCATAGGCGGCGGCCATCGGCATTGAAACGGAGAGTTCAGGTTGCCGGGGACCGATGTTTTTATGCCTGACTCGATTTACGAATATGGTTGGAAGGGATGGAATTTAATTCGGCTTGGAACGGTTGGATGCATTTGCGGTTTTGGTGAACCTGGTGGATCGAATAATGAAAATGGGTCGGAGAGCTAAAATATTCAATGCGAACGGAAGACAAGGAGGAGATACGTATTGCGGATGGCGTGTTAAAATTTGGAATTCGTCGCAGATGTTCGAACAGAGATTAGAGTAAAGATTTGTTAGGCTGTTCGTATTATTATAATTTGTATTGTGTTCCAATAAATTCTTATTGGTAAAAAGTGCGAAGAAACATAGCTTCAACTATATATGTGTATGTGTAACAGAAAGTTGGATTGTATATGAATATTATTCGTATTCGTAAGTTTCTACTTCAATGGATCGCGCATTAATTTTTAAATAATGGATCTATAAATGGTTCCATTGTTCCGTCTATCCGAATTTCACTCTCAGGGCCATAGAATTAATGATTTTATCAAGGTAGAAGCAGAAATAGCGAAGTATAAAGAATGAAGGGGCAGCAACAGTTCTTTTAAAGCGTAAAATAATCGTATTGAATAATACAGTTCGTCCCTTTTAGATTTCAAATCCGTTACGTATTTTATTATTACGATTGAGTCATAAGCCCGCCGACTGAATATTTGGTTGAAAGAGGAATGGAATTTTATTACACGAAACGGAACAATTTTTCGGGCCATTTCATCGTGAAAAATGTACATAAACCATGGAACTAAATGCGTTTGCTCTCAGCCATTTCGCTGCGATCTCGCTTCACAACAAATCCGCTTAATCATGAGTATAACTCCATTAAGTCACACTTAAATATCAGTTAAACTCAGCGTGAATTCATTCTCTCCGGCCCATTACTCTAGCGGAATTTCGTCGAAAAAATAAGGGTATGATACTAGCATATCAGGTGGAAACTGATTCACCCAATTTCGCAGTTATTAGCGAAAAAGAACTATATACACGTTGAAAGGATACTTTTTAGGCTTCATAAAAATGAACTAACATTTAGTTGCTAAGTGACGAAGAACAATTTCTATTAAATTAAATATATAAAAGCATTGCGCGTAAAGTACTTTGTACTATTAAAATTAGTTAAATAAACACAAATCTTGTCAACTTACATTACTTACATTTTTTTACGCTCTCATTTCCAATATTTTCTGTCAGCCAATTTTAAAGTCTTCCTAAATTCAATGCAGGCAAAAAGTACTAATATACCTTACCACGAAATTAACCATTATTACCTAACCAAAACTGTTCGTCTGTTTAATAAATTATTAGTCAACGTAAATGAGACAAAATGTATTACAATTTTCCAACCGTTCACCACGAATTATACTAAAACGCAAACGCCATTGAAAACAGACTTCCAGACTTTACATCGCGTTAAAATAATAGCGTAGAGATTCAAAGAAAACCCATAAAACGATTCTCCGCGGACGAATGCTCGAAACGACGCGAAAACTCGCCACACGAATCGTCACAATAAAAGTAACGACGCGGAAAAAGGGACAGCCTAATTCGATATTTCGCGTGCATCGTCAACAACAATGGAGCCGCCGAGAATGAGAAGAAGACGAAAGTAGGGGAACGAAATAAAGCACCGGGGAGGGTGGTCGCAGCACGACGTCCTAAATATTTTAAAAGTTCGGCTCATTTGAATTGAAACATCCACGATTTTCCAACGCCCCCCACGGTCCTGCCATTTTGTCCGCAGTTATTGCGCCGCCGACCACGTTCGAATTCCGCTCGACCGATTGATTCGAATTTTCTCAGCGTTTATCACACAGCTCTTCGATAGCTTGAGCGTCAGGGAAAATTTCCAACTAAATTCTCGATGCCGAATTCGAAATCGTTCCTCTGGCATCGTGCGGTGATTTTATTGGCGGTGCGAACGCGAGCTCAGGGAACCGTTAATGACTCGCTAATTGCTGAAAGTGGCCGACAGAAGATTTGTAATCGTTACAGGGACAGCAAACGACAGCCCCGCGGTGGATAATGGCACTTATGCGGTTCGATACTGCCATTTTCACGTCGCTAATATCGCTAACAACGAGAGAAGTGTCCAACGAGTTGACAATCGATTCTGTCTGGACGGGATTCTACGGTGCCATTAAGGAACACTAGTTTCAAGTAAACATTTTTTTCATGTTAGGACTGTAACGATATTAATTGCACGTGTGCATATACGATTGCATCAAAGGGACTCTTAACTAAATAATTACGGGAGACTGAACGAACACCTGACAAGAACACCTAATCACGATTCTTATCGACCCAGCTTTATCTTACATTTCATGTTCAATGAAAGCAAATATCCCGAACCGTTGCAGTGAGGAACCACTATTCCCGTCGCATATTCAATTTATCGAAACGGTAGGAAGGGGGGGGGGGGTTTAAAACTGATCTTAATTCCCAATAAATGACTATCCCGTGTACACCTGTGCCACCTGTCCCGTGGCAATCGAAAATTTCTGCCCGTTTCGCGTGAAATCACAGCGATTTGCTTTCGATCGGGCGCGACAGCGCTTCGTTAATTTCGCTCCGCGCAAACGAACGGTCGATACGTTCTCCTGGCAAAGGCAACAGTACGGTCGATTTTTCGCGGCTTAATTCAACCGCGCGAAATCCGGCAACTAGGTAAACCGATAAGTCTTGCGGATTTGTCGACCGCCGCGCGAAAAATCCGCTTACGTGATCTGGCTTACGCGCGAATCTGTGTTATTGCCTGCTGGAATATGGATGCGTCGCGCGCCAGTCACGATCGTGATCTCGAGCGAGAAATTCGTCGCGACTACCCCTTTTCACTCACCTGGTTACGGTTGGCGTGGATGCGACCCCCGGGGACCGTGCCGGGTAGCTCCGTGGATTCCCCGACATCAAATACTCTGTAACAAACAAATGGAAACGTGCTTAATACATCGCGGGTCCGACGAATCGAGGGTGTGGCGGAACTAGGCCGATTTGCGGCGTGAAATGATATTATTTGTATGTGTGGGCTGAACTTTTAGAATGAAGCAGCTTTGACGAGGTGTTCTGTAAGGTGGACGTTTCAGGAGAATTTATTAATTGGCTAGGTACGTGGCACATTTCCGTGGGATTTAATTAGCGGAACTGTGAGTGGATAATTTTGTGGATATTTTCTGAGATCCGGTTGGCATTGCTATCGATGCGAGGTGAATGTAATTGTCATTGTTACAGAAGAATGACTAGTTGTATCGAAGATAGAGATCGTATAATACTGCTTCTTAGAACGTAGTGAAAATAGCGAGTTCGTTGAATTTCAATAATTTTATTCCAAAGCACATGTTCTATAAACATGTGTGAGAGAAGGGATGATTTAAAACGCATATTAATTGCGACTTCTAAATAAAACATGCGAAATTAAAAAATTTGTTTATGGTGAATGACACCTTAATTTAATAAAGAAAAGCTTCTAAACATTTGTCAGATAAAAATTCTATCTCCGGATTTTTCTTGGCGTCCCAAGCGTTCCACTTGTCTGCACACGTTGACCTATACTACTTAATAGATGGCAAACATTTTCACTGATCTGTACCACTTAAAACATTATATCCGCCAGTATCATTGGTCTATACTACTTAAAAAGCTGCCCGATCACCTATTACCGACCTTGTGTGTGCTATTCAAAAACAGCTTTATCACCGTATCAAGAAGGTACTTCGGTCGAATTACTTTCAAACCGAAACCCACGGAAAGTTTGGGAACACGGACGAAAGTTGTCGTCGGACTTCAGAAAAGAATTTCACGCGTTACTCGAACGACGCACACTTTCTCGCGTTATGGCGCGCAAAATTGGCTCGATTGAAACGTAACGAGGCCGTTAACGAGGCGAAGAAAATCAGCTGCTTAGCTGAAACCCGACGCTTCCCACCGTTTCCGCCGTTATAGATTAACAACGAGCAACTTCCGTAAAAGTAATGGCCTCGTAACTAGCGTCTTGTTAGCGGGACAGGCGGTAAGAGGTACGGGTGTACCGTCTGATCTTTCGCTAGTAGGAACTTGACCCGTGTTACCTTCGCGAGATAATTGAATTTATTAGATACCGGCCGACCGTCTTTCGACCCAGTGTCCACGAATTATCGTTACGCGGTTGCTTTTGGGTGAACGCGCGTAGTCCGTCTGCGAGGGCGCAATTGCTACTTGCTACTCTATGCAACATAATTCATTTAATTTATACAAAAGTTTACATAGAATTACATTTAGTTTATCAAAATTATACACGGAGTTAATTGAATTTTCTATAATTGCCACGTAAAATTCATTTCATCTCCAAAAATGACACCTTTCTCTGTGAGATAGCATATTAATCTGTTAACGCAGTTTTCTGCAAGTTTAAGCTTAACACTTATTTCGATAACAAATTGGCAAGCAAAACTGGCAATAAAATATCGTACAAGAAAATGTATACACTTGTACTCCAAAGTAGCGAAGTAGCCGTACAGCCTATTACAGCATCGTTTCAATTCGAAGTGGTCCAAGGCACATTTCGTCGTTATCCAATTAACCTCAGGTGTTTCAGATATCGTTTACTTCTAAATCGGAAGATTTGGGAGAAAAGTTGGTGATGGTGAAACGTGTGCAAAAACTTTTCAGCCACTTACGTCTACGATACATGTACATATACAACTTCCTACAGTGTGTCCTTTACCAACGGGGGAGTACCACTACCAAACATATCTACATCTACGCCCGTGTGTCCGTGTAGGATATCTCCGAGGAGAAAACGGTAACCGTTGCGCTTCAGAGATTCTCTGGCGGACAGCCAAACACCCAATAACCAAGAAACCCTCAGACTCAACTGTATCCACTCCATCCACGGACCCAGCCATCTAGCAGCTCTCCCCTTTTTCCCTTTCTACGTGTACTATCCCTCTCTGGTCGGTGATTCCTCCACCTGTCGACCCTGTACCCCCTACCCTTGGTTCTTTGCTCGCATCCGTCGCTGCCGAAATTCCATTTTCTATGGTGCTCACTGCGCTCCACCGTTCTTCTTGCTCGCCCTTTAGACTGTCACTCCAACTGCTAGCTATCGCGTCGGTTATCACTTTCGCATCCGGCGCTCCTATCTTGCACTATTTTTTTTCTCTTTCTCCGTGCTGGCGTTGTCTGATATACTCGGATTTGTTCCTTTTTTTTCTGTTTAAATTAGGCAGATCGATGAGTTTGATTAAGCCGAGAGATTTCGATTTCGTACGTTTAATTACTATTTCTCTGATAAACATTGTGGTCAGAGTACAATGTTGAACGGACATCTTTCTTTTACCAGGAAAATTCTACGGCTACCAACTGCTGCGGATATCGATTTTACAAATTCAGAAACATTTTTACAGATTTCGTATCTCATTCTGCTAAATATACTCACTACGATCACTGTGATCAACTGTCAAACGCAACCTTTCGACATCATCAATCGAATAAATATGTCAAGAAATTTTTCGCTCCCCTCTGTACACGTCTACAAATGATATCTACGTAATATATAAGTAGAAATGTGCACGGCGTTCCCATTGTTCCACCGCGAACAATGATGTAAAAATGACTCCGGTGTTCCACAAAACCGCCATCCACGCCGATAAAAAGAAAAATCGATCCAAGCAATCGGGGAACCAACAATAAGATACTCGTTGCGCTTGACGAAACGAAGCAGCGTCTGTCATTAACCGTACGGGTGCATCGACCTAGTTGTTACCGCGTCATTACCCGAACAATGACACTGTTTCGAGAACAGGTAAATCGGCGTCGATCGTTTCACTCGTTTGGCCGCGAACGTCCACGAACCTTTCGATCCTTTCTTCTTCCCCCCCTCCCCCCCTCCCTGCAGGAGGATTGATCGAGCCACGAAAATAAAGGTAGAACCGGCAATTTCATCGAGCGAGCTTAAACAGTCACGCGAGATGATTGATCTTTCCTCTCGGTGCCGATACGTTCGCTTGTGAAAAAAAAGTGTCAACCGTTCGGGATGCTCTGCATCTATGGCGGACAGTTTGATCGATATGAGGAGTATGCTCGAACGTGTGCAACGAGTTTCGCTATTTCAAGAGCGATATTGGTCGAAAACGGTTCAGGTTCTTTTATAATATTCGATGGAACGGGATGAAGAGAGGGGGGATCGGTAGAATGAAACATGTATTAGGGTGAAAAGTTGTTTGAAGAGACAGGCCTTTTTTTATGTTTACACTTTTATCCCGTGATGTATATATATGTATATATTTGACGCGATTTCGGGAATATATTATTACAGATTGTATTACCGCGGCTACGTGATACAGTTGAAAGGAGAAGAGGTCGAATATTTTGCAATGCGAAGGTCGAAAGTAATTTTCGATATGGATGGAAAGGGTTGAAGACTTTTTAGCGTGATTGGTGCTGTTGCGTTGAGATTCATTTGATATATTTTGGACGCTTCTAAAATTTCTTTCATATTTTCGGATATTTTAAAAGTGGAAATTACTTTGTACTACTCAACGTGTCCAATATAGTGATGTGCATGTATGAACAGTTATAAACATGGGGACAACCAATACGAACAATTACATCCAACATATTGTATAATAATTCGTTTCACTAAGAAAACGCGATAGGTTTAATAAATCTTTAAATTTCCCGTAGCCCTGAACAATAGAGATTCGTGAAGCCATGTCATAATTTCAACAACAAAGTTCAAAGCACCGTGGACCAAACAAAGCTGTACACGGCGGCATGCTAAGATTGATGAACGATTTTTTGGCAAACATAAACACTGTCAACATCGGTTCGCGCGTCATTTTCTATGCTTCCATCGTGATTCTTTCGTTTAAATCGGAACACTGCTTTATATCAGCCTTTTGCGCACATGGTTGCGCATCACCGTCTCCGTGAAACTTTATACGCGGGACACATTTAATATCTGTAACACCGTTCTTCACGAATTCCGACGAAGGCAAAAGAACAAAATCGATTTTTTCAAAGTTGTAAATGCAAATGTACAATAGTTTATACGCGCGGATCATCAGAATACGTTTCTCGTGGATTTGAAGTCGAATGACGTGGGCAAAACGTCCATACGAAAATATCGACGCACTCGAGGACGCTCGAGCGCATCTTCCTCCCCTTTCTGAATCGTTTTTCAGTCGGCAATAACATTCCACGGAAAACAGCCACGCCAAACACCCGCAACCCCGCGGCACACGAATGTGTTCCAACGAAACGAACTGCTAGTTGCGACAAACATCGTTCCTCTGTGGGCGTTCCATCGAGTATATGAAATATTGAAGCATCTTTTGATCGGTTTCGACCGCGCACTCTATTTTCTCGCTTTCGCTGCTCCTCGAAATCGCGGTGCACGTTTATTGTTATTGTACATATTTCTGTGCATCGAAGTTTGCTGTGCACTTCTTTAAAGTAGACCGATTTAACAGCCTTTTTTTTATAGTTGCTGTATATTTATTATTATTATTTACATTACTGTTCTTTTTCTACAGATTTTTTGTTTAGTAATATTGTTAAGCGTTATAGCACCTCACGTCATTAATAAAATATTGTGAAAAATGTGGAAAGAATCGATCGATCGTTTGCTATTTTTGGTGAGAAAACCTCTTGATCGCACGCTCGCTACACAATTCATTCAATTACTGTTTTGGTTACACAATGGTCGATGCTTTTTCTTAACAACTTTATCTGCACAAGGAATATACTAACAATCAGAAGTAAGCACAGCGTTTCTATAAACAACTTAACCGGCGAACGTTCTATCCAAATAATATATTCTCGATTCCCAAACGTCGCAAGTAGTATAAGTAGTAATTATGCAGACAACTTGTTACGTCCAGAACATTGCACTAATACGCCACTTTATGTCGCTTTCGCCACATGGTCGTGTGAGTCTCTTATCAATAGTCCCATTGATTAAAAGAAATCAGTAGACAGAAGCAACATAGACGCATTATATATTTTGTTATGTCAAATGTAACAATTTTCGCCTTCGACTGGCGAAAGGTACCCAATAGTTAATATTCGACAATGAAATTAATTACTCTACTGATACAGTTTTGTTGCCCCAATGTTTTGTTACAAAAATATTAAGCATTCGCTACGTTTCTACTACTCCATGATCGCACTATGGCCGCACTGCTTCCAGATACCTCCACTGTCCAGTCTTATCGAACGGACCATAGTTCACCACTTCCAGTACTCGTTTATCCTGGTAATCTCCGACGTGCTGACCGTTTACGCGTGGAATTGACGCCGGCCGCTCGTCAAACGCTTGACAATTTCTGCTCGCTTTAACAAAGGGCGGTGAGCTCGCTAACGCGTTCCAGCTCGATCTGTCACGGTGTTTCCCGGGTGCAACGGTGCGATCAAAGGCTTTGATCTCAGCCCTCCGCGTGCAAATGACGCCGTAATTTCGATCGTAGTTACGAAGGATCGTAAGGTTCGGTTATGCGTCCTTTGGATCCACCGATCGGACCGTCCTCCGCCGACAGGCGTAACAGACAGCCTGTGATTCTGACAATTGACTCCTCGTGGCGTTGCGTCTGTACCCAGTTATTCGTGGCTTTAAAGTGCGTGGTGCGCTTTGGGTGATTGCCCGGCCTTTGTCGAACGCGCAATAGATTTTTGGCGTCGCGGCTAAACTGGGTTCGGACGGTGGATCGTGTGAAAGAAACGACGAGTTAAATCGAGGCTGATTATACGGGGATTCGTACTACTTATAGTTAGCGCGAAGATATCATGGCGAACTAAAAAATTGATCAGAACATTCGGGGTTAGTAGTATTGGTTAAGGTATTCGAGAAATGCCTTGAAATAGTTTGATCGAATGGGTATACGAAATGTCTCAGCGCAATATTTAAAAAGAAGGATTCCTGGGATTGTTTATTATAATCGACACCATATCAGTCGTACTTCTTTCGGTTCTTTTGTTGAATTTAATTGAACGTTCCGCAGATAATTAATCCGCGATCTTGCATTCTTGCGTTCTTTACAAAATAAAACTCGTCTCACGAAAGGAAGTTCAGACTTAAATATTTCGACTTCCACGATAAGTTAAAAAAACTCGGCAAAGCGAAGAGAACTCGATTATTCAACTCGCCGTTTGCCTTTGGCTCTAGTTGTACGCCATCTCGTTCGTTCGCACTAAAGAAAAAAAAAATGAAAGAACAAAAAAAAAGGGGGAAAATATGGCAGTACAGCCAACGGGGCGAGCAGAACTATGCCGACTTAGTAACTACTGTTCGTGATTTGCATAAGCAAATTTTACACGGCATAAATGTTTCACCGAGTCGTAAATTGGATTAAGCAGACCCCCTTGGAAATTAGCCGCGCAGTTTTTAGCTGGTGAGGCGATGCTGCTTTCGTGGACTCGAGGTGTTTGCTAAGTTGGCGTTTGTTAAGTCAGCTTGTTCGTGCACGCACGTGGATGTGTGCACGTATGTATGTCTAACTACAGGTCTTCGCAGTTAATAAATCTTCAGGACTCAAAAAGGACACTATCGGGGCTCGTACGTGCACACGATCTCGCGATTAGTCAGCATACGCTGTTTCGCACAAATGTACTGATTGGAGATAAGACGGCTAGTTTATGGTGATGCAGTACCAAGCGGGAAGATTCATTATCATCCTCGTGCAGTAGGACCTCGATTATCCGGCTTAATCGACAGACGGGCGGCCCGAAGAAATTTATGCCTGAAGAGGAACGATTGAAGACAGACTTGTCTTAAACGTGCTCGATTAGAAGCGAAGCTTGATTAGAAACGGCACCAGTTTCTTTTTATAAGTAATTTCGTCGCACCAAGATACGAGCGTAAGTATACCCTGAACAATCGTGAACGTTGATAATAACAATCCGATTAATTTACTTTAATGTATTTCCTTCTGCAGTTCCGTGAAACGCCTTCAAGAGAAAAACCTGAACAATCGTGCCTTGCAGTTAAACAAACGGTTCAATTCCATCATACGGATCATGTAGTTCTTAGCAAGCCATCACTTGGTGCGCGCGAGCGATTTCAGAGTCAATACGCACAGCGGGACTGCGTCAATATATGTATACGCTTATTGCAATGTTTACCGAAGCAGCAAACAAAATATTGAGCCGACAGTACAAGCATATGCGTTTTGAACTGTTGCGTAATGCGTATAAATGCATTACACTCATTTCGACACGGAAATATGGCACGGAGAACAAATATGTGTACGTTAGATTATATTAGAACGAACTCCTCTTCAACAACTCGTATATAACTTGAATTTTAAAAGACATCTTTGAACTGGGTTGTACCGGAAACTGTCTAAACGCTGGTCGACGGTGTACACACCGCCCATTTACTACTCAACCACTTTCTTGCACCGTCAAATGCGTCGCCAATTTTTGTTTGCCAGAATAACTTGCCACTGTCAGCCTCGTTTAGAACGAGACACGCGTTTCGCTTCATGTTTCAAGAACGATACCCCGGCCCGTACTACTTGCACTATCTGTCATAAATCAGTGAAACGTTTTTTCTCGCGTATTACCGCGGACATGTACTTTGCTTTCGCCGGTTCGTAAGTCTTGAAGATTGAAAAAGGGCAATATCGCAATGACGATTCGTCATGTTGCTGTGCACCGAAACACGCCGAGAGAGATCCGTGGAATTTCGTAAAAATCCTGGAACAGGAGGACAGTGACGAATTGCCGGCCAGATAAAGGGACGAAAGGCTGCTTGAAACAACCTTGCCCCCGGACCAATGAAGACGAAACTTTGCTGCGTCGAAGCACAAGAAGGAACGTTAACCTCCTTTCTTCTACTCGCTAATGACTCGCCGTTCAGCTTCAGTAATTTTTTTCCTCTTCCGACCAAACTTCTTTGTTTCCCTTCTCTTTCCGTTTCTTCTTAGTCTTTCATTCTTTTTTTGATCTGAACGTTTGCCTTAATTGGTAACTTAGAAGAACAATTTCGAACTGGAATTTCTAGGTTCCGCTTTCGTTCAGTGTCGAAAAATTATGGTTAGCCTTCTATTTTATTGTTGTGCCACAAGCGTTGGGGACTGGGTAGCTGTTTTAAAGCGCTTCTGCTGGACCAATTAATGCAACCTGTTCGAGATAACCTTTACGTTTGTCGAAAGAGCTTATCGTATTTAAACGTGTGCGTAGAAAATCGATGTAAATTATATACAAATGTATAGAGATAAAACATTGCAAAATAGTGCTACAAATACTTCATAAATAATAATAATATTTTCCCCTGTTCCATCATTACACTTAATGTTACATCAAATTCTATTATTCTTAAAAATAAAATGCTTCTAATAGTCCGAGGCATAAGATGATCGTTTCTGTTACATTCCAAGTACTAATACATTTGTCTTTCTGTGGCACATGTAAATTTTCCCCAAATAAAACAGTCCTACCATCCTTGAAGCTCAGTGCAAACCAGGTAACACTTCGATTAAAAATTTCTCAGTTAATTTCAAAACAGTTTGCACTCCGCTCGGCAACGCATCTATAAACTCTGCCCACCCAATCAGTGCACTGCCACACGGTCAACTTCCGCTGAACCGGGCAGACAGCATACACTACTTAACCCCATCGCACCGTCGAAATCTTGGGCAAAGAAGCTTCTCGCGAACAATAGCGTTATCAAGCGCCGGACGAAGGATAGAACGATCGACTTAATCCCTGAAAGGATTACGGCTGTATGCAGTCGAGAGATGCGGCAAAAAGTGCAGCGGCCGACTTCGTCCCGATCGATGGGTCGACGTCAGTAGCAGCTACATTACTTATGAACTCATTAACTATACAGATAAGGGAAAGGCGGCTAGCGACGTTGGGTTAGCTAGACTATGCATGGCGTTCCGAGTAGCCAGGCATTCTACGACTCGCACGAAGGGGGTACAGAGTTGAATCGCAACGCCGGAATGGCATGAAAAGAACGGTAAAAAATTATCGAGGTTGTGACTGTCGGTGCGCAAATTGCGCGTACCGACGCACACTATGTTTGGAAGGCTCAGAAGCCAATCAGCGTAAGCCCAACATTCCCTGAACACGAGTCTCGTTGTTCAAAAATCTCTTTACTGTTCAAGCTTTCAAGTCACTATTGTCACTATATTTAAGTCACTGTATTGTTTACTAGTTCGTACTGTATCCCCGTTTGTCTGCAACCCCCCAAACATATCAAAATAATTACCACTGTTCCCTAGAATTAATTTATAAACCCCAACGAACTTCAACCCTGGCAATTACACTCGACTGGAACTCGCCAATTACCCTGCCACAGAAAAATAACCGTACTGCCAATGAACTCCAATCTAACCCCGCTATCTAGCCACAAAGCAAAACAACACCCTACCAACCGAATCTCAACACAATCCCATACACACCGTTCCGCCAACGCAATCACGTCCTCAATTCGCCCGTCTGCCAATAAAACGTACCCACGGGCGTGCGTGTCTCCAGGTGCGTTCGCGGCGCAAACAGCTTCGCTTAAGACTCCGTAAACACCGGCCTGATTAACGATAATGGCGATCGGGGGAGGGAGGGGGTGATCCTCGATAGTCCGCCGCCCCGATCGCGGCATTTGAATCTGCGGCAGGACTGGAGCGAGCGAGACGGTCGCGAGAGGCGACACCGGTGGAACGAGGACAGACAGACGGACGACGGCGATGGGTAAACCGTCGGTGCAACGTGCAACGAAAACGACCGGCCAATGGGGCAACCCCTGCGACGGCGAATGTAATCCAGAAGGGGTGCGTGCCACGGCATCCTGATCGCCGCTTTAACCCTTATTATACCTTTGCATGATGCGTTATGATCGTTAACAGCGTGCCGCGCGAAGAGCCGCGGATATTGTCTGACGACCACGGTGCCCGTGGTTAATCGTCGATCGTTGCCTCCATTGGAAGCTTCTTGCTCCACCCCGTTCCCGCAACGTGGGAATAGTGGATGGATTAATATAGTTGCGAACGGACCGTCCAAAGCCGCGGACCGGAGGGCTGCGGTGCAATTAGCGGCGAACGTAAATGCCGTACGGTGGGCGTTTCTCGCGTTTCGCGGGCTACTGGCAACGTTACCTGCCCGACAAAGTTGCCGCCGCTGGCTGGATTCCCTGGGACGAGTTTGGCGTGCCGATTTTTCTATGTAGAGGTTTGGGGGTCGCGAGCAGTTTACTGGAGGTGATTTCGTTGCGATGGAAATTATTTAGAAGCCGATTGGAGATTGGAGACTGATTTTTGTAAGTCCTGTTTGGGACTGCAAGCAGCAGGTGTATCGGAAGTGGCGTTTTTCAGAAGGGAATTATTTAGAATTTAGAAAATGCTGATTGGGCGCTGTATTATAGGTATACTTGTTGGATTTGTTGGGTTGATTTATCTTTTTTTATAGTGATTTGTTATTTTTAATTGAACTGCTGGATGTAGAATTTAGTTGTCAGCAGTCGTCGTTGTTATTCGTTGCAGAAGGCTCTACGGAGTGATACGTGTAATATTTAGATTGAGACCGTAATTATTCTATATTATTGTTGCATTTATTATCAGCACTACCGTGAAACATAATATTTCTAAGGCCGAGGGGATAAGAGCAAGAAACAGCTTAACTGGAGGATGAATATCGCTGCAAATAATGGAAACATTAGAAAATGACAAGGTAAACTACATATAAGAAGCACACCGTAATTAGGATATTTAGGATTTAACAAAATACAGGATTTAACTGTAAAACAATTCATAAATTGTTCCCATTTACCGCAACGACTACGTTTCATTGCTTTTAATATCCGGTATTCTCAGATCCAATCTCATAATACGATCTAATATTCGGCAGTCGGTTTCATAAACATTTCATCAAACGTTGTCTCCTTCAATCCTCGGTTAGTAGCTTCAACGTGCCCGTTATTAATCCACAGAGAGGTATTCTGCCGATTCCTTAACGTCTCTGATCCCGCGGGCAAACAGGAACTGACAACCAGTAATCTCCGGCTGTTCACAGTGGAGTCGAGGTTTCCGCTAAGACCGTTCACAATAAGATCAACCGTGTATATCTCGTTTAACGTTAACCTCGATTCAACCGCCACGCCGGTTCCGCGATACTCTTTGTCGCGTTCTCCACTTCAACCGCTAATAATTCTACCTTTCGGCAACTTGGCTCTCATAAACCTCGAAAAATTCTTTTACCGCCGATATATCCGCGCAACGCGTTGTCGCTTCAACGAAACAACGTTGACCGAACAATTTAGCATAATTTAATTTCGTCGCGCGGCAAGGACGTATTGACGTTCGCGTTATCAATTTTTGACGTACGCTTCGCAACTCGCGTTCGTTACAGAATTTCGTTCGGCGCGGGCAATGGGTAACTTGTCCAGTTTTGCGATCGGCTTGTAACACGGGGAATGCGGGAAACATTTATCGCGCCGAGCGAATGGAATCGCAACGTTCGCGGTCGCTCGTCGTTCGCGAAATTTACCGGCCGGCCAGAAAAATATAATAGATTCGAAGCCGCGGCGAAAGGGTTAAATGTTATTGATTTCCCTCCGTACCGAGAATTTACGTTCGAAATGCCGCGAGCGCTTTCACGCCGTTTAAAATCGCCGTGCAATTTCGCCCGCCCCGGTTTTATTATCCGAGCTTTTGAATTGTTTAAAGTGACGCCGAAAAAATGGTCGCCCGATTCCTTTTATTCCCGAGAATGGCACAGGCTCCGAGCGTGTGACGTGATATTTTAATGCAGCCTCGCGGGCTTGATGGCCGATATTTAAATCGGCCATATAAAACGTGAAGCGAAGAAATTAAACGCGTATGAACGATGCGAATTGTCGAATCCGGGCTAACGCAACGAGTTTAATTGAAACGTGCCGTCTGGCATCGTATATCACGCACCGCCGTTCCGAAAGAGAATGAACTTTCCCTTCTGCGTCAACAAACGCCCCCTCGCTTCGCACCCCTCTATCCGGGCACGGTACTCGTTGCCAATATCCTCAGGATCCTATCGGTTTGGCGACTAATGAATGTTTATTAGTACAGGATCTGCTGACGTATCGTTCAGGACTCGAGACGGATCGATACCGGTCTAGACGTTTGTGCCTCGAAATAATTGACTCTAACCTGATACGAGATGCTTCAGTCAGGGGGCTGAGGGGGTGGTTAAGTTTGTAACTTTGTGGAGGGGCGTTATCCGCAGCTCTACATGCTAGTGAATTCGAAAAGGAGATTGATTTCCGCTTTATGTACACTGCCAGATGAGGAGAGAAACGCAAGGGTGGGAGATATCTTGCAAATACAATAAAATACCAAAATGGTGTATTCATGGGAGGGTAATTGTAAGTTGGTCAAATGAGTTGTAAAATATTTTCAAACCGTACTGGACATACTTGAAGAATTCTGGTAGGATTATTAATAATAGAATTTATAGAAACAGACAAGTGGACAAATGGAACGCTTTTAACGATCGTTGCGTATGCTTTACGTTATTATACTATAAGTGATTTAAACGTGTACAGATAATTTTCTTCGAACTTTTAAGATAATTTTACCTGTAATCTGCAAAAGGCGGTATCGCGGTAATGAACGTAATAATATCCACTTTCCTTGCGATTGCTCGAGCAAAGTCGTTGATAAAAACCCACGGTATCGGACGCAATGTCAATGGCAGAATACCCGACAGTTCTCCATCGCCGGCCAGATTTCCATCGCACCCTAGCAAATTTGCCAGGGACGTCTTATCCAGCTTGCGGCTGAAAATTCCTGACGAACGATACAAACACATCCGCGCGATACACGTTCGTGTGCAGGTGTCTCACGCGTGTACCGACGCCTAGTGTCCGCTATTAGGAGCAAACCGGAAATAGAAGTGGCAGAACTTTAACCAGCTTCGCGGCGGAATGGTCCCGTTCTCTTCATCAACTCAAACTGCGGGAATTAGCTTCTGGCCCCCATCCAGATTACTTCTGTACGCTCTCTTCCGCTGTACGCCGCTTCTCCATTTATCTCGTAACACTCCCCCCCACCTCTACCGTTCCGAAACTTCTTCTTCGTAATATGTTAATTATGAAAACGATAAGGGAATGATAATCAGCCGCGGTTATTTCAGAAGCCCTTCGTCCCACGCCGCCAATTTCCTTGCTATCGTCGCGTCGAAACGAGTCGGAAGCGGCTGTCGTTTCTTCTTCGTTCGTTACAGCGAGCTAGGTAACGTCGGATCGGGATAATGTTACCGTCCTTTCGAAACAGGCTGGGCGATTGGATAGCCGGCGCGCCGTTCCACCTCGTCCCACTCTTATTCTTGAGAGACAGTCGTGGCAATTGCGCGTTGGTCAACGATTTCATCAGTTCGCGATTAATAATCGGCAGGATACAGCGCCGCGGAACAGAATAACGACGAATCGCGAAAATTCCCCGCAAAGTCCGCGACGGATAACGCGGGCGATTCCAACATTGAACCGGCCGAATAAAATATCATTAGTGTAACGAGTCGTGCGATATGTCGTTTGAACGAGGTCCGCGCGAATGATCCGATCTGTTAATGCAGTCGCGAACAACTGCCGAATTAGCGAGCGGAGACAAACGATCGCGCGATTTAACAGGCTCGGTTAACGCGTCGATATCATTTTAATGCCCGCGCCGTACCCCGTACGATTTCAACCGCTCGTCCCGCGTAGCCGCGCGCAACCGGGAACAGACGCGGACGGAAGGTGAAGCGGTACGAATCGTTAACGGCGCTGGCGATGCAACGAAAATTGCCGGCGAGATGGTCGACGCGTTGAATCTTCTGGTGAAAAATCGAACGGTCGGGCGTCGCGGGGGCAAAAATTTTCGCGCCCGGTTCGCGGACGAATCGTTCAGCGCGCCATCTAGGCGGGCGGACCGACTCTGGATCGCGCATTTGCGTCACGTAACTTGTTTCGCGCGGCCACTTTTGTTCTGCATGAATCTTATTAACGCCAACCCATTTTAACGGGAATCGAGTTAAACGCAGTTTTGCGCATTAAACCTGTGCTTGCCAACCCGTTCCGCTGCGGCACGGTGAAAGGGGGCGGAAAAAGGGTGGAACGGTTACTCTCGCTGGTGGCTTGTCGATCACTCGGAAACGATCGATTCGTGATCGGCCGCACCGTGGATTTTACGTTGCTGCAACTGTGGACCACGAGACTATACCCACGTACCTACGTACGCGCGGGTTTCACGTGGAAATCCTTGTCAGCAATCATCGTTGGGCGATTCTGAAATCCGCCTGCCCTCCCGTCGCATCTCCCAAGGATGCACAATTCCGTCCGTGCAATATTTAACGCGGTTTTAAATATTCCCGGCCCTTCGGCGACAAGCGACGAGCGAACGACGACGGCACGGCACGACAGTAAAAATGTATGGCGCTCTTTTTTTCCTCGGCCCGCGGCATTGTTTCCACGGGGAAAGTTGTTTATATTTAGCCCCAGGGGAGGATGACTTTTATAGGAGGCGGAATCCCATCAAGCGCATAATATAGCCTCCTATCGAGTTCGTTGAAAGTGGCGCGCAATCGACGTGCGAACAATACGCTCCATCCGGGCTGATATAATCGTTAAATATTTCATTTCGTACCTGTATAAATCGTATCGGCCGTAGCGTTATTTTTTCACTCGATTTTTCACCACCCCTCCGCCCCCTCGTTTTTTCCCCCGCCCGACCCACTCGCGCGCTTTTGTTTGCTTTCTTTTTTTCTTTTTTCTTTTTTTTTTTTTTGTCCGCCGTCGGTTGTTGTTTTAATCCGAACTGTTAATCTCGTGCATCGATCTCTGGCCGTGGCGGGTAATTCAATACGACCGAGGCGAACAATTTTCATTCATCAGCGCGAATTCCATCAGCGAAGATATTTCGCCCGTTTGAAACGACGCGCTGAAACGAGGCGGGAGGCGAGGCCGAAAAAGAGAGAGAAACAAATGGCTAGAAACGCTTTAGAGACTCTATCCAGCGCCGCGAAACACTGTGGATGGTGCTGCACGGTGACTCGATGGTGAAACGAGAAATTAGAGGGAAAAAAGTTACCCCACCCCCCCGACTTTCTATTCTATTTACCACTTTGTTCGGCGGAATGAAAGATCCACGATTGTTGTAGCTTGGCGGCTTATATGAATGTTCAGAGGGCCCCTCTGGAGACGTTAATTGGGCGCCGCTGGTGGAAACAATCTTTCTGGATTTCATTCGAGTTCGCGCGGCCGTCTGGCGTTAGTGTCGTTGGTCCTGGTTTGTGCAGCTTAAAGGGATTTTAATAAGCTTTTAATCAGGGAGCAGGAATGCATAGGGTTTAAGAATTTAATGATTCTTGATTACTTCAATTACATTTAGCAGTGCGAGTGTTATTAAACTTGTATTAGATCCGTTCATTTTATTGGGAATAAACGATGTAACGCGGTATGTATTTTGTAGTCGATCTATTCAAGTACAAGTTAATTGTTTGGAACACAATGAACTTTATTTCACGGATACGGCAAGAATTAGAAATCTCCACTATGTTGCGGAAATTCTGCATTTTTGATTAGCATTGCTTTTAATATTGAGGAATATATTTGAAAATTCAGTTCGACAATAGATTAAACCTTTCGACTGGTTCTACTCTGCGATTGAATTGTATTTCATATTTAAATGAACAAATTGTATAACAAAAACTATCGTAAAACCCATGCGAAATACGAAATATAAGCTTTCTACCTTCGCTTCTCTATTCAGCAGGCTAGAATGGATTCTTTTGCGCGGGATGTAATGTATAAATTATATTAGAATTTGTTAAGCACCAGCCACTCCGTAACTGTAAAACTATTAATTATTTGCATCCTTAAGTATTCTAAGCACTCTCGACGTCTTCAACCTCGTGGGTAATCACGCGAACGTCTACCGCCTTAATGTGCGTGCTTCTTATAAAAATTTCCCGACGCGGAAGCAAGGCAGCCGTAGAGAGAAATGAACCTAGATTCTCGCAAGATCCATATAAATTTTGAAGTAAGTGCAGAGAGATGGAAATGGAGTCGTCGTCTCGTAGGATCGATAGAAAGTTCGGTCGATTCATCGCGGTCCGCTTCAGCGTTTATCGAAGGATAAACTCCCGTTTGTCCTAAGTTTATCGCGAGGTCACGGATAAATGTATATGCTGGAGATGCCAAAAATTTGTTTATTGCGCGTCTGCAATTGTAAGTAGACGAACTGAATAAATTTTTGTGCCACAGTATTTTAGGCTGAAAGATTATAGGAATTGAAAAATAGTATCAGCATAGATTAAGTAGAGTAAGTCGGCGTATGGTCAGACGCGTTTCATTCTTCGCTGTACGCCCTAAATATTTAAAAACTTAATAGACTGCTGGGAGTCCGATGGCTATTCATTGGATTAGAAATTATGTTTCAAAGAAGCAAATACTTTTCAGCAAGATTTAATTAAAAAAAAACCCCGAAAAAACTATAACGGTCTGATCAATCCCATGAATTCTTAACATCGCTCGCCCATTGCCACAGTACATTTTCACAATGCAATTCCCTTTTACTCCCGAAACCACCTCATACGCGTTCAGTAAATTCCCTCACGGGCGATACGAAGACCGATAAACCGTCAGTCGTCTCAATTCTCGAAGGTCGTCGATTAAACGTGAACGAACGAGTTGGATGCAATTTAAAGGGGGCGATGATCACTTATGCTGACACTTGTTTGCGTTGCTGCGCGTTTCCACGCGGCAGGAGTCCGCGGACTAAAGCCGAAACGAGGGAGGACAGTGCACAATTGACGGCCGCGGCGATAGCAATGCCCATTTTATCCCCAGGAGGACATAAATAAAACTCAAATTGAGCGAGGGTCGCGCCAGTACCGCGCTGTGTCTACAATGTATTTACGCAGCCAGCACTTCCACCTCGTAATTTCATTTTAGATAAAAGTTTCGCGACCCCTAACCCTTCCGCCGACGTCGATATTTACATTTTTATGCGTCCCGATATTTTCGTTTACACGCCCTATCGCGGCATTCCAGCTCTGACATCTGTCGCGATACTTGCGAACGCGTCAGGCCCTCATCAGGGCTCGGCGTTTTCTTTTCTATCAATTTTTCGAGCAGCAGAATTGGAGCAAGGTATTCGCGTTTAGTGAATGTTTAAACGTAGAAGATTTGTCTGATGCAGCAGTGAAGTATATGAAAGAGAAAATAACTGACGACGTGAATTTCAATTTTACACAGTGCAATATCGTTATGGGAGATGGGCGGCTTGTACGTGGATATAAAATTCGAACATACCGAATGATCTACGATAGCGGCGCCAGTGTAAACGCTGGCAAAAAAATCAGGAAATTCGAACCGTCCTATCGGCGAATTGCATTAATTCCGCGCACGACACGTAACCCTAGCAATAAAGTGGCGTAATTGCCGATGGGTCCGTGCCCTTTTGGGCGAGAAGAACACGGCAGAAAAGCTCATTGCCGGCACAGCGCGGCCCACGGGGGTGTGTAGGACGGGAGGGGGTGGCCTTACAAATCCAGCACGACGCGCCCCACACGGAGCACGCAGACACGGAGCCGACTTATGCGAGCCACGTGCGCCATTCTAATTTGCTTACGAGCAGCGCGGCCTTAAAACAGAATGCGTTACGGGAACGCGTACGTGAGACGACGACCGCCCCGTGAACAATGCGCGACCGTCCTGCTCGTTTGCCTCCTTATTGTTTCACTGCTCCCGACCTGGACATGATCCATTTGGCAGACATTTTTTACGCGACCGAATAAAGGAGTCAAGTGGCGTTCCACGAGGACGCGTTGCACGCTCGTCTGGGGTCTGGCGAATGTGCATACACCGGTGGAGACAATCGAGGAACGTTTATATGGCTGGGGGGGTTTTTCTTTTTTTTTTTTTTCGGTGGAAGTATACCGCCGTGTCATTGGGAGGGATCAGTGAGGAAGTGTGGATTTAGAGTGGGTCGATATCGGTTTTATTGGAGGAGTTTGTAGGTGGGTTAAGTGGCGAGAAGAATATGAATGGTGCGAGTAAAATGTAATGGTAATGAGCGAGGATAAGGAAAAGTTTGGACGCTGAGTGGTTGGGAACGTGTCCCGTCTGGATTCGGATAATCTGCTCTCGTTAATTTGACACGGTAAATATTTCAGTGCTTTATTTAATACAATTCGGCCGCCGACCTCCACTTTAGATATCGTAAATATTTATTAACCGATATAGGACGGATGAACGCGATCAAAATTTAAAACGACCCGACAAGATGTCGGGATGTTAAGAAAATTGTAAACTCCCTATGGGACACCTGTTCATGAATATTGTTCTCAGATATTCAAAGTTCATTTGCATGAACGTATGATCGAGTTCGGTGCCAGCGTGCATCGTTTTTTCTTGTTCGGCGGAAGACGAAATCGATGCGCTCGTCGCGGAAGGACGTGGCAAATTTTATTCCATTCCTTTATTTCGCCCCCATCGTATCCGGGCCAATTTAAATTCCACCAGAGTCTCGCGTGGAAAGCCTGAAGGACCTAATATAATCCTGGGTACAAGGGGTAGTCGGTACGCCTGGGTTCTAACCTGCATACATTTCCCAAATAGGCGCGTTAATGTTAAGAATACCGCGCGCGTGTTTTCACGCCGGGGGGGGGGGCGGAAAAAATATGGCCGTGACGAAAATGTCGGGGGGGTTCGTGTGTCGAAATCTAGACCAAACATCTTTTCCTGTATCTCCCTCTGGTTCGACCAGGATGCTTGACAGGAATTCCGAATGTGTAATTATTCAATAAGGGTTGACGCTGAAGGATGTACGGTCCCTTGTAGTCGACAATTTTATTTTAAAACAATTTGTTTCGTCTGTCGCTTTATTCTGCTGCACAGTTGGCCTTGCAATAGAGCTCTATAACAGATATGTATAGTAGAGTTGTATAACAGCATTCATTTAAAGAATAATAATTTAGTGGAACCTTTTTATATTTTTGATGCACTTACAACATTTTCCGTTTTCCTTTTGTTACACAAACAGTTCCCTACGCAAACAGATAACCAACAAATCATGTATTACAATGAAACAAAAACGATACCTAGTAATTAAAAAGATCAACTGAGGCAATGCAACAGCCGTAGTAACAATGCGACCAACGACCAAGAAGAAACGATGCTACCAATCAAGTTACCAACTACCGTAACGCCTGTTACTTTGAATTCACCTTCCAACGCAGCTAAAGCTACGGCAATTGCATTGTGAATTCCATTTGTCGCGACATGTCTAACGTGGCTTTAACTCGGTAAATTAAATGACGCGGTAAGGTAATTTGAGTGGTCTCGAAGGACAGCTTTAATTCCGTGTAAATACGCGAACGAACAATTTACAACTGGAGCCAGCCGGATGAAATTTGCGATTTGACCGATAATTTTACGAAGTTACGCGCCGTCCGGTATTTGCATTGTAAATCGAGATGCCGCCGACGTGGATGGCTTAAGGAACCGGCCGGCAAACTTTGTAATCGTATACAATTCTCCAGGTGGCGCTTTTTCCAACGAATAATAATTAGAAACGTTACCGTTTTCGGATTCCCGCTGGATGGTACGGTAGAAGGTGCAGTTTGGTGTGAAGGTTAAAAATGGGCCTGCTGAAAAGATCTTTTCACGATCGATGAATCGTCAAGCAATGATAGTCCGACAAGTGTGAATCCATTAGTGACATCCTTACTTTCATGCTGAAGTTTCAGTTCGATTGCCATATTAATGTTCATTATATTTCAAAGGGTACGAACTACTTAGACTGATACATGCCTGAATCTGTTCCTTAAATTCGACACCTACGAAAAGCAAGTTGAACAAAATAGCCAACAATTCCACCGAATTAAAATATTGATTCACCAAGACAATTTATCATTAAAGAGATTTCTTGGTACTCGTCGTAAGCACCTTTACAAACAGTTGCCCCGTCAGGAACGGAAATAAAAATTCATTTCGTCCGACGTAACGTTCCGTAAACGCAACTACCATTCCCGTGTATATCTCTTGCGTCAAATTTAAAAGCGTGGCTTGCAAGCAAACAGACAAACATTACCCCCGCCCGACCACCTTCCTCCCGCCGACTTACCAACGCGATCTATGTCTTCTTGCGTATAGTAGTGATGCATTGTTGGCTGTTAGGTCGGCTTGCGGTAGCAATTGAATCACTCGAGCGACAGTTTATGGCCGTACGATGATCATCACGACCAATACAGCGGTCACTTTACTCCGCTATTACTCACTTCCATCTCAAACAGCCGCGAGACCGCCCATTCTCCACTTCCTGCAACCGTATTGCACACCGCGTCGCAGTCTCAACTGCTTCCAGACCGTTACACCCGATCTCAATCCACCAACTTTATTTCTTCCTCCGCCGGAATCTCCTCCGAACAAGTTCAAACACTGTTCACGACCTTAACAATCCACTAATCGTCATCGCGATACGACCAACCGGCAGACCATTCGAATATCCTTTCACGAAACCACCTGGACAAGATGTTCCTCCACTCGACGCACCTTGTCAATACGCGACACCCCTAATTTCCGACGTATCTGTCAAAACCGGCCCGCTCCATCAACCCATCAGTAACTGTCTAACTGACAGGCCCTATACACGCACGTACTTGCACGAACAGGCGTACGCGGAGGCACACACAGAGACACGTACAGACACCTGGTGGTCGTGGTGCGTGTAAATCGCCAGCACTCGAGAGCACTCGGTCACGCGCAAAGGTCCGCGTCTCAGATTCGAACTTTAAGGTTACCACAGGAGACGGCTTTGGATGCTGCACACGCTCGTAGAACTTGGACCAGGTGGTGGTACCTAGCGCGGTGAGCCGGCGGGTCAAGCGGACAGAACTTTTAAGGGTGACAGGGCGATGTGTCAAAGGGCGCGAGGATTAATCGGCGGCGAGATCGACGCGTAGGAAATTTTTCCGGCAACGGAACAGCATCAACAATAATCGAAACACGGGATAAAACGACAGGTCCGACAACATTGTGGTGGAAAATGCTGGCCCGCTGCGCGATTCTGCGCAATAGAGTTGAGCGCACAGCAGAGGCTCGCAGTCGCCACGCTACGCAGACAGCGGCGACAGTGGCGCCATCAGAGTCCTCGCGGCAGCATGAACGCGAAGCAGGGTCGCCATCTCTTGCCGGTGCCTGCCGCCACCTAAAATCCCCTGGCCCCATCCTACGCGATGGGAACGTTCAACGGCCTACAACCACCGCCGCCGCTTGCTCTGCCAGCCACCCCCGACCCGCCGCCGGTCGCTGCGGTATCGATTGGCCCAGTTGTCCGTCGTCAGAACGTGGCGGTTGCTTCAACATTGGAAACTTTCTTGGCCTTCTCTTCTTTCAATTTTTTTTTTTATCTATATTTTTTCTGTTTTCCTTTGGGCCGGTCCTTTCGATTGGGTCGGTTGGGAGCGGTTTTTGATGAGACGGTTCGCTTGGAGGAATATTGATATTGGATTTGGACTTGGTGATTTGACTTAAGGTGAATCTTATTTGTGAAGATAGGATGGTTCAATTAAAGTTGTAGCTAGTAGTCATCTTCTTAACTTGTTTACGAGTTTCGTTCTTTTTCTTTGCTTTGGACATGTTTGGTATGATTTAAGCACTCTGCGTTTAAAATCTCGTATCGTTTGGAATAAATATGTTAGGTATCGAACGTTTTACTCATGCGGACCCATTTTCTACAGCCTCTTCTGAACTCCAACAAACGAACGATCGATTTCTCATAGTGTTCTAACTAATTCGAACTCTTTTAACAAAAGGCATCGGTGGCATTGTGAAATCGGCAAAGACGATTCAATACCACGATCCGCATGCTCCTCAGTCTACGATCCTCACTCGAGGACATTTCAAACAACTTGCTCGCGAAAGGACAATTACTAAACTATACCATCTCGGCCGTAGACGGTTGTTACACAATTCGGAATAGTGCAAGAACTTTCGATCATGCTCGGCAATCCACCATGGCGATATTGCATCCTACTCAAGCAAGCTACTTGGAACGCTCATGCTGATGTGCAGCTTCTGAAAGCCGAACTCGACGGGAATACGACACTTCTTCGGCTTTATAGGCGATAAAACACTCGTCCACAATTTGGCCAAACGTTTCCAGGATAGCTTCTTGGCTTTCGTAACGTGTATTCAGACTGTTCGCGAATTCATTGCGAAAATATTGTACGTATGCAACATTTATTGGCCACTTACGGACGTAAATATAATAGGGATACTATCACTGTAAATAAAGTAATGAATTTTTTAGACGCTTTAGAGAACGTCTACGATACCGTAGATGCTGGAAGGCACATGCGATTAATATTCTGTTTGCATCGATAGACACCTATGTACGTGCTCATTAGTTATTAGGATGCGACGATAGGGTCCTATTAAGTAGCATCCCCTTTGCAATGCATACGTAACAGCTCAGTATATTGTTAACTCCCGAATTCACGTAACCGACAACAAAATCTTGGAACAATTAATTAAAACCCTAAGGTGTACGAACCCGCGACATCTCCAGAAACAGTTCCATGCCATTATTATTATTTTTTTATTCCTTTAGCCGGAAAGGAATAACGACATCAAAAGCAGGCTATTCCCTGCATTCTTCCCTGCTCTTTTTAACGGTAACAATTATTTTACCCCTGCAACTAACTATAAAAGCTCTGTACAAACAAGAAGCTACCTTCAGAGGGGGAGGCCTTGCATACATTTTTGCACACCGTTGCATATCCAGGTGAGCGTAGGTCAGTTCGTTAATAATACATCGGTCCCCATAGGTTTCCCGTATTTTTCTCGCGACGCGTTCCAAGCGATTCATTAATTGCTGACCTTGTTAGCGTAGCATTGTGAAGCGGCGGTCCCGCAACGGTGCTTGAGCCGCGCCCGCGGGACTCCCCGACCAAGGGGACAAAGACGAAGAACAGAGAGAAACTGTGGGGTCCAGGGGGTGGCAGAGAAACGAACGAGGAGAGAGAATCTCGCTTGGCATTGTCATGCATTCAACCCTGGCACATAATAATGCCGGCTCTCCTTTGTCGTTTACGCGTACCCCCTTCGCGCCCCCTTTCCCTATGTTTTCTGGCTCGCCCCAGTCACGATCGCCGGCTACCATTGCCCCGTATTCTCTGCGAAAGAGCTTTTCTCCTTATGGCTTGGCAAAAATACCGACCGACACGGGAATACGAAGATTTTCTTGGGAAATTTGAAAACCTCCTGACTCTATTAGCGCTGCGTGGACGGAATCTTGATGAGGAGATTGACGGAAAATTTGTATAATTGTTACGTTTCAAATGTAGATTTACGATTGTCCAGTTACGGTAAAGTGGCCAGTATTATTATACACCAGAGAATGCTTGGCTGATATTGATAGTTTTTTGAAATTAAACGTTTGGTACTTGAGTGCCAATGTCTCGCTGCGGCACGTTCTCGTTATTACTGATACACGGTGCGCGACGTAAGCGCGCAGCGGTTGCCTGCTCTCGGGCGCGGAACTGTTCATTTTTTGACCGTTCGTAACTAAAGAACGAAGCCTCCGCAATAATTTTCTTATTCTTGGTTTTCGTCTTGTTTTGTTACCCAGAATCGCTCAATGTATGTATATTCTGTGATAAACATTTCGTCGAGGCGACACGATTTACAAATTTCGTCCCTGAGAGAAACTCTACTAAATGTCAATGTAGCTTTGTCTCAATTCTCCCCCCTCGAATTTCAACGAGATTGATTAAGCGTTTTTTTTAGACGGAAGCGGGAAGAGAGGCCGCGAAACTCGTGGATGAAATTGCGCTTCCCTGGTTGATTCGCCTGTATTACAATTCTTTTGTGTTCCCTTTACATATACATATATTCTTTTATTTTGTTGCATAGAGATGAGCGAAAGAGGAGAAGCATTTTTTATTGCAACCGGATAGAGGTATCCGGCAGTTGAATCTGGAACGCGTTGTGCTCAATTTTTGAAGGGCCCCATTTTCACGATAGACGAATGCAAACCATCAACAAGCCACTCCAGCGATGCTTATTTCAAAGGATATTTTGTTGATAGTCCCCGAATATTTATGAAAAATGGTTTATTCGTTTCGGCGCAAGTGGAACAAGCGTGGTAGCAAGTTTTCATAAAGGGGCGCGTGAGTGGAGCATGATCCACAAAAGGGGAAACTTTGAAACGGTTGTTCGACTTTTTTTCTCACAACAATGCGATTATGAGTAAATACATAAAAGCATCCATTCTTGTGCGGCATTCCATAACATTTGAGCTGGACCGTTTCATAAACAGAATCGTCTCTTTTACACAGAACTAAAGATTACTAAGACTAGACACTTAAGTTCTTATAATTAATTATCAAATTCTCATACTATTTTATATATACTCCATGTTTAAAAAACGTTGCATCAAACAACATTGTACTTCATATTCCCTCACCCCCGAAAAAACAACGACCGGTTATAAAATCTCGCATGAAATCGTATCGAACAAATTCACAACACTCCGACCGAACATAGCATTACTTAGTTAAAAAATTACGAATAACCCAGTAAAACTTATTCAATTTATTCCCCCGTTTAAAAAAATCTCCCACGCTTCACCAATTTATTTATTTCGTTCCCTTCAACTACCTCGAACCTCGATTTATATTCACCAATTCGCACCCCATTCGCCAAATGACCGGACAATTTCCAAGATGTTTGAATGATGAATCCGGTATCATCGTGGGTTGCAAAGCGTCCCGAACGAACTACACCCACGGGACAGAAAGCGTTTCCCCAAAACAGGCCAATGAGGCGCCTCAATCCAACATACATCAGCCTCCCCAGGAGGATACCGCACGCACGACCAACGATGCATCATGCGTTACATGATTGGTTTCACGCAAAAGGAACGGGCCTTATAATAGCACGGGCATACGGCGTCGTAGCGTGAAATGGTTGAAAAATAACGAAGGTAAAAAAACGCGACGATCATTCGGCGTCGCGTATCGTATCGTTTCGCGTGCGATTTTTTACGGGTCCGACAATTCGCACTTCTATGATTTCGTTTAAATTACACGGAAGCCGGGCTCCCCGTTCGGCTGGAAACATTACTTTGGAAAATTGCGGGGACAAGGGGGAGGGGGAGATAAAAGGGGAACGAACGGAGCACACGTGAACCGAGGGTTATTTCCATAAATGTCTCGATGCATCAAATTCGAATGCGAATGGTAGAAAGCCCGAACCGGGGGAAACTCGATTGTTCCGAATTTCGTCTGCAGTAGACGTAGGAAATTTTTGTTTATATTCTGGTCGGGGGATCTTCCGTGGTTACTGTTATTGGGTCAGTACGGTTAGATCGGGTGGGTAAGTAACGTCGATTGTGACTTGGAGGGTGGAAATGTGTGCAGTGAAATTCTTAATTTGTTGCACACGTGTGCCACCTCGCGTGCTAATGCGTGCCAATTACTTGCCGATTTAAGGGTACCTGAAACTAACCTTTTAAATATTGACGACTTACATTTTATTCTGTTTATTTCAAAAAAAGTGTGCCAGATTTACTGGCTTGTGATTATTCGCGATATCGATTATCCGAGGTGTCGACTTTAGCAGTAACATATATACAATCGAATTTTTGCATTACGTAAAATAATAATATTTAGCGTCGGTATTATTGCGCCAATGATATTCGCCGTGCGAAATATATTTGTTTCATAATTCATTATTTAGTATTATTATTTATAAGCGATGCGATAGTCGATATTTGCTGCGTGCGATAATGTAAAGAACATTTATTAACTCTTGCTGAAAATTCGAACACATATTTAGTTGATTTTGTGCCGTGTTTCATTGCAAAACTAAATAGTGATATTTGGTGAAAAACATAGCCAGTTTAAATTGTTATTTGAAGCTCTGTTTTTCTGTTCTGGCTTCCCTCGTAATTCAAGCAGACTGTGTACCATTGTTTCGATGATGGAAAATAAATTAAAACAGTACAAGGGTGCTTCACGTGTTACAGACGCACGTTCACAAAAGCCTTGCTATGTTTACAGGGCCTCAAATTTGTAATACTTAAACCGTTCAAGCGCATCCATTGAAATTAGTGGTGAAACAAGATATTATAATATTTAAACAGTTTCTGCAACAATTGATGCAATGGATTTAAAAAGTATCATTTATTAATAAAATAATGAAAATAATAAAAATAACGTTGCATATAATACTTGTTAATTGTTCATGAAACTGAAACAAGGGTAGCATTAAAAACTATCCAAAAAGTAAAGAAATTGTTCGCCACTGTGCACGAGGTACTCAAAGAATAAATAAACACCTGATGATCGGAATATCTTGAAAATCATAAAAAAGGGTTAAATCAAGCAGCCCATTCCTATCGTGGCGAACGACCAAGTAAATAAATACCAATCTAAGGCCGCCTATATTCATTATCCAATGAGAATTTCATGGCTGGTGACCGTAGTACCCAGTAACGAAGGGGTTAAAAATCCAGCCATTGAGCTGTGCCACAGAATTTCATTTACGCGTATCCACGCTACTAACGCGGATAATTCGGTGTTTAACGTAAACGTTAGTGCATTCCTTGGGCGTCCTAATGTTTGCAAAGATATACGGGCCGTGAAAGTAAACCACTGCCACGAGGGATTCCTCCAAGTAGCGTGTCCAGTAATTTCACGCCGGAGGGGTTGAAGGGGGCGTGGGGGAGGGGCAGTAAATTATATAACTTTCACGGGGCTCTATTTTCTAATTTGCCCCGATCGTTAAATGTGCCTTCGCCCTCGGTTTATGCATATTCATTGATCATTTCCTCCTTTTCACTGCTTTTTTTTTACATCTTTTCTTCTTTTAACGAACGTGTTGAGACGATTCCGTTTGATTTATTCAACGATCGCTCAGACAGTCCCTTAATCACGGCTTCGTAAATTAATGGTGTTTATGCATTGTAGAGCCTTCAAATCGTTGGAAGAAATGGGATGCGCAACAATATCTATACTGCTTTCATTATTACTATTTCAAACTGCTGAAGGAGGTGTCTGAATGAATAAAATTGTTCTTGCGATCCGCCGATGCAGAAGATACTAAATGAAATGTAAAGGGCACTGGCACTGTACTAATAATTAACTTTAGGCGCAGAGGGAATTGAATGAATGGTACAATTCTATTTGCCGTCGTGCGGCAAGCTTGTGATACTTCACAGAATTGCGAAAGGAGCCACGAAGAATTGTGAATTGTGAATTGTGAAAAATAGCACTTTGCGTGGACCAATCTAAAGCATTCCGTGCAGTTCAAATTCATATCAAAATCCGTTTTCTTACTGTCCCGCAGAGAATTAATGCAGCAATAAAAACTCGATTCCTCTCAAGCCGAACGCTATTCGGATTTTAGCGATATTTGTGCCAGTTTAATATTAGGAGTCGTGTTTTAATATTAAAAGAATATTTCAAATCACTCGATTTCTCCAATCGATGAATACATCCAATTTCGCATCGGTATAATGGAAATAAAAAATCAACGACGCTTGCATATATTTTGTTCTCTAAACAGACCACATATTTTCTACCGCGACGTTATTCCATCCATTTTTATCCGTTCATTTCCCTTTTCACGGACGAATTCAACAGATTTCGTTCGATTTATCCAACCATATATCTAAACCGTTCCCTAATCATCGTTTTGTAAATTAATGGCGGGCAACGTCGCGTCGCTTCGCGGTTGATCGTGGCGTCGGGTCGCGAATATAATGCACCTATACGGCATCTCCAATTAACGCGGATGACATCGTTGCATTCCAATAGATACAAACAAACGTGGGCACGCGCGCTCACAAGTGTTTCTCGTTATTATGCAACGTATAACGAGAGGCTATAATTACCTTCGTATATACCAGCACTTCGTTATCTACGACTCAGCGCCGCTAATTATCTCTAGCACTTTTGATATATTTTTCACCTGCCGTTCTTTACCCGTCTCACGGAGAAATTTAATGGCAAGCTTTAACTTGGGTGTGCGAGAAATGGTAGATGGTTTTCAATAGTCTTCCAGCGATAACTGTAATAGTTGATAAATTGTGCCAGCGAAATATTTTGTGGATTTCCGTTCATTTTCCTTTGAATGCATTTTGTTGGTTTCATTCCACTTTGATCCTTTGCACCTTGACACAAGGAAAGCTTAAGGAAATCGTGATTTATTATATTATAGTGTATAGTCATATTTTGAAATCAATTTTCTTCTGACGAAGCTATGTCTGACCAATCGAACTGTTTCTACTTTCCTAGTCACGTTGGGCCATGTCTGTGCCGAGTATAAAGCAAATACAAACAATTATTGCATCGTGTCGGGTCATTAAGTGTCCCTAACATTTCCTAATCATTACCAAATCATTACAAGCTACAAATTCTGCTTCCCTAAAATATCCAACATCCTCCAACCCCTTCCACTCAACATCCTCAAGATCCAGCAAAGCTGCACTCCGAACCTTTCCCCGGCCAACGTAGTTTTCAACTTCCGAGCCCGAGAAAAAATTAATCCCCTAACTTCCAACCGGCCCGGGAGAGTTCCTTGGCCCCGTATTCATCCTCGACCGATCCACATACCGGCGATCAAAATATCCAAGGAAATTCCAGCCAGCCACCCCCAGGTAACCCGGCCGCCCTTCGAATGGCTAAAGGGCCTTCGAACAATTGAGACCAGCCAGTTCGGTGTAATTCGCGCGACGTAACTCGCAAAAACCGTTAACAGGATTCCACCTGACAGTCGGCCAGCAATCCAATTGCTGGGCCAGGGTCACGCGGCCAGCCAGTCAGCCAGTCAACCGGCCGGCCTGCCATCCAGCGGCAGGGAGACAGAGAAGCAGCTGATTAAATCAACGAATCGAAACTTCACGGCGAGTCGCGGTCATTCAATTTCGCCTGTACTCTCTCTCGGAGGCTTTCGTTGATGCGAGCACAGCTTGCCGGGAGCGAACCGCTAACGAAAAGTTCCCTCTGTCCGGCCGGTACAGTCAGGAAGAGCGAACAAGACTAGCAGGGTGGACGAGAGGGAGAGAGAGAGAGAGCGAGAGAGTCAGGGAACGGTACCAGCAGAGAAAAGGGGATAACCAGCAGAGGCGGTAGTAACGGAGTTGTCAAGGGGCAGGGGGTTAAGGGAAAAGACAGTGAACTCGTTGGAACGCGTGGACCAACGGGAGGAAACAGGACGAAGAGTGACGGGAGCGCATTCACCGAATCACAAATGAGTTGCGAGACTCGATTAAGCATCTTCCGGATGCATTATTAACGGTACCAGCTAAAAGGTGGAGGGATTGAAGAGTCGGGGGCGAGAGTCGAGCCGTCCAGAGGGTTGGATGCAACGACGTCAACCGCCGGAGCAGGGGCGGTGGGGGTGGCAGCTAATGGGTTGTAACCAGTGTGCGCAGCGGATTATACGTTCTCGGTCAAGCCGTTACAAGCCGACGTACGAAGTTGGAGTGCGGATCTGCGGATAGAGACGGAAAGAGGGAATCTAACGAAAGAGAGGGCGGATCTATCCGAGCTAGCTGAAGGCTTAACCTAGAGACTTTACGAACTGTTGAACAACGCGGACGGGGAGTTCACGTAAGATAAGGACTATGGCTTCTCTTCACGCTTATGGGTGGATTCAGTTTTCAGGGGCCGAGGATCGAGCCTTGTTCTTCCTGCCCCAACGGACACCGGTGAAATCCGGCGAACGCTTTCCTGGACACGCAGCTATCGTTTAGAGCACTGCACGAGAATAGTTTAACGCGAGATTTAGTAACTCCTTATGGCACGGACCCTCGTTAATATTCGATTGGCAACGTCTGAAACAGTGTTAAGTGGTTCTCAGGTTGGTTACGCTTTGTTGACGGTGTGCAGGGTACAGAATTGCACACTTCAACTGTGCCCACTTCAATTGCACGCTTCAATTGCACACTTCAAATGTTATTTTCAAACGCTGTTCCTTCGCGGAGAAGAATGTAGAGGAACAATTACTGTATCGAAAATACTAACAGAACAAACACCTGCAGGCTCAATTCCATCAGCATTGTATTACAGTATTTCCTTTCAAACGAATCACATTAAATGATTCCTGGTTTGCAACACTTGCATATCGAGCCGTAGAATGCCCACTTGAAACGTTTCGTTGCACGCATCAATCGGTAATTAAACAGGAATGATTGCTAATTGCATTACAATCGCGAGACATTAATTGGAATAATTAATCAACTTCCACGAATCTCCAATTACGGCGAGCAAGCAGAAACTTAATACGAGCGTATAGCATTTGCAGCTGCTGTTAAACGCATCCCGTAAACCATAAGAGCAACGTATACCGCGATAAGGGGGTATTTCAGCAACAGCCGTAAAGAAGAAAGTCACTAGATGACGGGACGGCAGGGTGAAGCAAACAAACACAACTGTTTTTCTTTTCCCTCCTCTATCATTTCACGCTCTCTATGAATTGAAAGTGATACAAAACAAAAATTTTATGAAGCCCTTTCGCTTTATAGACCCCCCCCCCCACTTTGATCCTCGAATTACTCGTAGAATGTGTCGTAGACTGTTCGATCCGCGCCATTTTGCACAAAAGTGCCCATAATCCGGGGCGACAGGTCAGCCTGCGAGAGTGTAGGCGGTTACTCCGTCGAGGATTTCAATTTCACAGCGGCACCAGAACGTCATTCGATCCTTATTCTCGCTTATAAACGGGAAAGGCGCTGCGATAAAAGTTACTAGGCTGTCCGTCGAGGCGACAAGCTTGGTAGAAACAGCAGAGTCATGGCGACCGATGAAACGCGCTGGGGAAGAAGGGGGACGAATGTGTCAAGCGAAAGCCATTGGCACCTTCTGTAGAGGGTTCTCGAATAATTTCGTTCCTATTCTGAAACATGCCAGGTCCGCGTGTATCTTTATCAATCGTAATATCGTATGCGAAATATCAAGTTATTGGGGAAACTAATCAATGCTATATTAAATTACTTCAAAATGTAGGGTTACTATAACATAATGAGACCAGGCCGTTAGCGCCAGATAAAATAATCCACGAACGTACAAACCAGACTGTCCAGAAATTAGCTCAAATAGCGCATAGAAAACATACTATACATGTTTCATTATTTACGCAAACTGTTGCGCATTCGTCCCTATACGTACAAGACGTCCCGAATAAAATGCTCGATGCAGAAAAATCGATCAACGTATTCGCTAAAAAAATCCAGAACCGCCCCTGCAATACGAACGAGAAATATAGTAATCAATATTCATCCAGAATCAATGCATCGATCCCACCGAAAAACCAATCACGAATCACATCACGCTCTACATGGCGGCAGCAAATAATAAAGTCGGCCCGCGTGAAATCAGCGTAAGCGAATATAGTAATGCTATTTAATTTATCGCGATAATGGGAATATTGCGTGTGCAATAACGTGCGTCGGCAACGCTACGCAACGGAGGGCGGCATTACTATCGCAGCCGACCCTATCACCAGCAACGACCAGAACGCCACCACCAGCGGCACCAGCAACGCCATCAACGCTACCACCACCATGGTCAGCATCCCCATTGCGACGACCGCCGTCACCACTGGCACCGTGGCCGGCGGATAACCTCCGCCTGTAATATTATTTCAGGTATGTATGTGCACGCGCGCAGGGCCTATGCTAATACGACGAACGGCCGTGTGTCCACGCTCAATAAAGCTTGTGTTCGTAGCGTGGCCGCATGTCGGCTATCTGGGCGCACGCGAGCGCGCAATCGGCCGCCATAAAGTGAGATAGCGAGGGAGTATCTGCAAAACGCTGGCGAACAGCGTCGCTTTTATTCGCGTCGGCCGGGCGTCGCGTCCCGTCGACGGGTCTCGAGCAGTTATCTCTCGGCTGTCTGATATCTGCCACCGTTCAAATGTACCGCGTCATTAGTGGCGCCGGAACGGTGGTGACCTGTGTGGCACGCCGCGTCGCACTGATGCTCTCGATTCTTGTTTACGTTTTCCTTGGTGCAGATTGCGGGGTGTCGTTATGTCCCGCTTGACGCCCGGCTCATTTCCGATGCGTCGACCCGTTACTATCCGGGTACGAAGTCGGGGAACGGAGAACGGTGTCGCGGATTCATTTTCACCTGTGCCGGCGTGGCCAGGGGGGCTACGGCTGCTTACGATTAGCGCTCGGCTCGAAAAGTTGACGCGAATGATCTTGTGGAATGTTCAATGGTGAATATAAGTTGAGCTTTTAATTATATTATTTATATAGTAATTAGAAATGGGGAACAAGTAGGAAACGTTAATAATAATAATATGGATTTGATATTTAATTGAAATAGTAGAATAATTAATGTCGTTAGGAACAAACGACGATAGTCCTACTGCAGTATCATTATTATTTCATGATCACCCTATTATTGTAATAGGTTAAACGCTTGCAGAGGATACTTGCGTTTATTATTATAACCATCAGTTTTCCATAAACCATGGTTCCCTATACTTCGCTAAAATACAGTAGAACCTCGATTAACCGGGTCCAGATTAATCGCCCTGCCGAATTTCTCACCAATACGTTTACAATTGTATCTTTCCACCCTAAAACTGACGATAAAGATGAGGATACAGTAATCATTCCGACTTCGCGTTCAACCCTATCCCC
The DNA here is from genome assembly GCA_963969485.1 of Nomada goodeniana. Taxonomy (NCBI): domain Eukaryota; kingdom Metazoa; phylum Arthropoda; class Insecta; order Hymenoptera; family Apidae; genus Nomada; species Nomada goodeniana. Next base: position 27,289,703 of record OZ018299.1, on the reverse strand, counting down.
TCAGAGCTCAAGCTGTCCGCATTCCGATTGAACCGATCGGTCGCGATTCTACCGTGCTCGATCCGTTTTCTGATCACGCCTACGCGAACATACGCATCCGTGTAACAAGTGACGAAGATACTTGACACAAAACCAGATCCTCCAAATCCCGCCCCGAAAATCCGCAATTCACTTCCCGGCGCTCCGACGACCCAGGACAAGGGGAGCACGGAATTGATAACGTTTCGGACACCGGTCCACCTCGATGTTATCACCGCGTTAGCTCGCGGGAATCGCCCCGCTGCCCCTTTCCTTTACGTGCCTTAATATAGACGCGTGTTACGCGTCGCGATCAACCGATAACGATACGCCATCGTCGAGGGTGCACGCCTTGGGCCGTCGACGAAAAAGCAAAAAAGAGAAACGACGAAAGGGAGGACGGGGGAAGCGTCACGTGCGCGAGATCTTGATCGTGCCGCCTCGTCGGAGCGGTTGAGATGCGCGTTATTCGTGTTGACAGTTTGCGCGGCGGGGATGGCCCGTGATTACGCCGCGAGGATAAATCCTCCGATGGGCCCCCCTCGACTTCTGGCTGCCCGGGTCGATCCAGACACGGACGAGTGGACGCGCTCGTGAAACGCGAACCGACACTCGGATCGGGTCGATCTCGGCCGCGGTCCTGTGCGCGCACGGCAACGGAAGATGGAATTGGCGAAGGGAAATATAGCGTGTAGGTGGATTATGCGGCAACTCGATACACTGGTTCCTGATGAAGTTCTTTTCGGAGGCGATTTCGGGGAAGCTGGGGTGGATATGGTGGCCGAGGGTATCGGTCGGCACGTATTTAGATGTTACGGAATTATTCTGGAGTTCGCGTGAAATTGTTACGCGCGGTTCGTGTTTGTGCGATAATTTTCTTACGTTTCTTGGACGCGTTTCGGTCGTTTTGGGACGGTGTTCGAGTTCGAATAGTAATTGTAGTATTTACTACAGTGTGACGCAGTTCGACGAAGTGAGTACAAATTCGAGGGAAGATAAATTCTGGGCAGAACGAATTATTGAGAGTTAATGCGTGCATGAGTAATGATTTTGAAATAAATTGTCGGTTTTGTAGAAACGGCATCGCGATTAGATAAACGTTAGGCGGAAGTTATGGAGTGTTTAATTGCGATTAAATTAGCGCGCGTCGTGCGCGAACTGTTGCAGATAGACAGTATTGGTCTATTGCTCGAGCAATATCCGAATTGTTATATTTCCGATAATGCGCTAATTAAAGGGCAACTGAATTAATTATGAGCGCGATTCGTATTTATTTGCCGATAAGTGGGAGCTCAGTTACATGTAGGGTCCCATGAATAAATTATTTCATATATTTACTTGCCTATGGTGTTACGATTATATATTTATATGATGCACGCAAACATTATTTATCACTTTCCAAAAATGACAAATCGCGTTCCGAACGTTGTCCAACTTCGACATTTTGCCAAACACCGTTTATAATAATAGATAACTCCATTTATCGGGCCGCCACTTTTATTAAACACCTGTTCCATTCTCGCAATATACGCTCAGCGTATAGTTAACGCGTGTTTCGTCCCCCCCAACTTTGTAGCCATTTCCATTTGTGACTACGTGCGCGATAATCGACTAGATCTGCGAAAAAGTAGCGTCAGCGTGCGACCATTCAGAAATACGGGCGGAGATGGGGTCGTGGCAATTTGGAAGAATGTGGACGCGTTCGCCATAACTGTACCGGATGTGCCCGGCCATATGGTATGCGCACGATTAGCTGGGGGTGCCGGGCATTTTTCGGATAACGTGCCGTTTCACGAAACGTTAGCCTCCTCCCGTATATTCGAGGATTTCTCCCACGTGACACACTGGAAAGAATAATTTCCGACAAGCTCAACGACATCCAGATTGCGATGATATCACCTCCGACGTACCGGAAGTACACGTATCTACTTGTCGACGTTCCAGAGATTCGGAATACGTTTGTCGTATTGAACTAGCCCCGAGAAGCGGAGCTTTACTTCTTTGCTTGCTTGAGAACGACAGGCACTTGTCGTATAATATTGCACGGGTTCCTCACGATTGTTTATAGTTACCCGAGACATAGAAAGATAGACGAGGAGTTCCATTGAACGAAAAAATGCAATGCAATTAATGCAACGTTAATGAAGAATTAACTTATTCAATTGATATAACGTGATGCAGAGCTTCCAACTTAATCTACACTTTCATGCTTCCATGGTCTTATCGGAATTGGTAAAATTCATGTTGCCGCGATTGGCGAAATTCACGTTTCAATCGTAATCGATTAAATTCATGTCGTTATCGTCATGGGATAAACTACATGCGCCCATCATAATTGTGATTTAACATTAACCAATTTAACGATGCCCGTCCCCTTTCGCATCCTCGTTTATACCGAACTGTAAGTAAACCTGCGAAGTAAATGATATTCGATTAAAAAATGTTGCCTTGCTGTTCCTTGCAAGATCTATATAGTGTCTGACTGGTTAGCATCCGAATGGCTCTTGTTTCGAATGATACTTCCTTTTCGTGCCTCCATAGATGAACGGTGTCCTCGTTTAAAAGGGTCCGCGAAGATCAAGGATCGTCCAAGGGCTTTCTTATGGCACGCAGAGTCGCAGACGAAGACACTGGAGGAAAATGAGTGACTGTAACTCTTCGTTGACCTCATCCCTTCCGGTTTCGCTCCCTCTGTCCGGTTTTCCGATGCGTCCCCGCCGTCTGCTAACCCCGAAGATCAATACACGCACTCCGCTCTCGCCTCGCATGACTTCATACGGATTCTTCATTCAGCGTCGGTTGCTTTGTATTCCGTGTGCCTTCGGGACGCTGTTTTCTTGGTCATTTATCGCGCGTTATAGTCGTCGCCATGAATATCTAATAGATTCGCAGGTTCCGTCCTTTCCGTTCCATTACTTTTTCTTATTCATAGATTACATTAAGGGGCTGCCGGGTTGCGTCCGTGTCACTGTCATATCGCGAACGTGAACAGTATGGCAGACGACAAATTTGATTTTTAATAGCACACGGGACGTTAAGAAATGTTCCGCGATACCGTTCACATAAATATTATTGTACATTATTATTTGGCCAGACTTTAATCACAACCCTTTAATTAAGGGTCGAATTGCATTGCTGTTATATATTTTGTCGTCACAATTTGTATTCCAGATACGCTAACAGTGGATCGACCAGGATATATTCCATGTATAAATATTTTCTGTTAACATTCCGTCATAAATTGCAGCTTGCCAGAAGACAATGGAGCAACGCGTGCGGGTTTCATCCGAGTTCTGAATTCGTGGCAGCACTTTAATATACAATTCTCTACTTAAAAATATAAAGAACACGACGAATTGGAAAAAGCGTATTCCGACGAACAGTCTGCCGTTCGGGTACCCGTTTCATTTTTTGTTTCCCCCCTTTTTGTAATGAACACGAAAGGAACAGGTAACAATATCTCTCCGCTTTCCGATGGCGGCGCTGCCTTTCACAAAGCCAATCCGTTAGCAGCGTATTTTTCACGCGACAGTCGCAGAAACGGCGCTACGGGCTGGGCGATAGAATTATGGAGATAGCATTAGAAAATTTATACGACAGCCCGGCACGAGTGGCTGCACGAAGAAATATGCGCGCCGGATAATCGGATTGAAGTTACTGCACGTACGTAAATGCGCATCGGAAACACGTTATTCGGCTATTTTTAAAAGCTGTTTTCCACCTCATAACACTGAATTCGACGGATGCTGGCTGGGCTCGGGCCATCGGGAGCGCATGCTGCGAAGCGCAGCAGAATTTTACAGCGTCCCCCTTACTTCATCCGGTCGTTGAATATTGCTGTCTTTTCCCGATATTCCGCGCAAAGATTTCCCCTTATCGCCGACGTATAATTTTCTTTGAGAATGGTTTGGTATGCCGGTCGGAGTCGATGCAGCGGGGCTATGCAGTCTGTCGGGCTGCGATAGAAAGCGTACGTTTCGGGTGTCAGAAGAATAAGTTGGAACGATTTTCGGGATCTTAAGGTGCTCGACCCTTGTATAAAATAGTAATTGTTGGAATGGTGGTGTGTGTAACAGAGCTCGCTGGAAATTTCGCAGTTTGATAGCTCGCAGTTCAATAAGTCTGTGACTCAGGAGACTTTTGTCAATTTTAATCAACAAATTGTCGATTTTCATGTCACTCGTGTTTAACAATTTTCGTTTATCGTAATTAGGCTAATAAGTTAACAGCAATTGTTCTATCTTTCTTGGTCTCTGATCAAGTGATCTGTTATGCATAATTTTGTTCCTATGTACTTATTCATTTATACGCGGAAAAAACGCGAGTCGTGTGTAAAACGGGAAGGTTGACGCATTAAGTTCTTCATTATTTAAGATTATGTGGAAAATTAACGAATGTGCCTCTGATTCTTTTACTCTAAGTGTCCTAGTTCTTGAGATTTCTCGCGTAAAATTCTCAGGATGTGGAATTTAAAGTTCTTCTAGAGTGCAAACTTATGTAACGCAAAGACACATTCATCATGCTACAGATCCTCCTGTGACCTTTAGGATATTCACATTGCTTCCATGTACGGTTAATCTCGTTCTAGTTTTCTGCGCCGTTTTAACGATTTTCTTAGTGAAGGAAGGCCAGCAACTTGGTCGCTTTATCTTGAACAATTTAGAAATGGAAACAAGGAACGTTTAAACACATTTTCGCCTATCGTTATATTATATTTCGCAATTCAATACTTTCTCGTGTTAGTGTACAACATTCTTTAATAATCGTTTTCTTGTATTTCTTAAAATACAAACTGCTGATATCTATACGAATGAAAAATGTAATTATTCATCTACATTTATACAAATAAAATATTTCACTGCTTAAATATTTCTACCATACATTGAATGAAGAATTTCGCATGCCTGCTTCACGCAACAAACACACTTACGAATAATTTCGAACGGACAAACATATGTCACCTCATCGGAATACACGTTTTCAACTCACTGTACTTCAAACGCAGGACCCATAGATATCCCATTCTGACCTCCGAACGTAATTAGAATCATGTAGCAACATGTCATGGACGAAAACGTGTCCCAAGCACGAGAACGACCTGTCGCGGTGATTGGAATTAAAGAGAGTGCAAATACAGGAGGAACAGGAGAGCGGTCGAAACGATGCGACGACGGTTGAATAACAGCTAAACCAAACGGCGGGCAAGTTGACCAAAATGGAAACGAGCTTCTTCCCTGTCCCGTTTTACAATTCCGTGTGAATGACATGCGTGGAAAACAGGTGGCCATGAAAGTTGGTCCCGCGTTCAACGCCGCTGGAACCACGATCATTCGCATGTTCATTAAAACGCAAACGAATTCCGCGTGTATAGTCGCAGGAACCGATATACCGTGGTCATCAACTCTACCCGGCAATGGAACACATATATTTCGGGTGTCAAACTATTATGGGAACGCGAGACGACTTTGTTAAAGGTAGGTAGCTGATGTCTCATTCAGGATCGTACGGTGTCAAATTGCTGGCGTTTTATGTTTTAAACCGGTTTCGCGCGTGCCGTTTTGCGTCGATACAGCAAGCTTTTAGTACAGTTCTAGTAGGCGAAGTGTCAAATGTATTCATAACTTTAATCGTAAGTGTAATCAAAGCAGATATCACGTGGATTTTTTTTATTACAGAATTTTCACGTGGTAGCACTTTCTATGCTATATAAAATATTATAGTAATATTACTGTTCAAAATTTCGAGTGTCCCCCTGCAAAACTGACACACTTCATTTCCTTCTATTCAAATCAATATAATACCTTATAATACCGTCAAATGAATGGAAAAGTGAATACCGTTATTGAAACGTTTTCTTCGAACACCCACACCGTCTTAAAGCAACCAACACGCCAAGGTCCCGTTTCTATTTACTTCATACAGTTGAATCCCGATTTCTTTCAAAAAACTACTCAGACCCGTCCAAACCTTTTTCTCATCGGTTGTTTGACGTTCCTTGTAAGTCACTGTCCTCCGTTTCTATTAGTGACCATACCGTTGACCACGAACCGATGGCGACGGTGTTCTAAACCATCGTGTCGCGTTCCGAGAGTGGCGTGCCGACGCGTGGCGTCGCTTTCTTTTGCCCGGTTTCGCGGTGAACAGCCCCCCGGCGTCATTTATCACGGCCAGAAGGCACTAGCGTCGCGATAGGTTCGTTTCATTTGCAACCGCGTCCATTAATACTGGCCGCGTCGCTCCGTAATTCTTTCGTGTCTCGCAAGACAACCGATACCCTCCCTGGTTTCCTCCGGCCGTTCGTTTTGCCGTCCAGTACGACAGACGAGGAATCGATTCGACTTTGAGTTAAATAGAAGCACGGGGCCGATACACGATGCCCCGTCGTTGGTTGATGGAACTAGCGAGTTCTATTAACTGCGTTCGAACACTGGATTGGACGATTTAGAAAGTTGAATTTAGGGAAATATTTAATGCTCGCGAAGTCGCGAATTTTTGTACAATTCTATTCTTAAGGGTTATTTATCTTGCGTGTATTGCAGCATTAATTATTTAATTAATTATTTCACGCCCGTGAAATTTGTCTACCGGTTCGCCAATCTAATTATTTAATTACTTTATTCATTATTTCATTATTTACGAAGTTCCAGCAATTTGCTGCATACAGTCACTACCTGTTTGACACTTGTTACAGTATCATAGCGATACCCATAAAACGAAGTCAATAACACAAGAAACGCGTAATTATTCATCAGTCAATTACATTCCAATATATTTCCCAATACTAATCCAGCTTTCGTATTACTAAACCAAACACGAGTCGCCGTTAGTCTACCCCAAATGACTAATGCCCCACGAAATAGATTAATCGAACCAATAAGCCAATCTTTTCGCGCTTTGCCTCCATAAAACCGCAAGAAGTAACAAGAATAATCGCTGTGTATATATATATATATATATATATATATATATATATATATACATATTTCTTTGCTCCTAATCCCTCTTAACGGTTTACATAATCGTTCCCCTGGAAAATTTCTCGACTTGCTTAGATGAGAGGGCGTAACGGCGAATGGACGGTAATTCTTGAACGCATACACGACAATAGGAAACGGCTGCATGGATTAATGAAACACATGGTTGCAAATGAAACTAAGCTATCGTGGCAACTGTACGATATGTGTGACAAATGATGGCGGAGAAGGCGACGGGGCACGCACCAGAAGAAAACAATGCGTTTCGACTTCCGGACACTCAACTGTGCGATAAATGGCGTTGCAATTAACGCGGCTGGCTAGGAGGGACGCTGTAGTTTGTTGTAAAAAAATTAATTACGAGCGAGTTCCCGCGGGAGAAGGCTCTTTCGAATGTTAGGGAAATTTTTTGGAGGATGTAAAAAGGATATAAATTGTTTCTGTAATTGGCGGCGTATTAAAAATTCCTCGGTAAATTGACAAGTAATATGATTAATTATTACGATCTATTTTATTTACATCGTCATGCAATTTCATAAGATTCTAAACCGAAAGTAATTTTGGCAGTAGCTTTAATATCTTTGTTAGGATTTGAAATTTATATCATCAGAATTATAGTCGTATCATTATGTCAATTTAATGTTAAGCAGAAATCCCCTCAGCAATAGCAGCAATGGTTAAATATAAATTTACAAATAATTCCACTCAAACGACAGCACAAGATCCCATAATTCGGCGAATACATTTAGAAGTCAGAAATATGACAATCTCATTGTATTCTTCATTCCACCGATCGTCAAACTTCAAATGAGCCCGAATTTATAGGCGTTCATAACAATTTGATCGCCCGGTATACCAACAATCCGGACGTTACGTGCGGCAAAAGCAACTTGGAACACATCAGCCGACGTTCCCGCCGGTTCACGAAAAAGTCCAACCGACGGACATTAGCTGCACGCTACTAAGAGGAAAGTTCGAAATTCTATTTCCAATCTCAGAATGGAATTCTTTCGCGTTACGTCTCCGCTCGTTTGTCTAACTCGGGCAAACGAGGGTGGCGCGCATTCCACCCCCTTCTTCCCAACCAAACTCACGTCTTCTTCCGCATTCCCCGTTCAACCAACAACCCCTCCAACCCATATTTCCCAAATTTCAACCCTAACGATCCACGCAAGCCGAGGCAATCAAATCTCACGTTTCCGTTCACGATATCTAAGCATCGCCCCATCAACGGGCCTCACAGGAAGTCACAAAAACGTGTCTCCTGTTCCAGCATCCGGACATCGAATCGTTGACTACGAATAAAGTTCCCTGGGACGGGCGAACTCCGCATTAACATTCGACAAATTTACGAGCACTGCCGGATGAGCGTGCAGGCGACAAGTATAAAAGGAGACGGGAATAAAAATGAAAGGGGAGGAGAGAGACAAAGGGCAACGAAGGGACAGTAGGTGGAAATAGTACACGCGTTTTCGAGAGATACACAGATAATGAAGAACCCTCCGACGAAGTTTCCACTGTTCGTGCTTACTTTCCTATACGGAGCAGAATTATGTCATTAATTGCTGGGTAATTCACGCAGATGTCGGGATAAATGGCATTACCTAACAGAGAACTGTTGGGCAATGTATTATACGCCTTCGGCAAACCACCGTAGTTAAATGGTCGACCCAAATCAGATTTTATAATACTTTTAAGGCTGACCGAAATTGGATCTCACCTTCCGTTATTATTCAAATATTTTTACATAATCCTTACGATATTATTACATAATATCGATCCTGGCTGTATCTTACTTCGCGGTGGCAGAGATTGTTGACTTTTTCGTTTTATCTTGCGATAATATCCGACGAGTGAAATCAAACACTGCATGTCTTAAGTACAGCAATTCATCCCCAATATAGCGTCAAACTGATCTGTATAATGCGGTTGAAGCTTCTGCAAAACGAACAGGATAAAACTTAACTTTTCTCCTTTCTTCCGTGTTTTTCGCGTGACGGGTTTCCGTCCATCAATGATTACAGCGACGCCAAAGGAAATATTCATGCACCGTCCTCCATACCCCGTGCTCGGTGTAATAACCATCGCGCCTAGACCGGCGCGCCATAATAACACTGGCCGATATTACTATCCTCTTTTTACTTAAGTCCCGTGAGGGTCGTTCCATCGGCTCGCCAATTCGAAGAAGCCACGATCCATCGATCCCAGTGCCTCATCTTAGCCGTGTTACGGCACCAAACGGCGTTATAACCTTTATCGACGCTCATCGATTACTCCCACCGACCCGATAGGACGAGCACTGTCGCAGTATCGCGTTGCTCGTTGAAGAAAGAAATACGATGGGATCGAATTTTGTAGAGGAAGAACGGAAAGCCTGTTGGATAGCGTAATAAAATATAACGCAAATTGCTGAAAATCCTATTAGTATTGTGATTATTATTTTATATGTACGATTGAGATCTTTTTGATATATATAATTAAAAGATATTGTTATACGTTTGTCTGTTGTTATTCCTTGACTGTTACGATAATTTAAGATTTTCGCCAAGGATCTCCTTTCATTCGTTAGTTGCCTTACGACGCCCCTATTCTGCGTCTCACACTATTGTCACAGTAATCGTTCTATTCGGTTCCCTTTTATTTAACAAAACCAAGTAGAAGGTATAACTGCTCGATGCTTGTGGGCTGCAGAGTTTGATTTTTCAGCGAGTTTTTCTGGTGAGATGTTACATCTACGTTTGATGTTGGATGCAGCGAAACGGGAAATGGTGAGCACCACGGAACAGAGAGATTTTGCGAGACGTTGAATTATTTCGGCGTGCTCGCAACTGGGTTACTACGAACTTTACGAGTTTAGGTGGTAAATTACTAATTAACCTTTTTTTCGGACAGAAGGTGGATTGAAGCGAAGGTTGGATAATTCGGTTTTTTTTTTTCTCTTAAGAGAAACTGCTAGAAAATAGCTGATTTGAATGAGAATGGACGTTGATTAGATAATGGGAATAGACGAGAATTGGCCCTATAAGTTCCTTTGCCACGCAAAAAACGACGAAAAAATCGATTCTTAATTTTTTTAACTGCGGCGCACCCAATTTAAAAATCTGAAAAAAATTGAATATAGTAGTATCAATAATATGTACCTGCAAAAAAAATATAATTGTGTTTAAACGATACCTTCAATACAAAATCGGCATTTTTCAGCATTTTCTGACGTTTTTTATTTTTTGCAGCTCGAGTTTCCGATTTGAAAATCTGCAAAATTTATACAATATGTGCCTCCATAATTATTGCAATGTCTCACAATCTTTTCAAAATTTTGTATGCGCTATAATGGAAGATACTGAGCAAAATACTATAATTTTGTTTTTTCGCTGTAACTACCCTCCGAGTCTAGCTCCAGGGTTGAAACTTGACCCGAATTGGTTTTCCTTGATAAGCTATCGAATGGTACCTGACGAGTCGAATTTGGTTTAGGGGCACATTTGACCCCTGATCCGGCTATAGCCTTTTCATCCTAAACCGCCTCCATAACCTTCCGCCTCCTGGTACATTACCAATAACTGCTATCGCATAATTCCGTCGTATCATCCGCGTCGTTAATACTGTTTACGTCGCGCATCGGTTCAACTCGAATACGCGGGATGAAATTCGCATAAGTAACACGCTTGCGTTTATCCGTCATACGAGATGCGTGTCGCTGTTTCCGATGTATCGGCCGTGCTTGCCGGCCAATGGGATTACTGGATCCGGGCAATCGCTAATACCGATATAATTACTAATAACTCGGACCCGTTAATATGTCACGGCCGCCGCGATGAGATTCGTGTCGTAAAATTGCACCGGTTGAAATTGCAGCATGGCATGCAAATTACCTTAAAGTAACACGTAATCAAGCTTGCCCACTGAATCGTGTTATTATTAGGTACACGTAACCGTGATATTTTCCCGTTTCCTCTTTAAATCCCCGATTTTTCCATTGTTTTCGGGCACAACGGTAGGTTTCCCGTTTCGATGTATAATGGACCGGTTTACGCGATTGTTCGAATTACTGAATTAATTGTGAACCACGGGATATCCGAATTTGCATATACGTATATCCAGTTGCAAGGTCTTTCATTTGGCTTTTTTGTACGACTGTTATGTATGGTTTTGGAAATATACAGTGACGGGCCGAGAAAGCACAACGTAATTTTACATAAAGGAATATCTGTGTTTGCAATAGTAATCCCCACGAACGATGCCGAGGAGTCGCAAAGATTTGAGGAAGAAATTACGCATGTTGGAAATTAATATTTCATTCGGGCAAGTTCAATTTTTCTTGCAAATCACAGCGGTTGCTAAATAGCTGGCAAATAAGCCGTTCGACATTACGTAATTAATATTTTCATTCCACGACAACGATGGACGATGAATTTACTGTACTCAATGTATCCAAAGATTGCAGCATTATCGCACACCGAAATTATGAAAATTCCAACAGTAAAAGCGCCATGAACCACACCTGGACGAACATTCGAGCCAGTCGAGCAAACGTTACCCTGCACTCTGTATCTGCTTAAGTCACCGCCTTTCCCGAAAGTTTCCCCGTAAAAAAAGAACGAAAAAAAAGAAGAGTAGCAGTGCGGATGAAAGATGGCCGTCAGCGAGTTACCGGCGTATCCGAAAAGTCGGTCGTCGTGGGCCACGTAAAACCAGTCGAACCAGCACCGAGCCATCCCTCTTTCTACGTGTGCACACACGCACACACGTACAGATCGACACCGGGGATGGAAATATAGGCGGTCATCCCCTAAACCAAAGTAACGACAGCCGACGCCGCCGGCGTCCATACGTCTTCTCCCTAAACCGACCAATAAATCGAAGAAATCGATTGCTGATTGAATGGAGGCAAGTAGATTGCCGTTTACCTTCTCTCTCTCTCTCTCTCTCTCTCTCTCTCTCTCTCTCTCTCTCTCTCTCTCTCTCTCTCTCTCTATCTCTATCTATCTATCTATCTATCCATCTATCTATCTATCCATCTATCTATCTATCTATCTGTATCTCCTGCCGTCTTGAATTCAGGTCCTCGTATATCTGTACGTCGTTTCCTTTTCTGAAGGACTCCTATGGCGTGAGTCGTGGTCATCGAAGAGAGGAGAGGAGAAGAAGACTGGTTGTTAAGCGATACAATGTATATACGTGTTTGGTACAGTTTGAAGGAGAGACTGAGAGAGGAATTATTGGGAGTTATTGATTAAAGAGAACTTTAACGATATTATTTATGTTTTAAAAGGGACTGGTCGACAGTGACAACAAAAGTGTTAATGTTTACACTGGTATAATATCCCGGAATATGGAAAATATGGAGAAAATATTGATTCTGGTTTGCGTGACAATCCGTTAATATCTCGTATTCTGTTGGCCGTACATTGAAATAATTTGTTGATCGTATTAATCCACAGTTACTTATCGAAGAAATATGCGAGAAATACGGGGAATGCGATATGCGAATTATCGTAAGCAGGCACAATCGTAGAAGTAGGGCCCATGCGTTTTTCTAATTGACGAACATCGTCTTCAGTGTTTTCCAGATGAATCGACGAATAATCCAATGAATTGGTGATTGCCTGCACCGCTTCTCGCACGCATTTCCGAGAAGCTCGCTCATAATAATAATATATGCATACGGTCCGGCGTGCCAAGTCGACGGCCTAAATATCTTTCCTTCGAGAACGTCAAAAGTGGGGACGGAAAAGGCCACCCTTGCCGCTGTTCCATCCCGCTAATCATATTTCCAGCCCCCGATCATACATGTGAGCGCGAAATGGAAACGGCGGAGTACAAAGCGAATATCGTGTTGGATCGTGGCCAAGAACAGTGCTTCTAAAACTGGCCCGCGATTCGTCTTTGTACCTTTCCGACTCGCAACCGGCGAGCAACCCCTTAAAGTACCTACAAATCACCGGCTCCCAAAGGACATGTATCCACTTGCTTCGAAAACTGAAGGTAACGCGGCCGAGAACAAGTCAATCTGGTACTCTGAAATTTTAATCGACACGAAGGAACCTCGATCTATCATCGTTACTTCCTTCGGTTCCGTTTACGTTCCTGTTACACGGGAACGCCGTTACACCGTGTACACGTGAGCTGTCGAGTACTTTTAAAGCGGCAGACTTCATTCGTATTTTTACGAAAACGATCCTCGTTACTGGATTCTTAAAAATCAAACGCTCTTCATCCGCGCGAAATAGATGAACGTAGGAACACTTGAAACAATTTAGTTAATCTTTAGGTAAACTGTAAAATAAAAATGGCAGTAATATCCTGCCGAGAAATATGGAAATTATTATCAGCAACAGATTGCTGAATATGATCAAATATGGGGACGTAAACTTCCGAGGGTAAAGATTTAATCAATTAAATATAGTGCATTGATAATTGTCCTAGACAAAATGTTGACGACGCTTGGAAATAGTAATTTAAAGTAGTAACACAATAAGGCAGAGATCAAAAAGACTTATTTACCATCGGTTACTCGGTGTACACCAATGACTATAATTAAAAAATCAGAGCAACATGGGGGGCATATCTCGTCTTACGCCTTCCCTCCAGACACTCGAGATTGTCGTACGCGACGTCTATCTCAGCTGTACACTCAATGGCGAATAACATATTGCGTCTGATACGTTATTCCGACTTAAATAACACGGAACGTGGCCTGTAATTCGCGGGGGACCGTCAACGTCAATGTTCCCCCTTGGAATTGGAATTAGGAAGGGAGTCTGGCATTTCAAGGGGTTATATTCCGATCGTTGATCAGTCTATCGTGGTACGCGTCGCTGGTGAAACAAGGAAAGAATGGAACACCGATAGGGGGCAAAGGGTGCAGGTTGACCACGAGGGGGCAATTTTAAATGATTCACGAAGGAACGCTCGCATCTCTGACGCGGATAATGCAACAAGAATGTTCAGGATGTGCAGCTGCGAAAATTAAAAGCAGAAGTCGAGGTAGTTGGAACGAATTACACCGTGTACTCTTTCTGCTGGGGAATTTTCAATTGGAAGCCGGATTTATTGCGAATGAAACGTGGTTCGGGTGATTTTAGTGCTTAAATATATCATTCTGCGTGTAGGTTGTAAATAGTTTGGAATAACAAACATTCAAGCGAAGTGATCGACAGTACATTTGTTGCGAATAATAATTATTAGTATTAGCATCACTAATATTATTAATTTGATACAGTAACGCCATTTTAATGCTCCTAAAACATATGAATATCTTGTGTTCAATGTATTTCTCTTACAGTTTTTTGCACATTTGTTATTTGAAAAATTAGTAGAGTAAAATATTACGCTTTGAAGTTCGTATAGACATATGTATATGTATATATAGTACACATTCGTTGGTTCCAAAATGATATATTTAATTTATTGTATTATGGTACATTAATCAGAACGTATGTTAAAGCCAGTTTGATTTAACAGCTTGACTACGGCAACAGGTGAAATATATTGAAATATAAATAACTGTGTTTGAGCAAAGTATTTTAATATTATATTGCAACGTGTACATAATCTGCATTTTAAATGAGACTCGTATTTACTGCATTTCATCCACGATCTGCATAGTGAATGTGATTCGGTTTCATGAAGTAACGGGTCGAGAGCACGAGAAATGTGAATTTGCTAAAAGTGAACTAACTAAAGGACAGTTCTGCTTTGAGAGATTTGCATAATCCTCTGCAGATCTAAACTCATTAAACCTATATTCATTTACGATTTTAAAGTAACTGAAACTAATACGAATTTTATCCTACATATATTAATTATTCAGTCGAAGAATCGAAATTTATTTTGGTTGCCCATCGTTTCAATCGATTCATGTACAATGCTTTTCGACACATTAAGTACTGATCAGACTGTTTAAGAAGTTTGTAATTTCGCGATAATGCTACAGGTGTATTCAATATTCTCTGCTGCGAGCCTATCAATTTCATAAATTCTACCACTGTGTCATCCGTTACATAGAAAACGTGCATGGATTCAGTTATCGAGAACGTAAAATCAATGGCGAAGAATCGACAAGCAGACGTTAATAATCTACATATAATTCAATCCGAACTGTCCATTTCAACTGGAACACTAATTGTCATTTTCGCTGGTACGTACACGACGTATGAATAGCAAACTGCAATTGGAAAACGTAGCTGTCGCTCAAGGCTCATTAAAAAAAGCTCTAGTGACAACGAAAGAACGAAATCATTATCGAGCTTGCACACACTTCTGTCAGATGTCTCGTTACCAATTTAAATCGACACGCCAATTTTGTCATCTCGCTCCTGCATGTGCCAAAAATTAATTTAAACTACTCGCTGGCCTCGTATAATAATCTTCTCGGGCTCCTTTTATCACTTATATAAAACACACGAAGTTCGAAAACAGTTTCGAACTCAATGACGATCGTTGCACACCTTGTCCAAAAGTCTTGCCCAGTTTGCCTTTTCGTTTAAGTATAAACATCGTTCAATGCAAAGCCTACCGCAACACAGATGTGAAAATATAGCAGATACAAAATTGCACCCCCTTCGTTTACCATTGACCATTACACGCGCAAATGAAAAGTTAAAAAGAAAAGATACCCATTCTTCACCTCGGCACTACCGAGCCCATCGAATCATTCGCCGTCAGCCCCACAAAAAGAAACGAATCATTCCAGAACATTATCGCAATTTGTAGCGCGACTCTTCGTCAAAATTCGCGATCCCGATCACCGCCTAATGAACCCCATAATCGATCGAGGCAATTCGCCGCGGGGCACGATCAATTCATCGCGTCCACGCCGCTTTATCGCCAAGCTACCAGAAAAGCTTTCGGTCAATTGCACGCACCCCATTGACGCGAACGAAACACCGCGAACGGCATCTGCCGCGTTACGATCGGTTTCTGATGGCGTCCCGGCCCATCCGACAGCAGATCAAGATTACGCCGGCCCGAGTCTATTCGACCCCGTTGCGATGTAATAATTCTAAGTCGCAGAAATGAATCGCAACAACGCCGGATACTCGGATATCCTATAAACCAGTCGGTGGACCGAGGAGGGACGCGTATCCGGCGACGGTGGCGCAGCACAGAGGAGGACAGACGGATATCGGGAGTCCGGGCAACGGTCGAAGCAGCCCGGCTCGCTTGATATCGAGAGGCAAATTGAATCTGAACGGTGTCATAAAAGATGGATATCAGGCAGCACGTGCCACGTACCGCCTCGAATACTGTTTACAAATTCGTTACCGACCTCGAACCCCTGAAATTCCTCCCGCACCAATTTCCACCGCGCCAAACGGCGAACTTTGTCAGCCTCTTCGTCCACTGTCGTTCCGTATTTGGCAACGGCCGGCCTTCGGGAACGAAGGACTAGCCTGAGTCGCGTCGCGTCGCGTCGATTCATTCGTGGACGTGGAGATAATCGATTGAGTGGAGCGGCGGTGTGGCGCGAATCGGCGATTCGGTT
Source organism: Nomada goodeniana (assembly GCA_963969485.1). Lineage (NCBI taxonomy): Eukaryota > Metazoa > Arthropoda > Insecta > Hymenoptera > Apidae > Nomada > Nomada goodeniana. Next base: position 27,273,224 of record OZ018299.1, on the reverse strand, counting down.
CGTCGGGACGAAAAGCCTGATAAGCGCGAGTGCGGGTGATAGACACTGGTCGATTCCGGTCGCGGATTGGTCGTTTTACGTACGGTTATTCGTTGATACAGATTATAGATCGTTAAGGGGCTGGTCGTTTCAACGTGGAACACCGGGATAACTAAGCTTCTTGCTATTTGTATACCTTCTTCGTCGCTTACTGATTTAGCTCGATTTAGTCTGACTGGAGTCGAGCGGTAGCGATTTCAGATTCGCGTCTCGCGAACATTCAAACGGAACGAAGGTTGATTGGAGAATACAATTGGAATACTTTGTTGCTTGGAATAATGAGACCTCAATTCCCAGGCGATTCATGTGCGAATAATGTCTAAAGGCTTTTCAATCGTGTTGATGATCGCGAATGCCAAGCGGCGAACGATACGAGCGCCAAGAAATAATTATTTGTCAGTACAATTATGCAATTGTCCTATTTCGTATTTTCATAATTTACCCCGACAACCCTTTGATCGAGAAAAACCGCGAACAAAATAAAACGGAGCAAGGCAGTGACATTACAAGTTTCATCCCCGCAATCGTTCCTAATTAACGAACATCCTTCGATTCCTCGAGACCCGACACACCGCCTGTCCCGCCGCAATAATTCTAAATCGCTCTACTCAACCAATAAATCCTCCAACTACTTGCACCGCGCATCAAAACGGAACAAAATAAAACCGAACGAAACCCGTCGATCGCGCCGCGGTTTCCTCCTTCATTTTCCCCGCACCGAACACTCCTCCGCAACTCTGTTTCGAGCTCCAAACTAAATACATAGTTCCCAGACACTCAGTATGCGTCCCGTTCACAATTTCGGCGACAATCGATTCGACCCGGTTTCCGCTCGAAGAGGAGCGCAACTCCATAATTGTCCGTGTCGTTACACGCTCGTCGTTCATCGCGAAGTTACTCTCGTTGGAGCGTGGAAGCGCGGCAACGAAACGATACGAAATTGGAAAACTGTCGATCCCTGGTAGAGAGGGGCCTCCCGGCATTCAGAGAGTCTGGAGCGGATATCTGGCTGTATCGAGGCGGCGCATTATCGAGGGGAACAGCGCGGAATAATAAAACGGATAGGCGTGCACCGATAAGAAAAGGATACGACGCGAATCGAACACCGGGGCCCGCTAATAATGCAGACATCGGGATCCCCCTCGAAGCGTTTCCACCGTTAAAGCGCTTAAATAATCGTTTATTCCGACGGAATTCGAAGTCCCGCTGACGCGAGCCCGGCCGATCCCGAGGATATTACCTCGCGAACGTGTTATTGGAAACGGTACGAATAGAGCGTGGCTATGTGGTAGCCGCGCGATCGAAAGGTGCTTCCGTTCCTTCTTGTCGGTCGTTTAGTTAAACGCTTTCCGGTAGGAAACCGAGACTCGGGGAAAAAGATGTTCCAGTGTGTGCTGGGACGAATGTATTAAATCGTCACATGGTGGCAATGCGAAATGTGGGTTACTATTGGCTGTAATTATCGATGCGCTTCGACGGCGCTTTCGATCAAGCACGTGTTTTTTCTATCTCGTTTCGGTTTTTATAGAATTTAAGGAATACAGATAAGAAATTCTGCTAACGCGTTTGTTTTCTTCTACATTATTTGCAACTATTGTGGATGAAACGAGGAAACAAACGGACTCGTTGATGTATGACGTTCGTCAAGCTTGCAGCGGTTAATATCGCTTTTATTGAGTCGTCGATTTTTGATTGCTTCCCTTCTAATTATTGCTCTAGTGAGTGTAATATCAATAGCAACAGCGAATTTTATTTCGTTGCGATCAACGACATTCGTTTCAGCCAGTATTTCCAATGCGACTTGCGTAGCACGAGGGTTACTGGTTGTCGCGTGGCAAACAGTCAATCGAAATACTTCTCCAATGAATTTCCATTAATTGCCGTCGTGTTACAATATTTTTCATTTCGTATTCATAAAGCGTTGGAACTCTGTATTTCATAAAATTGGACAACACACTTTTTCGCTGCTTTTGCACACAGGAATATCTTGCCTAAAAATGTAACATCTAAAAACACGAACGAAAATAAAGGTTTAACAAATTTGCAAATGTTGTACGCGCATAAATACAATGTCCTCAAGTCAATCCATTAATCTTCAACTCCGGTACCACCGAAAATTGGCGAAAAAACTGTTTGTTCGCAAAGGATACCTGATAATTCAGAAATAAGTAATTTAGTTCTTTCGCGAAGCGAAGCTGCTGGAAAAACCGCCGACTGTTTTTTCACGTGTCGCCCACTACCCCGTCTTAGCGCCGCGACGCGGAAAAATACGACTCGTTACCCAGTGTACGTGTAATTAATAGCTGCCGCAGATCGGACTATTAAAAAAAAAAACCATTCCACCGTGGACACGGGAGTGGAGCTGTTCAGCGTGTGTGAAGCTGTCGAAAAAGAGGAGAAAATTAGACTGCTTTTATTAGTCCGGCCCTCGCGTTCGACAAATACGGATGCAAATGTAAAAATGGCTCGGACTCAGTCGGACCGGAAACCCGTTTCATTCATATTCATCCCGGCCGTTGGTCGCCTCTGTGATGCTGTTGTATAGCTAGTGGAATTTCTTCCATCGCGACAGTCACATTCAATCAACACCGTACCTGTCTGTACAGCTCGGTTCAGAAACAGAGAACGAAGTGGACGGAGGAACACGGACACACGTCACTTGGAGCATGAGCGAGGAAAATTCGAGCCGCTGTAAACATTATTAGTCAAGATTGATTTTATAGAAACGGAATCGGGGAATAAAGAAGATGAAACGGAACGAAAAAGCTACGTCCCGGTTCATTGCGCCCATTAAAATAGGTCTTGAGTTGTTTAATATTCATCAGAATTTTGTGCTTCAATGGTATTTCAAATGTTTCGAAACGCTTATGGCAAAAACCCTGTCCCCCAGCGCATTATTTATGGTTAGTTGATTCGCGAAACACTCGAATTCGCTGCCGCAGTTTAGCCGTATATCTTTGAAACACCCTCTACGCATACATATGTGTTTACGATCTACATATGCAGTCACTGCCGCGACTGCTATGGAAATAAACCGGTGGCACGGAATTTTTTTTGCGCGGGGAGTGGGGTATCGGCACACCCCCGAACGTTGAGCGAAATATTTTATGCGTTCTATGGGATCATCGCGAATTTACGCGTCGAGACGCGAGAGTGCGCGAAAAAAAGCCACGGGATTTCCGGATGGCGGATTCCAGAGTCGATCGCCGGTTGTTTGCGTACCGATTTGTACCTACTGTGCGGCGTTTAAACGCCCGTACACCTTTTGGGGATAGTTAGGGGGGTGCGATGGCGTTTCGGCTACTCTTCTTTTCTTTTTTATTTTACGGGGGGTCGCGCGGTATATGCCGTATTAACGCTTGATCTGTGTACAGGAAATTGGATTGATCTCGACGAAAATCTAGACAATTTTATCCCTCTGCACTTTACTCAATTATTAATTCGCAATTGAAATTGCTTCACGCGAGACGAGGGATTAATAAAATTTGTAAATATCCGTTGGAAATCAGTTGAATTGCATGTTTTATTCGATGCCGGTTTTCTGTAAATATGCGATACCGGTTGACATTGGAACAAGTTCTTTATCATTTAACAGTATTTGATCAAGCAATTCTGTGTCAAATGTAATCCGTTGGAAACATTTATTTAGAAAGAAGTAAAGTTGCACTTTACTTCCATTTCAGTTTGCTATTGAAACGAACGCAATCAGAATTATTAATGAATCGATAATTAATAGAATTCGTAACATAGCAAGGAAGAAAACCATTGGCATCAATTGTTTCGTGCACCGAGCGTACCGAAAATATATTGGACGGTTAAAGCTGTACTTGGCATTAGTTACTCCGTGAGTTGCTCGTCATTATCGCGCGTACAAGAATCGAGTCAGACCGTAGAACTCAACGACCCGTGTTTCGCGGATCTAACCCACCACCTCGGGGCCATACCGAAGTCGAGTTTCCGTAATTCTTACTGATCCAATTACGGCAACGCCGGGAATAAGTTAGCGCACGGTGCGCGACCATAAGCGCGCGATTTCGAAACAAAGCACGAACACCGAAACACCAGCCACTCTCCGCCATCCATTCTTAAACCGCATCCAGCCGGCTAATTCGAACTCAAATAAAAGAGTTCCGACCGGAAGAGGGAACGCCGAGGGAAAACTTCGACCACCCCGAAGAATCTTAGGTAAATGTTACGTAGCCTCGTTCGCGAAGCCGACGCCTCTCGCATAATTCGTTTCTCGACTGGCAAATTCGTCGTTCGGCTTCCGAAGAGCTGTATATACCTATATACATGTACACCCAGCGAAGATGTAGATACAGTCGGAAAAAGAAGCTGGTTTGGGTTTTCGCGCGGTGTCGACGGGGAGGAGCTGATTTAAATTACCATTGGGAAACGATGGGAGATGTGGATAATAATTGCAGAAATTCGGCTGTTCGTTAATCCTGAGAAATGATTATTTCCGTGACATTGGGAAACTTTCGTTTAATGAATGAGTTGAAGATCGATATGGGGCTTTAATCGCATGAAGCGTTATTTCTCAACTTTTGCTATGGAACTATATTTTATGTATTTCTTGACGTGTACCTGTGTCATATATGTTTTATAAACATTTGTTATGCAAATAATTGGACAGTGTTTGCGATAAAGATAAAGTTAGAATGGAACGGAGCCATTGGAACATGTAACGATATAAGTGGTCGACCCTTCTCACCTTCCGAAGGTTCGATTCCGACTCGCTGTTACTTGGATGCAACGATTGGCGAAATATTTGCGTTGCAAGTAATTGAACTCAAAGACGGCCATATTAATTTACGCGCCTGCTGATACGCGCGTCGTCGATTCGAAACGCTTTCGAATATCTCGCCGTCACACGTCGCCCCATTGTCGTCGCGCGAACGGAAATATCCAGGGAATCGATGGCCGCTTGTTGCGTCCTCGACGCGCGGCATTTCTTTCGTCCGACGCAAACACGAAGTCGGGCCGCTCGAAATCGGCGCGCTTCTCGTTTCGCACGAAAACGTGCTCAAAGTGCCACGCAGCCGGTCGTCTTCGTGCAACAAAAGACCCGCGCACTCGTCCCGCTTTTACTAGATCCGCGGCCGGCGCACCGTGTACGCGAATACAAAAACTACCGTCGTTCGGCCGAACAGTCTCATCGTGCGTCTTCCATCGAGCCGCGTCCGGCAATCCTTATAAATTCCGTGTCTCCTCAATCACGCGGATTTAAAGGGCGCGCGTACGCCGCGAATCGAATGATAAAAAAAATTCTCGAAATCCCTGTCGCCTCTCCACGACCAGCGCCGCTGTTCGTCGACCCTCCGTCCATCGCTCGTTTCGCCTCTTTCTCGTTTGTCTATTGGTAAATGCTTTTGAATACCGTCCGTCCTCGTCCGTCGTGCTCTTTTGAACGGCTCTGCCGCTGGCGAGCATGTGCGTTTCCGTTCGTTTTCGCGGCTCGTCGTGCGTCCGTGTGTATACAGGGAGCCCGTCGAATGCACGGGGCGGCTGAAACGCAGTATGCAACGTGGGGTAAAATCGCGAATGGAGTGGCAAGCTGAATGGGACGTGCATTAGACGGTGTACGCGTGAGTAGGGCCGTTCGGAATACCTTGGTCGGTTGTCGATAGAGTTCGGATCGTACGGCTGTGCGTGGGTACACGAATAAGGTTCGTTCGTTTGATGACGAAGGAACGAGACAAGGGGTGACACAGGTGGGTACACCTGAAATCGACACCGGGTTCGCTACACTTGTGCCACGTGTTTGCTACGTGGAATTTACGCGCTGTGCAACGGGGTCGTCATCGAGCGGTGTGCTTGGCAATTGGATTGCGTTGAGGGTAATTCTGCGTTTCAGTCTTTTTTCTTTTCATTGGTTTCTGTCTGATTCCGGGTTCTAGCGGAGAGCTGGTGGTAATTGGAGAGGAAGGAGATTTGTTCGGGAGGATGGAGTATGTAGGGTGGCAATTTTTGGGGAGAAATTTTTGCTTAGACGAGTTCGTAGAAATTTTGATTCATTCTTCTGTTTGGCGTTTTTTGAACATATGTATAGTATAGCTTGATCTATTTTTTGTCGCAAGAATACCCCGTAATAGCTGGTTTACTTATCTGATTGTACTAGACGTGAAGATGTAATGAAACTGATCAATGCTGCACTTTGTTTGTTCTCTGCAAGGTTCTTTGCATTAAGAAACATACATAAAATAACGCTACGGTTGTGGAAGCAATTTTAGTATTTCTTAATCGCCACCGACCCAGGATTAAACATGGCGTTACTCTTAAACGATCAATGATTAAAATAGAAATACAACAGGAACTAGAAATTTCTATCTGGGTTATGGTTTTGTGCAATGATCTAATACCATTCGATATAAACAATATCGTTCGTATTCCATGTAATTTTTGGACCATGACCGCGAGTATATAAATACGTCAAACTAGACATTCACCTAACCATTACAATCACTGACGTTGAAATGTCAATTAGCGGCAGGGATTACCGTTCTGACTGGTCGTAATTAATAAGTATTGCACGGTAGCTTCCCATTTGTCCGACGTATGTATGCAGCCTAAATTGAGGCATGTAATAGTAAGCGACACCCTGTAATTAGAGCACGAGTCTGCTCGTCCGCAGCCTCCGTATTTTAAATTCTATTCCGTCGAGTTGCCCTTACAACGCCATCGATGAACGTAACGGCGCTGCAACTGTGCTACCTGTATTCAAATTTCACATTAACGGTGCACTGTTATGGTGCATAAATAATTTTTGTACAAAAACATGAACAAAATAGTCTGGCTTTTCCTCTATAATGCTGTAAACAGTATTATTTTAGTGTCGCAAGACGATTCCACGTTGCAATAAATATTACAACGAGAAATCGGGAAACAAGGTTCAGAAAACAAAGAAGTAATAATCGTAAATTTAATAATATATGTCTACTACACTGCTTATTATTTTTTAATGTTTCAATCGTTCCTACGCTCGACATCGTTGATGACTCACGAGGAAATTGTTTTCCAATTCGTGTACAAATAATCGTCGACTATTTCCACAATGAGTGGAATATATTCAGGAAGCCTGGTCATCCATTTCTCGGAATCATCCGCAGGTGCATAAGGGCAACGAAATTACTATCTCTTCACCAAACAACGAATCGTAGATATTTTCAAGTGTAGTGACACAGTAATTTTACCAGCTTGATTGACACGAGACCAGATTAACGCCACGTACGGCCCCGATCGAGATCTGTCAGCAAGTTTGAACACCTGGACTCTTCGATCGCATCTATTTGATATGGTTCATTCACAGTTGAACTTCTGTTGGTCACGATTGTTGTGACATACCAAATTCATTCATTCGGTTTGCGTTTGGTTTCGGGACAATTCACGGATCGATCAATCCGTATAGATTAAATATGGATTCGCGTAAAACGGGCACTTCGTAGCGTTCGTTTTCACGGAAATGAATTCTATGGATTAGACGACACGCGACCGGATACCGAATGTATCCTCATTCAGTCCCACACGCGTCAAACACGCAGCGTCAAACCTATCCATTTGTTAGAATCGTCCTCGCAACTACATACCCTGAGGATTTACAGCTTTGTCGACGATGTCGGATGCGCTAAGTAAAATCGACGGAGCCCTTGGCTTTAAGCATGCCGGCGAAACACGACTCCCACGTTCATTACGCCATTTCGCAGCGCTTAATTTGAAATTCTACACCTGGATTTTATGCTTCCCGACGAATGTTGCACATTCCGTGCATTTCCTTCTGACGGTCGACGGGGAGAGCCATTTTTCATAAAGCAGGATTCTTTGTTGTTTCAAACGCGCGATGCTGTTCGCGATTGGAATTATAATGGCGAAACGGTGATATTTACTTCTGTAAGTGAAAACGAATTTGAAAACTATCGAATACGATTTGTGGATTGTGTAAACTACAAAATAGTGACGATGCAGCCACAATCAATAGTAACCGTGATACAATATGAAACACACCGAACAATAATTAACAACAACTATAAAAACATTTGACCAAGATGAACACGTTAACTTAAACAATATTGCTTATCTGCGTGCACGTACATTTAACATTTAACATTTATTAAACGAAGCCGAGGGAATAATTACAAATCTACTTCCGTAAGGGTACGATCCATCCTATATCCGCATCCCTCTCCCCGCGCGATCATCGCGATCAAACCCCGCGTATGCGTCCTTCAACCTCTATCAAAACTAATTCAAACGTAGTCCGTTCCAAAAAACGATACTCACCAAACATGTCCATAACCAACGCAACTCGCTCCCATCCCCGTCGCCCCCTCCAAAAAACTACCCAACCAACTGCCAGACCAACGTACCGCCACCCCCTTCCCAGCCGTTTTCCCAATCTGAAAACCGCAATAAAAGAGTTTCGCAGCCAAACATATCGAGACAGCCAGTCCCCGTCCAATAACGCCAGAAACTCGTACAAGTTTTTCAGCCGGAAGGTGCACCGGGTAATCGGTCTCGCTCGGTCGAGTAATAAATTTCGTGTCTGCGACGCCACGTGACCCCGATTCCAACCCTCCGGCGTTGCCCCATCGTTCATCCTATATTTTATCGCATCGCTGAAAATATATTCAGGAAAATCCAGCGTAATCGGTGCCCCGGCCCCCTTTCGTCTTTCTCCTCGCCGCTTCGAACCACTCGCCCCCTCGCCCCTGCGCCTACAGCCCTTGCCGGTGCACCGACGCCCGGCGCCACTCGGATGCCACGTAATTCCCATCGTTTCGAGCGAGGTGAAAAACCGTCGCTCGAGGATTCGAACGGTCTCATCGCGGCCACGGATCAGCTTTCGGATTCGCCCGGGATTTAGATCATTATCCTCCGATACGGGCCGGGAACACGTCGCCGCCGATCGACCGTGGGTTACGCGGCACGAGCCCGGGGTTGTTCTTTGATGAGCCGCAAATCCGGGCGCGCCGAACGATTAACCCCCTGCGCTATGATTTAATTCGAGGCGGCCCGTGCTCGAGCCGCAGTTTAACCGCGAAAGTAAAATTATACGGGTCGAGCGAAGGAACGACGGTCTGGGAATCGCGAGCGCGAGAGGAATCTACGGCGCGAAGGCGAACTCGTTCGAAAGCTACGAGTAAATACAGTGCGAAGTCAATGATCCTGCGCGTGGACACCGTGCCGACGCGGAGAACAAAGTTAATCAGCGTCGGACCGAAGAAGGGCGCGTGCAGAGCGGACCGCGGCAAATAACGAAAGGTCCGTGTAAAAAATTCTCGCTGTTCCGCCATCGAAAGCGAACTCCACCTCAAACACTGCAATCTCTTCGCAAACACGTTCCCCGGCGGAGCCGTCGCGAGAGGGGTCGCGAAAAAAGGGTGAAAATCCTCGATGACGTGCACGCGGGCCGCCTGTGGACAAAACATATTTGACGGGTGGACGCGCGCGAGTCGCGCCGCATTAAAATTACATTATTCGGCCGACCATGAGTCGCGGGGGCACGACGGCAACCCCCTGGCTACGAGTTTCAATAAATTTCCATGGGACTGTTAAAAAAAAAACCGCCGGAAGAGCGCTGCTGGTATGAATGCCTGTTCAATTCGTCAGGTCCGTGACGAAACGTAGCAAGAAGATCCATAGGTGGCACTGTGCATCCTGCCGAATGTGCTTATTATTTATGCAGGACGCGTTGTATGTAAATAAACAGGTACAAACTACGCAAATTAAGTAAAATGAAATAAATTAAAAATGTCGTGGGTGGCAAAGTTTTGCAGGTTGATCATCCTACGGATGTATCTATAATGTTGCCACACTTTATTCTTATAATAAATTTAATGCCCAACTTTATTGTTCTCTGAACCAGCTTCACCGTCATGTATGAAATATTTTTATCGTATCACTGTGATGACCGAGGTCCGCCTGTTTTCCGTCTGCCTTCTCCCTTCAATTCACCCCATTTTCTTTTACAGAACAGCTTCATCTTCTCCCACCACTTCCTTTTAGATACACTACTGTACGTTTCGCTACCATTCGATCGGCATCTGCGCATGTGTTCAATATAAATCCGCCTTTGAAATTATGCTACTCAGTTGACGGCGGATCGATAGGGCAGATCGTCCACCCTTTGATTACGACTTTTAATATATTTCCACGGCATTACGAGCATGCTATCCCGATGGGTCGTGCCAGCGAACACGTGTCCAATTCGTGAAACACGCGGATGAAATGTGTTATTGCCCCGTGGTCACGCTGCGGGATTCTTTCCTCGCGGATATCGTCGTGACGGACGAAGCGGACAAAACGCTGGCGACACGTGTCACGCGCCGCGTTAATACGCGTTGAGAAATGATTTGGCGAGAAGCCGCGGGGCACCAGAGTCGTCGATCACGCGATTAGGCTTCCAATAAAACGTTGGGGCATCGGAAACACCGAACATCCCCGCCAAGCAGACCGCGGACATCGTTCCTACGGCCACGAATGATTTTCGGGGATCATCGATTGCTAGATTCGTGTATTCTTTGCTCCCGGAGAAGTACAAATTTCCGGGGAATTCGTTGGAATTCGAATAAAACGTGCCAGGCATTCCTATGATTATTACTCGCCGATAACTCGATTAACGCGAACTGTTTCCGAAAATTTCATTAGCCTCACAATTTTCGTAATAATCTCATCAATGTAATAATTTTTTCATCGTACGATTATTCGAGCGAACAGATTCGAAAATCGAGTTACTCGCGAACGTTCGTAACCGCTGTTCTTATCGCGATTCCAGAACAATTTGCTCCAACGAGGGGTGGCGTCACGCGGCTTCGTTACACAGTGCTGGACGTTCCGTGCGCAGAGGAACCAAAATTAAAACAGATGGAACGGCAAACCATGGTCCATCTCCCGTACCCAAGCTGCATCTAATCCACCCGCGTGGTTCTCTGGTCGATCAGAAAAAAAATCGCCGCCACCGACGATCCATCTTCTCCGGCGAGGATTCTATTTTGTAGCACGCGAATCAGAACAAACTGTGGCTTAGCGATAACGAGAATCTGAATTGGCGGGGGTGAAGGGGCAGAGAGAGAGAGGGGGGGGGGACGTTTCCGTCGTGGGTCGAGACGGAGGACGAAAAGAAGAGCAGACAAGGGAATGGACGAGGTTAGATGAGCGGAGCGAGACAGAGCGGCATTTGCACTGGCTCCCGGCCAAATCCTACCTCATCAAAATGTCGGAAAGACGGCTCGGGACGAGTCAAGGCAACACGGTCTGAATGTCATCCCTTGAGGAAGTATCCGGCGAGATTCGTCGCTGTACAGGGGGTGGGGAGGGCTTGATATTTTTCGACGGTGTACAATATAGGGCGGCGGGGACGCGACGAATGCGAGGGGGTTTGCTACAGTCATCGTTCATGCTGATCCAGCCGGTTCTTTGATCGGTCGTCTGTGCTGATCAGCACGTTCACGGCGACGCGATTAACTGTCGGATAGGGAGAAATATTTCTCCCGGTATGTAAACTGTGGCGCGAGGAGGCCGATGATTGCCGTTCCATGGGAATTGCGAAGGCACCGTTTCCATTGGCGTAACCGAAACGGCGCCTAGTGGGCCCAAAAGGCGAATCTGGGTGGAGGAAAGTCAAAATTCGATGGTTTCCTGTTATTCAATTTTCAGCTCGTCTGTGTTCCTGAATCCCTGTAGATCATTCAATGAAATACCGTTTACACGCACGAATTTTTTAAATATGGTATCACGTACACGGAAGTCGTTAGTCACGACCGTCTTTCAGGACGCCATTTAATATTAATTGCAGAGTATTTTGCCCTTTGTAGATTTTGTAGAGAAACGTACGCAACTTTCGCCGCGGGGCGGCCAGAGCGTATTTCAATTTCCAGCTCGAAAAAAGAGATCCTTGTATCCCGTCGCTCCTATTTCCTGCCCTCCTGCCAATTTCAAAGTATCAACGCCAACGTACCCCGAAACGAAAGCAAATAAAAATTAACCGTCTCCCATTTTACACTTCCCGAGTGCTCGCGTTTATCCGCCTACCATCGGCGCTTATTTGTCGCGGACAATCGGACGGGGTCGCGTGACACGAGATGAAACGAAACGGGCATTATCATCGACAGAGGGAAACGCAACGTGGCGTCGTCGTCGTCGTCGTCGTCGTCGTCGTTGTCGGGCAACTGCGAATTCGCTCAAAAGAGCCGTGTCTCCTCTTACGCTTTATTCGCCGACTATACGAGCCGTAGGATTCTTTTGAGAAAGGGACGATCGTGTTTCGTACAATAAATGTTCTCCGTTTTCACAGGCGACCGGTCCTCCTCGTCCTGCCGAAGGAGCCCCGCCAGAAGCTGCAGGCATCCTATTATAGACTCGCGATCACCGTCCCCACCTTCTTGGGGAGATTCTTCGCGGGAGATATGAATGAATGGCCGCGACGTAATAAGAGATGAATTTTTCAGAGCTTCCGTCGTCCCACTCTGTCTGTCTGTAATCCCTTCGGAGCGTTTCGCTTGGAAACTATAAGACCGTCCCGGTGAGACGCGAATCGATCACGAGGATGTAGAGTATATAGTGTAGAGCTTTGGCCACTTGCTTTGGGATATTATTTGTTGGCTGAAAGGACGGCCTTCTTCTGTTGGATAGGTGAACCGGGTAAAATGGTCGGTTGGGGACGGAGCGGGGAATTAGATTAGAGTTAAGTGAAAACTACTGTGCGCTAGGCTACAGCGGGTTTCAGGTATTATTGATTAATAGGTGATGCGATTAATTGCTGTTGGAGCAGATTTGATACTGTTTCACACTATAACTATTAGTGCTATTGGACAGTGTACGTTAGACAGATTACGAACACGAAAGTGTTCAGTGGACATTAAATAAAGAGATATGTATAATTGCCATTCTGTTTTATTGACAGTCATCGTATATTGCAGGAACAATACCTGTATTTTAATCATTTTAAAGGAAGAAATCTAAAACCAGTCATTTTGTCTGGATTGGTGGTTCTAGTGTTAATAGTGGGGATGCACAAATTGTTTTTATTTCAACATTTTTGCTGCTTGTACACTTTTCTTGCTCGCTGTACGACTGTGGTATTCCTTTGCTACATTCTTTGTAGCTGTATTTTCTGCCCATCAAAATCGATATTCAAGTACATAATCTTAATAATATCAGATATTAGTATCTTTAATTATAGTAATGATATCATTTCTGTCACAATTCTGGTTTCTCAATCCTCTATTTCATATACGTCATACGCTTACATTGTATGACCATTGCATAAATATTTTTATTTAACGCAATGAAGCTACAATTGGAATTAGTTTGACCAATTCGCGTCTGTCATATTAGAACATCAATCGAACTGAACACCGAATTGGAAGTATTTTGCAGCAAACAACGAGCTGAACGGTTCGTCAAAACTCTATTAACCAGTGCCAGGACCCGATTCGTCGCGACCAAGACGTACAATACACGTTACAATGTACGTTCATTTTTTGGTTTATAGTAACCCCCGTTTTCGACGCAGGTTCACGGGCTCTGTCATCGCAGAATTTGTTTCCTCCTACACGCCTCGACCATTTTATGCCGCAATATATCGTCTGACAGAGGAACAAACTACGCGATGAAACACCGGCGGAAACTCTGGCGCGTGCGGAAACGAAAAGCAGCTATCGAGTCGCGGAGAATTTTACCGGGAAATCGGATTCCCGTTTTGCACGATATTTCTGGCCATTTCGGTTGCGTTGATTAGGTGAACCGCTGCGCGAACCGATACTTACAGAATTTCCATGGTAAATAACGACCGCGAATATAAACGAGAAAAATGTCAAACTAACAAACATTTGGCGAAACTTTTATCACGCAGTCGGCGAATACGTTTATTCCGAAAATAGCAAAGGTTTCCAACACAGTAGCAACCATCAATTTGTCCCCGTAACGATAATCGCGTGAAATAGTAATTAAATAATACGATATACGCCAAATAATAAATAACGTCGCAACAATTGAACCGAAAATGAAGTAACAACTAACTTGTTACATTAAATTGTTCTGCCATAGTAACTCTGCTCTATCCGAATTTGCATTGCTGTTCCAAATGACAATTAACGTTGGCCTCAATAATTTCCATTTCCTTTCCCCGTCCTTATCTTTCGACTTGCCTGCAACCGTGCAGCCTGCTTCGCTGGAAAACTCGTGTACACGCGTGTGCCGACTCTATTTGGCTAATTTGACACAGTGGCGGTGGGCATATGGCCGGCATAGAGAAGCCCGATCGAGGAACGTCGGGTTTAATCGCGAGACAACCCCAGGCGAGTATAAAGGGCCCTCTTTAATGACCACACCGTTGCGTGCTGCGGTATACGTACCAAGAGGATCGGTAATCGCGTGTTGTTCGCCCGAATCGAAGCTTCACTCGCCCGTAAAAAATTGGGGGAACTAATGGTAACTGGGTATCGACGAGGGCACGAGGACAATTGCTGCATGGGGATGCGCAGGAGTTTATGGAGTAAGGTCGACCGAATGTACTATAACGTAATGGTAGATGCTTTGGATACTGTGTCAATTTTTTATGCTTCACGATGCCCGTAAATTAGAATACGTTCCACTGACAAATTGCAATTATACGTTTCATAATGTTTCACCGCCACTCGTGGTATTCTAGATAAGAAGAAACTCGTGAATGATTTAACGACGCACCCGATAGTCTGTTAACCCTTTCATTAGGGGGTACGTGTAGTATTATATACCCACTGCGAAATAAGCGTGTGTATTATTAAAATATAACGCAGAACAACGCTTTAATTCATTTGAAAATATACTAAAGCGATTGTATATGCGCTACGCGTTTCCAGTCTTAACAATAAACTACTAAATGAATCACACCTGTGCCACCACCACTGGCTGACAGAGTTTCCATTACACATTTCCGTTACTGTTGCAGTGATTGTATCGCAGTAATGTTACGAATCCAAGTTTGTATGCGTTATCTATCACACGTTCACGGGAGCGGAACGATTGGTGAAAGAAGAAAATAATAATAAAAGTGAAAACAGCGTCACAATGCGGGCGAAAAAGTTTGGAAACTCGCTGCGTCGAACGTAATATTGCACGCGTGTTCCGCGAGTTTTTTTTTTGAGGGCGGAAGAGAGACAGAACCTTGTTATTTCGTTAGCTCGCTTACAATGCGCGCCGTCAGCATTTTTCGGAACAATGCTAGAGAGAGCGTGGCCCCGTGTGTTCGTCTGAACAAAAGGGCCAAGGGAAGAAGACTTTGCAGAGAGAACGATAATTAACGGCTTTGATTCGAACTTCCTCTTTGTTTGTTCTCTGTGACGGTCCCGTTTGTTGACCGTTCGCGACGAGCTTCTTCCAAGCGGGCTTTTTTTACCTTTTTTTGAAGGGGTGGGTTTTCTCGTGGTGTTGATTCACGCCTTCGTTTCAGTTGACACGTTGGGTACGAATATAAGTAGTCAGCGAATTATTCAGGAATGTGTTTTTCAATGATTTCGAGCGTGGTAATAATAATAATAATACTTTATTGGGCGTTGGTTTATGGTCAACAATAAATTTCGAAATATCTGAAATTAATATCTCCAAGTATAATTCCATATTTACTCTCACGTTTCATATTTAGTGTAATATTCAATGATATTTCATATTATGTGTAACAACTTATATGTTCAGATATATCTGTAATATATTTCTAAATGAAAGTGAAATAATGGGGACAGGTCCAACATTTACTTAAATGAGATGTAATCCCTCTAGATGTTTCAATGTGTACTACATGCCTATACGATGCATCAAATACAGCAACTGAAAGCCCTACCAATACTAAAAAAACAAAACTAAGCCTCTTAAACCTCACTGGCTATATTAAGAACATAGAGCAAATTACAGCATCATCGTTCAGATATCAAAGAATATATATTCAAAGGGCATGGATCAGAAGTCTCCCCCCCCCCTTACATATAATACGTCGCGTGTGCCTTAATTCCCGCGCGGATCCCTAAGAACCTTCATCCCCGAACGCTTCACAAAGATGCACGTGCTCGGCGCATTAAACGTGAGCAGACGGATTCGCAGACGGATTCGCAGACGATCGCGACGAAACGACACGTGCGTCGACATAACGTGGCATTACTCGTAGAATCGTCCATGACGCTGATAGGGGGTGACACGAACGCGCACCTGGCAATATCCACGAGATTACAGGTTGTCGCGACGAGTTACGCTTTGATACTCATCGGCTTGGAAATGAATAACTACGCGTCCGAGAAGGCGCCCTGTCCCGTTCCTTGTAGCGGGTGATCTCGCAGTATTGTTCTCCCACTCCCGCCTCGATACGCTCCGCTCGGATCCCCCGGTGGTGGGAAGCGGAACAAAGGTGGACGGAGTGGGGGAAACGATGTCGAGAAGGTCGCGCGCGAAGAATTTAATAAGCGGCGTATAGAAGTTGCTTATTTTCGATTTACCTCGTCCGCCCAGTGAAAGGCGGGTGGTCTGATCTCAGGGTGTAGCTCAGAGTTGAACGGCGTTCAATGCCACTGCGTTCTTATTTGCAGTGGGCAATAGTTGCTCGTGACGTTTGGGAAATGTGTTACTAATAATTCGTAGTTGTTGGTTGACGTGATGTTTTTCTTTTTACGACGGCGTTATTAGAAATGTACTTTGTTGGATAAGAATTGTTTGTCGTTGCACTTGCGTCGGAACAGTATGCGTAACCGTATACAATAGTGAATGCGAATAAATTTCGATGAATTTCCATTATGTCGATTTTGTGTAATTTTAAAAGGTGAGCAATACTCCTGCAAGCGCTTTTTTAATGTACGGTTTATTGTTACAATCTACTTCAAGTTTGGAAGGAAATACATTCACGGTATTACGGATCCGCAATTGAAAAATTTGTAAAATAGTTGCCAAGTTATATAAGAATTTTAATAAAGTTTATCTTTCATATCTTCGCGGGAGTTCTCGTAGAATTTACACGAATTGCTGACCCACTTGGTAACTACAGACAGCTTCGTCCTAACAAATTTCTAGAACCTGTTCTTTTATAGCTTGAGCTACATGTCGAAAGTTTAAGTAGACGTCGTATGTTTTAATAGCCACTGTACTTGTTGTTCGAAGCTGCTGAACTCTCGATGAAATACAGTTTTTGATTTCTAGAAATAAAATGGTTGAGGAGTGTTGTAACTAATTGTAAGTTCGAGAAGATATTGACATTTTCTTGCTGTTGCCACGTAGCGCAAGGGCTAATTTTTTGACTCGACAATCATTAACGAAGCATATCTTTCCCACATTTGTTAATGGTATGCCTATAAACGTTGGTAAGAAGGGCATCTGCATTTTCTTTTTATTTGAATTACTGACATATTTATTATGCACCGACCACATTCTTCACTCGTGAATTTTGGGACGGCATCCCAAAACCCACACCCCATGCTATCTGTATATACATACTCTATTATCCCTCCCCACCCAAACGATCAGCAACGTCATTAATCATCCGCTTATCCTTTATTCATAGATCTCTCCGGCAATCCACTAAAACAGGCTACCAAACCATCATAGAATCGTCAACAGACTGTTTAGCATTTTCTTTCATTGAATGAGTCATAAATGTACGTAAGAATTTAAGGCATTTCTTATCCGATACGTCACTGACCAAATTGAAATTAGACATGCCACAAGAAAAAGGTGGACGCAAAATTTATTCGTCGTCACAAAAATTCAATTAAATTCGTATTTGTAATACTAAAAAACTCGAATTTATTAATAACTCGAAAGTATAATGTGCAATCGAATTTTGTCACTTCAACCATAAATATAATAACATCGTTTATGACGGTCCGTATAGTAAAGGCACGCAACTAATGCTTGCAAAGCATTGGGCTCAACGGTTGAACGAATCCCTTGATTACCATCACTGTCTGAAGGGTTCACTGAAAGACGCTTTTCGCGGCTCGCAGTTCGACAACAATAAACAGCAATATCTCCATTTCCAATTAACGCACGCAGAGACACGCAGCCCCGGTCAAAAATCCAGCTAAAAAAATTAAGCACCGAGTCTGATATCGTTCAATTTCGCATCCTCCGCATAGGGTGCGCCAGCGTACGTGTACGAACCTGTTGAAAGAGGCACGTATACGGAATTTTAAACGGGACGCGCACGTCCTTCAGCCCGAACACAGAAGCAAAAAAGAACGGAACGGTGTGCGCCGAGGGTGGTGGAACGATTTATTTCGCGTTTAAAAGAGCGACGTCGCGTATCCGCCGCGCGGAATACCGTAAATGGATATTCGAGAGGACTTTTTCAGCGCGAATAATTAGGCTATAGAGGGCGCTTCACGGTCGCGTCCGAATGCGAACTTCTACCTCAAAGATTTCACTCGGTGACGGTGGCTGCCGTGATGGGAAAAGGGGGCCAGAGAGGGGTGTGGGGGGCGGGCGAAAGAGG
This sequence comes from Nomada goodeniana, assembly GCA_963969485.1. Classification (NCBI taxonomy): domain Eukaryota; kingdom Metazoa; phylum Arthropoda; class Insecta; order Hymenoptera; family Apidae; genus Nomada; species Nomada goodeniana. The sequence goes on along the minus strand of OZ018299.1, from coordinate 27,254,740 downwards.
AAGAGCTAAAGCGGTTGTCGCTTTTAATTTCTCTCGGATTTCGGCTGGCTCGCGCATTTTCCCCCGAATGCACTGCTTTAACCGACGGAGAGAATGTCGAGCGTAGCCGGGCTATTCTTCCCATTAAAAAATTTCGAAACCAGAACGACTTTCAATGGAATTCCCTTCGTGAATGTCTTCGCCGATGAAAGAGCGTTGTGGAACGCCGGCTCCGGGGCGAAGCCAAGAGCCAAAACGACCCAGTTCAAGCGGGACACTTGTTTTAGACGTTCGAGGATGTATCCTTCGTCTTTGTCAGCTTTATTCAAGGACTAATTGCGATTTTTCACTTTTACCTCCGTTTCTTCTCAAGGAGCGAGGGGTTCAACGTGGTTTCGGAAATAAATTCACGTGAGCGAGTGGACTAAATAGGCATTTGATGGTTTTCAATATGGCGATGCTTTTGTGTACCTGTTGTTGGGGGAGGTTTTATTAATTTTATTTACGGCGAAGTTTTCGATTCGGGCATCGAATTGTATGGCATCGGGTGCTTGAAAGAGGTGCTGCGTGAAACGCGGTGGATTGGTATGAATGATCTTCGTGCAACGAGGTAATTAGGTTTCTAAAAGTTGCCGCGGTGGACGAATTAATTCCGAAACGTGGAACGTTAATACGAGAAGAGGAGTTGCAGTATGGAAATTGAAACGATGCGTAGCGTTTTAAATTTCTGGGTTCTGCGAATTTTGACTTTTTATTTGCGAGAGGGGGATTAACAATTGTGTTATATCAAATAGAAATTCGATTACAATGTACAATCGAATCGACGTGCTCATCCAGGCATTCCAGGCTGCGTTATTAACAAGTATCTTACTAATACTTCTGAATTCAAGTCCAATTTCTTTGGTGGCTAAGTGGATGTTGCGAAAAAAATAGAAGATGGAAAGATACGAATAGGCAGACTGTTTCATTCTATACCCGTTGTTATACTACTTCGTGCATAGTATCGTCGTTTAAACACGGGGGATATTCGGTATCAGGATGAAGCGTTTATACGTGAAAATCGATAGCTATATAGGCAAGAACTTGCGGAAGTAGAAATTGTTGGAAAGCTCTGTAATAGGGTGCGCTGTGGATGTCATCGTATGATCACGGCGAGCCGTTAATGAAGGGCGATGATAGAGAACTATATGAATGAGAAGGAATATTGCAAGTTATGATTTCAGACCTCACAGAGAACTTGCCGATGAAGATAGTCGCTTTATTCGTGTCCCAGTTATAAGCGTATATGTACGTTCAATATCGGACGAGGTGGTTTATTAACGAACTCGATGATGAAATATTGAACGCAAGGAAGAATTCCATCTTTATTAGAAGAGTCATCCAACAGAGAATATAAAGTTTCGCGAAATCTCTGGAGAAATTTTACATCTATTTAATTTCCATTAATTGCTATTATGCAGATGGTATTATATATTGATCAGAATGGCATAAATTTATTTGTTACTTTCCATCTTAATACACACTATGTTATAAGAGTATCAAATCTCTCTCGCCTTCTACAATTAATTATATAAATAGTTTAAAAATTATAGAGTTACTGGAGTTACCCCTCAAGAAAGTTTTCTTCAATTTCAACATCCTTTCCCCTAATATAAAAGACAATATTTTAAATCCCATAATCCCCGAGAGGATAAATGGAGAACGTTGCCACACTGTGCGAAGAACAGGATCGTGCTACCATTTACTTTCGCGCTCGAATAAGTCTCAAGAAACAGCACGGGATTGCTCGACATAGACAGCTTCATCTTGGATTTGTGATCTTGGACGTTTCACGGGGATAAAATAAAAGTGAAGTATGGCTGATCGATACTATCCCAGCTAACCTTTCGAACGGAACTCACGGAAAAGTTTACGGTTTACTATGAACCCGTGACCCCACCGAACGCGAAATCATAAATGAAAAATCACTTTTCCCTACGATACGAAAACCTCTCAGGCCGCTTTTCTTTACAAACTCCTTTGCGGATCGAAAAATATTTGTCGTTACATAATGTTTATCCAATTGAACCGTACAATTAATACATCCCGTCACTCCTATCGCACAGATAATTATAAAATAAAAAATCACTGTTTTCTACAATATAAAAATGTCGCGAGCTATTTTTATTTGCTAATTCTTTCACACATCCGGAAATATTTTTACCTGTACGATGCTCGCCCTATCAAGCCGCGTAACTATTAAATTTCACACCGCTGTTGTACAGTGTCCAACACAATTTCCAATTACTGAACGATGTTTCGTGTTTGATGCGTGGAACTGTTCCCAAACATTCTCGGTGGTAACCACGCGAGAAACCGAGCGTTTTCAGCAATCCATAGCAGTTAGGGGATAGCAAGTTAAACGTTTCCATTACCAGTGGCATTTCGACCGATTCTTCACGCGTGACTTCTGCACCGGAAGCGGGTTCCACTTTTAATTTCCCGGTGCGTCGGTCGTTCGGTCTCGAGGAGGGCTTAGCTTAAAACCAGTCGAACGTGATTGTATTACAAATCGTTTTCTCGGAAAAGTTCAAACGTCATGCGGCCTCTCGTGGAGATACCAACCCTAAATCATTTGTTCCCGGGCGACATCACGTTTTCCATTTGACGGAACGAACGGCGGAATATAATCGAGTCGATGGTTATTGACTGAGATGTAGAGTTGATGACCAAGCAAATAGTCATTGATCTTTTAACAGGTTGGTAATACGTGCCTTGGCTGGATCAGTTATAGAATTGTTTCTTGAGCCTTATTGATAACATCATTTTTATGTGACGCTTCAGGATCCCTTAGGAATTTTGGTTACAGATATAGTGTTCATTTATTGTTTTGGTGATTTATAATAATTATAAAGAAAGTTAGCGTTCGTAATCTTGCAATCGCCATTGTGATAAGAAACATGTTGAAATAATATAAGTACTCGTTGCAGTGTGTAGAATGCAATAATATAATATGCAACAGGACGTTATAGTTCAACGCATTCATTCTACTTCGTCTTTTAGTTGCAATTAAAAAGTTAGTTCCAGAAAAGGAGGAAAGTTGTGCCCTCCAGAGTATAAACTAAATTTCGCCGAAAACTCGTTAATTTGATACTGTCGAATTTATGGCATTTTTAATAGAACAGTGACGCTACATTCGACTGCATTATATTCCACCGAACTCACGAGTAGACTTAGAACTTAGAATAAGATAGACAAATGGCAATATGTCCTCCCAACAAACAAGAACCTCACCGACTGTAGTTTTTTCATACATATTTTACAGGGCGACTTGTATTAGCCCCAGTCGACACGTGACGTGTAGGTTATTGTACTCTACGAAACTGTTTAACATGTATAATAATCCGATGCACGAGCCACGCAGAAAAACTTTTCAGCAATCAAACTGTGGAAATCTAGTATGCGACAAGCTATAATAACCTTCGTAATTAACAGTTGCAATCTATTTCTTAAGAGCCATTCGCATTTTTCTAAAAATATTCTTCATATATTTTTCATCCCACAATTATGAAACCGTAAAAATTGGTAAGAAACCATATCCACTGAGAAGAAAGACAACTATCAGTTACAGTTCAGATTAAAATCTAACGATACGTATTTCTATATTTCTTCCGCGTTCAAACGCATTAATTACAAAAAAATGACTAGCGTAACCAAATTCTTTAAACGTTAAAAGTGTCCATACCCTGGTCCCTTCGATATCGCACAACCCGGCAGTAGAACAAACTTTACCTTGTTTAATTTCAATACTGAATATTCACCGTCTCTGTACCTCTGTTCTTACAACGAAATCGAGTCTACACCAAACACCAGACGGTACATCGAGTTATCAGATAGCGCGGAGTTCCGCTTTCTGTGTAAACCTTGATCGTTTCCTTTCCAGTTCTTCACCTTAATTACTCTTGCTCCCTCTCGAACCCGCTTACGGACTCGAGGATCGTGTTTGCCTCCGCGGTGGACCAAACAATTGTCCGCAGTGTACCAACACGAAGCGTGTAACCGCCGCTGACGTGGGAATTCCAACGAGTCTTTGCACGCTCTGTGTCCGTAAACGTTCGCAGTTCTTGTACCTCTAATCGTCGCGCACACAGCGACCAAAAGAATTAATATTACTCCCAAGAAAATCGAGGGAAAGATGTCGATCTGCGAAAAGTCTTTATCCCGTCAGAATAACCGGGAAACAGGGAACATCAGACGAGGGAGGGTCGATGGTACACACGGCGCCCTCGCGACAACCCCTGACCGGATCGTGTGCTGTACGCGAATCGGTACCGCACGCTCGGACAATCGGCGCGTGTCGACGAGCGGCGAAAGAAGAGGCGCAAGGCCGCAGGAAACGATGCTCGATAGGGTAGCGTGAGCCAGCGTGGCCATTGCGCGGCGGTTAAAGCCGGATAATCGATCGGGGTACGAGCGACAACGGCGACGGCCAACGCCAACGGCGCAGATAAATTAGACGGCCTGCCAATAACGCTCATTAGCGTGCCGAGGGTGGAAAACGCGGCGGGCCAATTATGAGAAGCGGCCGGAGAAACGGACGGTGCCGGCGGATCGGACCGTTGAAACGGCACGCGTGAACAAATGACAGGCGGAAAGAAAAGCGATGAAAAGAAGGAAAAAACGAAAAAGAACGAAGAAAAAAGCAGCACGTTGAAACGCAGAAAAATGCCGGGGGCACGTGAACAGAAATGCCGACGCGGGTCGAAAATGAATTTGCGGTCTTGGCCAATGGCGGAGAGTGTCGACGCCGGCCTGTCTCGTTACGAGACGGACCGTCAAAACGCGTGCACGATAAAGCCACCGAAAACCGCTGTCCCTTTCACGCCTAATTCGCCCGACCGCCGCGTAAATCGAATTAATTGTTATTCAGCTTTCGATCGTATGATTTCGCGTCCCGCGGACACGGCGGACGCGCACCTGGACGGACGCATTAGCCGTGGCAAACGTAATTGGCCGGCCGGCGGACGGCGGTCGGCGACGTTTTTGCGCGATGACAGTAACGCCACGCGCTCGTTACGCTCTCTTCTGCGTGGAAATTCGTGTTTCAGCGGACGGCTGGTTGGATGGATGGACGGGGGAACCGGGGCTCGCCCGGTTTCGGATTCGTAAGCTGGCACAGCGGATGACATTTTGTTTGTGTCGCTCCGCTTCATTGTTTTGGCAGCAGCTTTTTCGGACTTGTCCGTCGTTGTTCCGTCGTGCGGCGAACGTTACGAATGCCGGCGATCGCTTCGGGGCGGCCGCGTTTAGGCATTTTGTTGTTTAATTCCATTACCGACGGCAATCGTGTCTCTTTGGCAGCGTTACCCGACGACACTCGCGACAGTCGTCTCGCGGTTCAACGATATTACCTTTCGCAAAGATGATTTCATCTGCGCCTGGATTACTCGTTGCGCGTCGACTTTCTGCACGTCAATTCAGTTGCCGACTCGGGAAGACTCCGGGACACTTTAACGTGAGAAAGACACTTCTCACCGGGAATTGACTATGGAGCGCTATGGGGTGCAACAACGTTTGCCCGACATTTCTTTCTTTGATCATGGTTCTTCCATGGCCATTTCGATGACGATTTAATCCACACCGGTCTCGGGCGGGTTCGCCGTTGCTTGGACGTCGGTGCGTGGATATTTCGCGTCGCGCGCCAAATTCGTGGAGAATTCCGTGCGAAATTTGCAACGGCATGGCAATCAGGCGCTATTCTCTTGTTGTTGCGCCGCAGTTACGTGCCGCGCTTACGCGTGCTATTACGCGAGTATGTGGCCGTCGTCCGTCCGCCGGACCTTTTCTTGCCGTTTTACTCGGCACGTACGCCCAAGGGAAGCCCGCTTAATTAAGCGAGCACTGTCACTGCTCGATGGCCTCGGCTTATTTGAATCCGCCGTCCATTTGACGCCGCTATTAAAGCGGGCTTCGTAACTCGTTTCCCCGACCGAGTGGAAGGGAAACAACGACGCCAACCCGGCCCTGCTCCTCGTTTTCCTTTTCCAGAACTTCGAGTAGAATATTTTGGTGTGGGGGGGGGGGAGAATTATTCTTGCCTTGGTGCGAGCGTAGTCTCGATGCGTCGATTTCTCGTTGCACAGAGATGCAACGGCATTTGGAAATTGTATTGTTATTCGTCTAAATAGAAATTTTAGTGTTATTTAGTATTCGTCGACAGGCCCAAAATAAGTATATCGCAGTGAAATAAATCACTGTTAGTATCCGAACGTAATTCGCCTCGCCAAGAAACCCGTTTCCAACGTTTGACTTGTAACGCGAGTTTAGTGCCTCGAAAAGGAAACGGAAAAAACTCTCTTTCTAGAGATTTTCTGACCGTAAAAGATTTTCCTCCCTGCAGAGTATAATTTCGCGGGACATGTTTCCACAGGGGAAACGCGCTGGCCAGTCTCATAGAATATAGTAACACGAGCTGATTAAACTTTCTCGTAAAGTTGCATTAAATTCGTAGCTGTTTAACCTACTTGGCCGATGTTGCTTGCGATTCCCGCTAGTGATGCATTTCCCCCCCCCCATCCCAACCCCTTTTCGGCAACAACCTTTTCGCATTTCTAACCTTAATTACATTGCCCCGCGGCCAGCCGCGGAGTTCTTTTATTTCCGGTCTTCTGCTCTTCAAGGACCAACGAAACGTTCCATAATTACGCCGTGTTATCTTCGGAAAAGAAAAGGCAAAACAGAAAATCATGCTCACCGTCGCGCGATAATTGAGGCAACATTTTTACCGCCGCAATTCTCGGACGCGACGCGATAATTCAAAGGCACGGGAAACAATGAGAACAGCGCCGCGCGAAAAATATTCGCGGATCCCGCGACGAAATGTCACGTAGCGTGTTTCGTTCCGTCGTCAAACACGATCGAGGAAATTTCATCGGATAAATTTCGAACGACGCGTCGCGACCCGCGGATCTTCCCCTTTTTTTTCTCTCTCTCTCTCGTTTATTTTCCATTTTCGTATTTATCTTTCACGGAACAAACAAACGAGGATAGCCGCGCGGAATGCGAGAAAACGAACTATTTCATCGCGCCGATTCATAACCGTCATGGAAACGAGGAACGTTTAACGCCAACGATATAGGCTTCGTTGTTTGCTTTCAATCTGTCCCCCACCCCAACCCCCTCTTCTTTTTTACCTAGGTTTTATTTGTTGCTTTTTATATTCAGGGTAAAAGTTATTACGTTGTTATTCCCGGGGCACGCACACCGCGGCCCTGACAAATCGTTTTCATATAGATTCGTTTCGCTGGCTGCACACGTGCATAAGCTTCCGCTTTCGCGATGCTTCCGACGAGCAGGGCTCGTTTGACGGCGTCACGAATTCAACATTTGCCGCCGCTCAATGGACGATATTCCGTTCTACGCTCGTTCGCCAGACTCGCGTTAGAATTAGAAAATAGTCCGTGACGCGCGGTCGGAACGGATGCTTGCATGTCTGAGAACAGACCGGGACGATTAATTTATGGTGCTTGAATGCCGACAAGCCGGATTTTGCTTCAAAGATGTGGCGGTGTGAAGGGGATGCTTCGTGCTATATTTAAGATGGATAATTCTGTGTCTATTAGATTTTACGGAGCCTGCACAGGTTCGGGGATAAAGTTGGATCTTTTGTAGATGACGGTTCGTCGATTACTTAAGATCTGTTTTCACTTCGTTTTCGTAATCAGCTTCTGCCGACTGTGAGTATCGTTCAATTGAATTTGATTGAAGAACGGATCGAACTTGCGGTTGATTTCTTTTGACACATGAGTTCGGTCGTGGAGATTTGCGAGTTTCAACAAATTCTATGTTAATAAAAGTGCGTATACTGTAATACCTGAGATTTCGATTGAAATACTGCTCACCGAAAAATAATATCAGACGAACCAATGCCAAGTTCGAACTTTCTTACGTCGACGCCGATAATGGGACTCACCCCTGCCATCGTGTCAATCGATTTTCACATCGTTTCGTCCCATTCGGCGACGTTATCTGGCGTCTGGCCGCGCCAACAGCGGCCCCAATCTACTATCTCACCGTCGTCCACTGCGCAACATTAATTGGGACTTTTGCATTACCGACTCGTTTAGATTCTATCAAAGGGCGTTACAACGCCGCGTTCGTTATCGTTTCACGAATTATTCTGCCGAGGAATCCGCGCACGGACCGCGGTTTCTCGGGCTCTCTCTCTCCCTCTCTCTCTCTCTCTCCTTATTTTAAGCGAGTCGACCGACCCCGCCAAACTCGTTTATTTATGGGCCGATAAAAAGCGGATAATTTTGCGCGACCGCGCACACGCCTGTTACATTATAAATTATCGTCCGCCCATCGAGGCTCGAAATTAATTACCGCGGCAGGACTATCACTTTTATACGCCGCGATAACCGCCGACCCGTGGAAACAACGCCCGATGCTGTATCTTTCGGAGCGTTATCAACGTGGCCGGACCTCTGCACACGCGTGCACACAACGAGCCGCGATTCCGCTCGGGTCTCTGGCAATTTTCGAACGGCGAAATGGGCGTCGAGGAGGCCAACGATGCAGCACTGGATATCAATGCGCAAGAGATTGGGTAGCTTAATTTGTTGGGAGCGTGGTAATATGTTGGCGGAACTGTGGCACGAAAGTGGCAATGTTCGCCAATTAATTTTCCTTTCTTTCATTTTGTTTTTTTTTTTTTTTGGCATTGCACTACGATAGCGATGCAAGGCGATACGCTTTTATCGTGACAATTTGTTTTCGAAAACACGTACTGTTTAACGACGAATATTGTAGCGAAAGGTACGAATTATTCTGCCACTGAATATTATTCACATTTCATAATTTCGTTGATAAAACATTCGCAATGAACCCCATCGGTTGTCGCGTGCCCTGTATATTTCTGAAAACGTGTCAAACCGAAAAACCTAACAGACCCAAACCGAACCACACGTTCGAATAATAATAAATTCATTCCACGAAACACCAAATCAATCTTCTCCCTTTCCCGTGCATACAGCGCAACGAGTCGCGTGCTAAACAATTTCATTATTCCAGATACCACTGAGCCCGGCCCATTCTCTTGTATTTATCCGGCTATTCCACGGCAAAGCGACGCGGCGGCGTCTCCAATAACCGGCGCAACGGAGCGAAGTAACGACGACGCAGGGGCTGCTGGACGAGAGGAGGTGAGCTATACACATATATATGTGTGCACGAGGGCGGAGGAAAAGGATATGGCGTTCCTACAAGCGAGTTAAAGACACGAACAAGACGCTTCTTTCCTCCGGGGCAGGCCGCGCGCTTCTTCATTCTTCAACCCTGTCTGGAGATCGCATTTTCCAAGTGGCGCGCTCGGAAAAGCCGCCCTCTTATTTGCAAGATGCACGCGCCACCGGGCCCTATGCTACTCGACCGGCGGCTATAATTGAAGGATATTGCCCCGCAAGGCTCACAAATGGAACACGGCTGTAATTTCATTATCTGAGAGCGGGGCGTACGCCGACGTCGCCGCAGAAGTAGAGGGGAATACGTCGCGTAGGTGAGTCGTGCCACCGGCGACGGTGCTCCTCGTATTGCTATTAGAACGAAGCGTCGCGACGCCGCGCTTTCGCCCCCCCGGGGTGAAAGGAGGAGAGACTGACAGTACGTGCAGACGGCGGGGTGCGAGGGGCTTGCGAGCGTCCTTGAAGCGGATGTATTACGCGAGGAGTTTAAAAGGAAACGAGCTTAGCCGGCGAGAGCTTCTTTTCCAATGTTCGACAGGAGAAGATTATACCCGCGGTCGATTCCGGATACGGCCTTCTGGAAGATTTAGATGCAATTCTGTTGGGAATCGAATGAATTGGTTAGGGATCTTGAATGGCGGACCCCGGTACGGGATTCTGGTGTGTCGCAACGGTTCATTGGTGTCAATACCAAGTTGACAATTTATTTCGTAAGACAACTTGTTTGTTAGGGAAGAAAGTTTGTTAGGAAAGCTTTGCATCTTGCGGCGGCGAAATTTTCCCGACTATTCATGCGGTTCTCTGACTGTCGTTTTTTTTTCAGGCGAGGAAAGTATCGCAGGTAATAAAACGCGAGAAAACAGTTGGACGGAATTGTTACCACGATTGCAAACATGCAACGTGTAATAGGCTTTAATTTTTATGCAATCTTAACGAAGGAACGATTTAGTAAATTATTTGACAGTTTGAAATTTATTCTATTCATAATTGCACTCTTGTTCATATTTGCGGTACAACCTTTTTTCTGTATTAAATAAAAAATAGTCGATCCAACTTGCAACCTACGAAATGCACAACATTGGCGCGCAACGTGAACATTCTATCAGCAAAAGCTATTATAGCCATGTATCTCGACAAATAAATCCAAATATATCTCTCTATTTTCGTGCAACCGAAAAAATAAACAATTCCACTCACTGCCCTTTCGAGCTACTCCGAAAAATCCAGCGATATCAATTGCCCCGTATCTTTAATCCAGGGCGGATCGTTTTTATCACGTATTCCCATGACAATGTGCGTCAAATGTATACACACTGTGCACCGATTTTCGACCATTATTATAAATCACGAGCCTACAAACAACAATCGCGTTCTTGTCCATTCGAGAAATATCGTTCAATCGGTCGCCGGATTTATCCGTTATCTTTTCAGCCCTTTCAGAAGCTAAACGCGATCCTCCCGTCGGCGGGTCCAAGGAATCGATATCTTTCTTTGCTCGACAAAGAGACTATTTGCCGTATTACTAAGGCTATATAGCGATCGCTTTCGAGCTTGCTCGTGGTATTAACTCATTTCTGCGCCGGTCGTGACCATTCCTTGTTCGATTGCTTTTAATGGCGAACACTCTTGACCCCGATATCGAAACGATAAAAAATTGCTTTCCCCGTCACAGAGAGGGATTTACATTAATCCACGTAATTGCAGATTAAATTACGAGCAGACTTCGTTCGCAATTGCCAGGAGGGTAATTTGAAAGGTCGACGATTAATGTGTTTTGGGCGATGGCTGACTTAGCGCGGGCCTATACTACTGGTATTGGTTGCTGCATGGACGTGCGTTACTACCAACCAATCGTGAACGCTTAGTTGTTATAGAATTATCTACATATCTTTGATGCAGTTGCAGATTAATGGGTTTTAGATCACGTCTGATTTAGCCCGGACGTATACTACTAGATATGCGAGTGCTAGTAATAGAGCTTAATATATGGCCGTAGTTCGCATATTTCTTTTCCTGTTTCCTCTTGCAGGAGAATTCCTCAGGCCTGTTTCTTTATCCGAACTTGACCAGCCCAACCAATACTCGATTTATTAACAAGAGTCATTGACGCGATACACTGGCCCTCGCTAATTTAATAATTCTTCCGTTTCTTTTCAAATAACTTAACGAACCTGTCGCATCGAATACCAACCAATTGCGTGCATCCATTTGCCCGACGTTATCACAGCGAGCCGCGTATTCGGCCTGTGACGAGTCATCATCGACTGATCAGAAAGCATCGGCAAATACGCCGAGGCCGCCGTTGGAAGTAGAGAAAGTGGCGTTTCTCCGCGGCAACACAATGATGGGAACGATGATGGGATCACGCGAGCCACGAGGCCGGACATTTACACGCATTTAACCCTTTGACAGGCGGAAACACGCGCGGCGAGTCGCGCACGCATTCGAGGCACATGCCTGGGCATCCAATTATCGCACAGCTCGCCGACGCTAATTTCGCCCATTCAGATATCATCTCGCCAGTCAATGGGAGCCTGATTACCGATTGTATAAAGCTTCTTTCTGCTCGTCCTACCCTTTCCGCGTTACACGAAGGCCCGCGCGGAATGGTTTTAGGTTTATTACGAAACGCCCTGGTCGGTTGATGTAAACGATTTTTTTTTTTTTTATAAACCTGAAAGGAATTGCGTTATATTTTTTTGGATTACAAATGGCTCGAGGTCCATCACTGTCGGGGAAATCTCTGGCTTCTTTTCATAGCACGAATTGTCCATTTTTGGAACGTTGCGGACGTTTCGAAAAATTCGGGGCTTTATTGCGAACGAGATTCTCGCGAGATAATCGACGAAATGTCGATTTAACGATTGAAGTATTATTAAAATTCCAAGTAAACTATATTTTCTATCTCGATATGCTCGACGGAGCAACTTTCACCCAAAATTACTTGCTCACAGCACATTACCGGTTGCCGTGCAAGAGATAAAGGGAAAATCCTACTCTCGCAACCGTTCTCACGAAAAATTCTAACACTCGTTTCGAACGCGTAACCTCGCCAATCGTTTCACGAGAGATTCGAACCCTTCCGCGGGGCGTTTGCATTTGCTTCGCGTTTGCTTACATTACTGTTGCGCCGTTCGATCGGTTCGTTCGTATATCTCTCGGTTTGTTCACTTTGCCGTTTTTGGATCGATTCGTTTTAGTCGATTCGTGTAACCGAAGTAGACAAAACGCTGGAATGGCCGTTTACGAGGGGGCGATCGCACGGTCGTGCGCCACTCCATCACCATAATATGCTTCGGCGGTTTGCTGTCAATTTTGCAGCTCGCGGTCGTAAACACGGGCATTCCATTCCAGATAAAACTTGCCCGTTTGACGGCTAATGACGCGCCCATATTCGACTCGTCGCCGCGGCCAAATGAAATCTCGCGCGAATTAGCCGCTCGCGGTCCGCTGTTTTCGATGCTATCGATTTATTACCGGCCGTAAAATCGTTTGCCCGCGTCGAATCGGGAGCCCTTTGTGTCGCCCCGTTCGTTCGTTCGTTCGTTCGATCGCTTCGTTCTATATGCACGGAGTTTTGAAACGATTAGGTTAGTTAGATGCAGGCGGCGGTGCTATTAGTTGCACGTAACAGAGGAATCCTACTATGGGATGCGAAATTGGATTTAATCTATCTGTTGCCTTAAATTGCGGGCCTTCGTTTTTGGAGAATCTCGTTGAAATTGTTGTTTGAAATTGTGTAATGCTGATTCGTTTGAAATAATACGAATTGAAGCACGACGTTTCTATTGTTCACATAGTGTATACGAAATTCTCTTTTTAGCCAATTTATTTGATCAAAAAGTGTATTCAAATATTCTGGAACCGATCCTCGATTTTCAATATATTAACTGAATCGTGTAGAAAGAAAGTAAAGACATTACATCGAGGGATGAAATATGTAGAGTATTAAGTTCAAACAGTAGGTTTATTCCAATCCACATAATAAAACAGCTACCGATCAAGTCGTGCGAGTCTCTACTGTCCCTTACTGTCGCAACTTACTAATGAGAGAAGTTTTTCAAGGAGGATCGTGAAGACATTTAAAGCGGCTATCGCAGAAACTTCATTCGAGTCCTTGCATGCCCAATCTTAATGGCCAACTCCCACGAGGAGGATAAAAGAATTGAATATCGTAGTACTATTGCGAGTTAAAGTAGTAGCAAACGGTGAAAGATGCTTGATAGAAAAAGAAGCAACAGCAGAAAATGTTACATCTACTCTACTCATTGATATCATATTTTGGAAAGATTGCATTGAGATCTTCTAAACCATTAAAATCAGAATATATCTCGGGGTTTGTAACATTGTTTCACATTTTATTCCAAGCTGCAGCTGTCTACTTGCAACGAAAATATTTATTATCGAATGTATTTTTCTATTTTCAACTGATGAAAATAGTAATTTATTTGATTCGAAACCTTGTTGCCTTAAAGCATCGCGAGATTTATGTTCACGTTCCCAGGTACCGAAATAACTGAAATTATACTCATTAATTTTTACCTTCTCTGTTCGTAAACGTACCTTTGACAAACGTTCGATTGACAAACGATACAATTAACACGCTGTGCATATCGTATATAGTTCGAAACGTTTCTGATTGCAACGCATTATACGTGTGCGAGATGTTTCAAACTTTCGTCGATCTAGATTTCGGGGAAAATTTCGAAACAATGGACTGAGGGCAAGCAGCAGGGGGACGCATTGAAACGAAACCAAATTTGATCCGTTCGGCGTATAGTTCAAAGTGTGGAAGTACGTGTGTGTCTTCGTGTGGTTAAAGTCACGTTCATCAGAAGTGTCGAGCTTCGAACCAAGTGAAACTTTTGGCTCGATAATTCCCAGCCAAGTGTCCTGTCCCTCGTGCCGTATTTTCCATTTCATGACCTGGCCCTTAGTTAACCCTTATTTAGAAGCCTGACCAGCAAAATGTCGGGCGTGTTTGTCATCGAAGTTAAACTGTGCCGACGTCACTTTTCTTCGAAGGGGAAACGTGCATGTGGGTTACTAGGGAAAGAGTACACGTATAAATACTATCCAACACTGGCAACAGCTGTGCTAAATTGCAAATAAGTTTGCGCTGTCGTGGTTAATAAATTTCATTGGCATTGTAGCAATCGTCATGAATATCTTGTGCAAATTTTAATCGTAATTATTGTTTAATCAATTACGGAACCTGGGGTTTCTTCATACTAAAAAGATATTTATAATATCAAGATCAAATCGAACAAGTAAACAAGCAAGTAATACATTGATTTTTGTGATATCAGATTGGAAAGGAATGCTTGTTTCTATTCATACGAGAAATCGTAAAACGTTCTTATCAATAATTAAATACATTGAATTCGAAAAGTGGTTTAAAATATTTTAACCTGACATCTTTTAATACATTATAAAGTTATCGTACAACTATTTTCATGTAGGAATATTAAAATTTCTTCTTTCACCCTGTATCATATCGGTGCACACTATTAAATGTAACATTTCATTCTTGTTCTTTTAAATATTTTCACGACTTAAAACCTATTCTATTTTTCGGTATTCATTTTCCACTGAATCTATTACGAGCCTCGCGAGGTTTAGGGGCGTCTATTACAAACTCGTATTTTCTAAATCGAATTTTTTGCAAGCCATTTTTCCGGTCACCGCGCAACATGCTCTGGGGCATAATTAATAAAGTAAGTGGAAACTTAGATTCCCTCTTGTAATTTTAGAATCGACGATCGAACGAACACTCTCGGTTATTATTTCATCACTGAAACGTCGATCGTTCGTCCCATTTTTTTTCATAATTTAATTTGTTACGTCGAACCCGGTGAAACACGCAGCTTCGCGAAGCAATTTTCTAAAATATAACAGCTGCGTTCTTAAATAGTTTAAAATAACGCGATTTTATTTATGATCCATTAGATATATATATAGAAGTGAATTATTTATGGCACAGAAGCGAATGACGTAAACCAGCTCCACTTATTCCTTTTTCTATTTATAGCCGGCGAAGGAAAATTTTCGTTCCTTCCTCACCATCACTTTGCGCCATCGCAATTACAGTTCTGTATTAATCCCATCATTTACAAATATATCGTTGTCGTCAAAAAGCATTAGGCATATTCAATATCCTTGGACTAACCAATTCGCTGTTCTTATTTAATTATCCGAACCCGGGTCGACAACGTTCTATTCGTCTCTAGTAATAACCAGCGTGACACAAATGAAATGAAGAAAAAAAAACTGGTCTCTGCGTGTCCAACTATCGCCAACAACAATAGCCAGACACCTTGTATAACACGTCCACCCTAAACTATCCCCCACCACACCATAGAATACAAATACTCTACGAATCCTTCGCATAAAATCGTATCGCTTATTTTTCAACGCTCCTTTCGACCGCCACTGTGCTTGTGTACACGCAATTACGGCCAATAACGGCGTTAAATCGCTCAATTAACGATAGCGTGAAAAACAGGTAATTATAAGCGGGCGCAAATACAGAACCGTTTCCCGAGTCGATAAAAAATATCCCCGCTCGATCGAAACCGCCAACGACAAACCCCGGAACGCACCGCCCCACGGCATAACCGTGACCCCGCGAAAGCGAGGATCCACGTCGACGATTATTCCCACCGCGGAATCCCGGCGGTGTGTCCGGGCCGACGGCCAAGGATTATTTGTTTTCCCGTTAATTCGTTTTTTCTTGTTTTTGTTTTATTTCATTTTTATTCGCGGCCCGGGAATTCCGACGCGTCGCCGCGACGGCATAGGTAAACAGGGAACGGCGTCGAGAGGCAATCCCGTCGCGCGTACGCGTGCGCCCGTGCACAAACGTCATGTGCACGCGCGCACGCGACCCTGCACCGACGGATATGGTAATGCGCTCGGCGGAGAATGTGTTTTCACGGGGTTTCCTCGAAACGTCCGCCACCCTTTTTCAGGCCGGTCCGCAAACAACCTCGTTGCCCGTTCCGCGCTCGACCGCCTCGAAACGCTCGGCCCCGAGCGTCTAACCGCGACGAGGGCGGGCGTAATATTGGCTTTCCGCTTTGAAATAGGGAGATTGACTTTTTTCGACGGTTCCCCGTAGAGTTTCTGCAGTGTCGGAAAATTATTAATAAGCCGCGCGGGGTGATGAAAGACGGGATCCTTGATGTAGGGGCGATTATCGCGCTGACCGGGTTCGGTGGAGTGCATTGTTTAAATTAACGTGGATAGCGGACGGACTGTAACGACCTGGAATACACGCGTGCGCGTACGTTCGTCGATTTTTCGTATTTTCTTCATTAAACGATTAATCACTTAGCGATGTTCCATTGTTCACACGCGTTTCAGGGTGATTCGTGTTACACGGATTACCGATTGGCGATAACACGAAAGCACACTTTGGTATTGAAAGGATTATAAGGTCGCGCGATATCGTGAGCTTTTCTTAACACACTGCGCGGTGGTTGCGGACGAAGGTAGGGTAGAGGGCAAGTATAAATGCATTTAGGTATAGGCAATTCTGTGGCGTTGAATCGATCAGGGATTGGCTGAAGAAACAGCTTTTTAAAAGGGATCTAGTTTGTACTAGTTATCGAGGACGAAAGGTGTACCAATAAATTTTTGACTTTACTTACCAACGACTCCGGAATCTGAAACAAAGAAGACGAGAGAAACTTAAATGGCGTTAGGGAAATACGGAACCTTAAAATAGCAAAGCAAATTACGTTCTCGAATGAAAGCTCTTTGGAATGAAAGGCCGCAAAATCACCGTTCGTAGATGCGTATCTCCACAATACTATGCAAGATTCATTAAATTTCGCGGAAAACTCGAACGAACTGTCTTATTATTAGCCATCGCTACAATTCTCCCTTACTATTACCCACCTACGTCACCGATATTCTCCGTCTCCTCCAATTTTGGCAACGCTGGTCACGAACGATAAAACATTCAACTCCTCACGCCTTCGTGACGCTCCTGCGCCAACGCTACGGGCAATGAAAATACACCGTCGACACCGCTTCCCATTATAATACCAATCGACGCCACGTTCGCATAGGGGTTCGCGAAACGCTGTCCGAACGACCGCCATATCGTTTTTGGCGCGTGCACACGACCCTTCGCGATTATGGCCGATGATCCGTGGCGGAACAGGTCCCGTTTCCAATCGTTTCCACGCTTCGCCATCTGGCGAACCGCGAAATGCACCCGGCTAATCCTGACCGCGATGCGTTTTAAGTCTCCGGCGGTGTTCTTCGCCGCAGCTAATCGTGAATTCATGGGCCATCTGTTGTTACTGTCTGCCGCATTCGCCTGTCGCGTCTTAAATTACGACCGCAATGAATTCGTGAGCGGCGAGACCTCGCGGAACGCCTGTGGATTACGTCGTTACGTACCCCCTGGGATCTGACCTGTTTTGCGTTCGGTTTTGTGGGAATATGTGTGCGCGGGGTGTACGAAGGACGGCGGAATAGAACGCGAGGTGCGGCGAAGAAGAATTTAGCGGATGCGCGAGCGAGTGGACAGAAAAATCGATGGCTGTTGATACGGGGAATTAATTCAAATCGAGGATAGGACTGTTGTGAATGTTCAACATTGCCGGGGGTGAAGTTTGATTTATTATTTATTAGTTTTAGAATTTATTTCAGCATTTCGTAGATACTTCGTTTCGAAATGGAATTAGAATATTATATTGATAAACTATTGTGTAAAAATATTGTTCGAGTTAATATACGGATTTGTTTTACATTTTTCATTTGCTCCTGTGCGGGAAGAATTATTTGAAGTATTTATTTTTGACGCAACCGTTGTATTTGTGTTTTCGAGAAACAATTGTATGTTATTACGAAATCATGGGAACGATCGGATCGAGGGGTTTATAGTTTATATGTCGTGCTCCGCTATGTTCGACATAATATACGGGTATAGATTAATTTTCCATGTACCATTCTACGTTCGATAACTTCTGAAATGGCACGATACAAACTAATTGACGGCTGACATTTATCTCTCGTGCTGGCCAATAATTCAACCACACCGATCTCTCTTCATTTTCTTGAACGTTACTTTCTAGCCACGAAACGAAAACTGATCGCTCGAGTCACGCCCGAAGACGTATCGATTCAACGACATCTCATAATTAAATTGGATTAGCGAATTAGTCAACGGCACCGAATTGTCGCATCATTTAATCTCAATTTCATCGTGAGTCAAAAGTACACTCGTCACGGCTATACGTACGTACGTTTCGATATTGAATTGAACCAAGACTATCGGTTCCAGTGTATCATTAATTAACAAAATTCATTGCCACCGTCGTTGCACGAAATCTCTGGTAAAATGCGCTATACACAACATTAATATAATAAACGGCAATAATCATATATATCAAATAGTCGTGCATCATTAATTAAGTACTCCCCTTAAATTCTCTACACGAAAAACGTCCTAATTCCTACCATTTGAAAATCCGTACTTATCATTCCAATCGACAACGCGACAACCACCTCCCCTGTCTCACTGATCTAATCCCAACATCCATCAGCGCGCGCACCGATACGAATGTTCCCGTCTCCAAAGATTCTCGGCTTACAATTAAAACAACAATCCCAATTAAACCCCGATTCCGCGTCGGATTCACGGAGCAACATAGCGGCGCGTCAGTCAGAAATGATTCGGATGGCGCGACGCGACGCGCCAAACTATGTACATGGGGCTACGTGGCGACCGAGCGGAAAAAAAAAAAAAGCGTTTCGTTTATCCCTTGAACTTTGATCCCCCAGTGGCATGCCGCTGACAGCTTGTTCAATGTTTACTCGGTCGTTTGTCCTGCAGACCGGTATTTGGTTAATCAGCGAGTTAGTTTTCCATGCTCGAATTGCTGTCACCACTCCCTTCCGGTTGTCGCTCTATTTGCCTCTCTTCCTTCCTTCCCAAAAATCGTGCCCGCCACGTCTGTCTCTGTTTCTAACCGTTTGTATCCCGTTCGCGCGTTTATCGGCCCTTTGTCGCGTCGGTGCGCGATTCCGCCGGGCGAATTTTCATGGGACACCGTCGCGCGGGTTAATTTTTTTGTTCAACGCTGGATACGATACCGTCGCCGCGAGTTATTAGTTACCTGACAGATCGAGGCGTTAAGTAGGCTGAGATACGATCAGGAACCAGACACCTGGGAGGCAAAGAAACGTTTCATCTTCGAATGGAGTTTTGAGGCTGCTACAGTTTGACGCATTTCGATTTGACGAAAATATGGCACGCGGTTAAAACATTAGGAAGCGTATGTGCAAAAGGCGAAACAGTGTTCAGAATTTTTAAAAATGCACAGAAAGGCCCAAGGGGTGACGTTAAAAGCACAAATTGTGCCGCTGTTCCTCGGATGATCCTGTGCATTTCGCGATCATGAATGCCACCAAAGACATTACTTCCTACAAACGAACAAAATATCCGCACGTAGCCGGACGATATCGAAACCGTGCGACCAATAACACGGCGAATGTGATAATAATCGCCAAGCATCTGTAACAATGCGTGCGAACGTGCAGAATTATATTGTCCGTCGATTTAATCGTGTTAGCCTGTTGATCGGATACGGCTATTCATTCCGCGTTACGTTGTCGTTAAATCGTTCGTGCCGTAATTGTTAATCTCGTTGGAGATTTCCGTCGCGCAACCGACTCCTGATAATCAACAACGTCGGCGAACGATAATCTACGTTTTCCAACGAGTCGTCGGCGAACGCGACAGATCGATGCAGGCCGAGCCCAGCCGCAGAAGCATTTCCTTCTTTTGCCGTCGCCGCTCCTCGTCGCGAATAACGGTGTCCTGCACTCGAACCGGCTGGAATTCGTCAACTTTTAACGATCACGATACCGTATCATTGTTTGCTCGCGTTACCGTCTCATTATTTTTCCAGGGAAAGGTAGCGCTTGTTAAAGGCAGCCGAGCGAGCGGGGAGGCTAGATGGGACACGGCAATGTTTTAAATTGACTCGCGCTGCGCGCATAAAATCCTGCCAGGATCCACCGGTAATCCTGAATTACTATTGCCCCGTGGAACGTTCGCGACACGCGGTGATCTTATTTTCTTCCCTTAAATTGGGCGTGTTGCTTATTTGTTTGTTTCCTTCCTTCGTGGGTATTCGAAGGCCTTGCTCGGGGAAAATTGTGGCCGAAGGGATTTATTAAGAATGTGGAACGCTTGCTGATTTGTATATTATAAACGTGATATAAAAATGGAAGTGTTTTAAACAGGAAATATTTGGAGGCAAGATTTCGTCGGGTAAGAAACACTGGCCGTCAAAATAGAACCAAGAAATGACTTCGTAATTGGAAAACGATAGAAGTAGAAAAGGACGGAATAGGTTTATTAAGAGCTTAGCTGATACAGATTAATATCCTTCATGAAGCAATTTACGTTGTAATTATTCGTACACCGTTACAAGGCTCCCCATCGAAAATTAAGAATGCCAGATCCTCGCCGAATTGAATAGTCAAGCACTCACAATGAGACATCCAGACGACCCGGTACAGATAATTTACACAGCAACGATTTCAAAGTCTACCGTGGCCGAGACAAAGCGTCAGCGCATCAGTCTCTTGAGTAACTCGACGAGTAGGTAGCAACAAACCCACAGAAACTTTGGTGTCCAAATACCCTGGAACGGATCTTACCGCGAGGCTTACATCGCAAAGTTTCGGATCATGCTGGCGCCATATTTTCTCATCCAGCGTTCCCCGAACGGCAATAGCTAAAACTCCCTAAAAGTGTATCGGGTAACTGCCCATAAAATCCACGAGACATAGAAGCTTACTCTTCGCGATGTGCGGAGTTCTATCGAACGACGAGAATTCCATAATAGAAACGACCCTTTTCATTCTACTGAATTGCATAACGATGGATATCACATGCAGACCGATAGCGACAAATAAAATTACGGAAACGACAGGTTGCGCCACGGTGGAAGACGATAACGCGAATGTCCGTCCGTTTCATTTCCAAATGATAATACTACGGTCGTCATTGACGGCCGTGTAACAAATTCCCGATCGAATCTACATAAATTGAAACGAAAAAAGTTCCAACCAACCCGAGGAACATCCACGGCTCATACGTGAATTCAAAACGCGCAATCAAATTTTCCAAAAAGCGTGCTCGCAACGCGCATCGAGACCTGATAACGAAGCGTCCTCTCGGCTTCTGCGAGTCTCCGGCACGATGTGAGCACCAACTCGACCAGTTTGCGTAGTTAGCGTTACTTGCGCATTAATTGAGGATTACAACAGCAACGAGATACGGGTGTAGACCAAGAGGGACGGAGATCGAGTTTGTGGAGGAGGAGGAGGAGGACAATTGTAGAACAGAGAGGAAACAGGGACGAATCGACGGAACAACATCGTGCCCAGAAAGACAGACAGAGAGAGAGAGAGAGAGAGAGAGAGAGAGAGAGAGAGAGAGAGAGAGAGATGTCGAACAAACGCGAGTACAGACAAGGAGTGCGCAGCCTTCTGTCTCAGAGTCTGAGGCACACGGTAACTTTCCTAATCACCGTACGAAGCCCTGAGGTAGTCATCCGCGCAGCCATCATACCGCCTGAGTGCAGTAGACACGGAAGCTCGATTAGAGGCGTCGAAATCGCGTGTACAATACGCGTTCTGCTGTTATCTAACGTTAGTCCAGCTTGATCAACGTCGAACACTTGTTCGAACTTTTCTTCTCCTTTCGTGTTACGAACCCTCGACGCTAAAACGATCCAGCTCGACGAGATGACGATTTTCAGATTTCTTCCCCTATCATTACTATAATTAGATGGGTATTCTTGTGGGGATTTATGATGACGTTTAATAAGCCAGACGAACAGTAATTCGTTCCGGAACCTTGTTCGCTGCAGGACACATATTACAGTCGAACCTCTGTGACTCGAATATCTCTATGATAAAGGACAAGAGCATGCAAATATACGTATTATAACACATTTGTAACTTAAGAAAAAAATGATAAAAAGGTGGAGGTTAAGGAGCCATCAATTTTTACTTCTTTTTGCGAACTGTCCGTCCGGTGTAAGCGTTTTCATTTAATGTGACACACTGTTCGCTACAACATTCGTTCCTTGCAGGGTTGTTGGTTATAAGCTACACCATTGTATGTGTATCTCTATTTAATTTCCATTCGACAACTTTCATTTTCACAATCTGTTTAATGTATACTGAAACATAGGAGGACCATTTATTGGTGGGCTTTCTATAAACGATATTAAAACAATATTTCCTTGAAGCGAAACATCACGCACGACACCCTTTAAGGGTTAAATATTGTACACTGCGACAGTATTGACGGTACGTATGAACTTCCATAATTTATCTTCGAATAAATTAATCACAGTTTCAGAATAAGTAACATTCACACAACGTTCGATTTTCAATATAATCAATTCTCTACATCTGCCCAACCCGTTCGCAGCTAAGTAACCAAACAGTTGTCGCTTCTGTCTGTAATAATATTAAAGTACACGCAATACAAAGCTCTTTGAGAAACAGAGAAATTCGTCCAATTATATAATATGTGCCAAACGGAAATCTTCATTCCGAGGACACGACTGTCACGTGTGCTGGAACTTTCACAGAGGACTTGATTCTAAGATGAAAAACAAACTCGTGGGAAAACGTCGCCCCGGTGATTTTGCACAACGGCCACCGAGGGTACGAAATTCCAGTTCGAATCGTTTCAAGCCAGGTTGTCGAATTCTGTTGGCGAGGTGGATGGTAAAGGCAAGCGTAGATTTCCCGGCTGTTACTGTTTAGCGTCGTTGCTGCGAGCGTTTACTAGCCCCGATCCGTTGAACCGATCGAATATTAAATAGGCAAACTGGACGACGGAGAGTTAAATACGAATGAGAAGTTCGGCCGACATTGTTGACACGGGCCGTAGCGACGACGCGCGGTTTCAAAGCGGCGAATTTTGACCGCCCGCTAAACGGTAAAGCGTGGTAACGAAGTCTCTTTAGGCAGGTGCATACGTCGACGCGTTGCGCCATTCTTTCTTATACCGCGTGTCCAGCAAAGTGAACAACTACGAACGAATATGTTGTTATCTTGATACGTAATCGGCATAAATGAAATCCTTGAATACAGCTACCACGTTACAATAATTTGGCTTAAAAGTGATTGCGAAACGAAGCGTTGCAAACGCGGACCAAAAACCACGAAGTCCACCTCGTTAATAAATCTTGTCGCAAATATTCATTAATGATAACTCACCGCAACCGCAACTTCATTACACTTCCCGCGATGCCTAGGCGATAACGTGATTTTCTAAATCGCATTCTCGCAGCGTGCAGGATATAGCCGTGTCAGGAATAGCATGATCATTTCTATGAGTTCGTTAGATTTACCAAAGGAATGCTTATTCGATGGAGGTTCTGGGGGTAAGTGCCATGGGGTTCGTCACAGCCCTCTTTCCAAAAGACATAGCCTTCCCCACTCCGTGGCCAGATCCTCCAGGAACAGAGTCTCTATTCTTTAGCAATACGACGTCGTGTCACTTGCCTTATTTAAACTCTCTCTCTCTCTCTTCTATCTAATAAACGATCCCTCGACACCCGATAGTTGGATGACCCAGAGTGGTCGCCAGCCATCGCCTGCCGACCGGATGTTTGGTTCCATTCATTCACTTCCAAGACGTGCAATAACCTGGTCAATCCTAGGACATTCCCAAGACACTATTCGACCACGCGTAGGACTCCATCCCCATCATAAATTGTCCACAGGGCGCGTTGCGCTTCGCCACACGATTCTGTTTCTTAATTTAAAAATACGCCGTCGCTAACAAACTAGAATCGATTGTCTCCCGTATTCGTCGACGTCCGTTTGTTTACGCCGTTGAAGGGGTGAAGCTCGTCAGAAATGCCGGTGGCGGTGAAAGTTTTCTGAATGGATATAGATATCCTTGGTCATGATCGCGTCTGTGTGTTCGTGCACCACGTGACCTCCGCGGGACATACTCGGAGTAGTTTGGCCCGATGTATGTAGAAGGACGTCTGAGCCTACAAAGCGGCCCTTTGTACACCCCAGAGAACTTGTCTTCCCCTTTTCAAAGAGAGCTCCGGTCCGCGTCGCAGACACTTTGCTGAATCTCGTCCTTCCGTTTTGGCTAACTCGATGACGCCCACGTGTGCACGTGAACTCTCAGAAGACCTCGGTGACAGGTCTGAATGGCTGTGCCTCCTGGAAACGCTGCCCGCTTATCTTGCAACGTGTTCGTAGTTCTGCGCACTGCGGAAGTTGTATACAGTGTCTGTGTTCCGTACAGTTCGTAATGAGCGTTTCGGTGTGTATTTGATAAATTTCACGCGGGCGGAATATTCGCCTGAAACGTGGATTCTAATTTTGCGGATGTTTCGTTTTGTTTTAAGAAAGTACGCTTTGTGAAATTTGATTTTTAAATAGCAAGCTCTCCCAGCTTGCCTTTAAATAGCAAATTTCTCCCGGTTTCAGTTTTCTCGACGCCAACGTCGTACGACGAAATTTGATGAACCAAGTAAGACGAATTAATGGTACCGGAACCTCGAGAGCAGCAACAAATGAGGAACGCCCGTCCGTTTAAGAACAGAAGTCGTTTGGCCTTCCAACGCGCTTTGTTTACTCGGCCACGGCTAGAGGTTCTGCCGTGGATCAAGGGGGTTAACGATAACAGAATTGAGGCATGCGAAATTAAAGTTCTGGTCCGCGGAGCCAGATAGCGGCGAGCTACTCGCGTTACTCGACTTTAAAGCGGTCCGAGAGACGCAAAGCTGAATAATTGCGTTAAGCCGTGGCGAAGTAAGAAATACCGCGATATTTCATGCAATAAACCGCGAGTATATCGCGGTAAGCTCGGCTTTAAACTTTCAGGCGCGTCTGCGGGAACTTCAGCGACATATCACCGGGCGAACGTGAAGAACCGAAAGTATTCTTAGCCCTCACTTGATTGCGTTGTGCCGAAAAGTCCCTGGATGTAATAGGATCAATGCATTATTGGGAATTTTTAAATACACGCAATTGCCACTGTTTCGAAAATTTCATACGGGTTAAATATAGAGAAAATGTAATAGGTGCATCAGCTTTTTATCATTTTTTATTAATACGCTTCAGTTGTAATAAACGTTTCAGGAAACGATTAAGTAGGAGAAAAATGAGTATATGCAACATGACAATTTTCCACCGGCAATCAGTCAAACGTTTCATTTTAAAATAAATGAAGATACTGTGTTTCGTCTTTGCATATTTACCTATAGATCATACAGAGCCAATGCATTCTTGCGATAAATGTATATAGGATTTAAGGGTACGAGGGATTTTCGATGAAACAAGTGTCGAAAACGTGTCGAAAACGTGTCCGCGACTTAAATAAGAAACGAAGACAGCGAGGGAAATAATGTTGTCCCAATATGTCGCGAAAATAAATTGATACAGCGCCCCGGCGTCTGCAAATCGGTATTCTGAAAGGTACACTCTGTCACGGCTCGAGGATGTATTCCCGTTTCAATTCGTTAAGCCCGATACCTTCTCGCTGAGAAATCTCGCGAAAAGAATGAAGAATTGCATTTTCACGAGACTGGGGTGTCTCGTGTTCCCCCTTTTCTAAATTCACCGCCGCGCCGCGAACGCGTCGGTTCCTTACGCGCCGCGGCGCTGAGCGATTCCGAATGGCGGCGGCGTATTCATCTTCGAAGATCAAACCACGTTTCCTTCTTCCCGCAATAAATCTGTCTTACGTTTTTTTCGCCGCCTCGTCGAGGCTTCCGCGCGATTTTATGCTCGCGCTCAACATCCCGGGAACAGTCCGTTCGATCTTGACAGCACGGCGCTCGTTTCGAGAACGCACGGCGAATGGGGTGCGAGTAGTGACGTTTTTAAGATTATGTTAAACCGCCTGAGTAGGAATTGATGAAGAAATATTTGAGCATCCCTGAAAGGATACCTTAACGAATCAAAGACAAATACGGAAACGGCGCCCTACCTCGCCCTTTCAATTAAACATCGAACAGCTCGACCCAACTGTCACCATAAAAATCCCTTTTTCGGTCTACAATAATTTCTCCCCAGAAAAATTTACCTTGACAATCTACCAAGAACTCCGAACGACCCCGATGTCCATCTTCGTCGCAAACTGTCGCACCATTCGCAGTGTCCGGGACCCAGAGCGCATCGTCCCACCCGTTTCAGCCGCCTCCAAACGTTTCGTCCCTCAAGAATCGAGCCGGAGTGAAATCTACGATCGAGCCAGAAACGAACGCGTATGCCAGAGTGGCGTTATCGTCGAAAATCATTCTGTATAAACACAGGGCTTGCCGAGCTCGCCCCCTTCTCGATACAACGTATCTCAGCTGAGATTGACCGTGGGTTCGGCGGGTCGAAAGGGGTAGCAGGCAAGGGGATTGGCTTGGCAGGGTTGAACCGTCGTGCTCCGGCATATTCATGAGCGCTGAGTGCGCAGGGTTTGAACCAATATATACAGCCTCTATACCGCTCGTGTGTATACGCGAGTCCACGCACGCCCGTGTGTGTGCCACGAATACACGTTTCTGTGCACGTGTGCGGGAACGCGCACACTATTGCGCGACCGAGGACGGTTAGTTTGGCGCCGTAAGTAAGGGTGTTCCGTTTATTCAGCAGCTTTCGCGCGGTTATGGGACAAGCACGAGGCGAGAGTGTCGTGATCGTCCCGCGGACCACGCAACTTCCGGTGATCCGATCTTCGCGAGAATTCCTGACGGTTGCGGAGGCAACTTTGCGACGATTATAGGATGATGGCTCTGCTTGATACGCTTGGGTTTCGCGGCACAGAAGGCTTCGTTTACTTATTTTCCTCGTCCTGAAACGGACGTTGGGTATTTTTTGTTGTTGTATCGAAAGCTATTGTGATACGTTTCTATGTTACTTTGGTCTTTTCGTTGCATTCGTAATTTTTAATGTTTCTCTTATTTTCGTGCACAGAGTACGCTGACAACGTTTCTCCGGAAAAACCTCACGGGCACCGTGGATTAACAGAAGATTGCTATCCGGTTAGAAATAATATACAATAATGTTATGCGTTTCTTCTATTATACGCATTCTGTATTTACTTTTTATGCGTGCATATTTTTCTTCGTTCTCGATTTATATGTGTTAATATGTTTCAGCCAGACGTCAAAGGGCAGAAAGTGTGCCAGATGTTCGGTAAGTTATGATTTCTGCGTGTCACATAAATTACTGGCGTATACCTTGTCTCTGCATTATGAATACGAATCGATGTGTCGTAAACCCACGTCTTAATGCACGTGCAATCACGGGCACAGCACCTTCTCACCCCTCAGACTGATTCCTAATGATCGTCGCACCACCGCCCTACGACCCTCGGGCTATCAAACTCGGCGGGTTGTCTACAGTACCAGGCGAATAATTCGGGGGCAAAAATGTTCACCGATACGTTAATTGAAAGTCGTGCCTAAAATTCCTCTAAATAAAATTCATCTTCACCTTCCTTCACGTAAGATCTATCATGTTAACTTTCATCAGCGCATTCATGAAAATATTCGAAACTACTTCCGCATATACATACAAGCGCAACAACAAATTAAAGACGTGTAGAAATGATTGCCTATAACTCCCTAAACGAAACAGAGAAAAAATTCGTAAGTATTCGATCCAATTACAAAATTCAACGGATAAAGCAGGTAAGTAATATTATTATAAAAATCGAACTCCCTTAACGAACGAATATTGCGTCCGTCGCACGGCCACAGGCATACCAACACCGATAAAGGAAATCCCCGTCAACTGAAGAAGCATCCAGCAGGAATAACTTTCGAACGCAGTCCACCCAAAGCTCAACAATCGCGGCACCGCACACTTCGACCTCAAGGTCGTCTTACTAATCGCTTACATCGTTCCACACCGAACACCCCGAAATCTCGCCCGGCCGAAATTCACATTTCAACCCCCCTATCGTGCGATACGTATATCTCCCCGCAACCCGCCCCCTCCCGCCCTATCATCGCCTCTATAGCGGCGACCATGCCACAAAGCGTCAGCACGCTTTCCAAACCACGCTAACACGAATCATCGCCCATTAGCGCAACGATCTAGCGCCGTCCGTTCGACGGATCGTCGATCGACCCGTTCAATCCACGTGCAACAGCACGCAAACGCGCCGTGGAACGTGACTCGCGGCCCGATATTCCCTCCTCGCGCCCGTTCGAACCCCGTGGAAAACGGCGGCCGATGGGCGGGTGCAGAACGAGGCGGAGGGAACGC
Organism: Nomada goodeniana; assembly: GCA_963969485.1. NCBI lineage: Eukaryota > Metazoa > Arthropoda > Insecta > Hymenoptera > Apidae > Nomada > Nomada goodeniana. Next base: position 27,226,256 of record OZ018299.1, on the reverse strand, counting down.
AGGAAAACTACAGGGCCGCCGTTCGTATCCATCGGGCTCGTATTTCATATCGGACGGCTCGCATTTTGCATGCAACGACCGGGTCGCGCCGGTCGCGCCGGCCGAACTCTATGTAGGTCATTTCCATCGCGGTCGAAATCGGTCCAATTACACCACTATCGGACGGTGCAATTACTCAACGAGGAACGACGAGAGAAAAAAGGAGTGGGAAATGAAACAAAAAAAACAAAACAAAAAAAACACAGATGGAAAAAGGAAGAAAGGAAAGGAATAACGGGTCGGAAGTGAAACGGATGGAAGGGGACGCGCACACATCGAGGGGGAGGGGCTGCGGGGGGGCAAAGAAGGATGAAGATATTTATAGATAGGTAACGGACAGCTTCGAGCAGAATTCAAATCGTATTTCAGCAGCCATTTCCACGATCTGCAGATAATCCACCCCTCTTTCCACCGCTGTGAACCCCGGGAACGAAAGAACGTGGCGAATTGTCGGCAATATTAAACTTCCATCGTCAGGCAACCGACCAGCCCATCCCCCCCCCCTCCCGCAATCCGCCAACCCTTCCTCGTTCTGCGAGCACTTCTTGATATGTATAGATTCGATACTGGAAACTCGGTTGCCGGGGTGGGTTGTTTGCAATGGTCGGCGGAAGGGTGGCAGATAAAAGTCCACCGGGGGCAGTCCGATGCAGGCGTGCCCATTGAAATACTTTAATTAACCCTTACGGCGCCTCCTTCCTTCCTTCCTTCCTTCGACTGGCGTAGGGTGGCGCGCAAGTTTGCTTAAAATGCTTTTTGTTGCGTCGCTCAAAGGAAGTGATAAAGCCGTGTGGCCCCCGCACAGATTACTCGTTAGCTCAAGCGATGTGTAAATCGGTTGTTTGGAATCGCGGAGAAGACGCCAGGGGTGGGGACGGACGAGGGTTCCAAGTTTCTTCGAGTAGGTTGCCGATGTGCAGTAATTTCAATCGGTGGTTGGGTTCGAGGGGTTTGGTGGATCCTTCGTCGGTTGCCTGGCAACTATATTTTGCAAATGGTTGTTGCAAAATCGCACCGTCTCGAATTTTTCTTTACGAACTGTATCAGGGTAATGCCTGGAGGATTCGAATGGCCTTCAGGCTGATGGCACAGTAAGACAGGTTGGCGCGATAGAAATGTTCGTACGGTTATATAGTTCCCGATTATACAAAATAGTAATGTCATTACTGTCGCTGTTTCTGTCGCTATACGTGGCGCACCCTCTTCGTAAATTGAACGACACGATTAATACAACAACGAAGCATAATCTTTATCCGCCAAGCTAGAACTTTACGCGTCGAGCAATTTCGATGCTATCTATAATTCACGCTTCAACCGGCTGAAACGCAACAGCGTACAAGATTTATAAAATATATCGCGGACACGCGAAAATTGTTTAAACGGCCCCAACGCCTGCTATCGGCGGCATATTGAATCAATTAATTTACATTCACCGGATGACAGTACGCGGCCATTCTTTGCGCCTTCGTTCGCGGAGCCGTTCGCGTTCGCATAATTGCGCGACCCCGTCAACGAATTTCGGCCACCGCGGTCAAATTTTATAGTTTGCATATTGGAACGATATTCCCGTCAATATTAAACGTCATCGCGGCCCAGCACGGCATTAACTAATGTACAACGACGTTAATCTATTTTAGCTAACCGTAGACCGTAGCAATCATAAACTATTTTGCATATAAACCATTCGCGCGGCTCGCACCGTTGGAAAATCATTTTGCAATTCATTCCACATGACGCGGGCCCGCTAACGCAATGAAAGTTAAGCCGCGCCTGACGCGTCCAATTCTCGCGAAATCAACGACGTACATTCGACGAGCGCGATGCTGATTTTTGCACACCGCTGCTACGAGCTTCGCGGCTAAATACCAGATTTCGTTGGGCCCTTTCGTTATTTTACATTCGGCTCGACGTATTTACGGCTCTCACTCGCCTGGCGACAACGCGGCGCGAAACGACCGACGAAACAGAACCGGCGTACAGCACGAATTATCGCGCGCAGGACAAATTTACGAAGAGATATATCTCTGCTTTTCTTATCAAGCTGGAAAACGACTGCATTGTTAAAGAGGTCAAGCGTGTAAGCAGATTTCCGCAAGTCGGAACGAATTCGAAGTCTCTCCTAAATAAAAGAAGCTTCTTTTTACTGTTCTCCGAGCGGGCATAAACGAAACAACGTAACGCCAATGAATCGGGTCGCGTAAAAGTATGCCCCCGAAAGAAGTTGACAAACGAAACAACCGAGATTCTTCTCCTTATTTTCCTAACCGGCGTCGCCTTCGAAAACTCCCAAACCCGCTGCCCATCCCTCACCGAACTTTTACTTCCAGCGCAAGCAGTTGCGGCAAATCCCATTACACCGGTGTCCCCGAAGAAATCGTCAATCCGTGCACCGTTGTCCCAGAAAACGAAATGCACACAGCCGGGCGAGCGAGAGAAAAAGCCCCCAGCGCGAAGGCGGCGAACGTAACCTAACCGGCAAACAAATAAAGACAGCGACAGCGAGACCTAGCCCAACGACTTTCCAGTCCCCTGAACAGTAGTCAAAACCATTGCCTGGGAGATTACATCGGTGCTCACGAGGCAGCGCAAAAAGGGAGGGGAATAAACAAGGAACAACCGACGCGAAGTGTATCGGGAGACACGTTCCGATCTTGCCCGCGGAAGAACCACGAGCAAACCCGGCAGCCGTATACACACAAGACGGACAGTTTTCCTTCCTCTGCTGTGCAACTCGACGATCCCACGGTCCACCCGTCGTCGACGAACCTATTGATCTAACGAGTCGTTGCGAATCGAACAAAAGGGCCACTTTAATTATCGACTGCGCACTCCCACGCTCGCTCAACTATTTCGCGTTCTTTGTTGCGGCCCCGAGTCGCGGACGAAGTTGCGTGCCGGAATCGGAGGAACGGTCGTAGGGGGTGAAACGGGGCGGTTGCGGTTCGAGGAGCGACCGGGTGGCTGGACCGGGCCGTAGTCGCCCTCGGCAAGCCGGTGGAACAATATGGATCAGTTCCGTTCGCCGGCGGCGTTAATAAGTAAATACGAATTAGCATGCCGAGTCCTTTGCCGGTATAAATCAAACGAATTAATTACGGGACCGACACGCGTGGCCCGCGTTACGTCCCGTCGACGTCGCGACCTTCTTGCGAAAGAACGAACCCCGGATGCGCCGTCGTCGACTGCTTTGCATATTGCCCTCGCGTAAATACTAATAAATCCCTGTTCGTGGACGCGCACGTACACGGACTGGAGGGCAATTGAAAAGCAGCCGCCTGTTCGGTACGGTTCATTAAACGGTGCCACGGTGGCGCTGCGCGGACGCGGCGTTTCACCGAGGCGGCTGAACGGGAAGCTTGGCGTGAACGTCTCTTGGGGATGTTTCCGGAAGATTTTGGTGTTAATGTTACAGATTTGGGTGATACGAATGAATTTGCAGCTGCCCATTTGTATATGTATACGTGTCGAGTAACTTCGAAGGCGACTGAGACATTATTGGGACAGAGAACTAAGCCCACGTCAGCCGAACCTGCAATGGCAGATTCTGCCCGGACTCTGTTGGCGGGTTTTGTGAACAGAATGGCTGCAGATTTGATGTAGAACCTGCTGAACTGAATCTGATGGGAGATTGGCAACAGAGACTGAGCAGGACCTGAAATTTGAGCCATTTAAATGGCCGTCTAAATCCATTTGAATGGCTCAAGTTGCAGAATCCGCTCGGTTTCTGCTACCAATCTGCCGTCAGATTCTGTTTAGCAGGTTCTATTTGCAGAATGAGAGCCAAATGTGGACGCAGATGGCTACGGATCTTTAGACAGAAACTGTCAGTTCTGTTGCCAATCTGCTGTCAATCTGCATACAGTTGGCTGTTAGGGAATGCATCCCCCGTCAAATCTATGGAAAATAGTATGGAAATATTAAAATGAACATCATTGCTCACGACGAAATGAGTGGTTCTGTGGTAGAATTTTGCAAAGCAACGAATTCTAATGAAATTGTGACACACTCGATGTGTAACTGTTTCAAAATTTCCACTTCAGTGATAACAGCTCGACGAATAATAAAAATTGAAACAACAAATAAACATTCCAATAGACTGAGCGAAAACAACGTGCAGCAGAGGTCCGCTTGAAGTTCTGTCCAACGACGTGTAACGCGATGATGAATATAGGATAACCGTAACGTGATCGTACACGTAATTTGATTAGCCTCTAAGTGACCGATGGCCGTTCATCACGCCGAGTTATACCATTGTCCTCTGCATGAGGGGATGGAACTTAAGAAATTTTACCCCCTTTCGAATTTGACACCCTTCGCCATCGATCACAGCTGCCCCACATCGATTACCATAACCAATTATCGAGCCTGAAATGGAACCGATACTTCTGATAACTTTAATATTTAAATAGCACCGCGAATTTGTCGACCATTCCACTCCAGATGAGAATCGGGAGCTTTCGAAAACTTAGCACTCCCCCCCCCAAAGAAGCGCAACGAAACCGTCGTAGGAACAGCCTGCACTGCGAAAAGATCGAGCAGATTTATCTTGTCCTCTCTCTCTCTGTACGTGAAAAACGAAGTTCTCAAGTTACATGTCCGTTGGACCATTCTGCGTGATTAGAAACCGAGAAATGAATTTCATTGCACCGGTTCGAAAATGTTCGCAGTCGTCCTCGATTTTTATCCGGGCCCGATATATCAACGCAGAAGCGAACGAATGGGCCAAGTTCGGCTTCGTTATCTAGCCTCCGTTGCAGGGAAAGAATCGTCTGATTTGCGATTGTTTCCGTTTTGTTCGAAGGCTTATCGAGTTTCTGAGGCAGCGAATTCCGCCAAACGAATCTATCAGTCTACTGGAAAACAATGTTCCTTACGCGGGCGGCGACAGTTTCGAGGAGTTGGATCTTTCAACGACTTGGATAGCTCAATTGGTCACAGCGATTGCTTAGACAAATGGAGAGAATTCATGCTCCAATTGCTATCTACAGAGTACTCGAGCGTTTGGTGGCTCTTGCAACTTGCCACATTCAGCTCTCGGATATGGATTCCACAAGTTTTCAGTTTAATAATGCTCCGTGCCTGAAACTATCGCATTAACACCTGCCGCTAAATTACTCTGGACCTGTTCGCAAACGCGGTACCGATATCGTAAAAGGTCAACACGAATTCAAATTATTAATTCACATTGCAACGCACAGAATCTTCTTAACCGGCGGTGGGTTGACTAATTACGGTCCCATCTTAAAAGTTGCATCCTACGTTTCGCACGCAACTTAAGATACATTTAGTTACAAAGTCGTCGGGTGTTTGTGTAAGTTGCTGTACAAATTTTAACATTCTAGCTACGCAGAGTGTCCCTGTAAGCGCGACATCCACGATGATTGACGCCGGACCCATTATCATTCCACTCGGTGCGCCGGTAATGCAATACGAATATCATTCGTAAACATATCGATTTCCGCCTGTGACGTAGTGCTCGTTCCCGTGTCCACGGTAAACAACATATGGTTCTCCCGTGACGTAGCACTACGTCATCGACCAACAAAGTGACAATGGAACAATGAGCATTCTGCGGAAGAGTCACTACATCAAGGTTCGAGTACCCACGACGCGGGGCAGGCATTAAGTAGCTGCAGCTCGATGCGGATGACGTTTCATTAAATATGTAGATCGGCGCTTAAAAGCGAGGCAAATAGTAATGGAGAACCAACTGGCAGTGAGTTATGAGGAAGTCTCATTGGTCGATTAGGTTGTTGGTGTTCACGCGTGAATCGGAGACGCGACGGAAATAACACCAGATGAAAATTATAATATTTAGATTTTTCTTTTGAACGTGTGCTGACGATTGAAAGTTGTCGACACGGAAGCACGACTGCACTGGATGGATGTCGAAGAATGGAGAACGCAAAGGAATTAAAAAATGAACAACTCTGGTCTTATTTAGAGGCGGCGTTGTTTAAGTAGAATGGGGACTAGAACCTAGCCAGTAGATTGTATCTTTCAGGGCAGACTGGATGCATGTACAGTACTCGAATTTAGTATATCTAAAAATTCGCAATCATAACAAGGTCTACTTTGAAACAATTTCCCATCTATACAAGTACAGTAGACGAAGTAAGTCAATAATGCCAATTAGCTGTCTCTCAATGGACACTGCAATTAAAGGAGGAAAAAGTTTCTCTCAACTAATTAAAAACAAACCTGCCTGTACATCCTCATTATTCCCATTATTATAATACCGTAGTTCGATCAATCCCTGGAAAAAGCGTCGCGCCATTCAGTTACTTGGGATCCAGAGGGAAGCAGGCTCGTATACTTAAAATCTATCCAACATGAAAAAACATAAACCTGTTTACGATTTAACAAACTCAATTACCATAACCGGATCCGTAAAACGAAATATTCGCAAGAATCCGATCCCGTCGATCCTTTTACTACCTCCATTTACCAACGCCCAACCAAAACCTCCCTCAAGATTCACAACCGAACACCCTGGCCTCCCCTGTCGATCCTTTCGGACACTAAGCACCACCATACCTAATTCCAATTAACCAACTAACTCAAATCATCCGACACCACTCCGTCGACGGTCCCTCGCCTAACGTCGGACCTTACGTACACGCATGTGCACGCGCCATCAAGACGACCCGTTCGAATCGACGTTTCGATGTTTAATTTCCATCGACCCCGGATCCCTCGCCCCCCGAGTGTACGGCCGTCGCGACGCGTAAGGACGACGCCGGGCCGAACGGCGATCGAGCCCGTAATCGAATAAACAACGGGCCGACGTTGCTCATTTTGGGGGGGAAAGGTCGCTTTATCTGTCACACACAGCCGCCGATAACGTCGGCCCGCTGTGCGCATCTATATCCATGTGTGAGTCCATTATGCGTAGAACGGCGCGGCATAAACAGCACTAGGAGAAACCGAGTGGAGGATAGGCTTTTCATTACTGTTTGGTATCGTGTTTCCAGCCGCCCTAACGAGTCGGATGAAGGGTTGTCGTGGCGTTCTGCGCGAACTGCCTGCGGAGGATGGGGGTGCGTGGAGAGGGAGGGAGGGAGGAAGGGTGAGTGCAGAGGGGTGAAACGGGACGGCGGGCGAGCATGAGGTTAAACGGGGATGAACGAGAGAGAACTGAGACGGGGTTGTTTGCAGTTTCCCTCTAATTTTGTTGGAAACATCGTTACACCTAGATCGTATCATCTTGTTTATGGGCTTATACCTAGATGTCGTTCGATACCGAGCGGTGCACGCCTGGTTACCTACCACGAGCTCGTCCGCCATTTTATTATCGCGGAAGCTGCGAGATACCGGGGCTAACAAGGCCGGTAAAAATTTGTTTCCATAAATATTCCAGCGGTTACTGCCGGTGCCCGATGACCGTTGAAAGCTTTAGGTCTGACGAGCTTTAGGTTTCGACGCATATATTCGCTGAAGCCGTTTCATGACTGATTGGAAATGTTAAGTGGAATAATTCGAGGGAGTTTTCAAGCTGGTGCACGCGTCTACGCTAAGTTTCGTAGATGTCACAAACGATTCTGGCGATGTTAATCTGTAATGGATGAAAAGTAACGAGTCGTTAAATATGGCTGCAAATACAAAAGTGGTTTTAAACGTTTGATTGGTAGCGCAGGTCGGAGGCGGAGGATTCTGATTACAGCAGGCGTTGAATGGATTCATTGGTCTATTGGATTTCGATGGAAGCCATAATGTTATTGGCTAGTCATTATCGGTTAATTATTGTTTGATTTTTGTCTTCATGGTTCGATATGCGTATAGCAATTAATCGAATAGCTGCGGCAAGGGCCGACGAAATGCAGATATTGTACTCTTCTATTTCCATACTACATTATATTGTATCTTAATATTGGGAATACATATGGTAATATTCGTAAAATTACAGAACACAATTTACCATTCAATTTAGAACGCATTCCGAATAATATAAATTATACCGCGACATTAGAAATGATTTATTCGCGTGCGTACCCTGCAACCTTTTATATTAACGTGAATTTTTCTTCCGTCCCGATAATGTTTCACTGCTGCAGGACAGTGGAGACTTATTGGGCGGAAATATAATTGTTAGAGAGGCCATTAATTTTTTGTTTTACGTTTCGAATATACGTAGAATACTTCGGCGCCTCTTTGTAACAAAATAGCGATCATTGAGTTATAAGGACGGTGAAATCACATTACCGCGAGTCCATTTACGTTCCCCCGACAGGTCGGTGTACTTTTATTGAAAAGAAAAATATGTATTGGATAAGTTCGACGGAAGAGTTCGGAGGACGTTAGAGAAACTCGAAGTCTCTCTGGCCGTTTGGGAGTTCTATATTCGTCATGGACAAGCGAGGGTGACATATAGAGTTATGTGCACTCTTTCTAGTTTCTGTTTATCGTCTTATTACCGAACTTGGACGATTCTAGCTGGAAAAGGCCGAGGTAACAGCGGCAATAGAATCGCCGTACGTTTTGAACGCACGCACAATAATTCTATTCGCGAGGGTCCAGTACGGCAACATTCGATCGATGCATAAAATAGAGGGTAGTTTTCTGTAACAATTTTTACCATTTCTTCGCCTAGGAAAATTTTGATGCGTCGGAATAACTAATTTCGTCATTTAACGCGCAACGTAATAGACGAATAAATATTTCCCCGCATTCCGTCTGTTCGCACAGCTTGGTTTAAGGTCCAAGAAGCTGGTGGCCTAAAGCGTCGCGCGTGCAACCCCCTAACGCGTCTTCCGCGTGTACGCACGCGATGAACGCCGGCGGACAGCGAACGCGCGGGCACAGAAAAATCGACGAGGTGGCACTGTACGTTCCGCACGCGCGGAAGAATAAATCTTATTGTTTCCGGAATCGAGTTTACTCGCGTACTCCGGCTGTCACGCTCGTCAACCGTGGCACGGCAAAAAGTTTAACGATGTTATCGCGTTGTCCAAACAGAGGTGGCGACACAGCCGTGGCGGGCCAACGGCACCGCGCAGGCAAATGTACACAACACGACACTTTCGTCCCCGTGATTTGCACGCCACCAAATGTTTCACGAGCGTGCACGGAAAATTGCCAGTGACACGACCTGCCTCCGAATACAGAGACGTTCCGTGGCGAAAACGGAACTCGCCTTGTGGACATTAATGTCGGCCCTTGGACTCCGGGCTTCTGGGAGTATTCGTTGTGGAAATAAATACAGACGGTTTCTTTTTATCATTTTTCATCGTACGGAAATTTGGGGGGGTCATTCGCGAACGCCGGTTGGAAAACGGTTGGCGATAGGTGGACGATATCTCCGATTCGATTGTGATTTTTTTATTTATATAGTATATGGAATAGAAGGTATGTATATTACTTTTGCGGATGAAACAGGGATCATACTTTAGATTAGTTCTGGATTATATCGGTTAGCTTAGTTTATCTGCTCGTCGGAGTGCCTTGTGCACAGTGAACGGATTCTTGTTAAAATATGCAAAGTTTAAATTAGTTATATTAAATCGGGGCCGTCTAACGGCAGAGGAACAAAATTTTATATTCGAAAATATATTGGTAACTTCGAATAGTTTGAACGATGATGCTTCTTCCCTGAAAGCTAATGAAATTCCTTGCATGCACCTGTCGTTCACGAAAACATGATTAGATAGCGATGACGTGACTTTCTGGAATATTTTAGGATGAAGCGAGCTTCGATACAGTTTACGAACAATTGTCCAAAGCGATGTTCAATATTTAATCAAATTCCACCGTATTAATAACCCGAACAATATTATTAACAAACGTCTAAATGGAACAAATTCTTGGTACTTTTAGTCGCAGAAAACATTACATATCCAGCTAATTACCGATTATTCCCACGAGATTCTTCTTCTATCGAACATATCCGAAGGAAAAGGGGAAAAAGAACAGAAACTTTTGCTGAACGTAGACCGCGTATTGCGATTCATCGCGTGTAATGGCGCTTAGTATTTGCTCTCCTACGGCAAGTAACACGCGAACGCTTGTAAAACTCCGCTATTCCTCAGAAAATCTCTCGGGAGATTGTTCTTGCCGCCACAACAATGATCCCGTGTTACGAAGAGGTCCCTCATCGTTTTGCTGTGCATTTCCAAAAAAAAAAAAAAAAACACCCGCCATCGGTGAAGTGGAATTTCGCTCGTTCGACGCGCCGTTTCGAGTAGCACCGCCATTTCGTTTCGAAATGCACGACCAAACGCAGTTCGTAATTTCTGCAGTGGGCAAAAGTATCGTTCGACCCCGTTCGACAAATCCAGCATGATGCAGCGACCAGGAACTATCAGAAAAAGTGGCAACTATATTTTTCCCGGGAATCGAATCGACGACTCCTGCGCCGCTCTGCCCAAGAAGCAGAAATAAAAAAAAGTGAAATAAAATACTCGACGAAGAATTTCGCTCGTTCGCGATAATTAATAACGAGAGGTTGCCTAACGAGTGATCGAAGATTTCCTCGAAACAGTAGAACGAAATCAGGGAAACGGGTAACGAGCGCCGCCCTTAAATTCCATCGACGCCGTTGCTGCTCGCGCAACACAGTCACAAATTACTGAAAGGAGCTCACCTGTCTCCCTTCCCGGTCTGATCGTGCAAAAACGATACAATTAACGTCACCCCGGCGCTTTTCGAGGCCCGTTAAAAATCTCGAACGAGCTTCTCGAATAATCGTCACGACCGGCCCGCATTCCCGGCGTATTTTCCGCTAGTAAAGGCAAGGCGGGGTCGCACGTAGAGCCGCGCAGATTAATACGTACCTGCTGCGAGGATCATGAGAGAATTAACCTCTCGATCGACGGTGACGTGAATGACCATGCAGGACGTTTTAAAAATGCAAAGGTCTCCGATTTTAATTACAAAGTAATACAGCGTGCATCGAGAAACATAATTGATACGAATACACGAAGGCGAAGAATACGGTGTTTCCCTAATATGCCGGATCCCTTTACCCCTACGACCGGTATTCAGCGACACCTGTTCTGTTCAACGGTGGCGCTGCGCCGTTGCATTGTTGCTGGCGGAAAAAGGAAATTCTTTGACGCAATTATTCGCGACGCTATTGAGGTACGCGTACAGTTCGATTGAGCCCGATTTCATCGAAGCGAAGCGACAAACCGTCTCCAAAGGCGTACGATATTAATAACCGTTTGAGATGAGCACATTGAGGACCGTTCGTAATATACCTTTCGGTATCGGTCTGCTTTCGTATTAGTCGATCCGTACCGTGGCCGTTCATTGTCATATTGTCGCGCAAGTGGCATTGATAGGCTCTGCTTCAGACGGGTTATGCACTAGAGCAGGCGAACATGCCCATATTCTGTCCCTCTCTGTCTCTGCCTCTGTACAGGGACGTTGCTCTGTACTGGGGCTCTCCCTCTCTCTCTCTCAGTCTGTACCTGTTCCTACTGAGTTCACTTTGCACTTGTATTGCAAGATCCCGACTGTGCACGCAGCTGCAGTTCCGTATGTACAGGGTGTCCGTGTCAAACGTGTTGGAAATGATTAATACACGTGGGATGGAACGATGGTTTGGATAGACAATGGGGAGAAAATGGCATAATTATAGTTAAATTCTCGTTTCAGTTTGGCTGATTAACGATTGAAATGAGTATTATATCACCGATACGAATAGTAAAATGGGCTAATGCCATTTGTAATATTATTTAGTAATTTTCATCGTTCACAGCTCTTGCCAATTCGCAAAATACACCTCCATAGAAGAACGACAGGTATTTAGCTTCAGCTACATTCATAGATTAATTTTCATTCAACATCGATCCACGCGTTCCTACCCCAGCTAAACGTATCCTTCGCTGCTACCCTTAAACCTAATCTAAATTAAAAGAAAAATACTATCGCCTAGCTTTCAACTGCTAACACTTTTGCACTCGCAATACCAAGGAGCACTCTGACCTGTGCAAGTCTTATTCGTTCATAATTCACAGTCAAATGCCAGTGTACATCGAACCACCCAGTATGTATATCGTCCATCCACGTACCAAGGCCACAAAGTGCGTCAGCACATTATCCTAAGCACATAGACGGTACAATGTCATAACGTTACATCGAAACGCAGCCTTAGCACAGTACGATTCGAATTCAACTACGGCTAGTATGCGCTATACCGGAGCACGTGGATTTCGGATGACGCGCCACGACTGTTCCATCTGCTTTGACGCCATCGGGATTAACCCTTTTGACGCGATAGCCGCGCCGTGACCCTCGAAACGGACCCACGCGGATCCACGTATGCCTAATTCCAGGATTCCAGGTACAATAGCCATTGTAGGACACCAGATGCTTCAATTGTGAGTCGATCGTCATTGTGCATGCACCGCCTTTCCTTTGGCTGGCTGTGCACCTTCTCCCCAACTCGAAATTGAAATGCGTTCGCATTGATTTTGTCCATTACCTTTCCCTCCGCCCGTAGTACGCTCTGATGCCGTGCGACAATTTGTTTGTTTTTATTATTAAACGTGCGATAACTGCATAGTTACGATCGGACGTGAGATCGGTTAATATCTTGTCCTTGTGCTTACTTATATTTGTACCAATTTAGGAAGGTTCCATCCGATTAATTACAGTAGCCATATTATTAACAAACAACGTCTCTCAGGAAAAATTCAAAACGAAATTGAATACAAAATTAACGCTATTCAGTGCACATAATTGATTATTCGGATCAAAAGATTTCACTTAGAACTCGATCCAATTTACCCTGTTCCCGAATTTCGTCAAAGGGGTAGAGCAGAATAAACAGGACAGGTAACATTTTCCAACTTAATTGCCACGCAACTTTCACGCTAAACGTCGACACGGTCAAAGGGTATACATATTTCCCTGCGCCAAATACGTTTCGCATCCCACCATTGAAGTCGAGCAGGACTCGTATCGGCATACGTTGGATAACTGACGCCAAACTCTCTCGAGCATCTTATATCCCTGTAATATGAAACTTTCGTAATATGTTGCACGCAAGAAACAAGATTTAGATGCTTAAAGTCGCAAGAAGTTGCATATTCGACCGCGGGGTGAAACGTCGACGGAAAAAGGATAGAAGAAGTGCAAGGGTGGGTCGGGAGGAGAAAAGGGATGCCGTTGGGGTTGGGGGTGGGGTAGAGGCGAAAGCTGGCTTGCGAGTCTCTTTGACAGAAAGATGAGAAAAAACCAAAAAATGGAAACGACCTTGCTCGTAAACCGCGAACAGCTATTATACATTTTCCACGAAAATACTGGCTGCTTAACGAACCTATTCAATTTATCATCTTGCTCGGTTTCATTACGCGATCCAATTAGCAAGCTCCCAAAGGCAGAGAACACATAATTCTTGTTAACTCCCTTCCTCGAAGACTCCGTTGTTCGTTACAAGTGCTAATTAATTATAAGAATTTTTTCGTCACCCTTGCCAGTGGAAAGAGGACACCGGTCGTCGCGTAAACTCGATGGTTCTTGCGCTAAAACGTTGGACTAGCGCTGAACGAATGTTCTGGACAGTTGTTCCCACGGACGTTCGGTTGGATTTATTCGAACTGAACTCCGGATACAGTTCTAAATGTTCCTTTACCGCGCATCGAACTGTATCTTCGTTGAGAACCAACGATTTTTCGAACAGACGAAAACAGCGCACACTTCGACGCGCTATTTCACGGTCTTCCTCGTTCCTCGGCGCTCACGACGACTACCGCAAGCGTTAAAACAGGAATCCAATCGTTCACGATCCATCGACAATTTAAATTCATAAGCACCCGACCAACTTGAATTCCCCGATTTTCCCCCGACGACCGTTCTCCCGTCGTCCAATTCCGAATTTCCTACGAGATCCGTCGTTCCGCTCGCCCTGCCGCGCCGACAGCCGTGACTCCTCGCCCCGGAGCATTTCTAATATTTAAAAAGGAGATCCAAAAGGTCGAGGGTCCCTGAATTGTTCTTCGACCCCGGCCGATGCCGATCGAAAACGTAAGAGGCATGTAAAGTATCGCGGCATATCGTGCGGCAATAGAAGATGGAAGTTCCGGGCACTTCGTGACAGGCCCTCGTATTTCTCTCGAGGCACTCGAAAGAGAGAACTCCAGGAGGCCGTGAACGATCAAGCCAGCCCTCCCTCCCCGTCGTGCTACCTCGCCGTACAGACAGTATCAATTCACTTTAATGTCGCTTTGACGATGCCATTAACAGATAGACGTATACTAGCACCGTCTACCGCGCCGTTTACCTGCGACCACCTCCGCTACGGTCAATTGAAAATGCGCATCCGCTATGTTTCGGACCTGTCTCGTAATGGGGACTCGTATTAAATCGTCGTTGTCGATTGTACGTCGGTGAATTGGTTTTCGATTTGAATTGACGCGTCGACCGCGATAGAAAAGAAAAAAGTCGAAGGCGTTTCTTGGCGGCGGTAATCGATTTCTCTGTGATAGCTGGTAGCAATACTCGCGATGAACGCGGATGTAAAAGAAATGCTGGAAGACACTTTCGTTTTGGAACCACATTGCCGGGAACGAGGCACGTAAAGATGCACGCGTCAATTGCGAAAAAAGGGAGAAGAAAAAGTTGGGCAATTGTTAATAGATTTTCAAGATTAGAGGCTGCAATTCGTTTTTTTGAAAGTTGGCCGTGGTAGAGTGGACGCTAATAATAATTACTAATGCACGCAGGGGCTGGTTGACCGTTGTAAATATATGTGCCCCCTGGGTGACGTCGGGCGATGTGTAAGAAAAGTTCCGTGCAATTATTCTGCTATAAAAACTGTTCAGTTGTATATTCAGTGACGGAGGGAAGAAAATGTAGAATGTAAGGGATACGACGGGACACCTTAATTTTATAAAAAGGAACCGTAAAGTACGTTTGTCGTGCCGAGCTAGGGGATGCCCCGGGATATATGAGTGTTACCGCCATGATATAAAATGTCTAGCATGGTAGTTATGGAATTAAATTTGTCTTTTATTCGTCGTTGTAATTTAAGTGGAAAGAAAGTTTGTCTGGCGAACCTAAGATATTTTCTAATAATTAGTATTTGCTTTTCGGTACTCCATTAGTTCGCCAATAACTGGCAACTTGGTTACAATTTCTGACAATTTGGCAGTTACAGTTTCGTTAATTAATTATCCTTTATTCGCCAAACTATGTTAGCCGGTCTGTAATAATTACAGACAGATGCACATGTTTACATATTTACCCTATAATTTAAAACCATATTTCTTCTCCCACTGCAACAATGAAACCGATGATTAACAACAATTGGCATACATGTATATAAGTAATATCCTTCCAACGCAAACCACCACTGACCCTCTCTCCGGGACCATTAAATTACCCTACCGTACTTTTCCAAGGCATTCGTTCACCCATAAATTACCATAAATAAAATTGCGACCCATATCCAATGACCGCAAACACGGAACACAATTTTCAACTTTCTAAAACAATATTCCCTGCCCAAGTGTCTCTCCCCCCTTTCAATTTCCCAGCTTAATCAATTTTCCTTCCTTCTTTCCGACAATTTCCTTCCCAACAGCCCGTACATTGCCCACCGTATCTTTGTTTACCCCGCCATTTTTATTCTTATCTCTCCTCGAGCGCATTTCCATCCTCCGACATCCACCGACCCGGCGACGGCCACTTGTTTACGCGCTAGTGTCTCCGTTTCGCGATCTCGAGCCGGTGGACGCCGAACAGCCCCCGCGGGTGCAATTGCCGCGGCACAAATTACCGTGACCCGACGTCGTCGGGGTCAGACTTCACCGAGAAGAGTCCTGCGCCGCTTGCCAAAGGCGTAGTTCGCGCGTGCCAATTCCTTTCGTCGCTCGTTTCAACGCTCGCCGTCCTGCTTCTTTCTTTTTTTTTTTTTTTCGTTTTTCGTCACGTTGTCACTCTGTGAAAATGGAAAGGGCGTCTTCGGTTCAAGCTTGGGGTAGCTGGGACGTGACGCGCGAGATTTATGTTACCGAATAAGGAACTGGGTCGTATCTATAAATCTGATTGCTGATAATGATAATGACTGTAATATATATGTATCGGGTGTGGCGGGAATGGTCGCGCAAACGGAAGTAATGGTCGTTACAGCGCCGTTCGAGAAACTGTATCCTATTTTTAGTTAATAATAATAAAGATGACAAGCGTATGACTATGTGCAGCTAACGTGTATCGCGAATCGCTGTTTTTGACAATTGCACTTGAGACAGAGACTTATTGTTAGTATTGCAAATTCGATTTGCACGATGTCGTCATTCTGGCTGTACCTTTTTATGAATGTAGAATTGAACGAAATCTAAACCAAATTATGATGAACAGACATTTGGCATTACCCCTTTAATCGTGCGAATAATTTCATAATTTTGTTAAAGTTCCGCATTCAAACGTTTACTTAATTTAACTTAAAATCGACCGTAACGCGACGGGAACGCCTAAATCGTGTTGTCAAACGCGGAGCGAACAGGAAACGATGGATGTTACGTAGCCGTCGAAGCAGGAAGTTCGCTCATCTTTCACGGTGAAGCGATCTAATGGCGTTCGGTAGAGCATGAAAAGCGGCTCTCCGTAGCTTTTTTAACGCTGACCGCCAAAGAAAAAGGGGCGAGTCTACGAGTGAAACGCATCGGCAGCGTGTATTTTTCTGAACGCGCGAACACAACGGCCATACCTAACGGCGTGTACGCAACGGGGGCACCGACGCAAAGTGAGTTTTTCCACGTGTCGATGCGCTTTTCGAAAAGTCCGCGCTCGATCGAGCCGGGCTGCTCGAGCTTCGCTGCACCACAGTCACGAATTGCAGAGAGTTTCGAAAGTTACAACGATATACAAATTTGACGCACGAAAGACCAGGTCGAACGGGATATGTAGCTCGAAGAAATTATTTCAATCCATTAGCAACGCAATATCTGCCATGCAATTTGTTTAACACAATTGCAGGGTGGATTTGTGTAGGTGTCCCAAGATGATTAGATATTGACGGGAAATATGATTTATCTATAGCGTTCGACATTTGTCCGAATTCCCGTGAATATTGCTGCCTTAGGTTGTAACTTTATCTTCAAGTTCCTTCACTTCGGTTAATTGTTTCGTGCAACGAATTATACGTTTTTGATTGGAGTGCTGGGTGTCAGGGATTCGATTCAAGTATATCTGAGGGATGTTTCCTTTTCACTCTTATAATAATAATAATTATTTATAATACTAATAGAAAAATTGATAATTATTTTCTAATTTACCACAGTTAGAGTAGAATGCTTATAGTCTTGTGGGTAAGTCTGAATAACAATTTCTTGCACCCAGATTTATGTACGCTATCAATCCTGATTTAACACGCCTTTCAGTATTTCGTGATTGTCCCTTCTATACGTACAATCGGAATATCTCAAACTTTTCACGCGCCGTCGTTTCCGACGTACCCCGCGTACGCGATCCGAATGAAACGTAGACTGACCGACCGAAGATCCTCTGTCGTTTTTAATGCTCGATTTGCACCGGGGTCTAAAGTGATTTCGCATATTGGCGGTTTATTGGTCGCGCTCAATTATTTGTTTCGCTGTGCCCGAGCTAATAACGTAACGAACTTTTTCCACCGGCGAACACACGTTTCCAAACACGGCCCGTACTCAATCGGGTCGAGTTTCCAAACTCGCCACAGCCGCGGGTCGGGCAAAAACACGAGAATTTTCGAAATCGAGGGAGTGGTGGCGTCCGGTGGAGTGTGGAGTTCGCGTTCGAGACCGATTGATCTGGCTCGTCAACGATGAAACATTAATTTCGATGCCGCTCGTATTTTCCGAGTTGTTGCTGGATGCGCCGGCCGCTTCTCTGTTTGAACAGCGTTATCGATAGCGGGTGAACGTGCCTGCCGCGCGATCTTCTTCGTTGTTGTTTCATCGAGGATATCGACGGGTCCGGATTCCTTTTTATTGCCGCGCCAGGATAAACGCTGCGTTGCACGGTCTGCCCCGCGTGAATATTGCGGAATCGAAGATTCGCGAAAGTAATGGACGCCATTCAGCGGTCGGCGCTCGTGTTGATCGTGGACGGCGTGTAAAATAATATTTATCGCGGTAATTGCTTCTCTGTGCTCGCATCGCAATGTACCAATCTGTGCACCGTAACCGACCCAGCGATCGTTATAAAATAGAAACACCTTTTAGTCGTTGCTTCGGGTTCGCACGAGACGCTCGACATCTACGACACTGTCCGCTACGTTTCGTAACTTGGTTTCGCGCGCATTAAATTACAACATTAATATGTGCGAATATATTACAAGCGATAGTATGTATGTATTTTGGTAATCGAATTGTCCACGCTGGCCAAAGGAGATTAACGTGCCGGTGGATAAAAAAGATCGTTCGTCGTGTCGTACACAACGGAATTTAACAACGGAGGCGGCGAAGGGAAGAAAGAAAAAGGGAAAATTAAAAAGGATGGAGAGGAGGAAAGGTGCCGGCAAAGTGACCACGGTCGTAACACGGAAAATTAAAGCTGCGAAAGGTAAACACCGCGGAAACCAAGTGAAAATGGGTCGACGGCCTCACTTACGCGCGCAGGAAACTGTTATTATGGAAGTTTACGGCGGCAACGTCATAATAAAGATTGCAATCTTTAATGTAAGCAAGAATATGGACATCATTGCGCTGCACGCGCATTTTCAAAGGACGTGCCGTGGAATTTCCCAGATAAAAACGAAACGAACGACTCGTCTGCATTACGTTAACGCTTGAATTAAGTAACCATATGCCGCGGTGATTTTTATCGAGACTGCAGTCGTTCATGGCGCTGCACAATATTCCGGACTTTAATTCAGCCACCAAATGCTCATTTGTGTTAAAAAATGTTTCAGCCGTACACATATATAAAATCGTAAATTTCTTATTTAGATAAAGTATTTTTCTTTACGCTGGATATCAGGAACAAGCTTATGCATCCAATTTATTTTCCGAAAGGTTTGTACAACTCAACTACCAAAGCTATTTTAATTTCAGAAACATGTTTGTTTAACGAGTTTGATCAGAAACGAAGATTTATAGTTTCGAAATTCTTCCTCGCAAAATCGTTAGCTAATGTGGGTTAAAATTATTGTCACACACATCAACCTTCATTTTAGTAATTATTGTTTTATAAAAGAAGTTTTCCTAATATTAATAATTGGAGCTTGTCGTCGAAACAAAAATACTACTGAACTCCTACAAAACACCCGGGGATTCTTTTACACCATAATCTCAGGAGCACACAACATCGAACATGCACACCATTGATATGCTTCACGATGCAAAAAGTGAAACCGTCTATCCTTTATCTTCAAAATACGACGCATAACTAATCGACAAAAAAAACCCCGGCAATCCAGAACAGCTAAAACAAACCTGGCCTCCAATAAATCGCCGATCTACATTCGCCATTGCACATGAATAACATAATTCCGTCGATCGTCCCGTTACGACGTGCCGCAAAAATTTATTCCTCCCTTCGCCTCGCCATCGTATCGCAAAAAAAAAAAGAAAAATGCTGCCCGCTCGTGTTCACTTCAGAAAACTCGTGCAAGTAGCATGCGGCGAGCGCGAAACAAGCGTAGCAAGCACCGTTGGAATAAAATTACTGCCGGAGTGGCGTAGGTGTAAAAATTTGAGGCTATTCCCGGAACGCAATCTCACGATGCGCAGCTAAAAATGCATCCTCGCAATTTCGCGCACATTACCGCAAGAATGTCAGTGGTACTGGAAATATTCCTGACGTGGTCGGGCCGATACACGTGCCTCTTTGCGCTCGGGGGTGTGTGTGCAAGGGGTACACCGTGCGTAATGTGCAGCGTAGAACGCACCGACACCATCTAGTTAATTATTAAGGTTCGGTTTGTGTATTCTGAATTTGTCGTTCGTGATTCAAACTTGACGATTTGATGATATTCTCGTTACTAATGTGCACATGTCAGTAATATTCCTTTGATGGAAAATTTTATGCCATTTTGCGTTTGATCGCGTGTTAACAATAGTAATATTCGTGATTTGTGCAGATTTCTGTACTTGATACGTGTATTTTTTGTGTTTTAATTGACACTATCCTTTCATTCTTCAAATTGGGGGATGATAATGTATAAAATTATGTCATCCTGAAACATCTTCTTTGTATATATTCACATTTTATTCCTTAAACAGAATTAATTCTATTATTATTTCAATATATTCTAGCTACCCAAAGTGTCATCCCGAAATCATTTTTGTTTTTAATCCAAAGTAAAGAATGCCAGCGTAGCTCAC
The DNA here is from genome assembly GCA_963969485.1 of Nomada goodeniana. Lineage (NCBI taxonomy): Eukaryota > Metazoa > Arthropoda > Insecta > Hymenoptera > Apidae > Nomada > Nomada goodeniana. The sequence goes on along the minus strand of OZ018299.1, from coordinate 27,205,971 downwards.
GTGAATGTCTGTTTTGCTTTTGCTTTTTTTTTTATTTGTCGAACACAAGTTCTGGAGCGGATTACAGTATGACAGGTTAAAGCGAAAGGCAATTACGGCGAGACCCGATGAAAGAGAAGTCCACTGTTATACATATTGCGCCGGAACGTTAAAGTTTTGTTACCGGCGAATGAATTTTTTAATTGGTTCATTTCTTACTGCGAGGAAAGGAATTTAAAAAATTATGCTTTCAAGTAGGTTGAGCTTTAAAGTTCAATCTGCTCGCCTTTCTTCCTTTTACGCCGTAGCTCATGTTCGGGAAAATACAGCTGAGGAGATTAATTAAATTCTACAGCAGGAGTGACAAGTCGTTGCACATTTTATAACACGACGTTACACGCTCTTTGTTCGTTATACTTTCATCTGCAACGTTAATGAACTGGTTACTCGTTGCATTCCTTTAACGTAACGCCGCGGTGACGTGAAGTACACGGAAAGAAAATATTGTCCATCGTTACTTAAAATCGTTGCGAAATAATATAATACTAATATCAATGAATGCAATATTATAATAAATGTAACGTAATTGAAATGAATGTAGGGTAACATGCATCTCGTAACAATTAGTTACACGTACCGTGTTATAAAGCGTTGCAACAATACTGCAGTACGTCGATTCAATTAATTCAATTATAATAAATCAAAAATACTCCTCCTTCCAAGAAAGAAAGAAATTAAACATGATATCTCCGCGATATCTGAAAACAATGCAATTCATTCGCAATTGAAAATATAATGAATTTCCTATATAGACGCATAACTTACATTTACATAATTATCTGAGTAACATTCTCGTCAAACCGTTCCGCTGCAAGTCGTTCAACTGTGTCCCAAAAATGATTGAACTGCAAGGTACAACATACTCTGATTGATGTTTGGAGAATAATCATTACGCCTAAGATTCTAAGATGCAGATCTGGGGATATATTTCTAGCGATGGACCAGCTCCTACGTGCATTATTAGGACGTAAGAATTTCTCTTGCGCCCTCCGTATATAGCCAGGTATTCTTTTACCCCGAGGTAACCACGTCTTATCAGCCACGCTGTCTAATAATAAGGGAGGGAGGAACGTTTTATGTTTCATAAGGCAACATGTTCGTGTTCTAGACTGCTCGCTGCATCTCTAATGATGTACAGCCGGATGATCCACCCTCGTAACTAAAGGAAACGAAAACGTTGTTATCTTTAATGAGATGCCCTCATCGATATAATTGTTTATACATTAGAACGCATCCCTTCTCTCTTCTGGTACTACGATATTTTCAATCAAATTTCGTATTAACTTATTACGTATGTTATATGGAGGGGTGTTAAACAAAATATTGCATTTCGATTTCCGATTGGTGAATAATCGTATAATATACTTACTTATTAAGGCAATTCGTACGTTTTCGTCAAGTGAGTTTGTTGGAAATTCTGATCTCATAATACTGTACGATTCATTGTTCAATTGTAAACATATTTCCGTAGAAATTCTGCAGATGTATTTACCTTGAAATATACAATTAATCAAATAGTATTTGTAATGATTCGATGGCGGGTAGGATATTTAAATAAAATATAGAAAATATTTGTGCGAAATTTTACAAAAATTGATTTATCTTAATCAAGCTATAGTACACCGAACCATCGATATGCACGATTGATTTGCACGGTGTGCCTCGCTAATTGTATAAACAGACATCGTATTTGTACAGAATTTTTGTAAAATTTTCGTAAATCGATAACAGAACTTGAAGAATTCGTGTTTGCAAATAACAAGGACGTATTCATTGAATATGAATTAATACCTGTTAACAGAAAACTCGCTTGCAGACTTGACTAATAAAACTAAAAACGAGATCCTGCCAAAGTGAAGGGGAAAACTGTGCAAAATAAAGCTCCTTCACATTTTTCGTTAACCATATTAAGCAGACACCGTACAATCCGAGGATAGTGGAAATCGATAGTCATACATGTGTCGAATATTTTCGAGCGCCATATTTACTTTTCAGACAAAGTAAAACTCAAATTGATAAAAATTATTTTCAAAGACCTACTTATATTAATTCCCATTACGGAAAGTAGACTGAAAAAGACCTACGGATATCAAATAAAATTCGAAAAGAATATATTAATTACACTCTATTTATAGAAAACACACTAACTACATTATTCGTCACAATGTATTTAAATACTGCATATATTATACAAGATCTTCGGTTCAATGAATGGCAAAGTAAAATAAGCAAAAACGTAACTCCATTCAAATCACTTCGATGTCAATTAATAATTAATCCTATCTATCGCGCTGTATTTCATCCGCAACGTGAACTAACCACCTGAATTCCTTAAACTTAACTTCTTTAAACCACTAAACACGATCAAGTCGCATTTCCACTGCTCGACGCAGACATTACAGAAGTCGATCGTCGCCTACCAAAAGAAGATTAATTTCCGTCGGGCGCGCAAGCGTCACGCATCAACCAATAATTCGTTAAACGATGTAAAACGATTTTTCCTCGATTACTAGATCGAACCGCCGCATTGTCGAAAACGAAGGTCCGCAGAAAAGCATGTACGAACGCACCCATAGAAAAAAAAGTAACAAGAATTTTTTCTCAGTGCACGCGTACCCACGCTCGATCATATCCAACAATAACGCAATTTCCGTGAACGCGGAGGAAACGTTCGTATGGATTCGACCGAACGATCGGCCACCGCGTTATTTACGTAAAACGTTGATAGAGGCGAACGTGATATTGCCGGGAAATCTAAATTAATTGCGCTTTCTGCAATTTAATACCCGTTGCGTATCGATCGAGCGGAATCTGCTCCGGGGAATACGCGGCGCGGTTTACAACGGCGGTTGCGTTTCGATCACCGAACTTAAATTATCGTTAATCAGTTATCGCCGTGCGGAAAAGCGTTTCGCGCTGCCATGCCCGGCCGGCATCAATGCGCGAAATGTTCTTTGTCGCTTATAGCTAGCGCGCCTCCAGCAAATAAATACGGAGGCAAATATTGGCGACCTGCTATTATCCTGCCAGCGATTTGGTTTGTTTATTAAAAGCTAATCCCGGCCCCGGTGCGAAAGTGTGCGCGTGCGCGGTTTCGTACGGGTGATTTTCTAACTTGCGGAAACGAATATTTGTTGCGGAAAATAATTCTGCGCAGCTAATTCAGTGTAACTAAGTGTTTGTCATCGAAGTACGTTTATTGCGAGTCTGGCTTGCGATCGGTTGATATTTTTTCGGATGAAATTGTACAAATATAGACATAAATAAATTGAACGACATTTTACGTATTGAAGAAATAAATATGTCCGTGTATCATGTAAACGTTCACCGCGATGCAAAATTTATAATAGAAAACGTACAATATGTCCAGTTCTACCGAAGTTCATCGAAATCACCTAAATTAATCAACAGGTATTAAGGCCCTACGCCCAGCCGCAACAGAATTTGCTTGAAAACGCAATTTCCTCGATCCGCGAACTGGATACATCGGTGCAGAAAGTGGAAAGCATTGGAACAAAAATTGCAATATCGTCGATAACCCCGGCAACTTGCTTATCGTCAATGATTATTGGAATACCGCCGCGTAATGGCGATCGCGAGTAAAAGGCGTGAATTACACGGCCGCAGATTCAATATACCGGAGGTTAATCGTTCGGAGTCGCTCCCTGGCGGCGAATCGAATTATTAATCGCCACGTCAATTGCCCATATATTAGCAAGAATTTTTCTGCCGCGGTGGCCAAGCCGGGCGCAATTAAAACTGGCTGAGCTGGAAAACGATAGCGGTGATCAACGCTTAATGCTGTAGGCTACGATGCAAGAACAGCCCGGTCGTTGAATATCGTTTGGGCTGCGTCAGCGCAGACACCGATGCCTCGAATAACACGATACAGCTGAAACCACGAAGCTGCCCGGCGAGATATTTTTGTTGCCCCCGTTGGTTTGTACGGGTTCGATCAAAATAACGAATGCGGGGTTGCTTTAAACAGAGACGTGTATCAACGACAATGGGATGCCTGTGTTTATCATTTATTTTGTTTCGCATTTGTTTGCGTATTCGAAGGAAACTTTTGCGGCGCTGCCACGATAACATCCGTGCAGGTGAACGAAATAAAATATTGCGCACGTACGGAGTAACGATAGCAAAAGAATTATCATAGCCCGGTGTGCAATTAAATTTACGTGCAACCATCTTGCCGAATACCTTTAAACAAACTGAACATCCAGCTCGCAGTAATATGCATAACTGTAACTGACAGAGAAAGCAACGATTCGTAGCAGCGATTCAAATTTGCAAACTTCACCTTGCAACTCCCATGCTTCATACATCCGACTTCGAAAACAAACCGACAGCAAACATATCTTGGACCCCTTGTCAGATGAGACAAGCTCGTTGCAACTCCCATCCACCTCGTCATCAACGAAAACCTCTCTATAGTTTGCATTACATTGCCCGATAGTTTCACGTGACGTATACAATTCATTTCAATATTACCGCTCGCACATTTCACTGCCATTTCATATTCGTAATTATTCTTCCACGCACAGTATCAATGGACACCGTCGGATCTATCCGTTACAAATTATAATACGTTACCACACCGCGACGAAGAACAGCCGTGGATCCATTATAGCCAGGCGAATGGAACCTCGCGCGTATCGTGCTTTCCCCGGGCATAATTACGCCCGTCGAAAGTACGTTGATTAAAGTTTCAGCTGAAAAATCAACGTCGACGGAAGCACGGATAATGGAGGGTACTTGAACACGCCGATCGCGGATGAGGAAAATACGGCCCAGCCTCGGTTATCCCTGTTTCAGGGAAAGTAGTTTCAATCTGGGAGTTGCCGGCATCATAATTTCCGAACGTCAAAGGAGCAACCTGTGCGCGCCGTTTATCCTTCAAATTACATTCAACGTTAAACATATCATACAGCCGATTGGACGGGGAAGGGATACGTGAGCGAGACCGATGAACTTGAGGAAACACAAGGGAGCGAAAATGAGCCTCGAAGAGGAAGCTTGTGGGGGCTGCGGGAAGGCGGCAGGGGTGGTTGGGGGCAAGAAAGATGGAAGGAGAGAGTTTCGAGGTCGGAAGAGTGATTGCTCAATCTTTCACGCTTTCCTCCCTTCGATGATTAATACGGGGACGTCATGGAAAGCGTGGCGATTGAGTAACGCCGGAGCCGGCTGATTCTACTAGTTTTTGAATGCGATCTTTGCGGATGCTTTTCGTGGGTTTTTCGGGGGGTGAGCTTCCGCTGCTGACGCGGATTCGAGATAATTTAAGCATCAGGCCTGGGTGAATTGTTAATTTAGAAGTATGTGATGGGGATGGTATGGCCTGTGTTCAGGTTAATAACAGAGTTGATTGGTTGGAGCGTTATATTTATTCAACAAAATGGTTTTTCAATAGGTCAACCTCGTGTGGAGCACGTGAGTCGCTCGGGAAGACAATAGAAACAATTGGTAGGAATACCGCAAGTAGCGACGCGACACACACACACACAAGAAGTTGTCTACATAAAGCGTGGCGCGCGAATTAAACCACTCTAACACGCCCCCTTAATACGCGCGTCCATTAAAGAGTAACATATTACTCAATACCCATCGCGTTAATGCAAAAATGATGTTTGTAATAAGGTCGGATGATAAATGTTTTACAACGAATTCCTCTCTTTTCAAGACATCGCGCAGGAAATGATATCGAATATCAATGTGTTTCGTTCGCGGGTGTACAACATCATTCTTAGCCAGCAATTAACGCCTATATTATCGTTGTAGATATGAATTTTATATAAGTCCTTATATCCTAATTCTCGTAAAAAATCCGAAAAATAAACTCCGTCTCTCACCGCTTCTGCCAACGCCACATACTCGGCTTCGGTTGAAGACAAGGCCACACTTCGCTGTTTAGTTGCTTTCCAAGTAATTGGTCCATGCGAAAGTGTAACGACATAACCCGTATATGACCTGCGATTCAATTTACAACGCCCCCAGTCAGCATCCACATATAATTCTGCTGGTTCCTCAGACTTTCTGTAAACAATACTGTAATCTAATGTACCTTTCAAATACCTCAAAATTCATTTAGCGGCTGCCCAGTGTGATTCATCATAACTATTATTAAATTGAGCAAGAACATTTACTGCATACGATATATCTGGTCTCGTCGCGATAGCCAAATACATGAGAGCTCCAATTAGTTGTTGATACGGTATATTTTTCTTCTCATCGCTTTTATTACTTTTGCTCAAATTTATATCTTTATCCATAGGAGTGCTGACTGAATTGCAGTCTTCCATGCTAAACCTCTTTAAGAGATCCATTATATACCTCTTTTGAGACATTACCATCGTTTGGGTGTCCAGCCGAATTTCTATTCCCAAACAATATTTAACTCTCCCTATGTCCTTTATGTCAAATTCTTTTGACAATTCAGTCTTTATGTCTCTTATACTATCTCGGTGGGTCTCAAACTATCTGGTTGAAGGTATTTAATTTTGTTTCCAGTATGCTTCTCTGCATGCACCTTAAATTCTTTGAACTTCTGCAACACTTCATCCTTGTGTTTTAAAAAAAAGACCTCACTCCATCGAGAATAATCATCTGTGAACAACAGCATATATCTAGACACCCCCAAGTGACTTATTTGACATCGGTCCACAGAGATCAGAATGTACAATCTCCAAGCATGCTGTACTCTTGTGACTTTTCTTTGGGAAGGGTGTATTTGATAACTTTCCTTGAATGGATACCTCGCATTCAGGTATTTGTATTTCTTTAAAATTTCTCACTTTGTCCTTTCCTAAAATACTCAACAGATCTCTAGAATTTAAATAACCTAACCTCTCGTGCCAAAGTTTTAGCCATGACGCATCTTTTGGTACATTATTTACAATCTTTGCTTCTTCTTCTGCTTCCTGAACATAATATAAATTTCCATAACGCGTAGCTCTTAATTTTATTCTTTCATCTGGTCCTTCAACAGCAGCCCCATTTTTCTCGATAATAACACGATTCCCTCTATCAACAATTTTGGCTACAGATATTAGATTAGCTGGCTCGAATTGAATATCTCTTAATTCCTGATTAACACAAGCCTTTATATGTACATTACCGACAGCTTCTACTTCCTCAGATTTATAACTGGCCACATTTACGCTTCCTTCGTTTAGCGTACTCATTGCAGTAAATTTATTTGCATCTTTGCAAATATGGGTTGTGCAACCACTGTCCAAGCACCAATAATTTTTCTCTGGACCACCAGTGAAGTTGCACATTTCTTTCTCTTTAAATTTTGCGTAATATAAATCTGGTAACTTACCTCCTCTGGGTTCATACCTTTTCGTATAGCAATTGTTCGCCTTATGTCCTACCTTTTGGCATTTATGACATACAATAATAGGTTTCACGAATATTCCTTTACTATTTCCCTGTTCATGTACGTTTCTATCCCTGTCATATCCTTGAACGCTTCTGTGGTCATACACGCTTCTGCCCCTGTCGTATCCCTGAGCATTTCTTGGTCCCTGCACACTTCTGTCTTTGTCGTATCCTTGAGCACTTCTATTCGTCTCTCTATATTTGTCTTTGGCCCACATGTATTTGTGTTTAGCCAGCATCGCACCATGACCATCAGTGTCATTTTCCTGTGTACAGGAAATTTCGAATTTCTTTCAAATTTCTATAGGATCTTTACCTTTAAAATCTCCAAGGTTGGAAGTTCATCTCTCGACTCCATGGCACATCTGAAGTTTTCAAATGCTTCTGGTAAGCTACTCAGTAACATTGCACTCTGCAAACCAGGGTTTATATCAATATCCCTTTCAGCCAGTTTTTCAACTATGTCAATAAATTTATTAATATGTTCTCGAACGTCTCCTCCGCTTGACATGCGGTGAGATGCCAATTTTCTCAATAGTGCTGAAGTTTGTAATTTTGTCCAAACGTCATTCGATGTCCGGCATGTTTTAATTTGTTTTAATTCAGAGGGACTGATTGATCAAATTAAATCTGCCCTGGCCTTCCTATCTTCTATATCCCAATCATGACCTTGTGCTTCGGATATAGGATCGTCAGCGATAACGGCCGGTCTTTTCATGTTTCCACTAACATAATCCCACAATCCATTCTTTATTAAAACTACTTCCACTTGAATACACCAAGTGTCGAAATTGTCTTTATTCAGTTTTTCAGTTTTTGTGGTACCCACGGCACCGTTTGCCATTTTATCTACCCTTATTATATTTTCATACACATGCTTAACCTCACTTCTCGGTTACTTTACACTTTTACTTCGCACTGAGATATTATACTTATCTCACTTATTTTCTTTAAACTCTGGGCCCATAACCTGTTGAGGTTAATAACAGAGTTGGTTGGTTGGAGCGTTATATTTATTCAACAAAATGGTTTTTCTATAGATCACCCTCGTGTGGAACACGTGAGTCGCTCGAGAAGAATAGAAACAATTCGCGGGAATACCGCAAGTAGCGACGCGACACACACAAAAGAAGTTGTTTACATAAAGCTACATAAACCACTCTAACATCCTGTTCAACATATCCGAGTATTCAATTAGGAGGTTTCTTGTCGTCTCAGAGATATCTAAGAAACGGTGAGTTTTATCGCAAGTATACCCTAGTACCTTTTTTCGTTCAGAATCTGCCATTCCATTTAAAAAAACGAAATTGAGCTTTCACAATCTCCTTGCCGTGTACCATATCAATTGCTCCGAATCCGATAACCTCCATTTCAATTACTTTCGCGTATCGTTCAAGACAAGGACGATACTTCAGTTTGGCAGAGTTCCCGTGCGTTCGCGCCGCGTATACGAAAAAAAAAACCTATCGCCCACCCAGGCGATTTGCATCACTCAACGATTCCGCGGAGCAACCGTCCCACCTTTAAAGCGTTGCGTTTCGTCGCGATTACGCGCCGGCCTCGTGACGCAATGTCTGATAGAGCGGTACACGTAAATGGTTTTAAGTGTCGGCACCTTTCTCAACGAGACGGCTCGGTTTAATCGCGCGTACAGGTGGCGTGCACCGATTCCATTACACGGCCGATCAACCACGTGGGCTCCTTCGCGATCCATATGCACAATCGCCGACCACTTCGACTACCCGTTACCCTGTGCACGCTGCAACCCCATTTTCCGCCGCGCGGTACGCCAGCACGACGGTGCACAGTTCTATTCGCAACGCAAATAGATCCCTGCCGATGAAATCGGATTCATGAATAAGCCGCGCGGTTCCCGATAATTTTGTTTTGTCCGCCTCGGTCCGCCAACTTACTGCTAATGGCTGCACGCGGCGTTCCGCGTCGCGTCGCGATTTTCTGCCGGCTAAGTGCGCGGAATTGGATCGCGGAATGCTTCGGCTTAATGTCGTTTTCGCGGCGGGCATATTTTACTTTTAGCGGGGAAGGACGTATGCTTCGACGGAGGTTGCACGGGGCAGGGTGTTTCGACGTCGAATCGATGGCGCAAGAAGTTTGCGAAAGAAGTTGCCGTTTGTAATGAAATACGGAGCGACGTATGGACGCTGTACAGAGTTACGTGCTGAATTTTCACTTGGACGCAGTTGATCCGCGGGCGATGCTCGCGGTGCAAGTATTCGGCGAGATGTCGGATAATGTGCGTATTAAATTTAACGTTAGACTTTATTTCCCGAAGGTTAAGGACCGTCCTTGAGGGTGACGTCGCGCGGGGAAAAAGAATGCCCGTAAAATCCGTACGATGTTGCGTTTGCGTTTCATCGCGAAAGAATCTGAAGCGGTCGCGCAAGAATTTGCATAAGAATTCTGTAGCGTGATACTTTTTAATCAAAGTATTTCGTGCACGAGATTCTTGCTCGAGCTTACATGCTTGTTAAAACGGCCACGGGCTTCGAATCAGGTTACCGGACACGTGAAACGTAAATCGCTCGCAATGCCATTCTTACTTAAATGAAATTGATTCACGAGCGCTAACAAAATGGACGGGACAGCCTCTATTATCTCGTTCTGTAGATAATGCTCATCATCGGGCGTCAATCTTCATTTTCAAATTATTCCAAATCATTGCTTGCAAACAATATGCCACTCATCGTCTGCCTCCCTAAGCATTCAATTCCTTTCTCCCAAATGGGCCATGTCAATTCTATAAGTACAAGTCACATGTGGGCAACGGACTGACCATTAACTTGTCTCGACCCGTATCTAGAATCGGTCATCACTGTCATGCCTTCGCTCGTTTCGATCCTTGCCGTCACCCTTACTCGATATTGTTTTAAATTGTGCTTGCTACTAAAGCAAAAACAAACAAAAAAAATATGCATGCGAAACAACGAATGTTAAACGAAGGTAACAATACATACAACGATAATGATTACCATAATATCTATTATACAAATTGGAATCTATCTCATTCTACATATTTCTGTGGAAAATAATTCTCACGGTATTCAAAGGTGCGAACGGTGTTCCGAAACTGTTGGCTTACTTAAATAATAATAATAAACTCGATTCTTATATCTGATGCATCCCTTCAAGAAAAGAACGACACCAACTTTTTTTCTCGCAGCATCTACTAAACAGAAGTCTAAGCGATTCTGGAAACTTTTCTCGTCAAATTAGGAATAATAATATCTTTCATTAATTAACGGGCTAGAGAACCCTTTAGTATACAGGGGATTGAAACACACACAGAGTAGTAGCATCATGTACAGGAAGAGTAAAGAAAAGAATAGAATAACAAATGAAATAAAAATAAAGTAGCACATAGTGAGAGGACGTAAACTTAACAGAAATAGCACGAAGCCAGGGAGAAAAATTAATAATTATTTACTAATTTACCACACTTAGAGTAGAATGCTTGAACGCTATAATGCAGGTCCCGAAAAAGTTGAGCCGGTTACAATACCTGTTCGCGTTTCCGCAAATTGCACGCGTTCTAATATCACCTCGACGTTATTATCCCCCGTGTTCTATCTATCATAGAAAATACTCGTATATGATGGACGCCATTCTATTTACCAACGAACCATCCTTACAAATCCCCCGACTATCGACATCTCTTTAAAGAAACCGTCACGTTGCAACGCCCCTATAATCCGCGACGACGTTTGCGTCGTCTACGCTCGAGTGCTCGCGATCCTATCTCACCCCCTAACTTCAAGCGTTACGTCCGTTGCGAACCCGTATCGTGTCTTGCCATAATCCGAGCATCGCATCGACTAGCCGAGTGCTCGCCGTACGAGCGAACCAGGACCTTACTTCGGCAAGATATTCATCCTGATAAGAACTACTGATCTACCGCCGCGGTGGCCTCTTGCGGGCGTTTAAACGTTTAACGTCATTATTGCAGACCGATCCACCGTGTCCGCGAGGATCACTTACGTTTGATGCGTTCGTAATGTGGGGCATGCAGTTTGCAACGAGTTTACCCGGGGGCAGATCGTGGATCTGCTTTGCTTGCTTCTGATTAGTATCCTTGATTTACGGGGACATTTTATGGGCCTGCATTTAATTCCACGGCGAGGAGGCCGGTGTTTTACGGGGATGCAAGTAAGACGGCTAGGAAATCGATGATATTTAGCCTTTCTGGGCGAAGTTTTGTACTTTACGCGATTCACGGTTATGAAAAGCTATTTCTCGGTGTATACATACCGTTACAGGATTAATCGTTTACGAGTTGATAATTTAATTCGAGAGCTGGAACGTGTCTCAAGCAGGCGAGCTTTATAATATTAATTTCGAATCGGTTGATCGTTAACAAGTCCTGTAATATTTGCGTAATCAAGAAAGTGGATCCAGACTTTTCACCCCTAATGTGTATATCTTATTTACGGTTCTTGGGGAAAAAGGGTGTAGTTCATTTTCAGGGAGTGCAATAATCTGGCGAGAGGCGTGACGAGTACCGCATATTCCTATCTATAAGTGTAGGATAAAAAGAGTTTACTTGAAACGAGTAAATTGGCGCTGCTCAGATTGTGAAATTTTCAAGTACCCGAACTTAAGGGCGAGTTAGCGAATACACGAGAAAAGAAAAGCGTGTCCCGTCCCGGCCGAGGAGGCTGTTGGTATGCAAGATTCATGAAGCGCGACGGAGGCGACCAGTGCGCGGCAGCTCGAAGCAATTACTTTTAATATCCGAAAGATTTATAGGACGGAGGAGTCACGGCGAATCTCTGCGTTTCCTGTTCCGTTCGCTTTCCTCTTTATTCCCCTCTTATTGTTCCGTCGCACGAAAACGTGCGCGCAAGCAGTACAGGTTGTCCCTCGCGTTTCCCCATTTTCCGTTTTCTCATCTGGGGACGGAAAATGGAAAAACTGACCTGCGATTCGTCACTCTGCCAGCTGACGCCTAACCGCAGAATTCCGTTTCGAAGTTATTCGTTTGTTTAACGAAACTTTTACTAGACTGTGTCGTCAATTCGCTTGCTTTATTTTATTTTATTGTTTGGTACCGCGAGACAATTAACTTCCGCGGAACACGATTGCATTGTTAAATACGAAGTATGCAGGCTTTTACGAGCGTAATGTTTAATTAAGGTGATGGAGATCAAATACTTCCAACAAGTTTATTACAATCAGTGGATATGTCGCGGGATTTTTTTTCTGAATTTATTTATACAATCTTGGGATTTTCTTCTTCTTTGTAGATAGAGCACCGCCCGCGGTATACTAGTACAAATACGTATGTACTTAATATGTACTTAGATTACCTCCTTCCTCAATGATAATATTCACGAAATTATTCTATCGCAATTGGGTTCGGCTGTGCACCGGTTATACTCCTCACTCGCATTCAATTTTAAACAGAACCAAAATTGTTCTTGAACAGTGCTCGACGCAAATCTGGGGGTACATTTTCAGTACTAGATATTCCTGCACCGGATCTAAGTATTTAGTAATGATATCAAATCGTTGACTTCTGGGTTTCCACGTGTTTTTCTTATGTCGTCGATTAATTATCCACGATCGCCAGCGGCGCTATAATAATAATTACTTAAATCCAGAAACAAATTATTAACGGTACGCCTTGCGCTGTTTGTAGCACTGCAGGAAGATATTTTTGCACGTAGTGTACTATACCGCCTTCACCTGTCAATCGGATTTCCTCCGTCTAGTTGCCAATTTCAGGGAAAAACGTTAAACATTAATCAATTCGAATTAACCTTTACTTCGATCCTTATTAATCACATTTCAATGATGCAGCGTTTCTACAAATATATCTGTAACTACGCTATTCTCGCGAATTCCGGTATGCCCGTCGACACAGATATTCCCGGACGCATGTACCTTAATATAAACCAACGGGGACGTGAATCGATCTCTTCGATGTTCAAATCACAAACACCCCCCCCCCCCCCCCCCTCGACCGACAAATTTCGTTCGCAAACGATTCGAGACGCAAGCCGATCGAGAACTTTCATGAGCTATTGTACGCCGTTTATCGAAATCGACGTCTGTAAGGCCGCGTTTTATAGGATGTAATTTCGAATGGGCTGTGCGCATCGCGGCTCCGCAGGAACATTAAATCCGGGACATCCCCTTATTACACGGCACGGTACGTTGTTTTATTAGACGCTCATCGCGCCGAGGGTACCGTTAATTTAACCATGGCGGTTTTAATTTGTCGGGGTGGCGGCCACCCCTTTCCAACCCCGTGAGTCATAAGTCGGCCCGTGGATAATAGAATCTGAAGCGCAGCCGTTAAAACGCCTAGAACGGTTCCCGTAGGCGTTTAATCGGCGCTGATGAAAAAATTTCATTTAACAAACCTCCGGCTGAAACCCCTTCCGGTCTGTCGTTCACGGGATTGCCGTGAAACAGGGTGACACAACCTATGCACGCGATTCGATCCACGTGAATAATTGTTCGAGGGACACCGGGCGATATATCACGCGGCAATTTGTAAGGTTTAAGCGTTTCTGTATTGATTATTCGATCGGAGTGATATTTCCTGTCCTGCGAATCATTGGAAATTATTACGCTTCCGGGGCAAAGGTTTTTTCCGCCCAGGATAGGATTTCTGGCGAGCTTGTTGATAAATGAGACAGATTTGAGTTTACATTTGGTTACCTACTGCGAGCTCCTGTTCTTTGTTTGTACATATATTTCTGTTTTACCGGAGAGATATTGTAATTCTATTTTCATCTCTGTCTGCAATATGAAGAAAGTAGTTCGCTTTCGCGACAGGCTGTGCATTCATATAAGATATTAAGGTCGCTGCAATGTTTAATAACTAGTATTGATACTTGACATCGCAGTGCAATGCAATTTATGCAATAACGTTATTGAATCATTTGGCACGGCGTACACCGTTAATCTTAATCACTCAATCGTACTGCGTATCTAAAATTCAATGATAACACTATTCACTAACACTATTATAAAATATTTTATAGAAAAACATGATAATAAAAAAGATGACACAGTAATATAAATAATACAAAGAAAAATAAACTCTAACATTCTCTCGCAGTATCAGAACTCTCACTTCCACTAACAATACCCATCCCTCCCCCCAAAAAACGAGATCCAATATCCTTTCGACTCTTCCAAAACCGACAAAGTTTCTATCGAGCAAAGCAGCAAAAACAATAGCCCGAGCTGATACACCTCGAGCTCGTTAGCCAAACGATAGCTTGTATTAACTTCCTATTTAATTAGAAGTTCCCGTGAAAAGCCGTCGCGTCTCGGCTATACGCAACGCCGGAATATCTCGATCCCATTAAAAACCATTGTTCGCTTATCGTCTTCCTCTATCGCTGGGATAAGAAGACGATGTTCTAATTAGCGAAGCTTCTGTCTAGAGACGGGGCACGCGTGCACATTTACGCATCCACGTGAATGTGTCCCGGTGTTCCGGCTACTCGTGTCCGGATACTTAACAGTCGTTCGCAAAGGCTTTGCCAGACGACCCCTTCGGCGAAGCGTAATCGCCAAAGCCCCGTAAAACTCGAGAGGCCGCCTTTTGCTTTTCGCGCGCGCGAAGGATTAGCTCCGCTCGTCCGTTCTCGTTCGACTCGAGCCTTTCTCCAGCGTGCATGTTCCTCCCTGAGGGGGAAGAAAAGGGGGAAAGGACGACGGTGAATGGGGCGAGAGAGAGAGAGAGAGAGGGAGAAAGCGAGTGGTTACGGTTAGGAGGTTAGGTAATGTACAGCGGATGATTGAAGAAAGTTTAACCCTTGCACCGGAACTTTGGACGGATCCGGAATAAGACATTTCGGAACGTAATGATACGATCTCGTGCCCCTTGAGATGTACGGGGAGGAATTTCATTTGATTTACTGTAATTGATTTGTTGGAGAATGTCGGAGTACTGTGTTTAAATTCTGTTCGATTTCTCACGTCGACTGTCTTAATTGAGGTGATCTTCTTTATGGTTCGGATGGTTCATTGTAAATAGGAAAGGGGTGTCCTTTACCCGATTTTGGGTCAGATCGACCCGAATTCCTGTGCGAGGGTTGCACGGTGATCGATACGAAGAAGGGCTACAATTTGGTGGACAAGGACTGAACGACAAATAAATATCTCGCTTAACAAGTAAGTTGTATACACGAACGCAACCGATGTGAGTCTCCGAGAAAGTAAAGGGAATAAGAAGGGACACGGTACAATCAAATAAATCTGAGTCGACCGCTTCGCGAATTCGCCGGTGACCAACGAATAATTTCACGCCGAGTAAAATCGTCATCCCCCGGTTCGACGATAAATCTCTTATCTCCGTTCGTCGTTGAAAATAAAATACGCGTTTCGCTGCTTACAGACGACGGGACGGAAAGAAAGGAACCGCGGCGGAAGTGCGGGCCGAAGGACAGAAAGAGGAAAAAGGAAAAAGTGGGAGAAAGTTCAGGTGCAGCGGTCGTTTCAAAAGGGCTTCGAGGAATAGCGAATTCACTCAGCATCTCGCTTCCCCCTTCTTTTTATTCTCCTCCCTTTCTCTGTCCACGCAAGAGTCGCTGGTAAAGTATTCAGCCCCAACCCCCGTTTGGCTGTCCGTGGCAACCCCCTTTTCCTTTTCCACTTACAGGCCGTATAATTTCCCCTCGCCCGTGCATCATACACTCACTTATTTTTGCGCTACAATGAACCCAACGGACGTGGCGGTGGGTTAAGCTCGGGGGCGGTTAACGTGGCTACCACGCGACAAGGAGAGAGAAATCGGGGTGGTTCTGCGAAAGGTTCGGGGACGGGCGGGGGTGTTCTAGAAAAGATACGTACGAGTATCGGAGACAGAGAATGAGACGGACAGACCGAGGGATCGGTGAAAAGAACGAGAGAGAAATGAATAGAGGGACACGGCAACCCTACGAGCCCGTGGCCGGATAAATTATTACTTTCGTTCTAGCTGAAGCAATATCTGTGCTAATAGGAAATCACGAAGGGCTTCTACTCTTCCTGCCTGCGCTGTGCCCCCCCCCCTCTTCCCGCCCCGGAATGCCGGCCTTTTCGCCCGACGACGACCGTTTCTCGTGGAAACGCCACGGAGAAGTTGTCGGAGGGTGGGCCAGTTTTCCCTTTCGACGCGTCTGTTAAGAGGAGTACGAGATATTACGCGATTAGCGTGAATTCACGTTGCTTTCTTGTTCTTTCGTGGCAGTTTGTTTTTGTATCGCTTGAAGAGCGATGCCGAATAATTTGAATTGGGGTTGATGGGAGGGCGCAGGAGCGCACGGAATCTTGTGTGCGTTGCGAAGTAATTTTTGGAAATGATTGGACGATTTTCGTGGGGCAGGAAGGGTTGGTTTCTTGTTAGCGTGGAAGTTTGGTGGTAAATGAGGTGATCGAAATTGGAGGAACTGCTATTGAAAGTGAGCAATGGGTTCGTAATTCTTATGGTGTAATTGTAATTGTCTTATCAAACGTATTATTATTATTATATTATATATATATATAATATATGATGAAAATTATGCTGATTACAATTAAAGCAAGAAATTGTTAATTAATGATTTAACGGATAATTTATTGCCGCTGGTTCACCGTAGCACACATTAGTATAAACTTATGGCACCTTCACGCGCATTTGCGTTTAATATTCATGAATGAACAAATTTCGAGGCCTCTCCCCGGCTAGTTGGATGCGCATCGTTTAGCTGAAGTCTCGTTTCCGCGTAATTTTTCGCTGCCCCGCTCAGATTGATTGCCGCTAGTTCAATAAACGATTCGCGAAATATGTACACTGTTTTATTCAAAACTGTGGCTAGTGTTTGTAAAGGAATCGAACGTGGTCAAACTGGACAGTTTGCTGTCCATTCATCGCTTGTGCAAAGAACTTTTTTGCACATACCGAAGGCAAATTTGCTTCCCGTTGTTTCCATAACAGTTGGGAACACGTAACCATAAATATAGTAGTTTGATTGAAGTAGCGAAATTCATTGACAAATACGTAAACAACTGTGACACCGAATCTATTAATAAATACCATTATATTTTACGACCATATCTTTCAAATTTCAATTCCCGTCGTGTCGCGAAAAATAAACGAGACAGCAACTATTCATTCTCCCCGACCACGAACGATTCTCGGTGTAATTCTCGGTGATACTAAAACGGAGAAAAGGAGAAACGATAACCACCCTAAACAAGAACACACCACCAAATAATTCGAACACCATTCGAATACCACACCCCCCACATCCCAGCTCCTTCTCTTCATCTAGGAAACAATACCCCGTATGCACAACAATTCCCCAAACTTCAAACAAGTTCACTTCCAACTCTAAATTATCCATCTGAAACTATCATCCAAGAAACGCGTAATCATCGTATCCCCAATACTAGATCGTCCCCCGGCAACCACGTCTCATTCCGACATCCAACTCCGAACACTTTAATAGAGTAACGATTAACGTCCCTCGGGGACACGTTAGAAAGTAAACTACGGGTTGGGGGTGGGGGGATGGGGGTGAATCGGCAGAAAGTTCCAGTTTCTCGTCTGTTCCGCGCGTAACGAGAAGGTGCCGACAGGTATTATACTTTCTCCAAGGCGGACGAGCCCCATCGTTCGCCAGCCACGCCTTCCACGGAACCCACCCCCTCGCCACTTTCTGGAAAACGGCTCGCGAGACGGAACGGCGTGCTGGAATTAATTAACGTCTTATTCGACGCGAAATCGAAGACGGCGCCCGCTCGGAACGACTGCGAAAGTTATTCGAGAGGCAACACCGGTGCGTGGCGAACAACGATTTCGAATGTCTCGCGGAACAACGGGTCGTCTGCAGGCCCGCTGCCACGGCGTGCCCCCGCCCCCACCCTCCCCCTGTCGTGGTAATTACTGTTATTCGGTCTGTCAAACGGACGCTTGGCAGACGCGGCTGCACCAGCGGATACGAAACGGATCCACCCGTTGGCTGACGAGGCGAACCGGGATGTAAATCCCATTAGGGAAGTTGACGCGACTTCCTAGATGCGTGTCGCGACGATGCTCGCGGGCGTAAAAGGTGAGTGGATGCGATTCTGATGGGACGCGATGGCGGATTCGCGGAATTCGTATAACGAGGTGGCGTTTCTTTTATTTGGCGTTCGCGCCGCGCGATTGTTGTTCGATATGTGATCGCTTGCACGGCTCAGCTTTTCGGCACCGATGGCTGCTGTTTCGAATGTTGATAATGGGAATTATATTTACGATGGAGATATTAATCGTTGATTTCGTGGTGTTATAATTAACCATCGAACCAAAGTCAGACAAGAGTACTCTTTTACCCGGTTTCAACACAATTATTGCACTCGAGGAAGCAACGAAATTATCTTGGAACTTTGCGCGGGTTTAATGCAATGTTGGAGTATTGAGCTGAAACTTAAATAAACGTTTCTTTATATGAATTTCTGTGGAAATCTGTTCAAACGAAGCCGACGTAACCGCGTGGCCGCGTTTATCGTTTCTTAAATTACAAAACGGTGTACTGCAACAGCAGGCATTTGCATTCAATTTGCATTCAATTTGCAATTAATAGAAGAGAAATGATCATAAAACCAATAACATTTCGAATTAACAAGGACAACAGTGGAATATGGAGTCACTGCACACAGATATTAAGCAATAACTAATAGTCGCCAAATAAGAAACGAAACATCTACAAAAGATATTATAACGCGCAAACGGCAAGAATACCGTCTTTCTTAAAGAAAATCCACCTAAGTTCTTGTAACACCACCGCCATTAAAACCACCCTTAAAGTCGACCTTCAGTCAGCCAGAGCGACGTCGAAAAACGTCTCCCGCGCCACGACCAGCGTAACCGTAACAACTTTTCGCGCCCAGACACCGTATTCCCGTCGGCCATTTCGTATTTCCGTCTGTTACATCCCGGATCGTAACCCGCGCGACGACGCGGCTCACAAACGGGTAAAACGACCGCAGAAGTGTGGCGTGGAACGTTTCACGAGCTGAAATTATCCCCGTCGTTGCGGTGTGTAACGGGCCCGAGTTTCACGAGAATTTGCACGTCGATAGCGCGGCGAGAGAACGAATCCATACGGGATGAACCGGTCCTTAAATTGGTAATCGCGGAGCGGCATAGAGACACAGAGGCGCATAGACGCAGACGGGGTCTCGCGTATCCGCGCCGCGTTTCAGCGTCTTTCCGCCGCCGCGAAGCGCAAACATCCGGTAACCCGATGTCGAATGTCTCGTGTTTGCGGAGACGCTCGGCTTCCGGATTAATTTGCAAATTTAAATGCGCCAGCACGAGCTTCATCGCCGCGGCTACAATTACCAAGTGTGCAGGTTGTCACGGGTGCTCGCGGATTTGCAGTTTTCGGTCACCTTTCGTTGGAGGCGGGCAAGCGTATTCGTTGGTGTGGATTACGTGGGAAATATGGACGAGGGTGGTTACGGGCACGGTATACTCGTCGGGTACCTGAACTCGTTTCTCGCGTTCTGGTTCGATTTTGTAATTAATTACCGCGGTGTTCAACGTTCTTCGCTATTCGGGCATATTTTCGTATTTTTATCGCTGGCACCCGGGTTTCGGTTCGTTTCACTCCTCATATTTGGTTAATATTCGTGCTGCTTTAGATTACAGTTGAACCGTTCGTTGCATTGATTACTTGTCGCAAGCGGATACCTGCGCGTCTCCTGGATTTTACCAGAAGTTAGTGTTTGCGATTTATCCGGTTCGAATATTATGTGCCCTCCTTCAGACAAATGACAGACTTCATTTTGCTCTTCACTCGGAAACGACTGAGCAATATTCCACCCGCGAATACTTCTGACGAAACACTGCCGACAGAATTGGCAGTATCTAACAAACACCGAGGTGAACAACCCGGTCGCAAAGGGGAATCTCTCTATTTTAAATTGCGATTATCTGAAATTCGACAACTGATCGGTTATTCGAAAGTTCAACAAGTAATCACCGAAAGATTTGACGCTCGCGTTGCACGAAGTTTCCCGAGCGAATTTCTTACGCGCCGCCGCGTAAATATTCATTAGATGGGAAAACTAGCAACGACGGGAGTGCCACGGGCTTCCCTCGAGGGAGGAAGAGAGACAGAGAGAGGGAGAGGAATTCTTCTCCCTCTCGAGGTCCTGCTTCTGTCCCGATAGCAGGCGTTTCAAAGGAGCCGCCGAAATAATCCGCTATGCATAGGGCCGACCCTCCTTCGCGCGACTCGCTATTAAATTCGGATGCGCGCAACGTTTACCGGAGGCTACAGGGAAGATGATTGGTAGAAGCGTCATAGAGTGTAGCTTCTTCTGATCTTTCATGGAGTCTTGGATTTTCCTTCGCGTTTGTTCATCATTTTCTTAGATATTATTATTGTTTCGGTGTATTTGACATATTAACGCGATTTATATTATACGATAATGTTTATTCTTTTCGAAAGGTGTATCTATTTAGGTTGATAGTTGAGAAGCGAAGTGAAACGGAAATATGAAACGATGGGGGTATCACGTGGGATGGGTTATTCGAAATGCTTGACTTAAGGGTAGGTTAGACATTGTTGGCAAATTATATCCGGAATCAAATATGGCTTATTTCTTGTTTGGTAAAATTGATTATTTTTCAAGGTATTAATGCTTGACTGTCGAATATGTTTCTTTCTTATTGCATTAATTGTGGTTCCAAGCTGAGCCAATTACTTGCCAAGTTCAAGTCCGAATAAAACGAGTTGTTTTATATTACTTCGCCATCCCTATTCTGTCATTCTCTCCCGTTCCTAAGGTTACCCCTCTGTAAGGGTCGGCTTTTTAATTAGTCTATGCATTCTTGAAATCGTCCCGGTACGATTTCACCGCCGTGAAAGTTTAATCGCGAATCGTGTGGCTTCAGAATGTAACTCGAGACGGTTTCTTTTTGCGGTTCGCGGAACTTCGGGGAAAGTATTCGCACAATTCGGCGTGCACAACGGTGCCCGCGGCAATTTCGCAGAATATATTAGTATTTCGCATTACTTCGAGCAACACTAGCGATAGCTCTAACTGTATTAAACAATGGGGGGAATTATGAATGGATTATGAAATACGCAGTGACGCTCGATTCGAGTACGAGACATGCGTAACACGTGTTACAGTAATTTGATTGCATTTACCAAACAAATGAAGATTCGATCAAATATAGCAGACATCTCGTTACATTCACGAAATTTACTGCACGTTTGGACAACGCGAATATCGAAATTTCCCATTAAGCTTGATAGCTGTAAGTCGGGAAGCTGGTTTCGCGTTACAAATAGAACGGGATACTAACAATGTACTGTTTTCTTTTTAAGTTTAAAGGGAACACAGAGGGAGGAAGAAGGAGAGTGAGAGGAGAGACGATGTAGGGAGAGGTTAAGGATTATAAGGTCTGAGCCGGTATCGGTGTAGCAAGCAAGTCACGAGACTTTTGTTAGCCCCCATACGCAACACGAAGATTATACACCAGTGCATGCATTATGGATATTTTTAAAGGGGCTACACGTACTTCAGATCTCATCTCACTATGGAGAATATGAACGTCTATGAGAACACGATTTCGTCGGAGCTTTCTCTAAGACTTTATCCGTCGTCTTTGTAACGGTGAAGGGGGTGCATAAGAAATCTATTCGGCGCCATCTTTAGTTGCGAATGATTTGTAGAGGAGAAATTGGTCGTTTCTTGGATTTATTTATTTATCCAGCTTTTCTTGCTCTTTGTTCTTTGCTGTGCCGGATACCGGTGGAAAATAGTAGAGGCATTACAAATAGCTTAGGATCCTGTTAAATTCAAATAATTGGAATAATTTAATTTGATCTCGTTCCCGAATATTCTGAGATTAGGTTTCTGTAATCGCAAGTATCGAATCGAATCGTTTTATGTGTTATAATTACAGTCTCTCGATAATACGCGTTTCATTCCAGAGTAGTATCGTTTCCTCGTAATCCAATATCAATCTCCTTTCGTATATTACTTACTTATTTAAACAATAAACAACGACTACTTATTAATACATAAAGCCAACGCGATTCTATGTATCAGTTATTCTTATTAACATTTCTTAACAATTTCCCTTCCAAGTAATCTTCTTGCATTATTACTATTATTATTATTATTAGTATCATTATCATGCTTGGATTTATGTATTATAATTATTCTACTCTAGGACACTGCGTCCCCATTCCTCGATTTACGCACAACCCTCTAAGTAACCTATTCTAGATCCATGTCCACATATTTCCACGCAATCCAAACAACGCAAACTATAAAATAAAAGATCCACGCGCCCGTTCGACCAGATTCTGCCGGACTCCTGCACGCCCTTACGAATACTTCCACAAGGGGTCGCGAAGAGTTCGCCACTATCGTACCATATTTCGTTTCTCGATGATATTTCCGTGCCGCCAATGCTCTGGATGTTTCTACTTAATTACCCCATCCAGCCAATAGTCGCCCCCGTGGTCGCCAATATGATGGTCCGTGGCAGAATGTGGATGCCCACCCTGCCGGCGGAAATAATGCGACGGAGCAGCGGTTGCAGCGTCGAATCGGTCGAAACGGGGGCTGGATAGGCGAAAAGGCCTGCGTGCGAGGGGACAATTTGCCGGGAATTTCAAGAACGCAACACCTTGATCGGCGCGAAATGAAATAAGCCAACGAATATTAATTCGGCTACGCCCAAGGGGGGGCCCCGACAAACGCCCGGCGACCGTTCGATACAGATTATCTGACCCATCCCTTCGCGATGCGACGAGGAGGGGTCCCTCGAATACCGTCGCGTTGCCAAGGAAAACGCATCAGGCTTGATACGTCTCCGGACCGACGTATCGACGGATGAAATATCGCTCTTAGATGTTCCATGAAAATTCGACTGACGTTTACTCGGCGACGGGTTCTGCACGGGGTGGATCACGTATCCGAGAATATATCAAACGGTTGAAATTTTGCGTTTCGAGAAACATGTATCGTTGCACGGCAGAATAATGGAAACTTGTACGGCAAGTGAATTTGGTTTCCAGCGTAGGTTTATTTATGTTTAATGGTAAGGGGGTCTACGCTGTACATTTTTATTTATCGGGTTTAGTATTTGGTTTGCAAGGCAACAGACGTAAGTTATTAAACGTAAGCATGAAATCGCAGCTTATTTTTTATCAGTGCACAGTTCTACATGTAGCTGTATTCTGTTATAATACAGCATTGTTATATTAAGGCGACGTATTCTAATTTTCACAGGATCGCCGATCCCTTACCAGAAATGCCTTCGAATTAATCGAATCACTGCAATCCACGTATTCACGCAAATATTACTCCCGAATAAGAAATAAATAAAAGCTGCCGATACCAGTGACAAATGAAATCACCATATCGTCGCCCCAAGAATTCCAAACTTCCGCAGAATCTTATTAAAACGAAAACGGCCTCGCGCGTTCGCCAGCGTTGCACTTTCGATTCACCGTGACACCGATATTTATCATTTTCCCAGCGTGTATTTACAGCGCAGCGCGTGAAACGAGTCGGACGCGCCTCTACGGCTGACTCAACGTTGTTCTTAGGAAAGTTGCACGACTCTGGGAAACTTCATTCGCATAAACGATTTTATTAAATTCCCTTCTCTAGATTCGCAAACACGGTTATATTGAAAAGTAACTTCCTCCCCGGTTATAGAAACAACGATGAAACCGGCTCGAAGGGGACGGTAGAAGGGAGGAGAACTGAATCATTTACGAGTTGAATATTTATGGAGTGTCGAAACTGAGGTGAACATTTTCAACTTACCAACTCATTAATAAGTTTCCCGTTGAACACAGATCGGGAAACTTCCGTTATAATTAATCGAGCGGTTTATTTTACGAGTTCGCGTCTTTAAACGTCGCAAACAACAATTCGGGAAACAGCAAATTTCATCGCGGACCAATGGAATCGGTCGGATAGACGTTTCCTCCGACTCGCGAATATATATATACCATGTTTCGAGGCAAATAATTTCCCCGTAGGTACTATTAGATTATTTTCGTTGTATGAATAATGAAGCTTATAAGCGGACAGCGCGAAAAATTATATTCCATTGAGATTTATGCAAATTCACGGGGCTTGTATCTCGTTGGAATTGCGGAACGTTTGGGAAATCGTGGGCGAATATGAAGATATAAAATCGTTCGGGCTTTGTCCCGGTGCTATCAGTGATATTCGATGCAGGAAGCAAACCAATATCGAAAACCATCTCCGAATAGCAATACCATTACAGAAGGTGTTCACAAGTATACACGGGTTGGTTTTAGACAAGGTAAGCTTCGAATTTAGTTTTTCCGCGAAATCAGATTACCTATCTCGATGGAAAATAGATATTTATCTGAATAGAGTTTTCCAGAACGGTCTAATACTCTGCGCATGGTATTGCGTATATACTCTGGGCGATAATTATAGTCTCGAGAATGGCAGGACAATTTATTTGCGAGAAGATATAATAGCGGCTAATTATCGACTTCTCGTAATTCTTGTGTTGCGTTTTCATTTTCGACAGAATACAAATCGTGTTTTATATTTTTATTTATCACAGTCCTTCGTTTATTTCTTATTCCATCTTCTCTTGGTCTTTCCGTTTTGTTACGAACAAAAAACATTTTCCTTAGATTCACGTAGGATCGTATTGTTTAGTATATTAATTAATCGTCGTTACTCCCTACGATGTTTTTGTAAAATTTCCATTAGCGATGCTTTTTTGTGCTACCAAAACTTTGTTATGATTATTATGATAGTTCTGCTCATTTGTTAGAAAGTTCAATCTTTTAGTTCAGAAAGCTTAGCGATTCCATTCTCCTTCGATGTTGGGCCTATGCTTTTTGTACCGCCCTTGGTATTTATGAATATCTAGCCAACCCAAGTGTTCTCGCCTTTCTTCGCCCTCCCTTGTCCTAATCTCAAATTAATTGCATGACAAACAATTTCTTGCCTCGCCCGTGTCGTTGTCCCGCGCTTCCATCCCCCATTAGGTGCAACGAAACTAACGAAAACGCTGATAAAGATTATCGGAATTTGTGGGAGCTCTAAAAAATAAGGTGCGATTAGTGGATAAGTAAAATTCTAATGAAGTTTAACTTGCAGCAGAGATATTTCATTCTTTATGAACATTTTATAATCTATCATATTTTCTAATTTATTTTTCGAGATTCTTTTTACTATTTATGCGTTCAATACGGAACATTTGATACGTTTGATTATAAACATTGAATATGATATATTGAAGAGATAAAGGTAATGTTTCGATTGCGAAAGTGTTGCTTCTAAAATCATATTTTTGCACGTTCCCAGAATATCGATAATTTTAATTAGATAAATATTGTTTCCGCTGCAATGCAGCGGCTCCTATAAGGTGTTTACATTAAAAAAACATTTAATGATCATGGAGCGGTAATGGTAATGCAGCGTATAATTAACGGGAATAATATATTCGAATTTTTTTAACGAACTGGAAGGAAGAATATAAATTTTTTCACCATTTCCAGCTTTTCACGTTTTCAAACAGTATTTCGTGTTCCATCGTTAACACTGCTTTTAGCTGCGCTATATTTGTCACGTTATACTGCGCCGCCTCATATTACAAGGGAATTTTTATCATTTTAATTCGTAAATTATTATCACGGGACGAACCTCGAACAAACATTTTCAATTCTCTTCAAATCCAAAGAATTCATTCCGAAGCGCAACCACCAATAAATCTGCAACCCTTTGTCACGTATCGTTGGAAATATATTTTCCTGTCGACAACGCGTAAGGGTTAACAAAATAAATGGTTTTCGATAACAGCACCGCGATCTTTCCCTTGAAATTTTTACGAATTTAATACACTTATCAGTTCAGCCACATCAGGAAAAAGAAACCTCCCCACGTCTGGTAGTGGGGAGGTTCACCATCGAAACAAATTATATCAAGCGTCTGTCGACGTGGCGGCGCGTTAATTGGCAATATCTTTAATCGTGCGCCACGGGCATTATTCCGTGGATCCCCAGTCGTAATTCGTCGACTCGTTTAGCGTAGCGGCATCGGGGCACCCGCAACTCAGTATTAACGTGCAAAAAACGACGGTGACCGGCGCAAATTGAATCTCGCTTTTGCCCGCCCAAGATGGTGACTACCTGAGCGTCTGCTACGTTGGCTGGATTTTGATTTCGAATTATCATAACAATATTCACCACCAGTCCCTCCCCTGCTTCTGATCCGACGGCTGGAGATTATCTCGTAAGTTGCGAACACTATTGGAAAAACGTATCGATATCCAATAGAGGTCCTACGGAAATCTTCAGACTGAATATTGTAAACAAACTGATTGAACAAATTGGTACTCGTCGGTTCGTAATACATTGTCGTCGTAAAATAAAAATCGTAACTGGCCCAAATATATTTCCCAACGAGAAACCAGATATATCTCTACACTACCATTCCAATCTCATTGCATTAATTATAGAAATATGTCGTTGAAATTATATCAGACTCTTCTGAAACGATATTTCTATAAGAAACGATACAAACGAAAGGGGAATTCATACTTTACAAATCTTCGGCTGCGACAAATCAATTTAAATCATTTATCTCGATACGTATTTCCTTTCTGTGGCGTTCTACGTTGGCGAGTGAAAAGTTTCGTTAATTATAATTATCTAATTAGAGCATCTTCGCAGCCGGGCCACCGGAATTAGGGATGATAAAGCCAATTAAAAAATTTTAATTTTCACGTGCCGGAAAATGTAATGAAATTCTTTGCTGTTCGTTTCGTTTTTTCCTCTTCGTATCTCGCACTTTTCTATCCCTCCCGCCCCCGCCCCCGCCCCTCCACCCCCCACTTCCAACTGGTACTGTGTTCCATTTGATATTTTTTTTTCTTTGTTTTCTTTCCATTTCCCCCTTTTTTGGTTTTCCTTTTGTGTTAGGTCCTTTTGCTCCGCATTCGTCACTGAAATGCACTCTGCACATTCTACTCTAATTAAATTTAATCTTACCTCGGAAACGTTTCCGTTATGCGCGGCCCACGAATTCGCACAACCGCCCGTCGCCGTCGTGAATTTCAGTCGTTTATTTCGTGTATTATCGCGGCGAATTACCGCGCACGTAGCCTGTTTCCCGAATTTTTTCTGCTTAATCTTCAACTGTTGATTATAACAGTTGCAGTCGGTGAATTATGCGTCGAACTGAGTAAAATATATCTCTGGTTCGCGAACGCAGAGTGAAGTAGCGTGTACTATTGAAAATATAGAATGCGAGAGCAGGCAAATTCAGTCAGATCGAAGAATTTTGCAGAATTTTTTGGCAACTATCCTGTCTGCACGTCGATTGGAAAATATGTTGTTCGATAATGTTCATACGAATCGTAAGTACGCGCCTGTTGTACCGTTTGAAATTGTTGGGCCGGTCGTCATAAAACGTTGACACATCGATATCAACATTTATCGGTCCGCGTTACGGCTATTCTAATAGTTATTATAACGGCCATCGAAACGCTGATTACTCGGATTCTCAATTATACGGCCGTATGATTCGCTGACTCCCGTTTATTCGGACATGTAATCAGAAATTCTCGTACTGGAGACGAGCGGAAGCTGCTTTGCCCGAATAATCGAGCCAAATCACTATCAACGATTTAGCGAACCGATAAATCAAAACAGGAATTTAAACAGCTATGGCGCGCTACTAATGCATAACCATCGCTAGATATCCTACAAAACGAGACCTAATTAACACACGGATGTACTACGGTACAGTCGGATAAGTGTGAATCGAATACACAGTGTCGTCTTCATTCTCAATAACTTCGGTTCTTAAAAGATTACCTCAAATCTCGCTCGATTCCTCAAACGAATCAACGAAGTATCATAAAATTTCCATTCAACGTTAACTTCAATATCAATCCACTGGGTCGTCGAAGAAATCAGGGAACGTCGAGATACAGCGACACGCAGCAAACTATGCCGCGCATCCGTTAAGGAATTTCATAATTGCACACACGACACAATATCTATTAGCGCCGCTAATGCAAGCACGCCGCGTGCAACAAACGAATGAAGGGGGTAGCAGGCGAACGAGGAACTTCACCGCTAGATAGCGCTACCCTAGAGGTTAAGACCTGTTTCAGATAGAGACGCTGCGCCGTCGCTTTGTGTCGCCCCTGATATGTCACCGCGAGAAAGCCTACACTTAAACCAACGCACGGTAATCTACCTGGATACACTGTAGCATCCCTTCTCGGCGGCGAGCACACATCCTAAAGGCCCCACAAGCAGCACAAGTTAATCCAGACTGTACCGCAAAAAGTGTTTCGTCTGAAACGGGTTTAAAACTCGGTTCACGCGGGACCTCCTACGTGACGTCAAAAAGCTTACGTTTAAACCAATTCATCGCTGTGGTAATCCACCGTGGTACACGCCGGCGAAGGGATTCGTTCCGCGCTAACGCGCGCAGGAGTAGCATCCCCTTCAGAAATATCTCCGTAGGTTGAGGACAAGATAGAGAAACGCATCGCTTCTTGTCTTGACACGAAGAAGTATTTCTAGAAGCAGAACAACCCCGACACACAGTGGTACAAGTTACGGTGAAACAAATTGCCCTGTTCACAAGTGACTTTAGCGGCGTACAGTAGCGTAAAGGTTAAACAATAACGAGCACGCGTCGCACGCGTCGCAGCACCCTACAATCCACCATATATTTCCCTAAATTAATCGACGAAACGCGTCGACACAAAGCGTGTCCGTTCGAAACGGGCCTAATTCCCCGTCGATCCAATCGCGACGGATCACGGCAACGTTTCGTTCCTCGTTCATGCCGCTCGCCTCGTCGAATGCTTTATGCCCCCGCGACGACATCGAACCATCCTAACGGCTGGCACCGGGTGACGCGGACACCGCCTCGAACGTCTTATAAATTTCCAGACGATAAGTGTTTCAGCGCGGAACGAGAAAGCCGCCGGCGCTATTGTTGTCCTCGCGATAAGATCTCGCGCTAAATCCACCGGTCGCTCGCCGCCGCGAGGACAGTTTGAGTTATGCCGGCGGCCGCGACGGGGAAACGCGTCGCTTCCAGGAGGGTCGTTCGAGGGAAACGCGTGGACAGAGGGTGAAAAAGCGACAGTCGGTCCCGGATACACGGGCACAGAGAAAGAAGAACGTAGGGGGATGACAGAGTGGGGGGCAGACGCTTGGGCAGCATGGAAGATTTATAGGAGGGCAAGCATCACGCGAGTCGGAACGGTCTGTTAGGCTTGCAGCAGGAGACGGGTATTCGTGAAATGCGCTGGGTCTTATCCGATCGCTTGTCCCGGGGATATCAATTGGAATGAAGCAGCGACGGAATTTGTGATGAATAAAAGAATGCCGAATCGAGAGTTGGAGCAATCTTGATCAATTTTTCGGGGTTCTCGAGTAACTTTGTTCTGGATATTCCTGTACGGTTCTTGGGCATTTTATTGGCATTATTTTCGAGGATCTAAGTTTCGGTGCAATCTTTGGCTGATGTTTCGTGCGTATTAATTATATTTTTGCACGGTTCTGTGGGAACACATTTAATGATAACACAGCGAATAACCAAATAGTCAAAAGTGGTTTAATTTGATCCAAATATTAGAGAACGACGATATATCCAGGCTGAAAATTTTCTATAATTTATCTCAGATTCGAGATCGATTCAGTTTGTATTTTCAAGGCGCGAACATTGGGTGAGCAATTTACTAGTCCTTCTCCTAATCAGCACTGAAAACGTTGGTGCCACGTTCAATCACACCTCGTCATTCACTGAACTCCACGTGTACCGTGTGTCCCACTAAAAATATTTTACAAGAAAGACGATTACGTATTGAGCGTCGTGCAGTTCAATTGAGAGAACAGGCAGGAAGGATGTACCGATCTGTCTGTTATACTTGTTCACTGAAGTTTATTTGTGTGTTCCAAATGATGAACTTTGTTATCGGTCATATTCCCCTCTCGCTCAGTTGACATCAAAGTGACTGCACGTTGACCGACCGTGATTTGTCGTGTTTAAACGTTTCGTCGAGAGTGATGGGAGAACGTTTGGCGTATCGATCGGCGAAAATCGGGCAAAAAATACAATTCTGTCGAACGTGAGCTCTTTTCCGGGGGAATACCGTGAACGGGCCATTTGAAAATCTATTGAATTTCGTGGATCCGTGAATATTGCTTGCGAATCGAGGCACGGTGTTTCCTAATGCGATAGATGGGAGCGTACCTATTTTTTTCTTTTTTATTTTTGCGACCTGTTGGGCTTAGAAAATGGAGCAATTTAATTTCCCATAGATATTTCGAAAAGTTGAGGAATCTGAATCTTCGAATTCGCAGATTTCATTAATGTGCCATCGCTGTATTAATAGCTCGTTGTTATGAATATTACAATATATTGCTGTATCGAATTTCACCTGACGATCCTCTGCAAATAGGAACAGCAGGGAACGAAAAAAAATTGAACGCTTTCACGGTCTACCGAGTGATTGATGTCTATATTCCAACGAAAGTGAATTTCGATACCTGTTAAAGTAAGAGAAATGTACTCTCAAACACATCAATATCTGTTCCCGACATATTAAATGAAACTTCCGAACTGTCCATCGTACAGGAATCATTATCGCGCTACACGATTCAAAACGACTGCAATTTTCTCACTTACTTCCAGAAAATCGACCAACCCCCTTAACAGTCGTGTTAAACTTCGCAATACCGTTCTGCAAGTTTACAGGGCATAAATTATTCAACGCTTTCATTTAATTTTCAACTGGTAATTACGCGAGGCGTTGTCCTCTCAAGCAACAAGAAACAAAGTCTACAGCGTTAAAGGCGGACTATTATCGATTAAAGGACAAGGGAATTATTTTAATAGCTTTTCCGTTCATTATCCTGCAGGAACGATACGCGTACAAGTTTGCAATTAGCAACACCTGTTCCGCGGTGACTTTTAGAAAATTCCCGACCCCTCGCTAGGTGCTTTAATCTGAGAAAATGGAGTAAGTTTACGTTGAAACGGGTATCGACATCTTTGAGTCACGGTATAGGTCTGTTAATGGTGAAAACGGTGTTGCACAAGGCGAACACATTTCCCTTGCAGGTATTAATTAGCAACGTGATAATTAGCATCGAGGGAAACTGATCATTACAGATACGGAGTGTACAAAATATTCAAATATTTCTTGGTAGAAACAGTGTTCGATATATTGATAAAAGACTAACAGAGAACCGTAGCTCTTCCCCTATCACTAATTTTTAATCGAACTTATTTCGCAGTCAATTTTTACGTCCAGAATTACGCGATGATATTTCACGTTCAATCGCGAATTTCCATAATTTATATATAAATCCCCCACTTTTTCATTAAAACTATTGCCTTTCCCCAAGGAATTCTATAAAAATGATTTACGGTCGTACCATGCAGTTTTCTTGCTTTCTTTTTGCAAACTATCTATACGGAAAACAAATTAAAAAGAAAAAGCGCATTAACGCGTCGCGAAATGATAGCTTTCCCCATTCCGACGGCGAAACAAAAATGGATGTCGAACGAACGCGGCGAAATTTGCCCGACATTTTTCATATTTCCGCAACAGTTAAAATCTACGATACATAACTCTCGACTGCGGCCCGAACAAATTCGGAATTGAACGCCGGTGGTCAGATCGTATTAATCGAATCTTCGTCCACACTGTTGCCAGCGGGGCGGCCGCCAGACATCAGGAGGGAATTTCCGTCGGGGGGGCCAGAAGAAAGCAAACATTCGTCGGCTCTCCGCGAGCAAACATCTCCCCCGAGCCGTGCCGTGGATCGAATTCGTCCTTACGCGACGTGGCTCGCGCACAGAGAGGCTCAGAACTCGAAACGATTAAGGCGGCCCTTTGAAACGCCGACTCGGGGGGCCGAGAGATCGGTGAACGCCGCTTGAAATAATGTAGTGCACCACTCGTGGAAGCTAATAACCGCGGTTTGTTGGATCTGATATTTATGCTCGCGGAGGGAAACGGGAGAAGTAGACGAAGGGATGCTGGGGGTGCGTTTGTGTACGTTGTACGCGATGTTTCTTCGGTTCGTTTTGTTTGGCTTTTTATTGGGGCGCCGAGGTGGAAGTGTATTCGATTGGGTCGGAGTTGGTTTGAACGGATGTTTGGAGATTGAGCGGTGTGTACAGTTTGGCGGTACGGCCGACGGTATAGCGGGGGGAAGCAACGTGGCGTGCGCATTAAATTTGTAGAATGGTAGACAACATTCGAACGGTCTTCTCGATGTCGTTTCGTTCGATTTAAAAACTTCGTACTAATCGGCCGTTGAAAGATTTCGCTTTTATATTGCATGTCTATCGACAAAGTGAATGTAATAGATTCCGCCGAAATATTTAACGGATCTATTTATCATTTAACGTGTGACCAAACGAACGATTAATTCCGGCTTCGATCTGCGTATAATTACAACGATCAAATACCACTTAAACAGAATTACACTGCAATTAATTGAAGCGGGGCGCAGTTAGCTCAAACCTACTCCACGGTATAAAACGATGCACGCGTTCCTCCGCGTTACTCGCCAAACGAGCAGCGTACAATAAATAAACGGGGATGAAAAATCAAGTGTTACGAGGACGGGGGAAAATGGTCGCGGTAAAAACTCGTCAATTCTCGAAACGCATTCCTCTATTATCCAAATAAATCCTCTCGAAGACGTTGTTACTGCTGGCGGAACGCGCTAGAGAAGGCTCGAGTTGGCACGGTCCGGCCGTATCGCGCCACTCCCGAAGGTGCAACAATAATTATTTCTAATTTCCAGTTATGCAAAAATACGTAAAGCTTAAGTACCCCAGATAATAATATCCGCACCGTCGTAGACACACCCGCGGGTGCGGTGCATTTCGTGCCACGGCACACCGCCGCGTACCCCAGGGTACTAGGTAGTTCCGCGTGGAACGACGACGTTATTTGGTAGATACGCGAAGCTGCTCTTTCTTCGAAAATTGCGAATCATGAGGATGGTTGCAGTTTTCGAGGCAATTCGAGATTAGCTGTAATACTTAACCCACGATTATTGATAGAGCGGTGAGGAACAGAAATGTTAAGGGTTGCTGAAAGCAATTTCGATGTATTCTACCATTTTGGCCCCTTCGTTTCAACACCGTTTCTACCACGGTTTTGTGTATACCTGTTTCTACCGAAGGTGTCGAACGACATAGACGTAATAGTGTTAATGACTGATTGATGAATTGAATATATTATTTGAGGAATTTTTTCATCTGAGAATATGTCGTTCGCGATTTCTTTTAGTGCTTTTGGCTATTATTAGGGGTTGTTGAAAGCAATTTCGATATAAAATGTTTAATTCAATAACGCTTATTCGAATTACGTATATACTACTCGAATCGCGCCAATGGATTTTATATACTAATCAATTCGTTACTAGTTACCACCACAACGCAGCCAACGCGCCTGCACACCTAACGCTACAGCGACACACTCAATGCACCCCGTGCGTGCCCCCGCAATACGAATCTAATTGCGCAACCTCGAATTACAAAATTCGTCGCACTTAAAAACAAAACTTCGCAATACCGCCCACTTTCCATATCAATGTACCTCCCTCTTACCATGCCATTACCATAGACACCCCCTGCCAATATCCAGCCCATGTCGCACACCAATAACGCGCAACGTTTGTCAAATAAAATCCTGCTGGCAACATCGTCAACCTCCCAAAAACGAATCGCCGACATCCCGAAGAGAGTCTCTAGCACGCTCGACGCCGCGCCATCAGTCTGCCCGCCGAATATCACTAGCGCCACCATTTGCGTTCCCCGTTTCGGCTCGGTGTCACGCGAGCTGGACGAAGCGGAGAGCCAGGGTGGGTGTTAAATACGGGCCAGCCCGAACGGGTTGTTGCGTTGATCGCGCAATAAACGCCGCTTAACTGGCGCGGATAAAAGTGCAATACAACGGTCTGTCCGGCAGCGTCGGTCCGGGGCGCAACAGCGGCCGGAGTGCGCTCGTTGACATTCGATGCACGCGCACCCCTCCCGTGAAAGGGATTTCGACGTTATTGTCGCGCCGCTGCGAGCCCCGTAAAAAACAGTAAAAATTACCCGGCGCGTGTATAATTCGACGTGCACCGTGCCGAAGCTGATTACCGGTTGGAAACGCGAGCGCGACGCGGCCAGGGTGCGATCCGGGGGTGGCTGGGCGTACGCGTATTGTGCACCAGGGGGCCGCCGTTGCTTTATTGTCCGCGCAAGAATTGTCACCGACGTTACGTACACGGGCGTTCGCCGGCGCCCGTTGGTCACCGCTACGCGACGCCCCGGCGTTATCCCGAAAAACGTAGCGAGCCCATGGGCATTTCTCGCCTGGCCATGGTGGCCATTGCGCGACGACGCGCGGCGTTCTCGCTTCGTCGACGCGATTAACTCGACGCGCGTTTCGATTTCGATGGGTCGACGAGGACGGGACCAAGCTTCCCCCCGGGGAGAACATATCTCCGTCTCTTCGCTGGTAAAAGATGGAGATAACGGTCGGACGTTGGATTGCGTTTGATCCGCTGTTTTGGATGGGCGATCGCGGATTGGGTGTAGCGACGATCGCAATTGCGGTGCGACGTCGATCTTCTGTCCGATAAGAATTGTCCTAAGAGCTTTTTCACGTTTCCCTCGCGTCGACTGTTGTTCACTCGTCGCTGGTAATAATTATTTGCAATTCTGTGACTGCGCTGAAATCGCGCAGCTTGGAAATGTTTTATTTAAACCAGCACTTTATGCGCGCCTCGTTGCAAGGCTTGCGAAAGCCATCATTATTGTTGCATCGCTCGGCCAATGAGGTTACACGGTTGTTGTCCGTTCTTTCGTCATTAAGGGGCATAAAAATTGGAACAAGGTCGGCAATAAACGCATCGATTTTTCCCCCGTTGGATGGGAACGCGGTATTCAATGAAGCTTCGCGCTCCGTTAAAGCGATACGGCTTATCGAGAATGCATTACTATAAATTCGCGTGTAAACATGGCGCGCGCCGGGGCAGCGGGTGCAGGCGAGTGAAGCGCGGGCCGTAAAATTCGAGTGATCCTAGGAAAATACAGACAGAAGCAGCCAATCGTTTCGTATTGCTTTGTACCGGTGGCCGGAAACAATCGTGTTCGGTTAAAATGCCCGCGTGGCAACTGAGAGGAGTCATAATCTCCTTTACGGTGTATTTTAGAACGTCGCTGACGATCTTCGATTTTCGATTGAAGTAAGATGGCACCTAAGCGTTCACGTTTGAAAAGCGGATACTCATATCTCTTTTTCTACAGATTTCATAATCTGTAAAGCTTCGATCGAAATACCGTTTCGTTATCATGAATTCTTATTATTTCGTTTCATTCATTAAGTGCCGAAGCAAATTAATGGCACAACGGTTTAATCGTACTTCGGCCAAAGATTATAGATTATGCTGATTATTAAGTTAAACGGTTCACGAAGTCCTAGTCTACGAAGTTGGTGCACGCGGTGGATATCAGATAGGAATTTTTAATAAAAACAACACCCGCCGGAGAGAAGGGAAAAACAATGCCTGTAGACCGTGGGAAGGCATGATTTGCGGGCTACGAGCAAGCGCATCGAATAATATTATTCAGTCAAACATTATGATTCGCGAGCTGCGCTGAAACGCGTCGCTCAATATTTCTAAACCAAACAGAGCGTGATCTTAATAAATTTATGGTATCCTCCGCGCATATTTTTAAGCATCAATGTCAATTCTCGACGCGACGAGGCCTTCGAAATGGTGGCCAAATATTTACTTAACGCGAATCCAGAAAATCTCTGAAAACATATAGCCGAAGGTAGAAGAGTACCAAGAAGAATTATCGATCGCGATAAATCGCAGGCCAAACAATTTTGCCCTGAAAACGTTCGCATTAAATAGCAATTGAAGAGCAGGATCGAATATCGTAACGAATTTTTTCCGTCAACATGAATAATTTCAAAGATTGAAGAACTAATATCGAGTAAACATTTAATATAATATAATATATATCGTTTCACATTATTATCACATTTCTCGCTGAATACTTTAAAGTCTTCGCAAACTTCAACGGAAACGTTGTTTCACCATTATTTATAAAAAAAACAAAACATCAGAACGACAAAGTAATAACAAACTAAACCCGTTATCGGATCGTGTATACGCAAACACAATACAACGATTAATTCCTACGTACTATACTATACTATACGTAACCGTGCCATAACTTAATCCCATAATTATCAATCCGCCAGACCGAATTCCCCAAAGCAAAAACACCCGACAACTTTCCAAGGGATACGTCGGTCCGCTCATGGAACGCGCCGTTTACCCACCAAATGTTCGAACGGGATGAAGACAGGTACCCGGAGATTCGAGATTCGATAGGCCCTGTGTCACTCGGCCTATGTCGGCCCGATAGCTCGAAAACACATTGTAACACGGTCGAACACTCGAAAATATCGTCTCCAGGCAGCGGCGATGATTAATGGCCGGTGATAACCGCGCTTGTTAATACCGCGTCCCTATTATCGCAGAAGTGTTTATAGCATCGGTAAACGTGAATCGAACGATGCAGTATGTAAATTGCGAATATAACATGGCGTACACGAGGAGACCCGCACAGAGGGTTGCGCTCGTCCAGCGTCGAATATTCGGGAATTGGAGCGGGACACGGTTAGGGGTTAAGGGGGGTGGAGGGGAGGGCGAGACTGTTACCAGCGGTACAAACGATGTTTAGTCGCCGGGCAATATACTGATGGTATGTACATAGAAATATAGAGAAACGAATACACACCGAGCATATTTACAATGAATTAAGCGGGGCGTTAATGCAAAATCCCTGGGTCCGCTCGCCATTAGTTTAAACAGAGTTCCAGCGCTCGCGACCTCGCGATCTGCACAACCGGGGCGCACCAGCCGCGAAATTAAGCACTCCTCGTCGAAAACTGAACCGCATTATCTCGACTTGTGTGTGCACGCGCGTACGTATGTATGTAGGTAGGAGAGTCGGTCGAATATTCTTCGTTAGATTTTGCGACGTGTTCGCGATGCTTCGTTGGACAACGGTTTGGACAGTGGCCGACTTCTCCAAATGGGGAGCGGAGGCATAGCTTTCTTCGCGATTATTATTTTCGTTGGAGGTATTCCGGATGGACTTTGGAATTGCGTTGCATCATTTATCGGAACGGTGTTTTATTTTGCCCCTCGGTGCGTTCGGTTCGGTGATAATGTATGTCCTGGGGCGATTAGTACTGGAGAAATACAGTACTGTACAAGACGATAATTACAAAAAAATTTAATTAGAAGGGGTGCAACCGTTTATCCTATTCAATAGTACCCGACATATGTCGATATGTAACAGAAATTTGCTCCTCGCGGCAGCCTTCGATTAACCGACGTTAAAGTATAACCATTAAAGGATACTTTGCCAAGCAATCGTAGACATTAGTCCAATTTATTCGGCAGCAGTCCGACGACATTCACTGGAGATCAGTTTTCTTTCTCGCGGATGACGAATTAAATAGTAATCAGGTTTAATAAATTCTTCCTCCATCCATCGAACACAAATAGACGGACTGCTCGGCTCCCTGCCGCGCGCCGGCCTGCCGAGATTTTATCTTTCACGAAGTTTCATAACTGGCGGCTGCATTAGTAATGTATCTTCGGGGGGATTCAATAAGGCACGAAGGATTGTGGAAGTAACGAGGGACGTTGCCGACGCGTGCACTTCGTCAGCCGTTCCCTAATTAATTCCGAATAATCGCGTACGGGTATATTACGATGCGTCAGCGGTCGGCATTTGTGTGCGCAACCAAAGTTCCTCGACGTAATATTAATATTTCAATGAACGACGTTCCTGTATCTGTGATACGCTTTACGTTATACCAAAAGTGCCCGTTCCTTTAAGTAGATCTCGCCCGGCGTCGGACGAACACGATTATGCATCGTTTCAAATTCACTTTGAATTCAAATGGACTTTTCTGTCAATATTTTATGCCTCTGCGTGAACTTGACACGCATTGTTCGTCACTTTAAATGTTTCTAATACGATTAATAAAGTAGAATCGTACAAAATGATTGACCAGAAGAATCATTAATGTTAGACACTGTCTTACTACGTGATTGTACAAGTTATTAATATTCAACTTCGATAATGTTAACTTGGACGATAAGTGGGACATTATTTAGCCGTGTCGATGTCGCTACCTAAAATATCATCAATTAGTTACGGATTATTTTATTATTGAGTTTCGCGTGGACAAACGAAAACAAAATGTTTCATCGGCCTCCTACGCGAACGCGTTGATATTTCATAGAGGAGAGAGGAAATATTTTACCTGCCTGTACAGCGTTAACCCGAAAGTTCGAGCATAGTATTACGAGATACGTTGACGGTTCGTGGCGAAAGTTTCGATATGCCTGAAATGTGAAATGCAATCGAGTACTTACCCGAATACTTCTCCGTCTGCATCTGTTCGGTTGGCACGGCGAAGTTTCCAGCGGCGTTTGGTGGACAGCCATTTCGATTTTGTTGCGCGCGTAGAGTGTGAGTCGCGTGCAAAGACGGGCCACGCGGTGGCACTTCCGGCGGCGCTGGTTCCGGCGGCGAATCTCTGCCGGTGTCTGAAATGAATCGCGACGAAATTTGTATCGTCGAACTTTGCCACTTTAAACGCGACACACATCTATTCGGGCATATGCGCTGAAAACATTGCGTAGCGTAGTCCGAACATGGTATTGAACATCTTATTTGAACTGCACATTAGCGCAATCGGCACGCAATGGATAAATTTCGAAATCGGCAGATTCGAAAATGAAGGGGCTACAAATATTGTGACTTGTCGCGAGTTATTGTCACGCGCTGATAAAATTTGACACCGCGAGGCAGGAATTTTATTCAACCGAACGGTTTGAATACAATTTTATATTTGTAACAAGAAACTCTATCGCTGTTACTGGATAATCATTTGGCAACCGACTCGGCTCGTACAGCCGATGAATATTTATAAAATGGTAATAAGATTAAACTAAACGGTCGATGGAACGCGGATGGCGCCAATATCGCTCCACTGGCGGAAGGAACGAGTGCACGGGACACCGTATAAAGGACGAGCCACCGTCGACGCATCGGCAAAGTTTGTTTCACGGCCGAATGATTGCATACATAGGCGCAATTATATGAAAGTCTATTCTGTCTCATTTACGTTCCCTTATCCGCATTCGCGTAATACCGATTATCGCCCGGTGGAAACGCGTGCAATTAAGCAACATCAATAACTAACCGTCTCCTAATTACGTTTTATGCATGCGGGCACGAAGGATCTATTTCACACGGGAACGTGTCCGATCAATGGATCCACGTGGAAGAAATGGGTGAAAAAGAGAACTACAAATGGGCAAAGGTATTTTGTAATCGCGGGATTAGTTGCAAATTGTTAATTGCAATCTTATTATCCAGGAGTGCACGTTAAAAGCAACTACTGCTGCGCCATGCAAAATGCAAATGCAAATCATATATTACACGTTTTAGCAGCGAATATAATGTGGGCTTAATATTAGTGATATTGTCTGTATGTTGTTTAAAAATGTTCCCCGTAAAAAATAATTATTATCTTCCACTTTAGTGTACAATATTATTTTAAAGGGATTTTGGG
Source organism: Nomada goodeniana (assembly GCA_963969485.1). NCBI lineage: Eukaryota > Metazoa > Arthropoda > Insecta > Hymenoptera > Apidae > Nomada > Nomada goodeniana. The sequence goes on along the minus strand of OZ018299.1, from coordinate 27,165,875 downwards.
TTGATTCGATAATCCGAAACTGCGTAATCACGAATGGCTGTCCGATTTAATTGTGTTACTAATGAAATACAGAAGTGTAATGTTTCTTGAATAATCTGATGCACGTAGTTTCGCCAATTTCCATCTACAATGCCACATTTTATCAGAGCATTATGAAATCAAACGTGGAATGAAATTCACGGAGATTTCCATAAATCACGGCACACGGTGCATTAGGGTCTGTTACCGTTAAATGTAATTCAATGGGCTACGTGGAAATACCGCCCTGACTATTATTCGATTATCGTGACTAAATGTGACTGAGTGACAATTACATTTTATTTTGACGCATCGACATGTAAATAAATTTTCAATGCAAAAATTACAGTAAGAGGATAACAGCTTTTGCTTCGTAAAATACTGTTTGACTATGGACGTGCTATGAATGAGAACATCAAAAGACATATCGCAAGTTATTTTCTCGTGCCAATAAAATTTAATTCAAGTAAACAGTTTGAGTACAATCTATATTTTTAACAAGAAACTCTATTACTATTGCTGTAAAGACGTTCTTAGCTTTGGCGTGTCAGCGTTACCTTGCTATTTTAATATCGAAGCAACGGAATTTATTCCAAGAGGCAGTCATAGTGTACATACACAGTATTAACAGAAAGCCAAATAATTACCACTTCCAAATATTAACAGCACATCAATTTATTGTCCCATTCTTCAAAATGTTCCTCATGTAAATACGAACGTCCCGAAAGTTATGCGCTAACAAAAGAACAATTCCTCGCTTCCTCGACCATCAATACAATTCCTTCGAACAAACAATTGCCTCGCATTGGCGCAAGTCAAATTATCCTTCTATCGATAATTTCCCGCAACTTTACCCTCGTACAAATATACTTATCTCGATAAGAGTATCTCGCGCGAAGAGCGCTGCCTATTTAAAAATGTTTTACTGACGTTCAAATTGCAACCGCGTGCAAACTCTAACGACAATTGTTTCATTATTATCATTAAACATTGTACACGCACATCGAACCACCGGTGTAAAGAAGCAAGCAACGCATGCAGCCGAACGAGTGTGTCACTCCCGCGAACGTTCATCTCCGTTTTAAATGTAAACCCTTAGTACGACGTTAAAGCCGCGATGGTAATTCTAAAAATTTTTCATTTCCGGCCGGGGTGCACGGTTCCGGCCCTTAGGGCGCCGTGTTGCGGGCATTTCGTAGTCGAGTTGCTTATAAAGTTATTCAAACTTGTAAGGAACTCTTCTCGGGGAATAATTAAAGTTACCTAAATGCAAAGGGCACAAAAGAAAGGCTGCCAGGCATACCGCGAGCAACACGACCGTACAGGCCTGCATTCACGGAAGCGCCCTCCTTCCGCCTCCCGCAGGTCGTCGAAGAATAAACATTTCGCGGTAATCGTTTTCTTCTTTGGTCTTACGAACGAGACGTGAAATTAATTTTCGAGAACGGGGGCGAATTTTGTTCCTCGACGTCCCCATGTCCAACGAATGTGTGCAGACTTTATGTATGGACGCGTGAGGTATCAGTGTGGTGCGACGTTATTTAGTTTAAAAAATGGTTGACGCCCACGTTAGTCGGAAAATGATTCTAGGAGATGTTGCGATATTTTACGTACACATTTCGCGATATTTTACGGATGCTGGAACTGTGTTAAAAGTTTGATATTTTACGAACAGAGTTTCCGTGCTGGAACATCGTGCATCTCAACTTGGCAATTTTAAATAAATTCAATGTAACAGTATGTTCAATTAATTTGATTAAAATATACGTAGTATTTTTATGTAAGAGAAACTAAAATTTTGCAGTCCGTTTATTAAAAGGAGATGTACTATCTCTTACTAATAGAGAATCGTAATTATATAATAATTAACTTCATCAGCTGCCTTGTGTCTTGCGCGTACGCGTATGTGAAGATATCGCGAAACCGAATGAAACGAATAACACCAAATACGAATATTGAACTCAGAATCACCAAAATCGTTTTACTTAATACCATCTGATTCATCGATAAACACCGGGATTCGTGATTCGCGTTAAAAACGATCACGTCAAACGCGATACGTTAAGATTGTTACCGTGCACGCCTAAAAACAGATTTCGGTCCCGCCTTCTGTGGAATTAATAAGTCCCGTTGAAATTAATCGCGCCTAACCCGTGGAAACAGCAATTTGTAAACGCTGCCCCGTATATCTTGTAAGAACACGCGAGGATAATAGAAACTGCCGGCAATAAGGGACGACGAGGCGGCAAATCGATAGCGCGTTAAGCATATATATAATTGGGGCAATGTATAACCGTTAGGGGTTGTTAATGTTACAGGCTGCATTATTGTAAATCAAGGTTAACTGCAATACGGTGGTTTATTACGCTTTCACGAAGCTGTGTAACTTGGTTTGTGGCAACTCCGATGCTGGATAATGGAATTTCGCTCATCGGCCAGCTGGATTAAAATCTATTAACTTAGCGATTCAAACTTGCCCACTACGTTCATAACAGAATTAACGTGTGTGCATGCGGGCGCGACTGTTTGCGATTTGACGCGAGTCAATCTTATGCAGACGGACGAAAGAAAAATTCGGAATTTTGCTTAATAAATATGTAATAATAATTGTGTGAAAAAAGAAACATATCATAAATAATAAGAAGAGGAAAACGTGTGTTTAGTTCTGGCGTACTGTTCACCCTGTAGATGTTTGTAAAATGCAGCGTTGGAACTGCAGGAATATTCTGTCTAATACATAGCAACACCGCCTAAATTAACACGTGGTCATTCGTTATTCAGGTTTACATGTAATACTGCGTGTCTCCTCTCTGCGACCAAATGATCGCAGGTGTGTATTTAACGCAAACGACATATCTATAACTCGTGTGCCTAAAAATGCAACATGGCGCACTACGATCAAGCAGTGACACGCAAGTTACGTACCTGTGAAGTATATAGGCCTGGAGAGTGCTGCGAGTGAAGGAATGTGCATAAGAGAAAAGTGCGTTAGTGCGGCAAAGTTGGGCTGTGCGCGAAACGAATTGAAATGTGCTGTTACGTGATACGAGGGCCGGCTTGTGAGCGAGCAAAAAGCCGGGTGACGCGTGAACGGCCGCGTGGATGAGAGAGGAACAGAAATAAAAGGAGGGGGGACAAAATTAATGAATGATGTTCAATGACGCGACGCTGTCACGTTGAACGATAACTACGATGTAACGAGAACGTGCGCGCCATGGATCACGGGGAATCGTTCACCAGTAATTAGACCGTTCAAGCTCGCTTTCCGCGTTGACATCGTTGAAAACTTTGCTCATTAACGCGAGCTACGTTTTCCTTCCCTGCCCGTTTTATTTTTTTGTTGGTCCGTTTTTTCCCCCTAACCTTTTCGCTGAAATTGTGCGCGGCGATAATTGAAACCGACGCGTAATACTCTCGTCACAGCGGTACGTCTTCGTCGGATCAATTGAGAAGTAAGAATTGAATGATTAAGTCAACCACGTCGAACAGCTAATTTTACTGGAAATTGATCCCTGTCCCCGGTTATATTCTGGTTGGCAGATGGTATTCTCCATAGAGACTGTTTCTTCTTCCGCGGAAGACGATGTTTATGCAACTGCGCGTTCGCAAGAACTGCAGTCAGTCTTATCATGTTGAAGGATTAAATTAAAAATTAAAACAGGAATAACAAAAGTTATTTAAATTAAGACCGCTCTACTTTTACCTTTATAATTAGCAATGGTAGCGTTCCACGTGGCGGAAAAAACAGTGCACGGGAATTAATTAAATTTTCATAAAAAAGGCTCCCGCATTCGGTCGCGACATGTGCAAGGAGAATGAGCCGCATTGGGCCAGACACGCGTGGCTATGCCTGAAGTCGGGAGAGAACCCGAGGTTCCAGAACTTATTGCTGGCATAGCAAGTGTTAATTATTCGAATCGACGGCCACTCTAGATTTATCAATTGTTTAAAAAATTTCTAACTCGCGTAAACGTGTACTTGCAGGCACTCAAAATGAAGAAAGTAAGTATTGAAACTTGTTTACAGTAGAATCGGACGATATTCAATAGAATGATTCGAAGCAGACGACGATCACAAAATTATTACTAAATGATACAATATTGTCATAATTATTAATTAGTACAATGCTTCAATTATTACCGAGTAATAATTTGCTGTACATTATTATTATTATTGTTGGGTATTGCACACATAACGAAGTCAACTGGTGCACTGGCGGAAGATTATGGATTGCAAAAAAGAAAATCTATTAATCCAGTAATTATAATTATAGAACACTTCCGAACATTATTTCGCCCACGATAGTAACATTATTTCGTTGACCACGACTACGTTAAAATTAATCAGAGGACTCAGTCGGCAACGAGAATTACAAACGAAGATCGTTTTCCCCCGGTGCGCAATCCCTGCAGCCGATATTTTCCGTAATAAGCGACAATAATTGCTTAATTAAAGCGGACGGTGAAACGCGCAATGCGTTCCTGTCACCGCCAGCCGCGTCCGTCCCGTATCTTGGACGACTTTACCGACGAAGTGTACATTCGTTGCAGTTATTGAACAATCCGCCAGCATTGTTCGAGTGTTGGGAACACCTGTAACGCTCAATTACAAAGTCGACAGCCCCCGTTGACGAGAAAAATGTCCACCCCGGTGTCTCGTGACTCTCCGATGAGTAATGCCTGCTCATTTATTGGCCACGACGCGACGTGAACGCATTCAGATCGGAATTTCGTTTTCCTTTAATCCCCGTTCGTAAATTTTTGTAACCTGCGCTGGTAGGAGTTTGAATAAACATCGTATACCCTGCTGACAATCTGTAGAACTAATACTATTGCGTTAATTGTGGTCTAAAAATGATTGATTTCTGTTTTGAACGTTAACCACGTCTTATCAATTCGGGTTTTCGTTCTTCATTTTCGTTTCATAAATACTTTTCACGTATGCATGTGTTATTCTTATTAATTTGTAAACATATATAACAAACGGATACTTCAACCTTCTAATTTTATGAATGTCGCTGGGGCAAACTACTCGGTTCATTTTTAATAACGTAACTTTATATTTTTACCGTACAAACAGTTCCCTCGAACTGGAACCCTTTTAGTTGCAGCGAAATAGTAATTTTATCGTTTCTCACAACGGATTCGCTATTCGATGGCTCGGACCAACAGATTCCACGAAGCAAAACCATTTTTACATCGGTTTCATAGCGATCTGAACAAATCTAATCTGGCACTTCTGGTCAACGATGCGTGCAGCGAATGTTATTGTTGCACTGTATCAACAATAACGGCACCGACGGTTCGCCACGATTGTCAACGACGATATTTTATCGCAGATTATAATCGTTCGTCGGGCAATCTTTTATTCCGCTACTGCATGGTCCGCGACATAATGCGAGCTGGGGGCAACGCATCGCCCGCATACGAGTTAAAATCGATTGTTCCCTCGATGACGGTCCAGGCGACGTCATTGACTGCGGTTCAGATCGCAATTTGATCTGTGATAGATTACCGTTTATATCGAGGCGTACATCAAATCGAAATCAATTTTCTTTCGTGAACGCCAGTATTATCTTCGTTCAATGCATTCAGCGAACCGTTGCTGCGAATCCCGTTTCACCGAGGCGAATTGTCTAATAAAAACTGTTGGTTTAACATTTTCAATATATGACGGTTTGCGAATGCCGTCACACGCACGTGGTCACAAACCATTGACCCTGGAACTTCTTAGTTTCCGAGACGAGAAAGCGTGATTTCTTTCTTGTTTTTCAATCGACACAATTTTGTCTCCATTTGACAACGGTAATTAGAATATCGATGTTAAAAGCGTTCCAAAATAAATGCTAATACTTTACTTATTTCCTTAAAAAAAGGTTTATCCGATAAATGATCGCATCATTCACGTTTGAACTATCGGATAAATCAGTGTCTCTCTCCAGGAAACCATTCAATTTGTCAGAATTACTTATTACAATACTCAGGCATCCGATGCATCAGAAGCATCAGAATTATACGTGCAATCCCCTTTAATTTTCTCTATCAACTACCCCACGTTCCATATCCTACGTCCATGTAAAACAATTCCTCTAACCGGTTCCGCCGATATTCTGCCACTCGGATTAACATCGTCGAAACTACGATACTATCAGCACGACCGAACGCTGGTCTTGGCCATCAAGCGGACGCTTATTCATTCGCGCACTTACAATTAGGCTAATACCAGCGGGCGACAGCAAAGTGGAAGTTTAGGCAATTGCCGCTAACCAATCGCGGATCGCGCTAGCCACGGTCGACAAAGGAGGAACCAGGTTATCTCTAGACCGTGGATAGAGTTATTATAGTTAGACGCTGCGGGGGTACGCAAGGTGGTGGACAGCGACTTGATGCGGTTAGCGATTCGCGTTGCTAACTCGATTTGATGCTCTAATGCCTCCGTTACGCCGGGCCCTGTCGTCTACTCATGCAAATACTATCGAATTGTTTCGAATTATTTGCTGAAACGCGTGATTGTCGGTGGCAGTCGCGACGCTGGCCGTTGGAAAGCCACTGGAGTGATTACCTCTTCTTTGGATTTGGCAGAATTTCCGAACTGATGTCTGTATCGGTATGCAATAAGCAACGGAGTGTTCTTTTCGTTTTTAATTATGATTAAACTAATGTTTATATTTTACCGTAATTATAGTTGTTCATGAATATTGCTGCCGTTCACCCAGAAAAGAAATGCGAATTCTAGTTATGTATTTCCGATATACCTGTAATTTTGTATGAAACACAGAAAGTAGGTCGGACTGGTTTAATTGAAAAATGTAAACCCCCGAATGCAAGCAGAACCGAGAGTAAATTTGGAAAAATTCAAGTTGATACCTGCGTATGCGTGCTTCGTTTTGAATAAAAAAAGTTGGATCGAGAAGCTTGTATTTGCCGCAAAAAATGTACTTGCCAATAGAGTGAATCGCGTTTTCAACAAAAATGGTGGAATGATATATCTCATGCAATAAATTGATATCTTCTAGATATTGGGCTTGAAATTGAACGAATTTTCCGCCTTCTTTCGTTGAATGTCCGTGAAGATGAATGGAACGGAATGCGTCCAGAATTATCGGAAGAATTCGGAAACGTTTGTAATTAAATGCGCACACGTCTATAGCATTTATCTTCATTGAACATCGTCGCTTATCATTTTTATTCGAGCTTCCAGAACCGAGTTTCGTTAAGAATCTCGTTACAGATGGTTACACCCGATAAGGTTCCGCCTGTTAAGGTTTCCACGTGGGGTATGGCGGGGATACGGCGGTTCTCTATTTGCTCTCGCGGAAACGTATAACGATTAAGCTCGATATTAGGTTACCGCATGCTCGTAGATTTTCCGACTGGAACGAAGCGGAAGAAGTGCAACGGTAACGATAATGGTGAACACGGACTATTGGCATAGTTTTCGAGTGGTGCTTAAAATTATTCCTATTTCGGCGAACCTGGCCGCGGTCCAGAGTGTCCCCTTATCTTTTGCACAGCGTCCACAATTTGAGAAGAAAAAGAGAAAGCAAAAATACTAATAACACCAAAGAGGAGAATATTTGATCGACGCGGCCGCGTTTCCCCGCTATCCTCTCCTATCTTTGTTTCCCCTGTAATTTATACGCTTCCGGGGCGATCGTATTTCGCATTAAACGGTCTGACCGATGGATCAGATGGGCCGATTCGTTTAAAGATGCGGCTGTCGGCCGCATTATTTGCAATTTAAATAATCCGACTGCGCGGTGATTAATCGTCGGGCACGACAACATTTTTCCAGCCGGCGGTAACGCAATATCGACTGGCCGAAATTTGCAATGCTGCGTGTACACGCGAGTCGAACCGACACACGGCGGTCGAAGCTACACTTCTTTCTTTTTTTTTGTGTTAGGGCAATCGCGCTAATCGAAATCATATTTGTTGGCTCGCGGCTTCGTTTCGGGAGATTAAATTCTACGATCGGGGCAATCGGCCAGGACGCACACGTGTTCTTTGATTCGTCGACTTAATTGTCCCCCGCCTTTTTGCGTTGGCGTCGATAGTGAATTCTTGCAAACGAAGCAAACGTTAGCAACGAGGGGACGGAATATTTTGGGGAATCTAATTCTTCCAAATCTAACCGCAACGCGAATAACTTCGAATAACTATAGTGGGATATTTTAATACGAAATTCATACGTGTACCAGGTAAAAATATTAATATCCTGATAACAACAGACGCGGTCTCGGTTAAAAAATATTTTCCGCAACGGCCAGCGTCGTCCTCCGATACGTAACTCGTGTTTGAGTCCTCGACGCTATATTGCCTGTTGGAATGTCCCTGCGGTCTAATGGAGGTATTTCGTGGCATCTATTAGTAAATGGTTCCCAACGGTCAAGCTATACCCGCGTTAACCCCGTGCTCACCACTGTCAGAAAGACAATTGATATTACATTAGATCGACGCAGTCCAATATAGGTCAATGGAAAATGTTCGTTCAACAACGTTCGCCATACTCAATTGCCGGACACCGGGGACCATCATTCATAAAACCATAATGAACGAGTACAATTCATAACACACTCTTTTATCATCGAACACTTTCTCTGTCGTAATTCTGTCCTTTCGTCCGCGTCATCGCCCAAGCATTACCGATACACCACCATCGAGCAATTCGCCCCCACCGATCTCCATTAAGCTCCCCACCGCATGCGACTAGAGGGCCAAGCACCATCCCTTATCCGTCTTCGCAGCGTCTCGCCGTCTATGTGCCTGGCCCTATGTGCCGGCCCCAAGCAACTCTACATAAACGTCCACGGTGAGCCGGGGCGTTAATCCGCGCCGCTAATTTCCACGGAATCTACGCGTAACGCGATCACGCTTCAGCGAACGCGAGGCGATGACTGTTGGGGCGGCAAATTCCTCGACGAAACGATCCTGCGCGTCCATGTACGATCTTTGCCCGTCCCGTCTAGCGCCTCCGACATTACCCGTTCGCCCGTCGACGTTGTTCCGCCCATATCGGTGGGCCGTCTAATTGGCAGCCGGCTCCGGTGTCAACGAAACACCCGGCCAAACGAGATCCGGCGAAATTTCGTTTAAAAGTTTGCCGCGCCGCCACGACGCCCGCACCGCCCTTGCACGGGGCGTTAACGGCGAAAGGGTAGAGAACTCTGGCAGCCGCAAAGCTACTTTCTCATCCCCGTGGTAACGCTAAAACTGCGTTACGCGGCCCACCGAGGAAGCCGGCGAGCATGGTCCGCGACCAGGCCAGGCCTAAATACCCACGGCATTCCAAAACAATGTAGCCGAGCGGCTAACTTCCACGCTGACCTACGCTCTAACTAGCTCGCTGCTCGCAACTGCTAACTCGGTTACACCGCCGCCGCCCCCGCGTCCCCCGATACATCCCCTTTGCTCGTTCTCGCCAACGTGACGGTGACCCTCGCGTGCACCTCGTCCACGTTCCCCGGGCCTCTTTCATCTTGGCGGTGTACGGCCCGGTGAACGAGCTGAACGTCGCGGCAACTTCGTAACCGGTCGCATCGACGACCGGCGACGACGCTGCACGCGGCGACAATGGATTCAACTCTCGGGGCCGAGGGTTCCTTGGTTCTTCAATGGGCAAACGGGCGAGGCAGTTCGTCGATTACGACGCTGCTGGGCGGTGGTACAGCGGCGTCACGCCTGAAACCCTTGCCGTTGCATTGGGCTCCATTTGCTGTTTCGAGATAGACTGCCGTTTTCGTATGGGTGCGACGAGAAGAAGTCTGCGGCAGTCGTTGCATCACGGTGATCGTGCACCTACTGATATTCGTTCTTGGTTTACCTAGTTGAATGAGTCGGCATGGTGGTTGGTAAAGGATTTTGTTGTTACTTGATTTCAACGAATTTCTCGCTGTGTTTGCATTTCAGAATTCCGAGAAGGGAATTGAGATACTAGAACGTAGGAAGAATACATAATTTTAGGTGAATTTGACACTAATTAAATACCGCGATTTAATTTTTAAACCCTCTGCATGCTGTTGCACTAATCGTAGAACAGGCCGACCCGTTTTACTTTAAAGTCAAGATAATAAATACCGTATAGCGTCCATTAAAATCCTATCCTGAGAATTCAATTTGAACGCGACACGTCCTAACCAAAAATCGCTATCTCTAGCACCCGGACCTGTGCGCGACGCTAAAGAACTTTTCGAACATCCCGGAAAACCTAACGACACAGCACAATACATCGATAAAATCGCGGGTCCTTCCGGTCGCGCGACGAACAGGGTGTCTATTAATATTAAGCTTTTAACGAGGACCACGTTTACACGAAACCCGATTTAACTCCGGCCAGGGGCTCGATACCAGCGGGTAATCCTGTTAGTCCGGTAATCGTATTTGAGGCACGGTTCGTTAACTTATCGCTTCGCGGGAGATTTTACGTTGCGATTTTCGGAAACGGTCGCACTTCGCGACACCCGACGAATTTATCTCCGCACGGCCGCAACTACGGCTCGAAATGCACGAATATTTTCTCACCTCGCTGATTTCTTACTCGTGATCGCCGATCCCACCTGTTCTCTTTGCACTATTGCGGGCTATTCTAAATTCGCGATAGAAAGCAATTCTGTTCCACGAATCGTCTTTCTTATTTTCCTTACGCTTTACTTTTTACGCGTTTCCGTAGGTTTGTCTTTTAATCGAACAGATTTCGCGATTCGCAAACCAATCAGCCTCGACAGAAAGATCCTGTGATCGTTTCGTCTCGTCCTTCGCACAGAGTGACAGGTATTCCACGCTTTTCAGTCCCGTTGGTTTCGATCGCCCGCGTTGGTCACGATAAATCCGACGCTGTGATGGGGCGGGTGCATGCGATGAACGGATCGATGCAATAAAAGGTGCAATGATGCAGTGACAGGCAATGAAAATGACCCGATGCCGCGAAGCCTGGAGCTCGAGGGGGTTAACTTACCGTTGGTGAGATGCATACGGGAATGCTCGTCCGGGAAGACGGTTTCAGAACGATCGCTGGCTGTGGAGCTGCTGCTCAAAGCACTAGTGTGACCACGTCGTGTCCGTCGCCCCAGGGTCCCGCCACCGGTGCTGGACTTTTTCGACGGCGCTGCGTAAACAGCTTCACCTGTGGCGCACGAAAGTCGTTGGAGCATTTTCGGATTCAATTTCGAATATATTTTGGAGGAGTTCTTTTCGTTTTGGTAATAAAAGCGAGCATGTTTACAAAAGCTGCCTTTTGGAGTAAGCGTAAGTTTTAGCTGATTGTACAATTTCCACTACTTTTATTCGCAGAGAAAATAGTATAACGATTTCGTCCGTTGATTTGTGACTCGACAAATTATTTCTACTCCCGCAATCAGCATTGTGCTTGTTCGTTCTTCGAATGTTCTTAACGCTCGTTTTCTATGAATCTCGGTGCAATTATTCATATCTCTGGTTAGCTCGAGAAACGAGTCCCAATTTTTACTTCGACGGAAACAGCTAGGCACTAGTGTGAGTGCTTGTATTAATCTGGTCAGGCAGATTAACCCGCGGCATAACAACGAGATTCGCCTTGATCTATTTGTAAGTATCCCCTGTGTTTTGCGCACGAGCGCGAGCGAGTTGAACCAGCTCGCGGCAATAATTAACTCCGTACCATTGCGGGATCTCTCCGATGATATGCTCCCGTTGTAATGATGCCGGCGGGAGTTGGTGCTCTCCAGGGGAAACGGAGACGCCTGTCGATGATTCGGCGTCAAAGTTAGAGGCGGCGTTGGAAACGGCGTTGTTGGATTATCGGTAGTCGCTGCGCCCTCTGTGTCGGATCCTGTACGATACGATCGGTCACCGACACCTGTAACGTAAATTTCCCTTGGTCAGCCCTGTCGTTCGCGGGGGTGAATTGGCGAAAAGTCGAGATAATTTCTCCGCAGCACAATTCCTGCGAATATTCGCACAGGTGGGAATATCAGTAATAAATAATAAGCAGCAATGGCGCAAATGCGTTTCACTCCGTGTTTTAAAGATTGATCATCGAGGTATGCAAAAATCCTGGAAAGCAAAAGTATCATTTCAAGCGCAGATGATTGCAACGATATTTACAAGGGTACATTGAATCGCTTCACAAAAGTGCTAATAACTTTACTATTACATATTTACCGTCTTTATTATAGTTACTTTGCTGTCATTTTTACGGGCATGTCTAAAACGAGAGAAAATTCCAACATCATTTCGAGGTTCGTTAATTGCCTGCCCCGATAACACCGGCGCCCGGGCTCCACTCATTTTCGTTCCCCGCAATTCATCGACGAAGGCTCCACCATATTCTCATCGAGCCACGTCAAGCTTATCCCAACCTGTCTCCTCCTAAATGCGGCCTCATTGTCATCGACTTGTCCATCGAGTCGAGCAAATGTCTGCCGTGTCGCTCGCTATGCAAATATGATTGTTCAAGATCGAACAGGGACATAAACGTGACTGTCGAACGACGGATCGGTGACTTCTGATTTCATCTCGGCGCGGAACACCCATCCGATTCGATGCCGCGTAGTCATCGACAAGGATTACGCGCATCCACCGCTGGAATCATCCCGGGAGTGGAGCACTTTCTACCGATACGGTCATAATTTCGTTTTACTGCCGCGTTTCTCGAGAAGCTTTGGACCCTGCCCCCACCCCCCTTCCCCCTCAAGCATTTTTACGCAACCTCCACCTGGAGTTTTGCGACAGCATTTAGATGCGCGTCGTTGCTCGAAGCTGGATTTCCGTGTGCTATCCGTTGCACGGATAAATTCTTCTGCTTTCCGGCGGTGCTCGGGCGTCGCGTGTAGGATACGTGATCGGCAATGCTCGACATGCAACGGTGGAATGCAAACGCATAAACGTATTTGTTGGCCTGTTATTGCGTTAATGTTGCGAAGATGTAATTCCGTATTGTTTCGTATTTATGGTTTGGCGGATTTCAGTTTCGAAGCGCACATAATTTGTTGTTTTAATGTATTTTAATAGATATTTCAGCCTCACGTACGCCGCTTGGTTTTACTAATTGCACGCAGGGTAGAATGTTAAATTGATTGCCCTAGTACGATATGACTGTTGCATAGATCTTGTAACATCACATGTTGCACGTCGTTTTATTATCGTAGAAAATATTTATGGGGGTGTTCGCGTTTTTAACCGTTTCGGGGAATTTTCTTCTAACATCAGAACACTGCTATTTTATTAGCCTTTTGCAGATATGGTTACTAATAGTCTTAACTACGTTCGATATTTTTTCATAGTTCAAAATCCAAATGCTGCCTTAAGTGGACGAGTGATTGAAGCAAAGAAGCCCTCAAATTGAAACATTTTGAATGACCACATAGTGCTCAGAACTATTCACTGTTCTCTAAAAAAAAATGGTTACAAATCATTCCAATTTCATTCGTGTCGTTACACACAGCTTACACAGATATGTATTCTGTTTACGCAGTGACATCCAATGTGTTGCCGATTGGCAGTGACGATCGGTGCACGTCACAGTAGCAACGGTTCATGTTGAAATATTCTTGTCGACGATAGTTGACGGTCCGTGACAGGAAAATGACAATACTCCGATTCACCAACACTTTGCTGCAAACGCGGCTGACATTTTGTTTCCATTTTTCCAAAGGCTGCATCACTTTTTAAGTCAAAGCAGATTAGAGACGAGATATAAAGAATTATCGAAATTGTACTCTTATGTCTCTGGCTCAACACATATTTATTTAAATCTAATTCTGCTTTATTCTATCTGATTAAAATATACGGAGATCGGCGATCTTTATCACTCGACAGCAGTAAATCATTTCACGACGCCTAGATATTAGTTCTCAAGCCTTCGAGTACATTGTAGAAATTGCGGTAACAGACCAGCTATCTCACGTTAACCAATTTCAATCGTATTAAGCAAAGCTGTGTAGAAAAAAAGAAGTGTCGCGGTAAAAGATATCGGGGATCAGAGAGTTGTAGGGGTTTAAGAACAGCGGTTCGTTAGGTGGATTAGAAAGGTGGGTAGACCGAGTGTTTTCGATGGTCCTGCCCCCATCTATCCACGTGTAATGATGGGCCAACCTACTTGCTGGACTATTTAAAACGCCAACTATATTCTTTTGCTTCTTTTAACCATTCCGTCTGCGTGACCTCTGTATACTTCGCTAGTAGCAGGACGAGAATTAGTAGCCACGTTTATTGAGCACTCTGTATTGTCCAAAATGACTGCATTTAGTTAAATTGATTGAACTAAACATTTGTTTCTCTGTTTTGAACAATCTTAATTTACAAGCCCCCCTTAATTGACAGTACCCAACATTTACTGTCGCGGCGGAAATAATTTCTCTGAACGTAGTTTATATTACTATTAATAATAAAGATTTATTGTATTCTGAATTCATTTCTTTTTTTTCTTAATGCTTGATCGTCGAGCACCGACGGCACGGCTCGACGTTTACGTAGTGTTCGTCTTATTAATTGGCAGATAATTGTCCATTGAAGGAACGCGCGATCTAATTCACTATTAAACTTACTTCTACCGCGCCGCCGAGGACAAAGGGGTAACAGGCTAGCTGGAAAAGATGGGCGGTAGGGGATTTTAGTATGGAAGAGATGAGGGGATTGAATCTCGTCGGTAATTAATGAGGAAAGTTTTACAAATAGCCGAAGGCGTAGTCAGTAAACGCCTTAGCAAGACCGTGAAATCCGTCCACAAAATATCTCGCGAAAGTTAGTTTTTAATTGATAATTATCTTTCACGGTATAAACGGTAGTCAGCGTTGCATTCCGTTTCCATGTCTGCCTAATTTCTTATTCATCCCGCCGTACAATTGACGGCGAGCAGAGGAATCGACGAAACGGGCGGAAACGTTTCGAGGACCGTAAACGAGATTCTGTGCATAAACGCTTAGTTTACTTATTCTATTAAAACTACAGTCAACCATCAAATATATCCTAAAACGTTGCAGATCATCCTTGAACCAGCCGAATTACCTTACAAATCTAAATACAGTGAATACAGGAATACTATAAACGCATCGTTTACAATACAAATGCGAGCAACGCGCGTCCACCGCACCCCTGCAGCCACCTCAAACCCCTTGAAAATAATGCATCGATACGGCACCCAGTCGAAACATACAGGTCGAATAAAAGGTGAATCCCAGTTCCAGCTTCATACAAAAACTACCCCCGATGATCATACTCCAAATTTTCGTCCTCGCCCCCGCGATACCCGCAGCAAAGATGCAACGCCAATTACCATCGGCGCAACGAGGAATTATCCTCGACTATCGTCCCCATCTTGTGCACACCGTTCGGCCTTCTCCATTCACAATAAATTGGTCACGCTTAATTCCTCTCGTTCCACGTCAGCCCCGCCGTACGTCAGCGCCCCGAACATCGCCCTGCCTCTCCCGTGACCTCTCGTACACGGTTGCCGCACGCTATCGCGATATCAAAAGATCGTACGCGTAGCGCGGAGGATCCGGCGAAGAAGGCAGCGCCGGCCGCGATATAAAGAGAGATACGGGCAAGATGGGCAGCCCGATAGTCGAGACGTCTGGGAGGACGGGTAGCCGAGGGCCGGGGCAGAAGCGGCGCTGATATTGCTCGCATTAAACTTTCATATTCAATCTTGCCACCCACCGTTGGGCTCTTTCCCTCGTTCCCATCCCTTAGCCGGAAGGTCGTGGCGCCGAGAGCAAGCTCGGCCTCGCATCAACCCCACATGTAATTGTGTTATGCCCCCGACCTCCGCCCGTCCCAGCGCGCCCTTCGAACTCCCGACCGTCCGCCGCCCCTCATACTCCGCTTGCGAGCTTTCCACTTTTCTTCCAGACCCTCACGATCCGCCGCGATGTTTCTTACGCTTCGTTCTCGCAATTTCGTGCCGCGTTTTTCTATGGATTGGATTTTCTAATTCGCGCCGCTCCTACTGCCGGATGCGCGTCGACCGAAACGGAAGGTGGGGATGAAGTTGGATGCGCACACGTTGGCGGAAGTTGTTTGAGATACGACGATTTGGTTATTGGTAGAAGTTCGCGAGGCGATGCACGCTTGGAGAGTTAATTGTTGAATTTGTTGGTACGCGGTGTTCTTTTGGGCAAGTCGATCGGTGTTGAGCGGGGATATGTTTCAATTTTTTAGGGGCTCAAGTGTTTTCGATTTATTGCGTTAGGTTTCGGTCAGGATTGTTGGATGCGCGGTTCATTGACGCTGCACTTGTCGCTGGGATTTTAGTATTTCAGTTGCAGTGCAGCGATATTGGAATTAAATTGTCGTTTCGTTCGTGAACGCAGGGTGTTCGTGTTTTACGTGTGTACGTTGTAGAAGCAAATAATGTAAGATTCATATGTACAAAGGTAACTAGTTATTGAAACTCATTTTCGTTTTATTTTTCACTTTTTGTTAGGCCAATTAATCTTGCACGCTGATTGGACCGACACCGTTTATTTAATAACAACAACGTTCGGATAATAATAACAACATTAGAGTCACAAATCAGATAATTTCCGCTTTCGAAATTCGTCGACGCTTCGCTATTTCGTCGACGCGTCATGTTTGAAATATCGCAGCGCGATAATCACCTCTAATCCATACACAATAATCGACCCGCGCGTCGTTTGAGCAGGAAAAAAGAACGAGGGCACAAAACACGATCTGCCATCCCGACTTGGACCTTTTTTCTCTTTCACCGATTCAGTGCCCTAACGAACGCAAGGTGTCCGGCACGAGAGCGACAAACGACAGTATTACCATTCGACACCGTGTCCCGCCCCCCTCTTCGCCCACCCCTCGCCGTGGCCAGGGGGTTGTTCTTTATTCCACGGTGTCACGTGTCCCGTATTGTCGAGCCGTGTAACGGTGTCCGAGCGCGTCAGGTAATAAAATCGATAGACCAGCAGGCTGCCGCCCCGTGTCGCTCACACTTCCGGCTAAAAAAAAAAAACTAAATCGTCGCGCCGGAGGCCATCGGCAGAAAAATAATAGCGCTCCGTCGACCATTCAGCGGCGTTTCTAAACTATAGAATCGCTTGGATTCGGTGGCGCCTGAGCCGCGTCGCGTCAGCCCCGCGCACGCTTTATTGTGCACGGCGGCGTTGATTGAAAATATTGGTTCGTTGTTTACCTTTATTCGGGGCGCACGTATCTCAGAACAATGCCGGTGGCGGGCGGCACGCGCAACAAGCGGGGCCGTGTGCCTTTTATTTCGTTTGCCGGCGATCTTTCCGGCGCCGCCGCGCTCGAAATCCGTCAATTATGCTGTTCTATTTACGTACCAGCGTGCTCGTTGATCGAAACAACAGAACGCCGAATTGGACCCGGATACCGTTCGGATTTATTGTCATATTTCGAGAAATTTCACTCTCCTCCCCGCCCACATTGCGCCCGGTGCACGAACGGTCCCGCGTACCGGACGAAGAACGATGCTGAACTATTTTTCTTCGATTTCGACTTCAACGGGACGTAATACGTTGCTCGAAACGATTAGGACCACCCCACCCCCCAATGTACCAGCGTTTTTATTGGTCGATGAAGTATTCATTGGCCTCGATGCCGACGGAATTGGTTTTTCGTCGACGCTAGGTGTAATCTGAAGTTCCTGGGGATTATGGGAATCGAGAGACTCTTGGAACGTACGGGGATGAAAAAAGGTTTGCCACGAGTAACGAACTTACCGATATAAGTACCGCGAGGAATCGTCAGGGCCGTTCAATAAATAAATCCGAAGGGAATATACAACGGGGCGAAACATTTCGCTGAAACAATCGCTTCTTGCGAACAAATAACTCTACGCCCGACGCAACGGTGCGTTACGCTTCTTCGCTGCTATGCAAGCGCAAAAACGCTTGCACTTGTCGCACAATCCGGAGAGAATTAGCGAGGTGGCCCGCGGCGATGAATCCCCCGGACGAAGAAGTTTTCGTTAAGCTCGCTAGAGGTCAGACGTCCATGGTGCACACAATGACCGAACGGCGTTGCTGTCATGGCAACGATATCTCGCAAACAAAATCCACCACCCCCAAGAGGCCGCGACGACCCTCGCCACGGAAGGAATCCCCGCCGGAGTGAAGAAAGCTTGTACCAGGTCGAAGACACGGGCCACCGCGAATTTCGCTTCCGGCCACCGCGGCCGGGATCAATTCTGCTAGCCAGGAAGCTCGGATTACTTGCGCCGAAAGCGTGGGCTCCGGAGAATTTACGGGACACGATTTGCGGCGGAACCGGGGAGTGTAAAAATGTTGCACACACGGGGTGCTTGGAGTATTTGGTACAAGGGCGAAGGAGGTTTTTATGGTTCGGATGGGCGAAAAGAGTCGGTTGGAGGGAGTTTCCAGTCCGGTTGGAATTTTTATTTCTATCCACGTTGCGGTCTGAAAAGTTCTTGTTACGCAGGGAATTTCCGGAGAGCTGCGGAAATTTGCAGGGCGATTAACAATACGGTGTTCGACATTGGTGAATTGCCTTCGTGCTGGGAACGCATGGAAATGATGCGAACAATTGTTAATCGTTGAAAATAATTGTAGTAATAAGACCTATCTTAACAATTGAGAGATAATTCGTCGGTCAACTGTAAATAGAAGTTAAACAGTACTTGGATCATGAAAGGGAAAATTTTGAGAGATTCTTTGATTAAAGACACGAGGTCCAAAGCTTTGCAGTCCATTTTCCTTTAATACTTTACGATTGTTTAAATTTTCATTGAAAATCTGTGACGCGATCCGCACCATCGTATGAAAGCACAGGAGTTATTAGTCAAAGTGGACAGCACAATCTAATTGCAATCTGTGAAATCTGCCACATTCGACAAGCTCCCCTAATTAGTTGCGAATAGTGTTACGTCCGAGGAGAATCCCTTCGATCGTGAAACCTGACGATTAATCTGAAACGTCGGTAATTTTATGCGTTTCGCCTAACGAACGTGGGGCATTCGACGAGGGTCGCTATGAAATATGACTGTCTGAAGATAAATTGGGGTTACAGCAAATTGCCGGGGCATCCAAAACTTGCTTACTCGCACGCCGTCCTCGGCGATAAATACAGATTAGAGGAATAAAGAGGATTCGATGGAAAAATCGTTCGAAAATTGACAATGAGGCTTCGACTATACGAGTTTTTGATTCTCGTCGTCCCTATTTCCGATTTGATTCACGGGCAAGCACAACATGTGTCGGAAATACGTTTCATTTCGTCGGCTATTTTCGTTTCGTCGTATTCGCAATTATTATTGTATTTTACTGTCGTCGATTTTATTTTCGTTGATGGGAATATTACCGTGTCAATTTATGGAATCAACATTGAGTTGTGAAATACAACGCGAAAGATTTTGATCATGTGTGCAATGAAATGATAGTTCACAGTTTGGTTGTAAGTAAAGGTTGAATAGTACTTGCCTGATGAAAGGAAAAGTTCATGGGGATACGTTAATTCAATGCATACGATAATATGAAATATTTCAGTAATGAATCCTAATTGACGTATTCTTTAGACCATGGGATTATTACAGGGGAGGAAGAGAAATCTGTGGCAACTTACAGTACAGTAAAGATTAATTACTATTGTCAGTGTAAAAATTGACAAAAGTGTGTAAAACGTTAATCCAAAAGTTGCAATCCCTTTACAATATAAAGTAAGACCGAACAAAGACGATATTCATTTGTATGCCGTGTGAAATATCATACAGATATCAATGTTGATACACAGGCTTCAATTATTAACGAAATAATGAATTTTATATTCCCCCGAGGTGACAAATATTTGCTGGTACAAATGTTTTCTAAATATTACGAAGAAATTCCGTATTCAACTACCGTGCTGATAATACTATCACCATAAGAAATCTATTTATTACACTGGGAGTCATAAATCCATCGGGTAAAATTCCTGCCTCTCTTCCCAAGTTAAATACGAATCCCCGAAATTTGAATAGCATCGACGCGTTCGGGGCCAGCCTTTCCCTCTCGACGCAGCCTAAATCAATATGAAGCTTTTACCCTACGACGCAGGGGTGCCACGGAGAACAGGACACGTCCATGGAAAGGGGCTGCTCATCGGGAGCTGTTCCGTATCGAAATTTAATATATATGTATAGAGATATTAGATTCATCAAATTGCAGGATGAAATTGCTGGCGTGAAAAATCGAACCAGAACCTCTCGATTCGTGCGTCGCGATTCTACTTTGCGATTCAATGCGCCGAGGGACGATATCACGAACGGTCGCCATTCTGATGTACAACTTGACGCGAGGATAAGTAGGCAGTTCTTAACGTGTTATCTGGCTTGGTATTATAGCTATAGAATAATTAACAGTTTACGTTGCAGCAAACGAACTGTAATTAAATTTCAATGGAACTCAATCGAATGAATTCCTGTGACTGTGATAAAAATTGTAATTGTAATTGTACACATCAGAATAATAAGAGAAGGGGAGAATTCAACGATACAACTCTCCCTCAAAGAATAGCAAAAGTTCGAAAGATAATCGTCAAGTAAACCGAGTGTTCCGTGCGAAACAGTTTCTACTTCTCCGTAGAAAACACTTCCTAAATGCGATCCGTTTTTTCAGTTTACTTTCATCGACATCGAACCGCCGTTCCATCATACAGAGCACGGGAACAAATACAGAAAAGTATACAAAATTCGCGGAAAAGGGAGAGACTGTGCATCGTTCGAATAAAAATCGATTCCCGTTCCCTGTATGTACATACATACATACATACATACATACATACACCATTGCCCCATCGATTCCCTTTAGAAGCTTGGTGGCCTCGGAGAAATGAATTTCCTTTTTACCTCTCCTCTATTCTCTCCTCCTTTTCCTCCTCTTTTCTCCCATACTTAATCGGTCGTCGCAAGTGTACACACACTGCGGGCCAAAAGTAGAAAACCGCCCCACGTTCCAAGCAATGCAAATCTTCAATCTCTGATTAATAATTTCTGGTTGAAAGTCTCGGAACGTATTCAAGACAGACTAAATCGAGACAATGATCCCTGCCAAGAAAATAAGAAAATCGATGCAGTACGAAAGGAAGGACACTTGTATAACCTTCTACAATAATAATAATTCTCGAATCAATGATTCGTTAACAAGCCATGCAATATTCGCGCGACCAAGGAAGTGGTCCAAAACTTTTGGCCCACGGTGTACACACACGCATACACGCATACACACGAGACCTCATATCGTTGCCATATTCCGAACAGAGAACGCAGAGGAGCGAGACGGAAGTCGCGGTGGGTTATCACGGTGGCGCACGATAAAGGGGCCAGGGAAATGCGCGTAAGAGGTTGTAGCTGGCGCGTACAATGTGTCTTTTTTACTAACTGTCATATGCATAGGGAACAACGGGGGCCGTCTACATAGAGAGGCTGCTATCGAAAAGCAATTTCCGAGACGTCAAATGGAATGGAATCGAGTCGGGGAAAAGAAAGTTCGGTGACATTTTTGTTGGTAACCCTGGGTCGGTCCCGGTTGCTGGTGGATCGCTTTCAGTACTAGAGTAAGACTTCAAACGAGAAGGAGGGGAGTGAATGGCAAAGGGTGCGGATGGGAGGGCGATAGAAGCGGGATAAGATAAAACAAAAAAAGGAGAGAAGGGAAGATGGGCGAGAAATAGCGGAGGAGAAACCGTAACTTCAACAGGTGCAAAGTGTCGTCCGTTGAAAGGGCCACTCCTACTTCCGCCTCCTGCTTCAGCCTGTTCCTCTCGCTTCCGCTTCTTAAACCGCAAGCTCTTTGATGAAAGGCCTAAAGCCGTGGCAAGGCTTTGGGGAAAACGAGCCGTGGCCCGCCGTTCGGTTATAATAAGCCGATGCTCGGTGCGGCCGTACAATTAATAATATATTCTGTAACGGATGTACACAATAATTATATGGGCTTGTTATACATACGGTTGTTTACTCGGCGTTGACATGCGAGATGAAATATTATACGTTGTGTTTAAAATATTCAAGGTGATCTATGCATCTTGATGAAGAACAAATGTAACAAAAAAGACTAATTATTATCGTATCTCGATGTACAACCTGGTGTCATATAAGTTTCGTTCAACAGAATTTCGCACGTAACAAACGGTGTTCGAGTGGGCATCGAATTTCACGAGAACCGTATAAAAATTCGATATTTATAATAATGAAAAAGCATGCCTCGTAGTCGTCAGGCAGAATAAACAGAAGGAACGAAACCATTGTCCGAAAAGGGATCGAAAAAGTCGTGCAGATGATTAAGCGTAAACCTTTGATGGTGGCTCGTCGGTCCAGTGTCAACGATGAAACTCCTTTTCGCAGAGTATAAGAAATCGAGTGCCCCGGGGGAAAGAAGGTTTCTGTTACCTTTAATCGCATTTCGAGTGGATCAGAGCATCAAAGACGCTGTTTTCGTATCGTTTAACGGGAACGTTTGTTCTTTCGCGGCCGCCGCGGACGATTCAGTTAAACCGTGGTAAGATAATGAAAGTCAACCACCATTTTCAGGTCGGGTTTGCATTTGAAAGTAGGGTAAAGCGACATGGGCGAAAATTAAACGTCGAATAGGAAAAGTAGTTGCTGTCAGTGGCAACGTGCAATTTAACGGGGTATAGAGGAAGAAGCGAGGGTTTGCTATTTTGAACCCCTGCAGGGAGTCTTTCGATGCTGTGATTAGGTTATATATGTTTGTGACGGTGGAAGTGATAGAAATGTCTCGATTTTTCTGAACAGTCAGTTGATGGACATATTAATTGAACATTCAATTGCATAGTGATCGTATCCACGTGTATACAATTTATCGCAGTGTAATAACCAGTTTAACGTGGAAACTTTGATGCGTTCGGGGAGGTAAATACTGTAAGTGATTTCGCGATTTGTTAATATCTCGTACAGCTTTTAATAAGTTGGAAAATTTCAAAAGTTTCTTAGATCTTCTCTGTTCCCGAACTGTGAACAGTTCGGTCCTAGAACGCGAAGCATGCATTTAAGCGTTTAAAACGTTCAATTTACCTTTTTCTGACTCGTCACTCGATTTCCTATCAACGTTTCGACGTCTATTACGAGGCCAGGCGTTCCCGAAACGTTTGGTCGCGGTGCTACCAGTGACGCAGCCGTGACGAAACGTTAATGTTTTAAATTAGTTTTACGTCACCGGTTATTGCATAATCGTTTCAGAAGCCGGCGCTCATAGAACTTACGTCCACCGACCAATCCGACAAAATTTTATGCAGTATTGAAGAAATTCTCCGGTCCTACTACATTGTGCGAATGAAACATAGTCACCCGAAGCATTTCTAAATACATAGCACTACGGATTCAAAAATAAGTTCCCAAATAAAAATAAACTCTAGAAAACTGTCAATAAATAATTTCTTCTCAAAAAGTTCTTTCTGTTTCACAATTACCAAGTCCTCAAAGGAAACCCCAATGGACTGCATTAATTGAACTGAGCGAGATTTTTCAAAAGTCCAATCGACCTGTCCATAACGCTCTTTCGTTCCAAATCTTGCAAACATTCAGAATCCTCCAGAAGCTAAACGAGAGAAAAGAAAAGACCAACGAACTCAAAGTAGCCATTCTCAATTGCAGTAGGATTTCCCTGTCACGCAATTTTAATGTTTAATACAACAACAAAATCCATACACAAACTCCGATACCTGTCCCGAAAACATCACCGTCCCGTTTCAACCGGCGCGGCGGCGGCGTCGCGAATTCGCCTAAAAACCCTCGGACACAAAATATCAACCAGCCGGTATAATCCCGGCGTTTCATCGAACCGTTCCAGACTTCCGCGCGTACCCAGCTGGCTGCCGGCGATGAGCCCGGGCCGCCCGAAAAATATTTTAATGCATTATTCCGCGGGAGGGAAAACATTCGAGGGAAAGAAGAAGAACGAAAGGAGGAGCGGAGCAGAGCGGAGAACCGGACCGGTGCACCGACCGTGGCATGGAAATTGAAATTTCAGACCTCTGTATTTCCCCCTGGATTTACGCCTGTCCAGCGACGGGTCCCGTTATTTTTGCGCGTAATGAATGGCCGGTACACCTGTTACGGTCTATATTTCACGACCACCGTCCCCGACATCCCCTCGTCATCGTCATCGATACCATGAATTACTTATCGGCGACGGTTTCCATATTCGCCGCGATGACGGCGAGACCGCAACGCGTGCCCGTTGCCCGAGAAACTTTTCTCCCCCTTGTGTTCCTTCTTGTTTTATATTCCACGCCGCGGTCGTTTCCTGGTGGGAAAACACGCGCCGTACCGTCGACTCGGTGCGATTCGCGATAGGGACGCGGGCGGCTCGATCGACCGGTTTCACGGGTGGGAAGAAAATTAAACGCGGATAAATATAATCGAGAGTTTCACCGGGACGTAGACGCGCGGCGCAGACAAAACAACGAGTTCTTGTTACCTGGTGTATTGCGGGAAGGTATGATGCTGGTTTCGCGAGTGGATCGATTTATTGTCGGGTGGTGGAGGATCGTTTGTGGTGGGCCTGTAGATTGGGCCGATCGGAAGCCTGCTGAATTTTGGCGAAGAGAAGGTGGAGGGAATTTAAGGGCCGCGACGCAGCGCAAAGAGTGTTATGTATTCGTGTGTTTTTATACACTGCAGTGTTCTATATTTTTTCCCCCGTTTTCTTGCAGTTATTTTTATGCGAAGTACGTACCGTGTATCGTACTATTTTTAATGTCAAGTGACGTGTACAGTGATATACGGGATGAATGACCAATATAAAGTCTCCATTAATCTTTGAAGATCCGACTTATTATCAAACATACATTCCCGTCCCATGAAATTTATGCATATACAAACTTTTTCCCAGCCTCCGGTGCGGCCTAGTTGTTGCAAAATCGATAATACGTATTTCCCGAGGGATACAATTTGTTAGTTTTAATCAAATAATTTTTATATACAATGAATTGCAGGTGTTCGAGGAGCTGCATTAACCACAGAAACAACAACATACATATGGGCGTGAATCGAACAATATATTTTCCCTTCCTCGAAGAAAAAACTTTCTCCATTTATTATTATACCGTTCGCTATCGCCAACCCATAAACATTGTCCTTCCAATAAATTAACGTAACATTCGCCGGGGAACATCATTTCTCCTCCGGCCACGACATCGTTTCCTTTCCAACCGCGGCCCCGGCAAAGAACGGCATTTCCATTCGCAAAGGTCCCGTATCTAGATATGTGTGTCAACGAGCGGCGCAATTAAAATAGTAATAACATCTTCGAGCAGGCGGCAGAGGCGGAAGGGAGATTTAATGCCGGTATCCGGGCACGAAACAATCTCAGCCGCACGCCGGGCAATGTATCAAACAGATTAGAAGATCTAAACCCGCGGCATTACGGGGCCCGGAAACGGCCAGCTCGTAACGTATTTCAACGGGTTATCGTTCGCCGCGGAACACAACCATGGCGGCGAGATGTGCATTGTTAAACAGCGAACTCGGTAAATTCATTATAACGCGACTACTCCGGGTCGAACAAGGCCAGGCAGTTGCCTACAAGTCCCGGCGGATTGATTTCGCCGCTTCATACTTCGAGATCGACTTCGTTCATCGAAGTTCGTAGCCTCATTCCGGTTCGGTGGGACGAGGTTCGAACGAAAGTTCGGTCGTTCGGACCGTTGTCTGACTGTCGGAAGAATTTCCTGTTTCTTGCTGTACACGTCGCAGTTAAATTTTTATCGCCGCGAGAGTAATGCACGTTTTAGTGTACACAGTATATTATGCCGGTGTGGATACGCAAGCTTATGAAGTTTGGTTGAACGAGCTGTTTATTTCTATTTGTTTGGTCGCCGAATTGGTAAAGCGATAAACGACTTTGAGCCTGCGAGATTCTCAAGGAGTTCTCAAATTGGTTCCAATAAACTGTCGCCAGCGGTGGATTCTTGATGGTGTGAATTCAGTAGGTCGTTCGAGTATTAACTCCATAGACATAAACGGAATATTAGGCTTGAGGTACTGCAGAATGATAATCATTGTAATATCCTCAGGTTACTTATGATGCTGTGGAGCACGCCGTGCCCTGTGAACATTATTTCCTCACGAATTGGAAAACTCTCCACGGATAATCGTAATATTGAATAACAATAACTATTGCATAGGCAATCATTTATTGCTTTCCTTTTATTTCAATATTCCTTCAGCGAATGTTTCTAATTGTCGCAAACGATTATTCCATTGTCACATATCTTTCAGAGAAGTGATTAAAATACCGCGACGATTTTGCTACTCCTATCGACCATCGAGAACACGATACAAAGAGGAAACGCAAGAATCCAAAAAAACTTCCCCCGGACAACTAGAACCCAGTCTACAATCTATTGTGCGCGTTGTCCAGGCGGAAAACATTGGACGTACGTACCAGTAAAAACGCGATCGCCGGATCACCGGAACATCGTGTCGCGAATCGTGAATAATTCCGTCTGCCAACCATACATTTCGCGGCCTATATAAATTATTTCCAGGCGCGCATTAATTTCCTTTGCGAATAATTAACAGCCTACCGGACAACGAAACCTTGCCTGGGCCGAGCGATGGTCAGTCTTACACCGAGCAGACCCCCTGAAACGCCCACGTAACCCGCGCGCGGTCGACACCTGAAATATTAATCATGACTTACAGGCGCCGTTGCCCGAACCACGGGTATTCTCTATCTGCATTATTAAGTGGACTCGCGCACGGGCTATCCCGCGTAGGCCCGACCCTTGCAGCGCGAAACGAATATGAATGGCCCGCCTTCGATGTTATTATTCTGCGGATAAGTTATGTCGCGATTGCATAAAATCTATGCCGTAGATCGCGCGTACGGTTACCTAGATCGATCGTAGGCTTGGCTGCTTCGATTCCGTTCTAGATTGCCCCGCTCGAGCGAATTTATTTTTCCTCCCGGGACGCGTTTAAACGAATTCGTCCGCGGGAAATGAATTCGTCGTCGCGAATTTATTTAGCGGTCGACGCGAATATGATAAACCGGTTGGCTCGCGTGAGAATGGTACAGCTGGGTAGCGCGGAACTTCGAATTAATGAAATTTATTTACTGAAATGGGAGAAGATTTAGAAAATACGGACACGAAGCGGGCGACCTCGAGGCTTCCGTTCGTTACAGAATTTAAGCGATCGGATGATACTACAGGGGAACTATCTGTCCCTTCCCTTGCAAAACTTTCTACGCTGTTCCGGCGTTGTAAAATATTTTATCCGACAGCCGTGATATCGGTTATGTTTGCACGCCAGTACGGTTCACGTTGCACCCAGCGCCGCTCACTTTTCATTCTCGTTCTTTGCAAATACTTGTGTATCTTTCTCCATTGAACTTGAGTTATTATGTGGTTCAATAATTGTGGACTGCATTGAACGACGATTCGCCTCGTTAAGAGTCGAGTAAGACACGAATCGATCCTTGCTCGGTTAATAATTTTAAATAGTAGCTCAAATGGATCAACATAATCAGGAGGGTCGATTCCAGTACTTCGACACGGAGTCGTCAAGGGCGGATGGGCTTTATTAGACCGAAGTGTAACCCTCGTCCAACCCCGTTCGCTAACCAGAGGGATAATGATACGACTGCGTTCACGTAATTTACTCGAGTATTCTTTCGCGGTACATTTCGTATAACGAGGTCGGCGAACGTCATCGTCCTCGTTCTTTTCGAACACTGCCGACCGGCTCCGCCTCTCCGGCCGTAAAAATAACACTTCCTCCCCACATTTCGCTATTCCCAAAGGTGTGCACAGAGGCATGAAGGTTCGTTAAACACAACATGATTTATTGGTTTTTCGTGGAGATTTCCACGGCCCCTGGAGTACTCTCGTTTCATAGAATCGTTCCGTTTCCTTTTTCTTCTGTCAAGCGGTATCGACGAGGCGATGACGTAAACGCCTGAGTGCACTGATGCAGCGTGGCGCCTGTGATCGTTAATTTCCTTTTTCCACCGCCTTCTTATCAACGTCTTTTTTTCCAGGCGATACGTGGCGCAACTTGGCTTGACGGTGATATTGAATATGTGTAATATAATATATGCCTGCATCGATACATGACGATCGTCCTGGCGATATAGCGGCACGTTTTACGTTAACCTCGCGGAACAACGACTTGGTTCTCTGCACCCAAGTCTCCATTGCCCGTTCTCAGCTCCTCCATTCGAGCGTCCCCTTCAGTGCAATCGATGTCATTAAGGAGAAGAAAATATCCACGGACAGACAAGGCAGCCACCCCGGCTAAATAATTCAAGCGGGCGATCCATTAGAACGGTCGGCGTAATGGCCGACGAAGTATTAAATCCGTTCGACGGGGAAACAAAGTTGGTCCCGGTGGGTTGTGGACGATCGCGTGGTCGATGGCACGACGACGACGACGACGACGACGACCAGCGGCCGCCGTCTTCGTCTCTCCTCGAATTCGATCCCCGGGACAGCAGCCGCAGATGACGGCAAACTGCTAATAGGAGGCAAGTTTTAAATGCGTGTAACGTAATAACGCGTGCATTAGTCGACTACTATGGCGTCGACGGCGTCGACGGCGTCTGCGGCGACGACAACGATAGCGGACCCATTCCCTGTAAGGGGTAGTTTGCCTGACAACTCGATTACACGATACCGGCCCGGCTGAGTGGCAAGTGGTGATATATGGCGCGCATATACGCGTCGCCCTCTTCCTCTCGAGTCACTTAAAATAATGAGAAAGCCCCGTGTATCGGCTCCGGCTACGCTCGTTTTCACTTTTCCGTCGTCTCTTCCACCCTTCGACCCTTATTGCCGCCGCTGTGTCACACCCGTGGACGTTTACGTTGCGGAGGCCACGTAGGTCACTATTGAGTTACAGCGGTGTGCACCGGTGATTTAGGAGTATTGCGTTCGTTGCCGGCTTATGCACGAAGAAAATTGAGAGAACACTGCGATAAACGTAGATTCACAGTGGTTTTCCTTGAGGGATGCCGGCAATGGAAATTATCGTACCGTTTTGAGCCACTCTGTGGCGATTGGACGGTTAACGGCGTTATGCGAGGTTTCATTTTGATGTTAATGTGGAACAATATCTGCGCATTGTTAGTTAAAGTATATGCTGTAATTAATTTCGCAACTGGCGGTCCTCGAAGACCGCAGAAAGGTCACTCATGTTCTTCTGTCATACGATTAAACGATTGTTTGTATTTTTATTATCTCTCGGACACACTGTTCCTATCGAAACGTATTGTTTCGTTCCGTTGGTATTACATTAAACAGATAATTCCACCTGTTTGGCAAGATTTATTGAAGTTAA
Organism: Nomada goodeniana; assembly: GCA_963969485.1. Lineage (NCBI taxonomy): Eukaryota > Metazoa > Arthropoda > Insecta > Hymenoptera > Apidae > Nomada > Nomada goodeniana. Next base: position 27,136,616 of record OZ018299.1, on the reverse strand, counting down.
CCTTAATTTGATACGGGTTTCTCGCGAAGAATAACAAGCGATGTTATTCCTCTTTTCGGTGAAGGAACTCGGCAAGTTTTTTCAATGCAAAAGAGTTCATTTGAAAGTACCGTTCTATAAATCAGTGAAAATAATCCTTCGCCGAGCGCGATACACTCGCCAGGTCCATAAAACAACGAGCCAGTAAAATGCTCTAATTGTCTCGGCATGCAAAATGGTAATTATTTCGGGGCGAAATCAAGATCCGTTCGTTCGATTGTTAAATGAAACACGTATCAGATATTAGCTCGAATCCGGTAACTCGATAAAGACTTTTGTGTACCGGAGCATCCATAACGTAGACAAGACCGAACGTTATTATTCAATTAACCGAAAGAAGAATGCGATGCCACGCGCAAAGTTTATGTTGTACGTAATATAGAGGATTATTTTCAATCCGGCGCTAACATCGATCTGGGATATAATAAAATTCAGATCTTCTGCGCGCTAAATGCCTATTCATTTAAATAATATGATGATCTTTGTGCCCGTTATCGAAACATTCTTGTCTACTTAAAATTGGTCTGACCGCGCCGTCGACCTATACTACTTGAGACTAAGAAACCACGCATGGTCTCCTTTATAATTGACTTGCATTACTAAGCCATCGGTACCTTCTTGTTCGTTTCACCCCTAATATTTTCCCCAATTTTCACTTCACTCTGTGCACATGTACATATTATTACACTGGCCAAAGCAGAATATACGTAAAAGTTGGCAATTTCATCTCACGCATTCGACTTCAAAATTTCTATCCCCGTTTATATTATCGCATACTTGCGGAAACGCAGTGCCCGTGTAATCGTGATTTAAAATTGGTCACCGCCCTTTACTAAAACACGACAATGTTTAATCATTTTCGTTTACGGCCACGCAGATGTCATAAGGTCGCGCTTGACATCATGCCAGCGGCACGGGGAAACGGCGCAATTACTCGACAGCAATAATAAAGTCGAAGAAGCGTCCCCCCCCCCTTTTGGATAAAGGGGCAACGTTTCCTCGTTAGGGTAACTTTACCTCCGGCGTGTTTATTCTGCCGATGAGAAGCCGCATCTATGTAAAACGAGAATGATATTTACGACGAGGTTGGTATGTAGGATCGAGCTTTATGATCACGCCGCGCCAACGGCGGAAGGAAGGGTGGACTACCCACGGGAAACGGGAGATGCGTATCCAATTCGTAATTTGTGTGTAGCCAGTAATTTCGTTCTAGCGCCAACTGCGGTGCCTGTTGCTTTGTAACGGCGCGTTCGCGATTATCGGCTAACTTGCGATCGTGATTACGAACGATTAACCGAAACTTGGAAACGTGGGTCAATTGGTGACGATTTTATCGGGGAAGACGTTCGCCATTCGCGAAATGGCTCGATTTAATCGATCGTCAATTAATTAATTGGAGATAACGTGGAAGAATAGTAGTTTAAGTGCAATGTATGGCGGTGGTAATACGTCGAATAACACTCTGCTAACGTTAAGCAAGATTAATCGTCGCAAATATTTAATTTGATCTTAAGAAATTAACTTGTTCTTAATGAATAATACCCTGGGAATTGATTGTCTTGGCAAGTGAAAATATTAGTTTAATTTCCCTTAAACATATAATGTCCCAGCGACCGAATTAATCCGAAACATCGCGCCGACTATTTGCATTATCAACCATAATATCCCATCGCAATGTATGTTATGCCAAAATCAGCAAAGTTCCCACTACATTCCCTGCTACCCAACCTCTCATAACAGATCAACATTTCAGAAATCGCGCGGCAGAAGTTCCCCGCCCATAGTCTCGTCCCTAGCCTAGGGGATGGCCAGCATCTCGCTGCAATTATTCAGAGGCGCAGACGCTTTATTTCCACTCGACCTACGATTTATTCCAACGAAGTGTCTGCCACTGTCGGCGTTCCGTGCGCTAGACCCATCAAAATTTCTCGAACCTCCTCGGCTCGGCTGTCTACGAGCGGTAACAACTGTGCCGCCCATTCGCGGCCAGGAACGATCGTCGAATCCTTAACGCGTACATTCCTCGTGAATGACGTTCGATACTCGCGCTGGTGTGGCGCAAGGAAGCGCCACGGCAAGTATTCGCAAGACAATTTATCGGCAGGCGCGTGGAGGTACACGTGTACAGGCACAAACTGCCGGACCGTGTTGCGGTGGCGCCTGGTGCTCGATATAGCCGGCTCTGGAAGCGATACCGGCGCTTATGGTTGCTGCTTAGGCCTAACCTGTGCACAGTTCATCCGCCATCCACGACATGCGAATATTAGTGGGACCCTTTGAGCAGTTCCCTCGTACCGCCAACAGGGCGCAGGCTGTGTTACGTCGCAGATTGACGCGCAAGTATACACATTGCTCGGTCGGGTGGCTGTGAGCTGGATGCCTTGAAAATATCATTCAGCCTTTGGGCGGATCTCGGTTTGCCGTGGGAAGCGTGAACGTGTATTCGGCATAGGCGGCGGCGACGCGCGGTTGAATTTCGCGAGACAAAATGGAAGCTCGGTTGGGACGATTTCGTAGGCTTTCCATTGGGACTGCGATTGCGAAAACTTCGATAACACGGTCAAGGAAGAACCCCGTTCAAATTCGACCCACATCGTTTCAGGTCGCCCCCGGTCCGTCAAGTGCGCAAGAAATTTAGATTAACGGCGGCCCTCGAGATCTGGCCAATCTGTGCAGAAGGAAAAATTGCCCCGTCAAAGAGAAAACTTGCCCCCAACCTGTTTACACGCTTCATGCAACATCGTGCTCGCATTCAACTCGCGGCGTCTCGCCGCGCGTAACGCCGTCGAATGTCTAATCTCGGTCCCGTGGAGATCGCGCGTCGAAGATAACCGCACGCCGGGACTAACCCGAGGGAAAGGTCAGAGGGGGATTCCCCGAAGCGGCTGTCGACGGGTCAACGGCGAAGACGGATACACCCGGCCCTTTCGATAAGATTTATCAGAGTTTTCTTGTTACGCGACGCGAGCAGTCGGACCGACGGAAATTCGATCCGGTGCATTTTAATGAACCGGTCCGCCGGCAATAGAGTGATTTAAATGGATCGACCGTCTGTAACACAATTATTCAAGAGATCCAACGAGGAGAGAGAGGCTCCCTGTAATTTGACGTTCAAAGCGATTCCCAGACACGTGAATTTCGATCGCACGATCAGACGTCCTTAAATTATTCATCCCTCCTGAGAGCGGCGGCCGTCCCTCCTCTCGGTACTCGTTTCTCGGCCATCGACGAAAGAATAAGTGGAAACGGCGACGCCGCACTTTCGTTCCGCGCGCGGCGAAAACTTTTGTATTACCTTGTAACGAGCCGTGCGCCGTCCGGCGGAACTTCGGCCACCTAATCTCGTACGTTACCGACCTGCGCCGCGAAACGTGTCGTTAACTCTAATCTTGAGTTAGATGCCGGTATAGTACAGCCGGCGTAATAATATCGTTTCGTGCTGCTACGAACGGAGAAAAGGGTCGGGCGCGGCACAACAAATATGCATGTTTCTCGGTCGATGTCGGCCGGTGGTCGAAATGAATATTCGTGAGATAATTCCATCGGAAGTGGTTCATTGATTACGTTTCTTTAGTCGCAGTTGGTTCGAAGCCCGTTCGTATTCGTTCATTTATTTATTTGTTACGACCTTCTTTAATATTTATTCGGTGCTAGAGTAAAGGGGAACGATGCTTGACTGGAAGGGTTGCGTTTAGTTACTTGGGAATGAGAAAATGTAGGAAAGTATTGTCAGCACGTTTTTCTGTATTTTGTAATATGTGCGTGAGGCCGGTTTGTATACGTGAAGGCCTGAAATTGAAATGCTTTTTCGTAGACGGTGTCGTGTTTATAGTTTTTGCTACAACTGATGTTTGTGTATAAAGATCTGTCGAAAATTGAAAAGCGAAATTAAATAAAATTCGTTTTTACTTGCAGATTGCTTAGATGTGGATTGAAGTTAAAAAAAAACGGCGAGATAACCAGTAACTCGTATATTAGTGGCGAAGTTGTCTTTTTATTTGTTTTGTGCTTCGTTCACGCGTTTTCCATTCCATTCAAAATTTATTGGTAACAAAAAACTAACGTATAAAGTGAATAAAACTCTTGTCTCAAGTACTTACGTAAAAAACAAAAAGCTGACAAATTATGAACACTCGGAGCACCTACTTAATATTCCAATAAACTATTTCGCCCTATGCTATCATCGAGGTGCACGCAGAAATTGCTGACCGAATAAAATGGATTTGGATCACATTTCCATCGAACAGGGCTTCATAATAATTATTCCACGCGTATTTTTTAAATTATTCCCCGACGCTTTTCGATTCTTTGAAGACGCGTCATGAATCGATGGCGAAAAGCGTTTCGTCATCGCTCTTCGCATGAAAAAAAAAAAATCGCGTATTTTAATTATTCGTGCCGATCATTTGCATGTATCGCGGCGCTATTCCATAAAACCGGAACCACCGGCGGCCCATTAAAAATTTATTCTCGGCTTAACATCGTTCACCGAGATCCGACCGACCCTCTGATTTCGAAACGCGTCGTAAGCCAAAAGTAGTCGGAATTAAGGCGAAGCAATTTCGATCGAACAACTGTTTCGATCTACTATCGCCATGGATAACTTACCCTCGTTAAATAAAACATCTCAAATACTTATTTCATTTCAGAGCTGAGCACTGTTCGAACGCTTACAGAAATAAACGTTCGATTTGTCACTAGAATAAACGTGTTATTCGTTCCGTCCGCTATTTATTCGCCGCGGTGCAGCTATTAATCCGTTCATTATCGGTTTATTCGGAAGAAAATCCAGCAAAACGTAGAAACGTTTTCCATCGTTGACCGCATTTATTTAACAAATCTTGAACAAGTATCCATTGAACGTTGCGAACCGCGACGTCGCGCGCAGCAACCGGGAACAGAAGCCCGAAACAGTAATTAACGTGCAAAGTTCCGCCGCGATTCGCTATTGTAGCTATATCTGACCGCATTAAATTAATAGTCCGCGGCGTCTATGTAAACGCGACGCGAATATCAACACTTACAATGCCGCTGGAACCAATGCATTATCCGCCGCGTTATCGGCGTACGCGACGCGCGGGTCAATATTTTCCACAGGGACGAGCGACGAGGCGCGTAGCCGCGAACCGCGGCCGTTGCCCAACGAGACGACAATGTAACGTCCGCGGGGCACGTGGGGCCCCCCTCGAACGAAGATTAAGAGACCTCGTCTGCGTTGCCGTTGGACCCGATGCGAGATCTCGCCTCGTAACACGGCGACCGTGCAGGTTTAACGCGACCCGTTATTGAAGCTTCGCTTCAGCCCCGTTCGAGGCGGCAGATCGTAAAAGGTATTCCGATCCGCGATATAAGACGGACGACGCGACAATGCGGGGTTTTACGAACGGGGGGTGCTTCTCCCGTAACAGGCCTGCCAATCGTTCGTAACGCAATCCGCCACTTACGCCCACCCGGAACGTAACGACGATACCTAATAAAATGTCGGATTACTTTTCACTCGAGGGGCGCACCGTGGAGTGCGTTTGAATGGACATCGCCATTAACGGAACATAATCCTCGAACGGTTGGTGCGAACGGCTGTCGGTGAGAATGGACGAGCGTCGGAGCAGTGGACCGCGGTGCCAAGGGTAGAGGTATCGCGGGTAGCGTTGCAGGGGTTGAAGAGATGTCTCGCACGGCTAGGCAAGTCAATTAACCGTCGCGCTAAGACGGCACCTTTAGTCGCAAGCATTGTAATTATTGGCGGTGGGTCGTAGCTGCGAGTCTGTCGCGAGACCTATTCTACTTGCGCCGCTGCCGCTCGGTTCGCGGGTACCCGGACAACGCGTCATTTCTGCCCGGCGGTGTTTGATTCGTTTGATTCACGCGGCATCTGCGGGACCGCCCGCGCGCAACTCGTCTATCCAGAATCTCGAGCAAGTGCGGCTGGTGTGAAATCGCTGGGGCCAGTCTTGCCGCGGCGAAACCTTTCTACTCTGGTCGAGAAATGCTTCACGCGAAGTGACGACGAACGCGCCGCTCGAAAAGAGCGCATCATAAATTCCGAGAGATCCCGCGGATCAGGGACTCCAGGTTCGCGCAGTCGTTTAGCGACCGAGGCCGATTGTCTTTTTCGTTACGGTGCGAGCGCGGTTGTGCGACACTGTGCCGCGGCGAATCGAGCCTGGTCGAGCGAGGGATGAGCCCGACGACATGACAGGGGTGCGCGCGCGGAAGAGGGACGAGAACGGAGAGGAAATAGAAGAATAGGGATGAAAATGGGGAACAGCGACGTGGGGTCGGGTCTGAGCGGACGTATCCAGCCGGGGAGGGAGCGGTAATCGGCAGCAAGTGAATTGGAACAAATGCAGACGGACGCGAGGTGGGCTGCCGGCTCGCTTGATACCGCAGCCAAGAAATATAGTATAAACCGACCATTGGTATTAATTGAGTTCGTCCCCCGTCCGCCCCTGCGAACCGGCCCCGCTTCCAGCTTCCCCGTCTATTTTGTCCGGCTTCAAGACGAATCGATGAAACGCTCCTAGGAGGCAGAGGAGCGGGATGTCGCGTCGAGGATCCCGCAGGAAACGGTTTGAAGTAACCGGAATCGAACGGGCGCGTCGCCCTGCTGGCGATTCACGTGCTTCCCGGCGATTGGAATGCCTCGGAATCGAGGTGCAGAAGCAGGGTCTACGGGGAAGACCCTTAAAACTTCGCGTGGTGGAAGAATGCAGGGTTTGGAACGACCCCTGTTCATTCATGAGGTTGTCCCTAAAATGTCGTATAAATTAATGTACTAGCTTCAACTGTCTAACCTTGATCTTTGTTCAGCTGGTTCACGGGATTTCATTATAACAATTAGAGGAAGTATAGATCGCAATATAGTTTTGGAGATTTAAGTGATCTCCCTAGGATTTGAGCTACTTGCGGAGAATCTTGCTATTGCTGTTCGCAAATGTAATGAATAGTTGAGGTTTTGGAAAATGCATCGTGGTAAGAATTCAATTAAATGGACATAAAATAGCACATAAGTGTATTTAGTATTAATAGATGAAACAAATTCGACCAATAGCTTTCAATCATTTAAAATTCTCAAGAAAAGAATCAATCAATTCTCGATGAAATGTTTGCCCCTCCACGCGAGATGTAACAACGTCAGAAAATCTGTACAAATTACTTTCCATCGTAAATACCGAACAATTTCATTAAAGTAACGAGTAGTGTCTTGCACGACAGCAACATAGAAAAGCGATGCATCGGAAATTGATTGCCGGATGACCGGTTCAATCCGGGGTCAAATAATGGTCGTGGAGCCGGAATGCGCGATATTATACTATTATTTGCGTAAGTAGTAATCCAAATAAGCTGCCAATGATAATGTAGTTACGCGGTTTGCGATATTTATACCGCGTACCGCGAACAAGTAGCGTAATCGATACAGGCTGTGCAGATGAAACACGATGAAGGCTGTGATCCGGATTACGGCACGGGGTGTCCTGTCGATGAAAATGTTGCATACAGAACTTTATCTAATTTACGGAACTATAACTCTAACCAATTTTTGTCAAATATAAAATTAACGATATGTTCGTTCGGGCGAAAGAAAAGTACGCTGTGTTCCAAAAATGTCCCCATAAAACAAGTTGCTATTGGATAGTTCGCCTTCCGCGGAAGCCTATCACAATTACCCCATATTTTCTTGCTCGCTCTTTCTGTGCATTAAGGAAAGACTACAAAATAGTTGGACCGCGTTAAATACCCGCTTTAACGAATCGTATACCTTCGTTGTAAATGTTCCTTATTAAACTAAAATACGTAATTTGTGGTAGAAAGATTATAACGTTTCTATGAACGCGACAGTGAACTCCCTTTCTGACCCGCGTTATTATGCTCCGAACACACAAGTTAATACAGCGTTATATTTACTAAATCATATTAGGCGCGATTATATCAAGCTTTGATAACAATTATTAGCCTTCGACTAATCCCTGCGGGAGGCGACCCGCGCGAGAATTCGTGCTGAAATTAAATCTACCGAAGTTCCACCAGCCATGGTCAGGAGTTTTACACGCGCTGGGGCGGCGTTCCGATATCGCTGGAAGAAGCGAAAAATGCGCGAACTATTGGGGCAAGATGATCGAAGCATCGAGTTCTTCATAATTCGCTAAAAACGTGATTCGAACCGTCGTCTAGTTAAAACCGGATTACCTCCATCCGCGCGGTGGCGCGCTCGTCCGGGGAAATATTATTTTTAAAGCTTCGCCGACTTTTTTACGTGACGCGCCGCGTCGCGACGCTTCGAGCGGGCCAAGCGCAGCAATCTGGATTTCGCTTACGAACTTAATATCCGGCCCCGTTCGCAGACGACGCGAGGAAGTGAAACTAATTTCGTAAATCCTTTAATCTACGCGTTCGCCGCGGAGTCGAAGGAAGATTATGGAAGGCGGCGGCGGTTGGGGCGGGCGAATCGAATGGCCAAGCGAGTGGACCGCGCCCGTTTGATGGAATATGATGAACGAGCCACCCCGAACTTTATTATTGGCGGCGGCAGATCGAGTCGGAGGAAACAAACAAAAAAAAAAAACAAACAAAAAATACGAAAAAAAGAAGTTACCGCCGGTCAGTCAGCGTGTATCGTTAAGCCGCGTTCAGAACGAACCTCTCGTCGCTCGACAGGCCATTACTCCATGATCGCGCGTCCATACCCTACCATTCCACGCTCTCACCGGCCTGCTCGTTTCGCGTGGCCGATTTAATTGTTGCAATTGGAAGTTCATAGGTTGCTCATTAAGTCGCTCGTTAAAGTTCGTTTGAATCCGGCCGGAAGAATGGCCGAACGAAGGGTCATCCAATCAGGGCTGCGCCTTAGAAGTCGAATCGTTACGTTAATTTCTTTTGTCTAGGAGGCGGGTGGGTTCGATGAGTCGCAAATGGCGTTTCCGCTTAATGAAGGCGATGGTCGGTTGTACGTTATGTTGCGAGCACTTCTACCACGGCTGGCAGAAACTTGCTTTCGCGTGCAATTATTATGGATTAACTGTTTCGGATGGAAGCGGGCCGTTCGACTCGGCGGTGGTTGTCTTCGCGTAATAATTTTGGGCGAGCAGTATCGAAATTTTTAGGGTGCCGTTGGTTTGTTTCTTAATTTGACGATCGAGGGAAAGGAAATGCTGTGGAATTCCGCCGTTCCGTTTGGTCATAATAATAATAATTACGCCATTCAGTGCAACGATTTATACATGCACGCAGGTACAAAAATTAAAACAGAACAACACTGCAATAGAACGCGGTCCCACAAATACCTGGCTGGGTATTACCTGGTGTCTAATAATTTCTTCGTTATTACGCGCTCCTTACACGCATTGAAACGCGCGCAATTCTAACGCAACCCAGCGGCAACGCCATAATCAACGACACCAATAAACTTTTTCCATTCACGACCTGTCCCTTCCACCCCCGGCCAAAAAGAATAACAAATGACGCATCCAAAATTTAAGGGACCAATTCAGTCGGGAAAATTGATACTCCATATCGGACAAAATCAATCACGGCAATGTAATACTTCCCCTCCCCCCTCCACTTTCTCGCCCGTGGAAATCCGCAGTCCCACGGCCCCTCAATAAATTACCAATACCCCACCCTCAATACGTTCCACGGAAACTCCCATCAAACACCGTTTCTTTCCCGAACACGGGTACCGCGAGGCAGACCGCCCTTGTCCGCGAAAGTTTTCCGTGTACGTCCAGCGCATGGCTCTCGATCAAGGCATCAAATATCAATTATATCATCACTCACTTCCATACTGCTGCGGCAGAAGGGAAGCAAACACCTGGCCCGGACTGCGAGCGCCTCTAGTGGTGGCAGTAGTGGCACCAACGGCATGACGGGGATTTTCTTCGTCGTCGCTGCTTGATTGTGCGCTGGGCCCATAACCGCGCCTCCCACGCCATTCCAGGGACCGTTGACGGCGCAGCCCACGGCCCCCGTTCCCGTGACTGCGGCCCAGCGTGCCCTCGCCGTCCATCACTGCGGCATCTGCAAGAATATTGTTTGCGATAGATCAGCGGACGGGCAGAACATGGAAGGCGGTATAAGAAAATCCGCCGTTAGGTTGAAGTAACCCGCTTTGTTCCGGTTTACCGCGACAGTGGATGGTGCTTAATAGATTTTATTTATTTTTCAGTCGTGGCTGGTGCGTTACATTTGTGCGCCTGATTTGCGCGTTGGTTGACCAGCCCTTGAGTCACCGATTATATGCGAGGGCCGCGGATCGTGGACTAGTCAGAGTCAATATTATTCCCTAAGGCGGTAGTCAGCGATACGACTACCGGCAAGGGCCGGACTACGCGTTGGCTAGGGCGACGCAACATGGGCTAAGGTTAACCCTTCCCCCTAAACCCCATAAGATATATAGCTGCGGAACACCAATTGTACTTTGAATAGTTTTGATTACGACGCATACCTTCGCTCTGTCGCGCAAACCCGTTACGGTATTTTTATATAAAACCTCTTCGCAAAAGTAATTGTTGCACACGATACCGTTTAACCCGTAATGAAGCATGCGTACACTGGCGTGACGTCGTTAGTTAAGTAGTTTCTTCGTTTATTTTCCGGCAAGTAGCGTTTAATATGCACGCATAGCGTAACATACGCGATTGGGAAAGATAGGAAGCATATAGTTAGAAATATAACTGGAATTTAGTTCATCAACATTTGCATCTTCAATTGAGTTCGTGCCTTCTTAATGAATACCTCATTTACATTGAAACCAACGGCCGCGGGATCGAACAAAATCGCGACGAAATTGAAGCAAACGAACCCTCCTAACCCACTGCTTAAGGTATTCGTAATACACGAACGTTTTGCGCTCCTTAATAAAAACGCGAAACGCTCTGAAATTCGTCTCCCCGTTCGGTATACTTAATTACTGATTGTCCGGGTGATCCGATATCTGCGAGAACCGAGTCTCCTAAGATCGATAGCATCTTGAGTGTGTACGGGATCGGATAATTGAGTGGTGGATGCCTCTCGAAATTCCCATGGAGACGTCCTTCCAGCGAGTAGCTCTCCCTTGATTGCGGAGACAGCTGATTGATGCTTCGAGGTACGATCCAGCCACGCCGATCGACCGCCTTAAGATCACTCGCTGCTCCTTGGACTATGAAATTTCGGTTTGGGATCGCCATCGCGAACACGACAGACCCTGCGAGCCCTTAATTACGATTTCTGTTCAGGATTAACTGCCGCGTGTATGCTGCGGGGAGCAAAGCGTCCTCGTTCCTACGGTTCACCCCCCAAGATATTGCGCCACGCGTTCTTATATCGAATTCACGCGCGTTCGTATGGCACCGCGAGCGAATCGTGGCGGCATTTCATTTTTCCTTGGGTCAAGATTGTCTGAGTTACATTCTGTTAGTGATAATTGAATTGCAAACTTAAGTGACATGGTACGATATAAGCAAGGAGTTAGAGAAAACATTCCTCATATATTTCTCGTTATTAGTACAATTCCTATGACTACGATTATTGGAATATTCATTTGTTCTGTATCGTGTGTGGGAACTTGTGATTAATTTGGAAGTAACTTGGAAGCATTGCGCAAGAGTTTCAATTGTACAATATTTGTGTGAACTTTGTTTAAGGAAATATTTACAGTTTCGCTAACTTGTATTTAAACGGAATCTTATCAATAACAATAAGTTCAATAAATTTCCACAGAAACAATAAATACCTATCTATGTTTTCGACACTCGACACTGTCACTATTCCTACCAGTACTTAGTACCACTAGCAGCGTGGTGAACCATATAGTGCATACATATGTTATTACACAAGTCATCTTTGTATTCTGAATTCATTTAAATCCCCACCAAATTATGTTTACTAAACGTTTATAAAAATTCCCTCCGCAACTATCCGCTTTGCGTAGCGGCAAATATATGTCCGCGATAAACTGAGCGGGGCTTTTAAAATTTCGTTGCCCAACATTCTACTGGTTACTGTGGATTTTTACACGGCCCAGAAACCATCGGCGGCCACGTTCGTTTCAATTTCAAACGCTCGGTTTTAACATCTCTATAGAGGAGCAAATAAATATTCAGGTTACGGGAAACGTTGAAAACCACTTGAACCACGTCGATTTCAACGGCCGCTGTGGAGGGCGGGCGAGCGAGGCAGCGGCGCGAAAACGAGCTGGCCTCGAAATTAAGAGCAGCTAAAAAATTCACGTTCGCTGAAGGTTTATAAAAAGCGAACACGACATACGTACGGTGCTGTGCCGTTGGCCTCACGCGCGTGACTATTCAACAACGAAATCTATTACGTCGGCTATTGTGTCATTCGCATATATCAGACTACCGCCCCCCGCCCCCACGAATAGAATTAAATTGAGGGAGAACGCACGTTTCCAGACGAAAGTTTCGCTTGTTTCATTTGCGGCCTTCGCGAAAATGCGTTACGGTCACAATAGAATATTTTTCAACGTATTGCTAATTGTAAGATTGCGTCGACGCTATCGTTTAATCCACTGTAAATTTCAATTCTGTAATAGTATTTGTACGATAAATGCAAAGGTTCATTGGAACTGTGAAAGCTTCCCATGCAAATAAATGACTGCGGCATTAAATATTGGTGATTTAGGGGACGATTGAATTCCTCTTACCCGGATAACAGGTTAACCCTTTCAAGCCCGATGGCCCACTTCGATAATACCGTTCAACAAAAATATTTTCCAACTTCGATACGGCCCTCGATATCTCATCGCTCTCAATCCGAGTGTTTGTTTGAAAATATTGCCAACGTTTCTAACGCTCGCAAGCACACCTCGAAACAGCAATCGATTATACACGCGGTGCAAATAAATTATTCAAAGGGATGAAAAATCCCACGGATATTGAATATTCTATAAAGTAACGGGCGCGCGCGTACAATCGGTCCTTCCGCATTTACCGCCGTCCGTTTAAGTGAAATTTTCGTTACGCGGCCTCGGTCTTCAAGGGGTTAAATAAATCTCGGTGGCGGGATAAGCCGTCCTCTGGAAACGCGCCCTTATGCATCGCCGGCCACCTCTCACAGCCACTTTTCTCACTTGCCTGAATGCCGGCCTAACAGGTCGCATCCTCTACAGACGAGGGTGCTTTACGATGTTTTGTTTCGCCGACCCTTCAGACCACTCCTTCTTCGCCTCGCGTGCAAGCACGCCCGGAACGTGGCGGACTTGTCAAACCGTAAGTGAATCGGAAAACTCGGCGGCGAGTTAACGAACGAAACCTGCCACAAGCCCCGAAACGTATACCCGAGCCGGCTCGCAGAGATTCGGGGGACTTGAAATTGCCTCACTTCTTGAAGCTGTCGTTGCCGTTGGGCCGGTTGGAATTCGATGCCTGTCGAGAGTTTCAAGGGGGTGTACTTTGCGGCGACGATGCAGATGGAGGAGTGGGGATTAGCGGATGGAGAGATAATGATTTGTTAATACCCGCTGAGTTTTTGGGGAACATTTCTCTGGCCCCTTGAACGTTGTGGGGAATTTAAAGGATACCGTTGCGAAGCGTTTTATCGGGCAAGAATAATGTAAATCACTCCAAGATAATTGTCTCGTTCCGTCGAGGGTATTTTGCATGTGATTGAAATACTTGCGAAAGTCTAAATTTCATATTTAATGCGAATTAATAAAACTTCACGAATATTCGAACCGAGAACCGAAATACTTGAACGCCAAACGCTCGCGTGATCTTTTGACGCACAGTTTATTATACGTAGTGATTTTCATTTTGTTAACAATACGGCCACCATTCTGCATGATGTTATAAATAAAGCGCTTTATGCCGCGACCGTTTATGACCAACGGCCTTTCATTGTTCGTTTCACGTACTAAGAACAGCATCCGCCCTTTTAATAGTACACTTTCATAAGGAGCCATAAACGGGGACTACTCAACCATAGGGTACTCTTATTGCTATAACTTATACCTTATAACACGTGGCATTAACGACCGATAATATGACAGTCCTGTGCAATATAAAAACTTTCACCGCGAAAGCCTGTTTCGACCTCCCTGACTATATTGTGCGTTCATCATCCCACAATGCGAAACATTAGGTCCTCTTATAATATGTGTATTGCACACTGGATATTATATTATGTGACATGCATGTATAGCAAGCTTTATATGTATTAAAAAATATATATCGACAAAAAGTAGACTGTCCATCCTTTTAGGAAAAGTGTCGCGTTATGTCCCTTTAACTGTTCCTCTATTCTCACCAAGAATATCTTTCCCCGAGGAGATAACGTCGCGGCGACAAGTATTTGATAGACCTCGCGTTTATAGCTACATTTTCGCAACGTAGCAATGGTATATCGTATTATACTACGTAACGTAATCAGCAGTGACCATTGGTATACCGTGTCATCATTTATTTTGTTTTATCAATATAATAAAACAATCCTCTCAGCATCTTATCCACAAGGACGCAACAAATTTTGCTGAACCGACTTCCGAATTATATGTCATCAAATTCGAGACACGGTAAATTCAGCAAATATTTCCGTGCAATATGAAATAATAACTTTTTATACACAATAACTTTCCACCATACTGCAGTTTCGATGTCACGCAAATACAAGAACACAAACGTAAGTAAACGCGAACGGTATTAAAATGTTCGTCGCACCAGCGAGCAGGAAGCGATTGAAGCACTCGCGCGACAACTAATTGTAGAAGTTATTTTTTTGTAAACCCCACGTAGTTTGGAATGGAGGACAGGTGGTGTAATAAGACTTCAGTTACTCTCATTAAAACACTAGCTTTATTATAAATACGTCGACACACGACGTTACTCAAACACGCGATACTTTTCACTACGCTCTGTTTCAACTCTCTCTTCACTCTTACTTAGCTCTGCCTTAGCTCTGCCTCATTCATTCTTTACATTCTTTCACTCTTAGTTTCTCTTTCATTCTATTCCTCTTTTGCTCTCACTCATTTAGGACACACCCCCGCAGTCATTCCTCGGTGGTGGTCGGTCCCGACCACCCGAACCCTTGGGTCGCTGTACCTCCCCATACGCACGACCTTCTCAATTACTCAGCTCCGAACGTACCATTCATACATCGCAATCATTCTAAACGTTCACGCAGTATTTCCAATCCTGCATAACGGTGTCATCAAAATTAGCTACCCCGGCTACCCGATCGACAGCGAACGACACGAACAATGCATGCCCGGGTTTCTTTATGAGTACGGGCACGAGATCGTCGTTAAGAAAGTATCGGAAAACTTTCACGTCACGGCTGCCACGTTTTCGCCGAACCGAGACAACTTCTTGGCAATAATATACACGTGTGTCCACGGCACGGTAATAGGAATAACTTTTTCCCTAATGTCGGTGCTCCTCTTGACGTTGGATATGTCCAACGTATCTACCCACCCACGGATTCACCCCGCCCACGCCATCACTCCGCGTTCAATTACGATTCTCAAGTTTCGCTCGTGCGTGAAATATGACGCCGTTGCCTCGCCGGGCAAACAACGTCGGGATGACTCTAATTTCCCGGGGAAAAGTGGAAGCCCGACGGGGGTGGGATTGTTTCAGTCGTCTCCCGTTCTTTTGGGGCGATTTATTAACCGGTCTCGAACTTGCGAGTCGGCCGCCCGAAGGCTTCTGGGAAGATTTTATTTTGGCAGTAACAAGTAGCTTTACGGTTCCGCCGTTTAAGGAACCTTCGAAGTTCGATGAAATAATGAGCAACTCGGGGGACCGTTGTCGGATCGTTTCGCTTCCGGTACGATAAACCCCGGGAGAGATAACATTTCCTTGCTTCGTATTTTATAGGCGTTCGGCCGAGGGTAAAATTGTTGAACAATTTCGTTGCGTTTGAGACAGGACGATGTCGGGTTGTTTTTAGTATTACGTTGGGCTCGGTGTACAGTGGCGTTAATTTAATGGAAGCAAATTGATCTATTCGCGTTTAGATTCCAGGCAACAGAAATTTATTGATGAGCATTATAAATAACGACGACGTTGTGAATAATTGAAAGTAACGATAAAGGAACCTGAGCTTTCACCATGAAATAAAAGTAACAAGAAATTCATTCTATATTATTTTCCCTTCTCGGTCAGAAATCAGATTTACCATCAAGATTTCCTGGACGCCACAGATGTATACGTACAGGTCAGCGACACTCGCTTCAGTAAAATATTAAAACTGAGCACAGAGTTTCACTGAAACGACGCTCTCCAACCAGAAATACCATCTGTCCTAGCACATCTGAATCAGCAACACAATTCGCAAGGATCTGCAAAGATCTAGAAATATCCATCCTGCCAAGCCCAAGTCCTACAGCCCCTGGCGCTTAGTGATTTAATTCTACCTCGTTAAAACGAACTGGCGCACAAACGCCGCCCGATACAAGAATTCGTTCAATCGGGGCCGCAGAGGGTATCAAGCAAAACTTCCGCAACGACGATAACGCGAACCTATTTCCAAGAACGTCGAAAGACCGCCGGCAACTTAAGCGGTCACCGAATTCCGGCTGGCGCTCGCCGCGGCGAACATAAATCAGTCTGCGGGAGTCCCGTGGTAACCTCTCCCCGAAAGTGGGATAAAAAGCCGCGGTTGTCGCACGTATGCGTGAAAACACGCCCGTGGCCCGTGTGCACGTGAACGGGAAGCCGCGAGAACGTCGGCGTCGTAATACCCGCGGCCCGGGAATATAGTGGCACTCCGACTTTCAGGCCACGAATTCAGTCTTAAGAGGAGGCACGCTATAAAAGGCTTTAAGAGTTTCCCCGTGTTCGCGCGAACCGAGCAGGATTTGCATGGCGTGGCCGGTGGCGCGGCGGGAATTCCGCGCGAAACGTCGGGCGACTTTTTAAACGGCGTCTAACGAAGGCGACAGCCTGCTACATTGTTCGGCTGTTCCACGGCCAAGCTGGACGACGATAAGAAGGACATCTGAATGCATGAAACATAGGCCGCCACGGTCGTAAGGCCGGATATGCTTCGTGAAACGGACACAGAAGGCTTTGCATATTCATCGTGCTCGCCGGCGAATCCTCGTCAACAGAGCGGCGCCATGCTTTGGATTCTTAAGAGGGTGTTCTATGGTAGAGGTGTATTTTCGAGGTTGTTCCTGTTTTCGTGTTTGTTAAGAGGGGGGCTGATTTCATTATGAATCGATGAAACTGTGGGTATTTAATAGGGATTGACAGGGTATGTTAGTGGTATAGGGTATGAAGGTTTTCGTTGAATGGCCAAGGGTAGTTTGAACATTCGATGATATTCCACGACTATTTCTTTCATTGGCGGCGTTTTCGGATTACGTGGTGAAGAAAATGTTTGAAACTGTGGGTGAATTTATCGGTAAGTACTGATGGGAAAGAGTTTTTAATGCAAAGGTCAGTGTGGCTTCCACGACGAGTAACGTGGCCCGACAGAAGTATTAAAATTTTTCATGCGACAAAATACCCCGGTCGTTGAAGTCCTCGATGTTCCTCAATTCCCGTTGCAAAAGTTCCACGGCGTCTTGGTTGTTGACGCGTCCTCGCGCGAATTTGAATAACAGCTAATTACGTCTCCCTGTTTCAATGTGCTTGCGCCGCGTATTGCGTATTACGTGCGTCATTAAATTTGCTTTGCACGGAATATGCGGGTCCCATGATCGTGTTATGCATATGCCGCGACACACGTGACGACGGGCTCGCACTACCCGTTCACTTAGGCACCCTTGCAAAGGGTGGAACGAAGAAACGACGAAACGAACACATTTAATACGAACAAAGATTACCCGACTGAAACAATTTCGATTCCACAAACGTCGTCCGCCGTCTCGAAGCTCGAAAATGTTGATGCAAATAAAAAAAACCATTTGATTGGAAAAAAAAACTTCGCAACTGCGGATCAATTCCGGGTCGAACAATACGGGCACGCCAGCCATGAAAATTTATGGAAACTAATTCTCCATAATACCGCCGTAACAACTGTTCCAAGTAAAATCTATAAACCATTATACTACGCTGCACCTGCGTGTAAATAGCCATCTACGGTTTGCCCGTAACAGTCTCTGTCTGAGCACGACCATTCCGTGACTACTTTGTGCCCGTACGAGTAGTGTAAATCGGCGTTAATGCTGCCATTGGGCGCCGTACGCGGCTGTGCGCGTAATGGCGTCGAACGCTGAGCGAAAATTGCTGTACCGATCGAACGGGACCCGGCTCGATAGGCTACTTCATCAATCTCCGTGCTGGAACCTTCTCATCGGGCCGCGTATCAAATTTCGGAGCGTAAATCGACGCGTTCCCCGGTGCGCCCGTGGCCAATGGAATGCGATGGATCGCGGTGCAGGCTGTTGCGGTGAATACGTCTTAGATGCCGCCTCGAAGTTTGCCGATCCACTCGAACGTAATACGATGCGTCAGAGTGCAGACGAAATGATGTGTAAGTGATGTTGCCCCGTGCATAGCGCCGCGGAGAAAGTGATGTGGGTAAAAGTTGCGCTACACTGCGAGGAGAAATTCGAAGGTGGAGTCGAGGCGCAGCGTTCCGATACGCTAACGGATGTCGCGAGACGCACGCTTAATAAAAAAAATACCTCCTCAAGGCATTTGTATTGTTGTCCTGCGGAGGGCCAATCTGTGACTTCGCGGGTCAAGGGCTAGATTTCATTTTCGCGAGGATGTTGTATCAACGAGGCCCAATGTGCAGCGAATTAAATGTACAGCCAATGTCTTAGATTGTTGTAGATAGGATGTCTTAGATTGTTAAGGAGAGAACACGTTGTGCAATCGTCGCAATGTGTGCAATGTCTGACAAAGCGGTAAGATTAAGGTGTTCACTGTCCAGGATTGAAACGCAATGTCAATGGAAGCAGTGCATGTCTTCCATACCCGAGCGTGTTATATCAATCTAATTACTACCAGGCAACTGTCCGCGCAGACACCGCGAGTCAGAGGAACAAAAATTCCGCAAACCGTATCGAAACAAAACCCCCCGAGGCAGCGATAGTTTCATCCGTACCAATGTCAAGATCCGCCCCGTGCATCAGCCAACAACAACCCTCTCTCCCTCTCACCCTATCCGACGCGAGAGCATTCGACTATTCGCGGTGATCGCAGGTCGGGAGACGAAGAAAATTACACGAGGCGCGGGACAGGCGGTATTTCGCGGCGCAGAATGTCAATTAAACGGCGTGGCCGATTAACCATAACCGAAACCTCGACAAAGGCCGTAGCGTGCGCCGTTTCGCACTCCGCTGGGTTCATCACGCGATAATTTATATGGTAATTCCAGGGACGTAATAAGTCCCCCATGGCAAACTCTGGCTGCCACTACACACGGCCGAGCGTACCAACGTTCTACTACGCTGACCCGGGACGTTCCATCGGGAGAGGACAGCCTGCCATGTACACATCATTACTAAAAGCGGTCATCGATTCATCGAGCCTCGTCCAGCGACGCCCGCTCGTCTGCACGTCCGATCGTGTGCTCTCTTGTAAGCGCGTACATCCGCCTCTATGCGCGATCACGGCCACCTCTCTGATGTACGCGTGTGCCCCCGTGCGCATATACGTGTGCACGTATACGCGTGTACCGGCGTGTGCGCCTCCCGTCCATTGTCGAATTTTCCCACCGGCCGGGATCCTCCGTGTTGGATTTAATTAACAGCATCTCGTTAACTTTCGTTACGGGTCGCCGGTGTTCCGATCGGATCGACGGACAAAGATGAATTTAAATATCGGGTCCTTTGGACCCCGTGATTAGCTACGTCTCTCTGTCCCGCTCTTTGCAAACTCGTTAGGTCGGCGCTCTTGCGGAGACGCGTCCACGATTGGGGACGATTTTTATGATTTTTATGATTTTTATGCTTTGCTTTTGTGACGAGCGCGTGTCGAAGGCCGGCGGGTCGCGAGGTTCCGTTTACCGTTTTGTACGGTTTCGATCAACGGTGTATTATTGTCCTTTCGGTATTCGCCGTTTCGGGAAGGGCCGCCCCGAGTTTCGGGTTATCCGATTTTCGGGGAGAGTTCGCGGGTTCGGAAATTTTCGTCGCAGTGGTTCAAATCGGAACTCGGCGATTTGTAATTTATTACGGTATTTCGTTTCGTACCCACTCCAGCCTGTAGCATCGCAATTATTCGCAGTGTTAAAGAAGCGTTCAACTTCTTCGTCGCACAGACGGGACGAAGAATAATTTGAAATCCTCGAAGGAAAGTAATGTATTCCGAAAGTGATTGTACGCGATGGCGATGTTGATTCGCGCGAACGAGACGGGTGATATTAACGGCAACGATAATCGATGAGGATGGATGGACGCGTAATGTAACGCTGAAACGATTTGCTCATAAATATATGGAAGCAATTCGTAGAATATTAAAAACAGAGGAAACAACGAAAATTTATGCTGGGACCAACTGTGCGAATAATTAAATTGCGTTACGTCTTCGACGACATCGTGCTGATTGCGAGAGTTTCAAGAAAGTACGCGACTCGATGGAAGGAAAACAAAATGAGGGAAGGGAAAGGGAAATTGCCGTTTAATTGATTGCAAAGAAGAATTTCCACATTCGCCAGGTCGGAAGGGGGTCGAAGAGCCAGTCGATCGAAGGTAAACGGCGCCCTTGCCGGGATCTTTCTGGAGTGACTCGTTCGAAACCAGAAAAGAGAGAACGTGGTTCCAACTGCAGTGATTGCGAACTTATTTGTCAGCAGCTACTATCGTCTAAAAGTATGCTATATCACTTTCTAAGACTTGAATTGTTCTTGTATGCCACGTATACGTACCATATAATTAACATAACATGTAGAATTGAATATTTATAAAAATAGTCTTGTTTCGAAATAAGAATTTATAGATATTCAGATCTTTAATTGCCGGGCATATGTGATTATTTTATTTCGGTTACACCATTTATTCCATTTCGTCCAGTATTACTATTATTTGCTTTCAAGTGTCATCGTGTTGCAGATTTTTCGCGAATCTGATATCTGGACAAGAATTTCTTGAAACGAAAAATCGTGTATTTTGTTACGGCCGATGAATTATCGTCAGGATTCGTTTATTCAACATTCGAAGCTCCGTTGTTGTGGTTTAATCGATCGCGGGTGCCCGGTAGTCACTTTGTTATTGGATCCACGAAAGAGAGCTTTTAATTTCATGACACGAACGGTGACGCCGCTATTGAATCGTTATTCGCCCCTCCTTTCATACCTTCCGAGCTTCATGAACATTTTCACCGATGTTTTCTCCAATAAAGGAAAACGATACTTCCGTCCCCGCTTACCCGGTCCCCCAATTTGGACAGTAATCCAGGGGAATGCAATAAATTGCTCGGAACTCTGTCAGACAGTAAACGCCGCAAACACGTGTGCTATTCTTGGGATTCTTATTTATCGGCCAATGAAGCTTGCAATTAGTTTCGCTTTCAGCGGTGAACTTGGTGAAAGCTGTTTCACTCAATTCTATTTTAAATCGTGAAATATTCGCCATTTAATTTCACACGTCGTGAATAAAATTAAGTAATAACTGCTGGGCGACAGTGTCTGGCTTTTTCCTTCACGAAGAATTTAATTGACTGACAATTGTATCTCTACAGAACAATACTTACTACCTACGTATATTTATCTGATACACAATAACATACGTTTGAATATATTCAAAAGCACAGAGAACAAAGTGGGCGCGTTATTATACTTGTTCCACAAATATACACATATTTGTGCTTTCAAGTATGAAACTTTACAGTGTCCGAAAGAATTCAACGCCAATTAAATCCTCGAATTAAAAACTTTATCATCGAAAAGTCACACCAATCGATCGCCAGTATCTCATCGTGTAGAACCGAAATCAAGACGCAAGGGTTGAAACGTCTATTTCAATATTAATAACAGCCGACCCATTACTCAGCCATTAGATACACCAGACGAACCCCCAAACAAACTGCTACACACACACAAAGGCGTATCGAGAGGGCCAACTTCCGGTACACGGTCTCCTCGATCACGCGGCAAGGAAGCCTCCGGACGCGTTAGGGGTTGCAGCTGTCGGTGGTGTATCGCGGCCGTGGTAATCTACGAGGCAGTTTCGTCTTCATTTGCCAAATGGTCGGTAAATCCGCGCGTCACACTATGGGGATGGGGAAGACGGTTCGGTATTGCGTTACTGCGAAACTTAACTGCAGTGTAAACCCACTTTGGCCAACGGTCGACCACCGTTTCCAACTAACACCGAACCGCCGCGACCATTCAACGACTTTCCTATCGGGATTACGTACCGCCGCCCCTGACTTCCGGCCAAGACGGATTTGTTTTACGCTGGCTTTGCGTGAATGCTCATTAATGGTTTAAAATGGGTCTCGTCGGCTCGTTGGCTGTACGCCATGGACTTTATGATGTCTATCTTCGAGCGGTTTTCAGGGGTAGCAAGCTTCGAGTTGACTTTGGCGAAAGGTGAATGACTGCGACTCTTTTTTTATTATGTTTCTTTGTTTTTTTTACCGTGGTAGGGGAATTAGTAGAGTATGGACAGGGTAGCGATGCAAGGAGAGTGTGCTTATTGATATCGTTCGAATTTTGTTCCACGTCAACCGAGGAATTAATTTTGATATGTGATGTATGGGCGAAGTAAGTGGTATAGAAAATTGTCTGTACCGAGAACATCGTAGATAAATAAGAGACATATAAAAAAATGTAGTTTCAACATATATTTTCTATGACAGCAAGGGACTTGCTTGATATTTCCAGTTCAAAAGCTTTCCTGCGAGTTACGGGCCATACTCGAAAATTTCAAGCTCGAACAAGTTTCACTTGATCTAATTTTATGATAATTTTTCTCATTATTACGGCTTCTAGTTAGTAACTATGATAGTAGTGAAAGCGAAACTTATTAAAACAGTACGCGTATCAAAGGTGACATATTTCTTTTCAGTATTTCAATTAATATAATAAATAGATGATCCTCGTTATATTTTGCGTTTCACTTGCATAAGTAATGTTGACAAATTGATATACCCTGAATGATTGCGAGTGATACTCCAGGACAATTGTGAAACTGTGGATCTCTATAGATATTCACTGATTGGCGAAACTGGTGAGACGAGCAAGGAGTATATCACGAAATTGGAACTGTCTGTGCTTAATGATTGAATAGGTGGAATTTCAAGATTGCGCGAGAACTTGAAGTCTGTTTCCATCATTTATCGAATTTCGGTTACTGCACTTCCGCACTACATTGCATATTAATGTAGAAATAGTTCAATGGTTATATGTCTACAGGTTAACTTAAATAATAATATACCCAGAGAATTATGCTATCTTTGCAGTGTCTATTGAAAGCTTTCTTCGTACAATTTAGATTTAGAGTTTTGTTAACAAACAATACTTTCAGGAACGATGCAGCAAAATTTAAATAACGACCAGATAAATTATGCTTCGGTATTGCTAGTTCAATTGACATTTCGAGAATTATGAAATGCCCGAACATAAGTCATAGATGAAAACCAAAGCATATTGACCCTCAATTCAAAGCGTGCCAAGTTGAACCTCGAAAAGGTATCGAATGCTAAGTCCGCGAACTAGCAAACGGTATCGAATGGAAAAAAGGCCACGACGAAACGTATCGAAATACGCAATAAACCGCACAATCGAACGTATGGATATTTTGGCTCGAGTCTCGTCCATTATTTTTCGACCAAATGCCATTCGTTATAGGTAGATTTGAACGCACGATAAAACGCGATATTTAAACGAATCGCCGCGTAGCCGTCGCGAGCGTCGAATAAACGTTCATTTAATACTGGCGGATCCGATTAATTCTAGGACACCCGATTAATTTTGTAACCACGTTAATAAGTTTCGTCGCGGGTGCGATTGGTTGTACCGTGCGAACAAATTTCGGCTCACGATACCTCGTCGTACAGCGAGAAGTAAGAATTTCTGGATATTGAATCGTTTGATCGCGTACGTCATGCGAAGTAAGATCGTGTGGGGGGGAGGAAGGGAGAAGAAATCGGGACTTCACGGTGAAATGTTCCAGAATCCCCTTGAAAACAATAGCTTCGTAAGGTAAAGCCGGCCTTGGAAATTGGATTGTCCTTCAAAAGTCCCTGGGGCGTTCTAAGCTAGAGGACGCGATGATTCAGTCGATGAGGCGCCCGTAAAATGCGTGGAAACGGCTTCCTTCCATGCCAATCAGCTCGGGATGCTCCAATAAGATGGAGGAGGTATATATAGCTTCCAGAGAAAGTATTGTAATAATTGGGAAAATGTGAAAAGTCCAAGTAGCATTTATTACAAAGTTAAATGTTCCTTGCCATTTTCCGTATTAAATACATTATATTGATGTCTTCGTTTGCAGTAGTATAACAAGGCTGGGAATTTTTATTTTCGAACTTAATTGGGAAAAATTGTTTCTAAATGTGATTCAGAAGGCATTCAACTTCTTTTCGAAGAATTAAGACACGTGGGTATTGTTGTTTGTAGAGAGTATGCATGACAGCATAAAGAGAAACGTTTAAGTGACGACGCGGAACGCGATGAAACGAGGTGCTTAAATTCTTCTTGGAAATTTTCGGAATGATTAATGAGACGCATGCGCGACAAGAAAATATAAACGCGCGAATCAATTAATTAATAAAGATGAAAGTTAATTAACGCATGTAAAATCAGCACAATGTTCCAATACCGGACGTTGATTTAAAAATCGATAATTCCATTTCGTCCAAACGATTCCGCGAGCGTGACTATTAAACTGCGAAACGCTCGCGAGTGAAATCCTTTAACTCCGACCGAAAGGAAAACGGTCGTTAACAATTTCGAGCTACCAAACAACGATTATCATTCTCGTTGAATCCAACCATCCGGAAAGATTCGCCGTTAACAATTATTCGTACGGTCCACGAGAACCACCCAATAACCGAATCAACATTCACCGTGTTACCCCGTACAAGCTATTAAATAACACGGGCAAGTCAAAGGGACCATTACCACTCGCGGAAACGAGATCCGTAACGATGCTCGTTTCCCAAGACGCGCAAAAACGCTCCTCTCTTCACGGTGACTCCCTCTTCCGGTTCGTATATAATTCCGGCCTTCGTTTTCAGCTCGCGAGAAAAAGCCGTCCCTCCTAAACCCCACCGTCCCGGGGTCTCCTCCCGCATTTCCCCACGGGCGCTTCCAACGTCAGTCGCGAGCGCAATTCGCGAGAAGTAGAAGGCGTTGTCAGCGATACAAAGGCCCGTGCTACTTTTCCCGTTCCCTCCTCCGCTAATTCTCCAACGCGGGGAATGCAAAGCGGAACGAACGTTAAGTAAAGTCGCCGGCGCGACGTTTTACGCGCGGTACGCCGCATAAAGCCTCTTACGCGCAAGTAAATTGTAAGTCCCTTATAGTCGACTGGTCAACGGCGCCAAGCACTTTCGTTTAGGCCGCGGCAAAAACAGCCCCGGACGACGTAAGGAGATTACAGTCGTTATTGCGTGCGCGGTAGCCGGGGACAAAAGCGGAAGTTCCGGCGTGGAAAGTCGCGGTGCTCGACAACCCCCATCTCCCACCCCCCCCAACCAACCCCCTTGCGACGTTTCGCGACTGCGGGAGACCGCGAAAGTGACGGAAAGCCGTCTACAAAAGAATCTGCCCGGCAAGCGCGGCATTAAACGCGGACAAAGTTACACAACGGGCCGAGGGGCGGCGCAAAGAGCTCGCGATCCGGGCGACGGGAAACGATTGTCGAGTTTCCCGTCTCGTTTTCGTTCGCTCGAGCCGGGTCGCGACAAAGTCGCGGGCGACACTTAACAGGGTGTGCTCGTGCACCGCAGTTGGAATTGATGGCAATCTGATTGAGGGAGAGCCGCTTCCGACGGGTAGGGGGTGGTTTGCGCACACTTGCCGCTTTGTACCGCCGCGGAAGGTTAACGAGTTTATATGTTTGAGGGGCAGGCGGGGGGATTGAATTTTTGTGCGCGTAGCAAGGTTGCTTCAAGTACGGCGAATACGTATGCTGGGAGTATTAATTTTTAGGGGCGTTTGAAAATGGGCATTGTAAAATAATCTTATCCATGTTTCGCGGAATTTTTAGTTCGTACTTGAATCTTTTCTCTTCGAGGCAGCGATTTAGCAATTGCGATTGTCTTTAAAAGTTGAATATTTGAAATGATACTCACAGTGGCACGTCAGGCTGGTGGTCAGAATCTGTTTGTTAGCGTCCACGTGCTCGGTAGAGCTGAAACGAAGAAATCACAGTGTTACGTATCACGCGAGAGCCACGCGTAAACGAGAAAATTGTAACGCGAATACACGTTCGACGCCCGCATGCACCGAAATCTCGATTACTTAAAAACACCCGAGAGATTCGATCAATTCGCGAATCTCTACGCCAAGCGTTACAATTTCTACTCGAAAGTAACAAACATCCAATTTCCAGCGGGCCACATTTTCCCATTAACACCCGTACACACCCGAAACAAAAGTTAGCTACGTCCGAACTTAGGCCGGGCCGGCACAAGAAAATCGACCAATAAGAACCGCGCCCCCTAACTTGCCAAACCCACGATTCCCTTCGTTCCGACCCACAGACGGTCCCCGTTAAACTAATAGCTCTTAATAAATTTACGCCGTACGGTATCGCGGGCCGGATATCCAAGCAGCGTATCTGGCCGCGATACACAGCGTTCTCTGTTGGCACTCGGTTAATGAAGAATTAAAGTCGACCCTCGCCTTCCTATTACGGTGCACGGGTCGAACGATACACTGGCGAGCCAGCCGGAGACCCCGTGGATTCCGAGGATCCGCGAGCGATGCATGTTTGATGCCGGAAGTGCTTCGAAGCCCGGGCCTACTATCCTCTAGCTGCGGTTTCCGCAACCTCCGTAGGGTCATTAGCCAACCATTCATTATGCAAGTGCGAGGCAGTATTGCGTCAATATGGGGTTGGCGGGGGGTGGTTGGGGCGGGTGGGGCAGATTGTTGGCCCAATCGATAACAATGCGCCCTGTTTACCGGCCGGATAATCAACAAACGCAGCTTCTGCTACCTCGCTACCTCTGAAGACCAAGCAAGTGGGAATTACAGTCTGCCTCGTTTCGAATGATATTGCGTACCGGAAGTGTTGCCCGCTCACCCCGTGCGGCCCGACCTCTCGCAACTCGCGGCCCCGTGTACTCGTCAGCAAACCACCCCCACGCCGCTGTCTGCGGCTGTTTGCGCGTCGCACGCCGCACGCTGAAAATACGAACAGGCAGCGGGCCGTTTTTGTGATCGATGATCAGACGCGTCGGCGTTATGGACAATTGAGAAATTATTCGCGCACGGTTGCGACAGAGATAGTTGTGGTATTTATATACGCCGCAATAGTCAACGTACTTGGACGCATCTTATAGTTATAGAGATCAACGGAATCCATGGCGTTCTAAAGTGGACCACGGTGAAGCCAAGCTTCAACGGTTCCAATTTCCCCCGAAACGCCCCACGCGTCCAGTCAGTCGCGACAATCCTGTCCTAATTTTTCGCCGAAAGCAAAGACACCCCACCCTCTGCCTTCTTCAGATTTCCCTACACCACCTGATGCTGTCTCGCAAGCGTCAGTCACGCAACAAAAACATCCACCAGTCTACCCCATAATTCTCAGCGTCGCCCCGGCCCTTCTTTCTGTCGCGGCTAAGCAAGGGTCGTCGCGTCACCTGTTACGCGGCCTACTGCACCCCCCCCCCCCCCAATGGAAGCCCGTCCTGGCCGTTCCTGATGGGACGTCGCACGTCGTAGGCCACCGGTCAAGCGGCCGAGAATTCGATATTCGCCGGTTACGACAGACAGGCAGGAAGTATGAAACGCGGCGATGAAAGGGGGTGTGGGGGATCGCCCTCGCCGGGCGATACTCCGAAACAGCAGGCGGCCGGGAAGGAGCCGGGGTGGCGACAGGGCGGAGAAAGCGGCCGGGGGTAGAACCGTCGGACCCTTTGATCTAAGTTTCTGGGAATGCAGGCCGAAGGGACAGCGTGCGTAGCTGCCGCCCCAGGAAGTTGCCAGTAATTTGCTTAGTTGAATTAGATTGTGAATTTTGCACCGCAATGTTTGAGCCGCCTCGTACCGTCTGCCGCTTCACCTTGGCCGCCCTTTTGCCCGCGTAACCCGGCCCGACCCCCCCACCCCCCCCACCGCCCCTCCCCACCCCCGCCGCTGCATCGTCGTCAACCTTATAATTACTGTTCTATCTTCACGGAGAAGTTTGCCAATTCGTTGGCCCGACGGAAATCTGCGCTTTGATCCGCCAAGAAGCGGGCGCCGCACCCCCTTACACTTTGCCCGTCGCTTGTCTGGGGACATCAGGCAGCCGCGGCGTCTAGCCCGGCGGAATCGCGCGCGATTATGCTGGCGTGATTCCCGTCGCTTTGATCCGGACGGCTGAACGGAAAAGATGATCCGCGGGTACCGGGGACGGCGAGCACAAGCCGGGAATAAAATTAATCCGGCGTCAATGAGATATGTAGCGCGGTTGCGGGATCGGACGCGGCGGAGCGACGGGACGGATCAGGTTTGGGCTCGATAGTTTCGTATAAATACAAGGTCCTTTGGGGCGAGATGGCGTGGCAAACGTTCGAGACGCCGTTCCGTTTGATGTCCCGTTCATTTCAATCGTTGTGAGGTGACGATCCTGGGACGGGCTAATGAGATCTGGCTTTTATCTCTGTGCCCGGTGCCGGGGGAGGCCCTCGAGACCGGTGTTGCGGCTAATGAACGAACTTATCTCCGCGAATCGCTTATTCGAACGAGACCGACCGAAAGGTTGCAGACGCTCGACCTTTGAATGTAAAACGTACAACGATAACTGAAGCTAACGAGCCGTCGTTACCGTACAATGGCCAACACGATTCCTCCGATAATGTTACCGTCGCATTCGCGTCTCGTCGCCAAACATTGGCAAACAACGATCGCCTTGAACGGCCCGCGACAGAGGCACGTCGAATAAATTACTTTGAGCAACGCGACGGCGGCACAGTCGCGTTGAAAATCTCGCCCGCAACGTGAGTTCGTTGCACCGTGGGAATCGCATTCGTCGGTTACGTCACGGAGGAAGAAAGGAAGGAAAGCGGGAAACAAAAAGGGAGAAAGAACCCGTAGACGTCGACCCAAATTCCATCATCGTCGGATTCCTGGCGATGCGGTCTTCGTGATTCGCGTGCGGATCGCGATACTAGCAGACGCGTAGCCCTGACTACATACCGCTAGAGGGCAACAGTAGGGACTGGTGAATGTATGTGCGCATATACACACACACGCAGACACACATTTGGGCACCGTGCAAGAGGTGCACGCACGGCGTGCAATCGAATATAATCCCGTGGAAACGCTGGTCCCCCGTATGCACGAACAGACAGCGCACACGTGTGTAGAACACGCGGCGAATCCTTGCGAATCCTATGCGGCAGGCTTCAGGCACGAATGGGGGATCAATGTTTTATCGATATTGCAGCAGACGCGGCACTGATACGTCTCAAGTCGACTGTCGTGAATATATAGCGCGTGCTTTCTACCGTTTGCCGGCGGATTTATGGATTAGCGTTTGTTTATCGTCGTCCAACGCCTCGTTGTTTCCTTTGACGATCGTTGAACGATTTTTCCGCCGGCCCAATCTCGGCCGAGTCATTGAAAGTGTCTTTCAATCGTGTCGATCGAGAGAAACGAAGGGGGCGAAGAACGGAAGACGAGACGATACGATTGGCATTAGGGTGCACAGTTTCGGATCTGTGGGTAGGTGCGTGGGGCGGTTTCGTAGCGGCGTCTGGTTACGCGTGGAGGATACTCGTTTACGTGTCAGTTTGCACGTTTATGGTGTATGGGCGTTGTTTGGGACAGTTCTGAAGTCAGAACACTGCTTTGTATTAGCCTTTCGCGGACATGGTTACTGATATTTCAACTACGTTATATATTTCTTGGAACTACCAAAACCATTCAAATGACGCTTCCCAAACTTCCGTAGATGGTGCCCCGGGCAGGATTACCCGCGTGCACCAGCGCGGAATCGCGGGTACGCTTGTCTCACCGCGTAAAGTATCGATCAACGCCCTCGAGTCTGACGCGGGCTTTCCGCCTAGACGTTCCGAGCGTGCTGTCGCACGAACGTCCGCGTGAGAACGCGTTACCCCCGGGTCGAGTTTAAAAGGCGGGCGCAATTTTATCGCTCGGTCGGCGTATCGAGCGCCGCCTAAGTAGAAAAAATTCCTGCCCCCAGCGATTAGAGAGGGGGTGTAAACAAAATAGCGACGTTGGTACCGTCTGAAGGTGGTATGCATGAACGGGCGGCTAGAATTCGTGACGTCGACCGTGGAACGAAACGAAAATGAGGGAGACAGATAGTCACGGGGATGGAGATGGGAACGGTGCGGCGTGGACGAAGCGGGTGGGATACGGGGAACGGGTAGGAAGGAGCGAGACAGAGGGGCGAAGAATAGGAGAGGGGAGGGAAAGAAAGCAGAGAGGTTGCCGCCGTCAGGAAACTTTTGTTTAAAATTGGAATTCCTTTGCGGCTCGTTGGGACTAGGAATGCAGATAGGGCGGAGGCGACGAAAACCGTGAGAGCGGATGAGAGAAGGAGTGACGGGGGTGTTCTAGGGAGTGGTTAGACGAGAACAGGGTATCCGAAAAAAGGCAACGCACGATATTGTTTCATCATGAGGGGAAGCTCTCTTACCCTCGAGGAAATATTTTTTTTTTAGGAGAATCGCGGTCGAAATTCGAACTTGCGTGAGACGTCGCGGCGGTGACGCGGCGTGGAATTGGGACGAGGATGCTTGGGATATGAAGGAATGTTAATGGTGTTATTCAAGTTGAAAGAAATGAATATCCTTTTGCCAAAGTTTTCGACGTCCACGTTCATCGTTCCACGCCAATGGGAGTAAAAAGAAGAAGATTAGTCGGGTGTAATAGGTAAGTAGAGGCGACCATTATTCCAAATAAAATAATATTGTTATTTAGATTTTAATAATTTGGGTGGGGGCTCACGAAAAAGAGTTTGATATTCAATTAAATTCCGGGCATTCACATTTCCCAAATACATCCTTTCTACGAACAACACCAAACGTGTCGGCAAATAGAATTTGCAAACCCTGTTCGCTTTCATAATCAATCAAATAAAAGCAAAAGCACGATTTAAAAAATTAGTCTTCAAAGGATGTAGCATGGTTAGTGAACATCACTTGCGTCGCTTGAATGCATTAAAAATTCGCTGTATACCCATGATCAGCTTCGGTTAAGTTCAGAAAATCTTATGTAAAAACCGTAAAAGAAAATATGACTAGAACTCTCCGTTGCAAGAGGTTGAATGGTAGCTATACTTCTGCGGCTCAAGTAGTAAAACGTACGCATGACTAGCCGAGCGCGCCGCGCGTAAGTAGTGAGGGGCGCGCGTTGTCAGACGCGACGTGTCTCGTCAACGTCGAACTCCTTTCAAATATGTAACAGTTGCTTGAATCGGATATTGATTAATACAATACGATAATTTTACTTTACAAATACGTCCCGCCAATAAACAATACAAAATTAAATAATATACGTATTTATTGTGCATCTGCATCGACAATTAAATTGCTCAATTCTGTATGACAATTCCTGTTAATTGCTGCATCTTCACGATATACCGTATTTTGTATTACCTACATGGCGTGCAATTAACGAGTAAATTCCGAAGCCTGAAATAAATTTACAAGAATCGAGCGACGATATTATAACATTCCATTGCTTTTATTCATCAAGTATATGGTTTTATCTAACGAGCGGCAAATACCTCATAATGAAAGGTCTGAAAATAGCCGGCAGGTCAATTGAAGTTAGTCACCTGTGATTTAACGACATTATTTTCGCTTAATTAATCAATTTGGTTTTCCGAATATCGGCAGAAATGTTAATATATCACCCATTAATATAATGGTACAATATAAATATTAATATAATGAATGTAACATATTGTTCAACATGGTTTTTACACGCTCCTACTACAATCTTCGCTGCTGTTAAATATTCTGTCACCAGAGGTACTTAACAATTGAACATTCTCCACGCGTCCGATTTCTCAATATATAAAATGATACAAGTCAATCCCAGCCGAGGTATCAACTTCTACACGAACAGATAGCCCAGTTATTACCTATAAAATAGATCACGGGCTGGGCGATCAAGAAGATACGTCGATGAACGTCGGTGCCGTACGACCAGGCACAAGATCCACATGCCAGAGCCCGAGCTATCGACAAACACATGCGATTCGGCAAACCATGGCAGCCGCTAAATTAATTCGCAGGTATCTTACGGGCCGCTGGAATCATGTTACCGGTACGTATGTCGCCGCAGCTAAACGCATTAACTCGTAATTATCGAAATTACAGAACCACCGGGAAGCCAGCTGGAGTCTTGCCCTGGTATCTCTGCAAGACATCTTCTATTCCTCTCGCCCCAATGAGCGGCCTACTACCGATACTTAGACGAGCGCTCCATCTCGCTAATTATTCGAAAGCCCCGCTGCCCCGATTTTCTGGCACGATCGAGCTCGAGAAAGTACATTGTCGCGGCGCGTCGGATGGTTTTAAGAAATTAAAATTTCGATCGGTTCGAAAGTGCTAATCGGACGGATTAATGGAATGTGATTCGAATTTCTGGCCAGCACACGCTGGCACAGTGGTGGAAAAATGAAGTTGCAATGAAAATGATGTTCACGCTATTTTGGAAAATTTGTGAAATTGATGACAAGTGGGATAAGAACGAATTTAATATTTATAAGATTTGGTTTTTTAATTTTCGGTTTCTCGGGCAAGGGATGTGTTTGTTTGTTGATTGATTCCTTTACTAAACACGGTGTGCACAACAAGAAATATTATAAACGCTTAGCTGTATGAACGTTCTTAGAACGCTCTAAATAATCGTCTTATAATTCCGTTTCTATTTAAAAAATAAAATAATAAATTGATATTCCACTTTGAAAGATCGATTCCAAGTAATGGTACTGATATTATATGAAATATAACATAAAAAGAAATAGAACACAGATTGCACAAAAAATGCCTCTGTGCATAGGCAGTTTCTTTAATTTGTAAAGGGAGCAACGAACGTACAGCCCCGCAACCTCGGATCGAGATTGATTGTCCGGAACTATGAAAAATCGTCGCGGCCGATGACGTATTTCATTTCACCCGTCACGGGTTCTCCTTTTTTTTTAAGACACCCATCATGAATATCGACCAGCTTTCAATCGACCAGCAGATGCGTGGAGGAAAAATCTGCGCGAACCGTGTTTCAGGAAGCTATCACGGATAATGTCACACTTCAATGTTACGTGTTGCAGATGGTATAAGAATCGTGCAAACGAAGAAAATCAGACCATAAAGAAATAATAATATTCGTAACGAAATTCGTAGACTTTTAAGGTGTAACGTATTAAAAAAAGGGTTACAGTTGATCTGCATTAATTACGCTGGTGTTTGTATTTTGATAAGGATGTTCTGTGGATCGCAGATCGTTGGAAAAAATCCAGTGATCTTAGAAAATTCAATAAAATGTTTTGCAAATAATATTGTTCGTATTCTAGGTTCAAAATAATTAACTATGGCTTCAATGCAACACGTATCTTAAAGAGAAACGATGGTACAATGAGGAAATTGGGAAAAATAATAAAATCAAAACGACGTATTATATTTCTGCAAACAGTTACCCATATGATTCGTACAAAAAATAACCAAATCGAGAGAACTGTCAATCTCCTTTTCATTCGGGGAAGAATTAAGATGTTATAAAAAAAGATGCACTCGAACCTCATACAACCCCAACATATTGCAAACCTATGAACCATATCGTATTCTACGAAATATATTGAAAAATGAGAACAAAAAGGATACCTCAGTAAAAGTAAAAAAAAACAATCTATACAATTGATCACTCTACTCTTTCACGACTCACGCAACGACAACAACTCCACGATTTTTCTTTCCCTTACCAGACGATATTCCGTACAGCGAAGCAGATACAGGTCGCGCGAAAGTGTGCTAACGAAAATGAGACGGAACACAGGTGTAAATGGAAAGGAGGTAAGCCGTACAGAACGTAGCAGCAGGCGGGTTAAGTTTTTCCTGCTATTACAGACAGTGGCACCCTTTTAATCGTTTCTGTCTTCCCGGTCTTTTACCCTGATGAGCGCTAGACAGGGTGTGGCTGATTCTGTCAAGGAAATTTAGTGGCGATCCTGGCGACCAGCAATTAGAGAAAGTAGGTGCGCATAAAGTTTCTTCGACTGGCAATGGAGCGGGGAAGGCTTTACGATCGCCGCTTATCCGGAGGTATTGCGAGCATTAGAGAAACTGTCTTAATTTGAAACGTTCGAGCTTCATTTACGGGGGAATTCCAATTCGAACAAGGGAATCGGACTTCCTTTAATCGGTCGATAAACTACGGCCGTACTACTCCCGTACGCAAAAAGCACGCGGCGAACCCGTGTCGTCGTTACTTGGCGCGAAGAAAATCAAGTTTCGTAGTCGTTCGAGTCTTCCAGTTTGCAGCCTCATCAGATTTCCACAAGCCTTCGTTATGGAACCGCGCGGCAAAGACGGATAATATATGTTGTTCGATGCAAAAACGTTGAGTAAAAACTCTTTTGATTGTATCGAATCGATACATTGCACAACAATGACGAGCAGATATACGGAATTTAAACGTTCAATCGTCGCGGTTCAATTAACGTGCCCAGGCGTTCACGCCGGAGACGAA
The DNA here is from genome assembly GCA_963969485.1 of Nomada goodeniana. Taxonomy (NCBI): domain Eukaryota; kingdom Metazoa; phylum Arthropoda; class Insecta; order Hymenoptera; family Apidae; genus Nomada; species Nomada goodeniana. The sequence continues at coordinate 27,101,861 of OZ018299.1, read as the reverse complement.
CAAGTTTTTGACAAACACGTGTGCAAAGTGTAACGTAACAGCGGGCAGTGACAAAACGAAACGGTGAGGGTCGTCCGAAGAAAAGCAGCTTAACGAAACGATTCTCGTTTAAAAATTACTGTCCCCCTCGAACCAATTTAATCCGCCCCACTCGCCGCCGTTGCAACTAAAATGCAATCGATACTCGGGAACGTCCGCCACCACGACTTTCCCCGTTCGCGTTAATTCAACGACGTGCGGTACACGCCGCGACGCTCGCGTCGCCCCTGCGATCGCGATAAATATTTCGCAAGACACAGGGCCGGTCCCTCGCAATCAGCCACAGAAGCAACGAACAGAGTAGGGCGACCCGAGCCTGCACACGATAGGATTGAAGGTGGAAGCGAGCACGGGAACTGCGGGAGGGAATCGATTACACGACCTCGTCCCCGATCATTCGGGCAATTAAAGCGAGGATCGAGCAGATAGTCGCGTGCATTATTTGTACGCTAATGCTCGGCTCGATAGGAACGATCAAGCTCCGAGCCGACAACAATAACATCGGCTCGGGGGGGTCTGCACGGAGCAGATTACGCGTAGAGGCGCGCGAGTGCGCGAGTACGCTTGTGTGCGTGCACGTGCAGACACGCAGCAACGTTTACGACTACGACGACCGCGACGACGACGACGACGACGACGACGACGGCGACGACGACGAGCGCCGGGAGTTGTTCAGCCGGCAACGAAGCCGAGGGTTTGGCTGCTGCCGGCGTCACAACTCATCCTAATTACATCTCCCTCGTTTCCGGATTCGGGAGAGCCTTCCCTTTAACACAGAGGGCACAGTAGGCACTTAATTAGTATTGCCAACCGGACTCGTCGGCGCGGAGCTCGCTGCAATTGAGACGTTTAACTATATTTCCGCCTCCGAGGACTATTACCACCTTGATTTACGAGGTACGCGTAAAGGGTAGGGGCTGTAGAGCGAAACGGGGTGGCGGAGCTTTCTTCTTGGCTGCGGGGCTAATCGGGCCGCGAGGACAATCGTCGGCCCGCGACGTTTTAATCTGCTCGATTAAAGGGCCCGCGTTCGTGTCCCTCGGTGTGCCGGGTTAATGTGCTGACCTCTGGGTGCGCCAACGCCATTTTGCGGCGCTGTAATCCAGTCGGGGAAGTTTTGCGGTACGCAAACGTAAAAAGAAGCGGAATTTGTATTTGGCGGAGAGTGAAATTGTACTGCGCGGGTTATCGGTTTGCGTGCAGAAAGACGTCGGATGTCGGTGGCAGGTTGGCGTATCGGAGGATAGAACTTTTGTCGATGGTAATGAGCTTTGGTCAATTGTGCTTAACGTAGAATATTGTCTGTCGTGGAGTACAGTGTATGGGGGAAAATGGAGTTTCGAACGCGGAGTCTGGCGGAGTAAATATATCTTGAAACGGGATAGTATTTTGTGCAGGAGGTTAACCCGTCCTCGGGTGAAAAATTAATTGCACATTTAGCTTACGCCGAGATTTAGGAGCATTTAGAACTTTTAGTCGGTGGCAGAACTTGGGAAGCGGTAATCGTTGTTATCTTTCGCGTCTTAGGCCTGGCACCGTGCTAATCCTCTTAAGCGCATACGTAATTCATAAAATTCTTATATTTCCAAAGATTATCCCTTCGAATTCTGCCCGGGCTTCCCATGTAAGTTCCTGCCAATCGCGTCACTTTTGCACTCAAAAATGAGAATAGTGCGTAACCTGAGCAAAATCCTACCTCGATCGTTCCGTATCTCCTGCGCTAACTACAGTGCCCAATCAATTGTTTCCCACGCAAACAAAGTGCTCAACATAAAACTTGTAAATAAAAATGATAAACGAGTCACGCGAATAAATAGAAGTACGACGGCAATGGACTATCATGTCACGAATAAGTAACGTCGACGTTCGTCAGAAGAACAATATCTGCGACGAGACATCCTCACCCTCGACGAAATGTCCGTCGAGGGGCATGGTTAATGAAGCATCGGGAGCGATTTATTCGAAACGAATTCAACGTGACTAATGAGGCGGTAGCCGGTGTAGTTCTGCGATGCGGATATACACGACAGCTTGAAGCGGGGAAGCGCACCACGATTCCGCGAATCATTTATAACAGGTACCGGCTAAAAGATCTTAACGCTAGCGCGAAGTAAAAAATGAATCGGTCGACCGACTCGAGCCCAACGGCAATTTCATCCCGCTGTTACATTATTTTTAATTACCAGAGATTTATTAACGCGATCCCGGCGAGATCCCCTTTCTATGCAAGGTGGATAGCTCGTCTGTCGTATGTTCTATCGCGTACAATTTCGCCTGAGCGTGTACTCTGCGCGCGTAATAGCATTTAACGTCGCAACACGCTCGATCTTTGTCGATGCTCCGTATAACTTTCGCAGCGGCGATGAGGATAATAGATGGACGAATGTATTGCGCCGCGGAACGGTTTTGACGTATTTTAACCTGTTGCTAGATGAAAGATCGGTTGAATGGTGCACACTAGTGGAACGGCTGTTATACGGATAAGCTGGTAGGCAACATGTTCAGATAAATTGCTAATAATACTTCGATCATCGATCGAGCGATAGTAGCGTACAAGTAGCGTTTAACAAACATTTCGTTGCTAGATAGGAATTACATTTCGGTTGTTACGAAAGTGGTCAATTAGTTTTGGTTCGTGCAACGTATTTTGGAAGAAACCAATACAGTAGCATACGAAAACTGTATCTTCGCAAACCACCGTAGTAATGTAACAACAATAATAATTGAATATTACCCACGGGTTGAATACAATCTTTCGTTACCAAGAAAGAGCCTTCTAAATCGAAAAGCGTAGCGCACGAATCCGGCTGCCATATCACTAAACCTAATATTACAACTGTAAATCCAATCCATGCCAAGAGTATAGTACTGAAATATGTGTGCCTCAGTTCTACGCGAGCACCAGATCATTAATCTAGAGGCTCTAGAAGCCGGGATAATTGCAGTGACCCGCAGTGCATTTCTGTCGATTTTTCAATTGTTAATAACTTTCGAACCAGAAATTCCATATTGTTGCAACTGTTGGTGGGGATAGCTATGTAGATAGATTCGTAGCTATCATTTACGACAAGCCTCAAGGTCATTGATGTAGATCTGCGGCAAGTCGAGTTAAACAACTTCAATTATCTCGGCTTCCATTTTAATCAACGACGTCTCAAATTAAAGCTCTTGGTTCAAGGAACAATCGGATTCACGATTAGATCGTCCTTCGTGCATTGTTTCGGTGCAATACACAAACGAATTATTTATTTGTTTATAATAAATAAACCGCTGGAAACTAGCATTCTAAAGGGAGGAATGCGCGTAGCCCACTAGTTTGCGTAGACCTTAAATATATTTTCTCCTACATTTACATCTTTGGGCTGCGCGAATATCCTGGAAGCGACGGTAATTTGTTGAGACTTCAAGTAGACCACGATCCCCCGGGTTATACTTTCATTTCGCCTTTCTACGCGGTCGCCTTGCCTCGTAAATTCAAATTACCAGCGCATTTATTGCTTTCACTGTGGCTTTCGCATGCTATTATCTGCAAATTGTGTAACGTGGTAACGCGGCTTATAAGAAATACCGGGGTGCGTGGCGGTTGCGCATAAAGGATACCTCGATGGCGCGTCACACGCATGAAAGGCGAACGAATTCCGTGCCAATAAATTCCACGCGTTATAACGTGTTTGCCATAATCGGGCACGCGGGCATCCCAGCCTGTGCCGGGCCACAATACTCGTTGATGATGAAATCTCTCTGTTCGGCGTGACCGACGAAAATGAGACACATTCAAATGGTTACCGTGATTCGCGGCGCCAAAATTACTCGCGAAATTGCAAACAAGCGGCTTGTTATTCCGCGAGCGACGCCTATGGCGACGCGAATTCTACGTCTGTCGACGTTGCTTACGCGTTCGAACGGCAATGCGCGACGTCGGAGAATATTATTTTACCCCGAAGTGTGCGTTTGAACGGAATCTCGATTTTGATTTTTACGTGCGCCGGCTGGTGAGCATATTTTACAATTGAACATGTCTGGACTCAGAATCATGTATCATACCACTTTCAAATTGAAACTCTGAAGCGTGTAATATGAAAAAGTGTGTTTCCTCGTCACATATCCGACTCGTCGTAAAAGTATCAACTTCAACATTTCGAAACAAATGTTTTATAATCATTCTTACAGCGTTGACGCGTGCATTATCATTTTCTTAAGCTAGATCGTCGCTTCTGCTCGTCCAGAGCAAAAGATGCACGTTCGTGTCGTCAAGTTTGAAGTTTATGCCTGCAAGGGGGCGCAGGGTGGACGCAAATGACGGGGAAGAAAGGGTGGTAATTCGGCGCGTAGAAGCCGGAGGTGGGATAAGTGGAAAGCAAGAAAGTCAAATTGTTGGGCGCGATCCTGAAATTAGGGAGGGATCAGTGTCGAAGGGTGAGAACAAAGTGACAGGCTAATGCGAGAGAGACGTCGCTATGATCGTTCGTTTTGTTGCACGTCGTGGCCGTGCAATCGAGAAAATCGACGGGAAGTTATTCTGATCGTCGTCTCTCGAAGCACGTTTCGAACGCTGCTCCGGATTAACGTTTATTACCGCAGTTCATCGAATTAATACAATGATTTAATCGAACTGTTTCGTCATTCGTATTTATTATCGCAGACTTGCGGATTTAGATTTCATATGACCCTTTAATTTCCCTCTTAATCAAATATTGAACTCGAAGTAGAATAATGTTGTACGATGTCAATTAGAATATCTATCATTATCGATTCACAAGAGATAAGTAAGTTGGCAAAAGTAATCGAACAAGTATTGCTACGGCAGTTTATAAATCGGAGACAAAGTTCGTCGAATGTCCTGCGACCGTTTGAACATAATTAGGTCGCCTTTGACAATTGAGATGGATGGAACAGTTGGTGAAAGCTAGTAGAAGAAAACGAGGTACGCAAACGTATTCTTCATTCCGTTCAGAAAACTTTCGCCTTCGCGATAAACATTTTAAAACTCGAGAGAAATTTTCCAGCACAGTATCACCAGTTCCGGCACTAATATCAGAATGCACCAATCTGTTGCGATAACGTGGCAAATTAAGTCTGCAGGCACGAGGCTTCAATGATTAAAAAATTGTCTGTCAGTCTCACTTGCGCGATTCATTTCAGGTTTCAACTTATTTCTCATTTGTCCAATCCCTCCACTTCCCGTGACCCCTCGGTCATTTGTGCTATCTCGGGAGGTGACTGATTAAAGAAATCCACGTCAGGTGTTCTCATTTTGAACGCGACTGCTGTCAAAAGGTCGCATTAATTGCACCACGCCTGATTGATTAAGGTCTCGATTCTATTAACAGCCGAAGAAGATTACACCCTCTATATTTGAAGTGTAGCCAGAGGGACGTATTAACGACATCCGGCTAAACGAATTTACCCGAACAACCCTTCTGTTTCGGCAATCAAAGTCGTTACACCAACGAAATTTATTAACTCGTATGTTGTACACCTACGTAGAGTACGATTTATCAAGTATCTCTAAAGTATCGCTAAAGAAAGTTGATGATAAAAATTGCGATCTTAGTACTGCATTTAGTAATTAAGTATAGGCAAGTGAACTGAACGTGCACGATTCGAAACGAAATATAATTGATTATTTAATGTTTTAAGGTTCATTCCGAATGAAACTATCTGTGAACATTTTTGTAAAAAATGTAAAATAAAATTAATCAATATAACATTTGATATTTATCTTCTTTCCTTGACTTCCGACATATTCCAAGCTTCGCCGATTAAAGCTATTACATATTCAACATTTGATTCTAAATATTAAAAGTACAATCCAAACCTAACCCATTAAATATTGTATTTAAAGAACAGATCTCCTCGCACATTAATAACATTCGTTCAAACTAACTTCGCAACTAAAATGAAGCATCAAAGAGTTACCATCCCTCCGTTCCTTATATTTCCTTAAAAAAACGTTCCTGTATCGTCGCAAATAACAACGGACAGGGGAAAGATACAGCAAGATGCAAAACGCCCGCGATAACAATTACACGTGAACGCTGTAATTGTAGATACAGGGGAACCAGCGTCCGGGCATAATGGCGACATATTTTGCATGAGAATACAATCAGCGCGATTCAGTGGCCGCAAATACGGAGCGTATCAGTGTGAAATGTGTTCTCTGCATACGTAACGATAAGTCAAACCGGTGATTGAGAGTGGCGAGGCGTGCAGCAGAAGAGCGCCGCCTGAATAGGGCTAATTTATCTTATTAATGCGCACGGCTCGCTTCTCGAATCACGGTTATTAGCGGGTTGGAACCTTTTTCTCGTGGTCGGTGTGCCGCGATGTCACGCCTTCGACACACGTGCCAACGTGCGTGTACGTACGTGATACGTAATTTTTCATTGGAGTCGACGAACCGAAATGAATCCGCCATTTGCACCAGCTTCGAAACATATGGTCGAGCGTTCCGTGGAAACCATTAAAACCCACTTACCCCGTTCCCTTTTCGAGGCAATACAGTGCGCGCGCTGTAAAACTCGCATTGTAAATAACTGGACGGCGATTTGACGCCAAGAATAAGTTAATATACGCGCGACCGATTTTTACAGCGATCCGTTCAATATTGTTGTCAGATATTAAGCCTTGATGCTTTGCATTCGTATAGGAATTTTCTTCGCCCCTAGGGTTTATCATAGTTTGGAAACTTTGGTAACATGTTTGAGTGGTAATAATAATACGTATACCACGAGGCAGGGACATTCGTTGGGCTCGATTGAAGTATAAAAATATTAAACAATTTCCTATCAGTGTTCTGTGTGTCAAAACGTTGATATTACGATCGGGATAATGATTTCTTTGCGCATTCGGTCATTCATGGATTCATGCCCACCAAAAAACGAAGGGATTATCACCAAGGAACTGGGAAATATTGTGCGGAGCTGACAGGAGTACGTCGATCTACGTTACAAGTATCAAAGCGATCGGACTGGAATACGGTTGAAAAAACGTTTGCGTCGTCGATATTAATGGCGGATATTGTTGCCGTAATCCCCGTATTAATAGACACCGGCAATTAAAACTTGGTTGGAACGTCTGCTGACGTACAGCAGCGTGGCGAACTTCGTTCCGCGTGTCTAACGGAGCCTTGAATTCGCCGCGTATCGCGGCAGTTATGCGAATTGATACCGGCAATTAAAACTTTCGCCCGGATCGTGCTATGATTTCGCCAGTAATTGCGTTTCACATTCTAAAGAGGCATCGCCGAGGATCGAAGGGACACCGACGACCGTTAATTTTCACGCGATCTCCACGCATTTAAATCGGTTCCGTTTGGTCGTGCAAGTATTCCGCTACCTTGCAAATAATACGTCGCGGGTAGGCGAGTTGGCGTAATCTGTAAATACAATTGCACCGTGTTTGGAAGTTAGAAATGTAGTGACCACGATCCAGCGAGATCAGTTCTTTTGAGTAAAATTCATAGATTAGTATACAGGGCGAAAATAATCCTGAGAGAACTGTTCGATTAGCACTCCGAATATTAATAATTTACGTGATATTCGAGGTTCTGAAAAAGGGGAAGAGCGAAAACTGTAATGATTAAGAACGATAAGATTCGATTAAAGAAGTACGCGAATCACTGCAGGGTCTGAAATATAAATTTATTTGACAAAATAATTGTATTTTCAGCAAAGTATATGCTCACTTCTATTCTCTTTATCGTTCTTTGCTTACTTTCTGCGGACAACATTCTATGATAGCGCGGATATTCGCATAAATATCCTTCGTCTAATTATTGCGAAAACTATATGAAACATTGGACAGTATTGTGTATTATTTACATTATTACAGTATTGAGTAATAATGAAGTATTATTTTTATAATAGAAACTCGATCGTCGAGGTCCGCAATATCATTTTTTCTATACGCGTTTTCGTTCCTCGATATAACGTGAACCAATGTCAACAAGTAGCGGCAACCTCTCGCGATAACCGTGCTTAGACTCTTCGCGTCGTCGCCCCATTTGAGTATCTACGACAAAAGAATACTTGTGAAAAGGAAGGGACCAAGGGCAGGCAGTGAGTCGGTAAGTGTGAAACGAGGGAAATCGTTCTTTCAGAAGGGTGTTGCTTCTTTCGTGTCGAGGGGTTGAGGGGGTGGTCGTGAATGGGGAAAGGAATATACATATGTCGAATAAATCGATAGGTAGCAATAATCGTTCAACGATAGAGAGCTGAAAAGACTGACCCAGAGTAAGTACGAAGATAGAGCGACATTTAGCAACCACGTAAGTATAGTGATTTAAAAATTTGTCCATATAAATCTAATTTACAGGATGTCATGAAGATCGCGCTATAAAATTTCCAGCGTTTTCAACAGCTAAAAGAAACTAACAACATAGTTCAACAATGTTTACAGCAAACATTCTATTATTACTTTATTACAAAGTAATATTTATAAACCTTTCATAATCAACTTCAGGAACCCATTAAAGTAACAAAATATATTTAAGAGCCCATAAACTTATTTTGAAAAAATTGAAATCGAGAAAGTTAACAATTAATTTGGACATAAGGGTGTTAAATTAACGCGCAACGTATAAAAATTAAACGTCTTCTGCTCCATTCTCAATAAACAACTACACCTCACCTGCCCACATTCATTCGATAACTCTACATCTCGTCGGTGGATTTTCGTAAAACGTGTCCCAGCCGAAATGGCCTCACCGGATCAAGCACACTGGGCACGACAAAATCAGCGAGCGCACAAAATATAATCGGCCCCGTCATTAAAACGAGCGGCGAATACTTCATTAAAGTGTTCATCGAAATTATCATATTATAGTGGACTTAATTACGAGCTCGCGGGTGAACTCGATTAACGAGCCATCGGCGACGATCACGATTTACCCCCGACCTACGACCACCCCCAGCGGCCAACGCGATCTCGAAAATTATTTCGTCGATAGTACACGCGTTCGTCTCGTCGCCCTTCGTCCAGCCACAAAAAAAAAATGAACCGAAAAGAGAGGGGGTGAGTCGCGTATCGGTTAACGGCGCGAAACATCGCAAATTGTTATTAGCGGGCAATCGAGGGCGAAATAAACAATCGCATTTGAGCGATTTAAGCGTAGATCTGTGTCGCGAGCCAGCATCGTCCATTTGTCAGGGGATATCACATTTTTCTACTGGACAGGACGCGCGGCTCGTGTATTTGCGTACGTGTGCGCGGTGGAAAAGAGCGTCCAAATGTGGCACCCGCGCGGTGCTCTTGTCACGTTTACACCTTTCAATTGACATCGAGGGGATGATCTCCTCGAAGGTGAATTATAATGTGAATAATATCATAAGTTATCAATATTAATACTTAAAAATTCCGTCCAACTCATGAAAGGGTTAAAGTCCTAATAAGCAGCGAGCCCATGGCTTCATTGCGTTTCATACTCGTGGACCGTGCTTTATCCACATCTTCCTCCCCTCCCATTCCTCGAACGTTTCCTCGCGCCTTTCGAGACTTTCGTTGTCTCTAGAAAGCCTACACCTCCGTCGCCGCTGGATGCCTGACGTTCGCTGAAACGACGCGGACGACGGGGAGGGTGGTGGGCGAGGAATGAGGATGAACCTACCTACCGACGCGTCCTTACTCTTTTACCTCGAGCTAGCTGGTATTGTATTCTCTTTTGGTATTTCTAATAACTTCTTCTTCTTCGTCTTCTTCCTTCTCTTCTTCCGCGCCACCCTTCGTCCCCTCCTCTCCTCTTCCGCCCCCTACCAGGCTCCCACCCTAACCCCCACAGGACACCCAGTGCACCAGCCACGCCGTCGTTTCTTCCTTCTTTCTTTCTTTCCTTCTTCACCGTGTCTGGACTTCACAATACCGCCAGTAATCCGACACTATCGGCCCTTCTACCCTCTCTTTCTGTGTCTCTCTCCACCCCCCTCTCTCTCTCTTTCTATCATCCCCTTTAACCCTCTCGATGCACCATTTCTCCTTTAGCCGTCGGTGTTCCTCAGCCATCAGCCTGTTCTTCCGTGCCCGCTGTAGTCTACCCTCGGTTCTCTCTGAACAACAATTACTCCGCCATATTGTCCGCTCTCCTATATCGTAAACGAAAGACGCAGTCGACGGGTTGGCCGGGGTTGAGGGGGGTGGGAGGGCGGGGGTGAGACGAACAAGCGAAGCGCCAAGACGACGAGGGATGGATAAAGATGGAAAGGCACGGCGGGATCAAGTTTTTAATCACTCTCCAATGTCAGTGGAAAAAGAAATGCGAGGCGCGCGAGGGACGGGAGAGATGCGTTTTTTTTTCTTCTTCTTTTTTTGTCTTCTTTTCTTTCGTGTGTCGACAGAGGTGCGAGTATCGTCACCTCCTTTTTCTTCTGGACCTTCGCCTGTGTGCTTCGGTTCTTCCGCGTTTCTCTTTTCCCTTGGAAGTCTGGGTTTCTCGTCTTTGGCGGGAGTTTATTTTTTTTTTTTTTCGAGGAGGAGGAGGAGGAAAGGGGCCGTTTACGTGGCATGCGAGAAGTTTGGGGATGACGGCCAGGGACGACATTATTTGCGTCCTTTTTTTTTTAATATACTGGACGTTGGTGGAATTTTACACTTTTGGACTTTGCGAATTTAAATGGCCCTAACTGGTATTTTGAGGATAGGTTATGTTATTAAGATATTACATTCTCTATGGTCATTCGTATATTTTTTATATTATTTATATGAAACATCCTTGGGTATTATTCCAAATATCGGAGATTCTGTACAACCGGCGATAGATAATTTTTCGAACCAGTATTATATCGGAAAGTTGTAATACCTGTCTCAGCACAACGCAATAATAAAATGGTTAACTTCGTCGCGAATTCCATGCATTATGACAATAACGACCGATTAATACCGCGTTACGCGGTAACGAAGCCTACCAGTAATAACTTACGGGCATCTTTTATCGCCTTATTCGGCTGATTAACTTTATGCTCGCGCCCGTTTCTTCATGCAGCTCGATCTACCCATAGATTTACGTTCTTCTGTTAGAAATAAAATCACTCTGCTGCTTTTCCGTTAAGAAGTCGTTCGGTGATCGTAAAGCGAAGGCGGTGGTGTCTTATTGCGACAGTTTTCGATATTCGATATTACAGATCGGTCAGTGTTTTGAGATTGTTTCCGGAAACAGGTCTCATTTACTGTTAACGGAATACATTATTTGTACGATAAAGTTATATTTTAATAAGGGGATCGAAATTACATTTCAATCCCTTGCATTGCAATACTGGATGAGACTCGTACTATATATCGTACGTACGTGAAAATGGATGAAACACGAGTGAAACTTTTCGTAGAACATAAGTGTACCAGTCATAGTAACAATTATGGAAATAAATTAAATTATCATTAGTTTAGTTTTCATTTTATCAATTCGACGGATGCATTGTCTACGTAACTGCTATCGGCCAGAAGAAAACATTGAATACCAGCGAAGAATAAGACTCGAGCAACAAAAAATTCCGAGTTCAAGCTAAAAATTAATATTTGGAAATTCGTATGCATTCATTTTGTAGTTGGAGGGATAATAGAATACTAAAGAAGTTCGTAAAATTGTTCGAAATAAAATAAATAGGAAATAATATATGATGAATCCATGTTCGATTGTATCCCACAGTATTTTACAGGTAAATCGTTTCTTCTTTTTTTTTTAATGGAAAGCGTTCAAACGGTTATTTGATACGCTACAACCTACCATAATTTCTTAAGTGCTCGAGCATTTTTATAAATGCTTTACGTCTCGTCGTTTGGTCATTCTGTCAGATAGAACGAACGGGGAATGTAAAACAGTTCGCGATTAAAGGAACGAAATGAAACGACTAATTACGCGGAAGCTGGACAAATGTAAAGGCCAGGGACTTTTTATTTGCGCCTTGATAATGCGAAACGCAATGCTCCGGCCGCTGACAATGCTTATTTTCATTGGACGACAACGTGAAAGGCTAATTAATCCCCGCTGCGTTTGGACGAACAATTTATTTCGATAATCAAACGTCTCTCTGCGTGGGTGCTTTGAATTTTGTGTTTAATAGGAAACGGAGATTGCAGCTGGTTCTGATTCTACAGGGACACATTGCATTACTTTGGTGAAATATTGAAATAAAGAATGGAACGGTGAAATACATGAGCTGACCTTTCGTCTAGCGGTGTAACTCCGATTTAGATCATTTTAGTTGCAGACTGATATTCCCGGTTTACGAAATATTATAAACATAAGACGCACTTTGCGCGATGTAATGCAAGTAATATTAAATAAGTCAGTTAATTACCTATTTTTAAGAGGAACTCTTCGAAACAGATTGAAGTGCGAACTCTGAAATATTTGGAAAAGAAGAACAGAAGAATCGCTGCACCGAAGAAAAAGAAACATAATCAAAGAAATACATATTATTCGCATTAGGAAATCCATACAGAGCATCAACACATTTATATGTATAATCTATCGATTTCTATGCAACGACAAAAAATTGACGACAGTCATTCGTTAACAATTCCATTTCCTATCGCAAACCAATAGACGTCGCCTACAAATACAATCTACCTGTCACTAATTTCAATCGCCTACCATCGGGACTACGTAGCCTCAGTTGAATCGATACATCAGAAAAAAAGGAAGGAAATGCGTCAACTCGTGTCTTTCATTCGCAATGTTTCAACACTTCCGTTTCTAGAGCCATCGTTTTCCCCATGCATTACTGTCCACCGTACCAAAGCCGTGCACACATGCACAGTACTCCGCTGCTTATCCCCAAGCATCGATGACAATCCCATCGATCACTTGAAGAGAATCCCCTAGTACATCGGGGCACGACTTTTCATTCCACGCTAGAGCCCTTCTCTATTCACCCTCTCGATTACTGCATGCATATTCTATCCGCCGTTTACGTCGCGACGCGGCAAAGATAGCCCGACGACTGTTTCTCGGCGCCGGCTAAGCTGTATATTATTCAGAACACAGGTGAAGACAGAGCGATAATGATAGCACAAGGGCCGGGCACAATGGTCTCTTCTATAGACTGTGATGTTCTGTCTTCGATGAGTGTACAGTCTGACCAAACGATCGCGAAATTCGCGGAATAAGTTAACGGATTATTATGCAAAAGCTGGAATGCCGGATATTGGCGACGCAACATTTTGGGGAATTTACGGATTCAGAGAAGATTGGAAGTGAAATGTAACATTTAATAAACGGCGAGGCAGGAGAGCGATTCTCGATATTGATAATAATTGACAATATATAATTCGTGGATGCCAATTATAAATCTATTTCGTTGATTATAGTAGAAAATAATAAAAATTATGTGACAAAAGGCGAAGAAGAAAGTTACATCCACAGCTTTAGTTTCAGTGTTACATATTTATACAGTATCGTTACTCTTGTTTTAGTACAAGTATCTATGAGTAGCTGGTTTATAACTTTATCATTAAACATGTACGAAATTTCCTATCAATAATTGCACCTTTTATTTCGCAATTCAACGTTTTCTCGAAACTATAGATATAGTGCTCTGACGACGAATGTGAATATTACTCTTTTTGTCAATTACGATACGTAGATCTGTGTACTGTCCCCCCCGATTTTCCGTAGGAAAAGACACGAAACACGGCGCGATCGCGTCATCAAACGTGCACGTTTGGGTTTAGCCGTCAAACCAGATAGTGGAATCTTGTTCGAGCGGCTCCCGGATTATCATTCGTATCGATAAAGGTTTCTCGTTGAACGAAGCGACGTAACCGGATCAATTGAACCACGACGTAGTTAACGGATAGATGATTTCGCGTGGCGCCTTTTAGTACGACGATGGTCATAAAAGTGCTTGAATACGAACACCGTCGTTCCATGGTATCGATCTTGCTCTCGGTTGCAGATATTTTTGCACGTGTCTCCCGTCGTGAACGCGGCCGTTCGCAGTGGAACAAGCCAGCGTTGAGTCAGACACAGGTGTTGTTCTTGTTCCACTCGGGTGAATCTCTAAAGAAAGAAGCCCGAGGTTCCTTTTCAACAATGAAGAATATTTATCCTTTCGTCCACTTTGTCCTTATATTGTTTAAAGAAAGATTTGTTTCTTGTTTCTTTACTCGTTTAACGATTGCCTGCGTTATAGTATTGATTATTCTGACAACAAAATTGCAATACCAGTATTGTTCATTTTGTGTCCAATATATTAAAATGTAACACAGTTCTCGCTTAATATTTTTTTCTTATAATTTATTAAAATATAAACAAACGTATCACTGAATTGTAGTATTTGCAAGTATTACATAATTTATAATCGACCGTTGATAGCATTTTACTATATTTTAGTGTTTCATGGAACGTCCCTCTGTTGTATCTGTTGTACCGCAATTACATTGGCCTATACTACTTTCTTTTACGAATATCCTTGAAGAACTGACGTCGTACAAATTTTTTTCCGAAGAAATTGCGATCTTAAATCACTCTTTAGGTACAACCAGCCCCATCGTATGACCAACTACGGCTCCAATCTTTTGGAAAGTCTTTCAACTACCTCGATCGGCAATAACCACCCCTAACGTACATCCCTTGCTTCTTTACCGACGGTGAACAGTAGTACGCACCACTGCAATATCATCAACATCCCTTGGGCAACCGTGCAACGGTTCAATCGTCTAGTCTCTGTTTTACCCTCCTGGCGCAACGCACCCTGACAAAATACCCCTCCCTTGTGGATAAAACATCTCCCATTCCAAAACACTGTACCTTCCGAATGCAACATTGCCAACGCAAACATAACTGCTGCTTCTCGAAATTCTTATCAAGCCGGACAATTTACTGTTTAATATTAAATATTATTCTTTGCCAAGCATCCAATGGTACAAAGCGATAGAATATGGGTCGCGCGAACGAAACGTTTACCCTCGTCGAGCAATCCAAACAATTTCCATCTCCCTTTTTCCCTTTTTTTTTTTTGTTTTAATGATCACTCCAATGAAAAATACCGCGCGAAAGATGGAACACGATCGAACGATACCGGACGACATTGAAAGTATAAACGCGCAGCGGTACACGAGTACTGGAAGTAAATTACCCTCGTATGACATGTTTCGTAATCACACGTAGCGGACCAAGTACCGTTTTGAACTTTCCAGGTCAAGAAAACTCGATGCCAGGCCAGAGTGGCCAATTCAACTGCTGATGAGCTGCTACGTGAGATGGGCCTCTAATACCACGAATTCCACCTAGTTGTCGACCAGTCCCTCCCCTTTTATCGAGGATCTACGAGGGGGCCTTTGATTGTTGTCCATGTAATACAGAATCGAAACCTTCCAGAAGGATTTGCCAGTGACTTTCGTTCAATTGTCGAGCTATAAACCCCCGGTGGGTCTAAATGTTAAACCTCTTTCTTTCGGCAGTATTACAATACAGTTCGGTTTAAAAATGGCCCTTCGCCGGTTACGTCGTGGTCTCGCCCTTCCGCGGAGGAAGAATAGAAAATAGATTCACCGTGCAGCTGTATTGCCTGCCTTTGTCTTGGTACTTATTTCGTTCATTGTATTTTCCCTTTTTCTATCTGTCTTTACTTTTCGTTTCTCCTCCCTTGGATGGCTTCTGTTCTCCTTCTGGCGCGGAATGAACATTCGAAAGAAATTATTTCGGTGCGTACAAGAGAAAGGGGACTGGCAATTAATAAGTCTTCATTTAATTGGGCAATGATTACTGGCAATCATTAAATATCCATAATTATACAAGAAAACGTGGTTCTATCATAGGAATAATGTACTGTATCACTATATTAAGATAAACATTGCATGTTTCCGCTTTCACATTAAACACACCAGAAGCGAAGAATATCGCCATAAACAAATCGCTTACCAAACTATCTCACGAGAAATGAAACAAACCAGCTGCATCGAACAGTCGCATCAAATTCGTCTTACCCCCGCACCTTTCCAAGGATTACGTATCCGTCGAAATGAGATTTTAAATCGTCAAGAGCACCTGTAACGACGAAAAAAATACTGCTCGACCCGTAGGCGGGTCACGAGGCCACGGGCGACAAATACAAGGGACCAGGCGAGTCTAAGGTGGTTTTTTTCGGCGCAGCTTGCGATAATGGACGAACCGTTTGCATATTCGTTCGTGGGGATTCACGCGGTATGTCGCCCGGCGGAGCATTAAAGAGTTATTATCTCTTTTGCGGCGATCCACGCGTGCGGCATTCCACTCACGAAACGGCCTTACAAACGCGGCGTTATTTATCGCTGAAACGCCTGCGTTTAGGGAACATATCGCGTGGGATTAGTCGCCGGGCAACTCGCGAAACACCGGGATCGTTTGTTCAACGAAACGAGAACCGGGCGACGCTGCGATTTTGCCACCGTCAAGCTCCAGCTCCCCCCCCCCTCCATTCATTGTTGTCTGCGCGCTTAATGAAATTGTGCCATTTATAAATTAATGTTCCGTGCCGAGAGCATGCCTCCTCTGAGTTTTATAGCGTCAACGGCAACCGGGAGTGAAAATTCGTCCGTGGTCTGCGTCGCTTTGTATTTCGTTCTGTTGATCCAGTTTCTTCTCTCGAGGTTGTCGCGTCCGTTTGTTTATTTTCGGACGCAGGCCTTGCGGCATAAAGATATTCGAGGGAACGAATGCGACAGGACGAGGGATGAAATTGACAAGTGCTCTGTTCGCGTATCGTAGCTATTGATTTCGCGGAAATATTTTCAATTATTCGCATTGATGCTGGAAGCGATCATTATGGAAAGGTACGATAATTTATAGTTTACGATTTATAATTGTTTCCCCCATATCCGCGTACCTTCGTTTTCCACGAGAAGTGTCGTGGGGTTTAACTTAACTTTTGTTTCATATATTTATATACAAGGTAGTGCGTAAGTTCAAGAAAGTTTTTTCCATTTATTTATTACTGCCGCAGGTCAAGGCCTGTATATTTCAGACAGTTTTAGATTTTTAGAGTTTTAGTTTTTCTTTAATTTTAAAAAATTTTTTAGTTTTAGATTTTTTTTCAGACCAATTTTAGAAACTTCTAACTGCGCTTTAAAGCTACTCTTAAGACTACTGCTAATAAGGAGAAGCACCAAAATCTGCGCAATACCGACCAAAAACTTTGCTTCCAAATTCCCTTTCCATCCCAAGCGATATGACATCAAACAATCCATTCGCAGATTCCTCCAAACCTCCGTAAGCCCTGTACAACAATAACATTGGAAACACCACAATGGCCAAGCGGAACCACTTCCCAAAAATCCATTTACTTCATTCAACTCCTACCACCCATCACTAGCACCGATTCACACATCAAGTTGCCCGAAAAGTACCATAAAAAACAATCATTCAATTCGTCTGTCCTCGACACGCGAACAACCAACAAGACAAGCCCATTTAGGCGCAAAGATATTCCTCAGCAGGCATCCTGATTCTCTTACCATGTATCACGTACTGTCCCGTCCCGTCTTCAGAATTGTTTCTGCAGGTCGTTCAGGTGATCCAATGGACGGGACGCGTACCACCGACATTTGGGCGAGCCATATTGAAATTTTCATACGTATCCGACATGCAGAGCGACTCACGTACACTTGGCGAGCCTGGCCCACGTACACATGGGCCGCGGTTCCAGTGTGGGAAAGGTCTTAGGGTCTCTATTGGATTACAGAACAAGCGGCTAGCACTCAAGCCTCCGTAACCCCCGCCATGCTCGGGGCAAAGTAGTTTAGCTTTCGAGTATAGCCTTACCTATCCAGCCTTAGCCCGCCTGTCCATCCGTTACGTTATGTATCCAAGATCCACCCTCTATTCTACCGTCACGCCCGCCCCTGAAACGCTCCGCTAACTTTTCCTTTCTTTTATCCGCCACCGTCGTACTTCCACGCGCAGGTAAAGAAAATAAAGGAGCGGTTACCCGGGCCCGATCCGCACCACCCACCGCATTTACGTTTGCACGTGTACGTCAGACGAGAACGTCGCACATTTTTCTACTCGTCCGGATTTGATATGTTGGCCTTGGAAGAATCGATTGCATTAGAGCGGATTCCGTAGAGGAATTTGGGCAGTTAGTTTTAGGGGGACTTTTGAATATTTCAGACGCGGTTTTAGTTGGTTTGTAGTTTTTCGATTTGGTCCTTTACATTGATTTATAGTTGGGGAGAAGTTGTGCAAGTCAGGTATGTGAAGTTTTCTATAGCGTTCGTTGGTTTAGCGAAATGCTACCGTTCATTTTGTTAACTACATTCGTTTGAGGAAGCTGATATCACCTTGGATGCGAGAATCGCATACTTCTTCTACTCTAACCAGAATCCGAATTGTTATTGAAAATGTCGATCGTGTAAAATGGTTTGCATCGCCTAAAACGACCAATAATGGTTTTGCCAAGTACGAGAACAGGATTAGCATCGTTTTCAATCAGCCCCAGGATGAAACGCGAAGCACTAAAATCATTTCACAAGCTTACCTCGCCAAGATTCCGTTCATTAAACCCCATCGTCCCCAAAATATTTCCAATCCCCGTAATACATTACGTATTTTATCGCCAATCGTTGATAACAAATTCGACAAACATTCGAAATCATTCGTCAAACGAAACCCGCGTCAATTCGTTCCATCAATGTTCCCGACTTCTCCTCGAACCGGTCGAAACTTCGTTCGCGCAGAGAACGATGCTCGCAAACACGCCGCCGCGATAATGTCGGCAAACAGGTCGAAACACCAGCGCCGTTCAGGTCCCGGTTGCGGTTAAAACGTTGGCTGGTATCGTTCCGCGGAAACGTCATCAGTAACACTTGGAACACCGACGGATCGTATTACGGTGTTAAATTAGCGCCGCCACTTTTCCAACGGCGTCGGCTGGATTTACGTTTCGCGTATTGTGTGCAAGTGCATGCGCGCGCGTACACACCCCCGACAAAGTAGTCGCAAGCAAAACAACGGGCGCAACTTGACCCAAATACCTCGAAATCGTTTCTGCCTGTCGGACGCTGGATGTTGGCGAGTCGCAGGGACGAGCGTCGCCGCGGCCACCTATGCATAAGAGCGTAACGCGGACGCGGCCGTCCGTTGCAACCAGGAAGCCGGTGTTATTAAAGTAGTAAATTTCATCCCTGCTAGGATATGGATTAGACTCTGCCTGCCCGCGTACCGCCCACCCATCAGGGACTCCTGGAACCGAAGCGCGGCAACGTCACTGGGTACCGAGTGGTTTTCGTCTTTCGGGGGGCGAAATTGCCGGTGTGATTTCTGCGGAAGCACTTACTTTGGGGGGGAGGTGGGGATCTATCGGTGATCTGGGGTGCCCGTGGGGAATTTCAGATGAGGCCACTGTGGCGGAACTATTGGTCTGCGGACAGATGTATATGTAATGCGTGGATTAAGAGTTTGCATGCGTGGCATGTTTTCCTTGCTCGCGTTAATGATGCTTCGGTAACGTTACGGATAGTGTGTAATAGTACAATGACTGGTATAAAATTGTTATCTTGATAATTTAGAAAATTGTTCCTTTTTTGCCTGTATTTCATGTTCATATTATTTATCATTATTATTATTATTATTATTACTATTATTGTTAACTTGAAAAGAAGTGGACAGTTATTAGAGCGATGAGAAATCTGTGAATGTGGGCTGTTGAAACGTGACAAATTGTAGGTAATTCTGTGACCTGGTAATATCTTGAAACTCGTGAATTTAAGGCAACGTTAAGTCTTTTCGTGGTTGGAATCGGCGGTGAATTTGCGTAGGGCGGCTATGTTGAATTCGAGATAATATTAAAGCCGTAAATTCTATTTGCCTAGAATGTGGGCTTGAAGCGACCTACCAATATATTTCAGCCGGCTTCAAAATTGTTAAGTCAAAATGTCTCTCGGTAATATTTCGTCGCGTTACGAAGATCATCGTAATTCCCCGTCAGAGTAGCATTGGGAGCGAAATTTCCATACGGCGGATTTCAGTTTGACGCAGTATAATTAGAATAGTTGCTACTAGCGTCTCAATTAGATATTACCTTATTATATGTCTCTATTAGTTCGAAACTTCCGGGATTGGAGGGAAATTTTGTTGCAACAGAGAATACAAGCCGTTCGCTCAAGAAAATTAGGCGAGACGGGGAACACGTTCTAATGATCATTATGTTTACACGTTCGGTGCAATTCAATTTCTCCCGATATCGAAATAAATATCTATTCACTCACCATTGATATTCACTACCCAATCTGAAAGCAACCGAACCGAAGTAAATATTTGACGAATTAGTCGTACGTATTACAAGCACGTAATACGTATTCAGAATACTTTACATTTATTTTATTTAATAAATGGTTACGCCCGGTATCAGAATGTGGCTGCGAAACTTTCTTAAGACGAGTTTCCGAGAAACCTATACTATAGTCCATCAAGCTTGTGCAGAACACAAGGCAACTTTATTAGCGTAGTAAAATCTCAGTTGCGGTATGCGGGTTAGACTGCACTTGTTGTATGCTTGTTAGCCTAAAGCGACAGGATTAAAGTTAGTTCCTGTTGCGCTACACAGTATCTTCTGTGTGAATTGAAACTATGTCAGCCTCAGCAACATGCTACGAAAACTTCCACCCCACCCCACCCCCTCCCCCGAAAAAACCGTACGATCCGTTTCTTCGTGACGAACGAAAAACACGGGACAAATTGGGCCATATTTTATCTGCATGTTGAAACGTATAGCACGGTGATTCGCCGGAAACGGCTAATAATAAAGATCGGGACGCTGCATAGAGGAAAAGACTCGTCCCTAACTTAACTACAGTCGTGTCAGCTGCGACACAGTGTTCGGCGCGGAACCGTGAAATATCTGTAATCTGTCGCTGGGAATGGGTTAAGTTTAACACGAAGTTATTGGAGTAGTAAATTTCGTCCCCTGATAAAATATGGATTTGGTTTCTCTTGCTGTGCGAGTTCACCACGGCAAACCTGATACGATGGGAATGAAAGTTCACCGTAATGCTGCTCAGCGATGTAACTCCTAATGAGTTTAGCTTCATTATGTTAATAATAGATTGGCCTCCTCTGAAAATTCGCTATGGTGCTCGAACGTGCGCAAATTCATATAAACGTGGACAATACATCGGTTCTATAATGGAGGAAATCTAATAAATAGGTGCCTTTTTTTGTTGTTTCGCGAGTTTAGAGTATCGCAGGCAACATCGCGATTGACGCTGCGACGACGTTCAAAGAAAGGCACGAACATGCGGAAGAGGCTGCGATTCATCGTGAGAATTCCGCCGAGTTTAATGCAACGTTATTAAAGCTGTAAATTTCGTTCCCCGTAGAACGAGGATTAGACTTTCCGGTCTCGAAGCCGCTTGGAACTAATGCTCCCTCTACCTGTTTCACGCGACAAAATAGTTTGATTCTACCAGCAGCGCGACTGGCGCCAACTGCGACGCTGCCCAGGGACTGAACCGTAAAAATCTACGACCCGTCATCGAGTTGGAAATACGAGGAAAGGTGACAAGAGTGCTGAATCGGGGAAGAAGACCGTCGATCGATCACACCTGGGCCGCTGTATAACAACACACCGTTGTATTGTTCAAATTTCCACCTTCTAGACGTTACGCCTCGATTTTACGCTCCTTTTATCGAATCCGAACGTCACACTTTTTTCGTTCAGCTCGGTTAATCGTTCGCGTTTCTACATTTTTATTTAAAGGCTAAATTGTTCTTTTTTATCATGTTAATCTTTTGTTCACCGATTCAGACAAATTTACTGAACAACGAAATCAACTTTATAAGTCCCGCTACACCCTCGAAGCACACGTATAAGTGATAAAAGTTGGATTCGCAATTGAATCGTGAAGAAGGAATACCGAAACAGCAAATAAGTACCATATTCGTTTCTGGTCTACGTAATTCCGTTTCCGGTCGTGTGTTCACCTACGCGTCCAACGCGGGGCGAAATATTCGTAATAAAGGCGCAATTTCCAAATCCATTTCCACCATTACGTCGACGAGAGATCCGAAAACACTTCGCGAACAGTTTTTGCAAAAGCGTTAACGAGGTGGCGGCAGAATTTTTTCCCACCCCGCGAATTCGCATAGGAAGGGCGAAAATCGGAATTCTCGCGATCGGTCGTCGCAGTCGAAGCTCGATCGCGGTGAGAGACAATTTCGAGGTTGAAACTTGCTGGCGGAGGGCAGAGGGTCGCAGTCGTTACCCTGGAAATAAGCGGAAATCGAAATTGACGCAGAGAATTTGCCCTCGAACGAAGTTCCTGGCAAATGGAACGCGAGGCGGAGCCATGTTGACGAAATAAAACGAGGAATAAAGTTACGAGACTGGATCCCCCTCCGCCCCCCCCCTTTTCTCCCCCCTCTGAAAACCAGATTTATGACCACCGTCCTCGATTTGATTTACAATTGATTCTATCCGAGCCTTCCCGTTGAACCCAACTTGTCCTCGTAATGGACGTTGTCTGTCGATTTCCAAGTTATTAAAATGATTTATCGCATGGTATACGTACAGGGGCGACATAATATGCGGGAACAACTTCATCGATGGATTCAGTACTGCACGAAAATAAATGAAAATTCCTCGTATAAACGTTTCTCTTATCTGGGATCGTTTCTAGCGTTACTGTATGTACTTGTTTTTCTTAATTCGTTAAATTTATCATTTTTGCTGAGAATAAGTAAATGTTTTGTACTTTGATGTACGATATGTGGATGCAGTTGATCGTATATATTTTGCACGTCTTACACATTTTTTAATGATTTAATTAGCGAATGGGTATTGTACTTGTTACCTAGGCTAGTAATTTATCATCATCCTTGAATTAATTGTCAGAATGTTTTACATTAATTGCATTTTAATATTTAATTCTAATATTTAACACACGTATGAATAAGCCGTTGTAATGCTCAATCTCGTCAATTTAACGTTTTAATTGTCCAGTCATTTTAATGTTTTAATATATAGTTTAATAAAATAGTTACTTCAAATGTTTTTGACGTATATAATATTTCTTTAATTAGCCCCATATGATAATTGAAAAGTATTCGTCCTACGTTGGTGCTTGACGATACAATCTATCGAGAAAAGAACAACGAGTGCGCAAATTGAAGAAATAGAATGGATCCATGAGTGGGAAGACTGTTAACGAGGAACTGGCTGTCGGCCAGTTAATTAAAACCAACATGCTCCTTAACTGGATTTCCCAAAGTATCATTTTAATCCACTTCGTGTATTCCTACACTCGTAATCGGCCGACCACAATTGCATATGTTTGAAGTTCGTTGTACTTTTTGTCCGAGGGGTTGGAAAAACCGATTGCTTGAAAGTCTGCGTTGGAAAAACAATGAGGTAACATTGCTGTATATCGATGCAGCTCTATCGATTTAAATAAGTTAAAAACGTCGCTGAAAAATCATTAGTGTGCTTATTCGAACACGAACATTTTCCTCATATTTTTCTACATTCTAATATAATTAAATTTCGTTTGAAAAATTGTGCAAAAGGTACTTTACACAGCTTTGATTGATATAAATTTAAATATTTATTATTATCATCGCAAAAAATTAAAGGTGGTCAAAGAGAATAATAATTTTCCAAAAATGTCTATTAATTTAAATGCCTTATTTAATAATCACTCCCTTTCTAAATGGGACTAAATTTGTCATGGAATAAAATATCTCGCACCTTCATATAAAAATGGGAACCAATCAACTAATAAATATCTTTCAGAAGGCATCAACTATTCAAAATACTGTTAAAATAACCTGGCATTAAACTAATTACGAAATTCATCTTTGCTCGCATTAAATAGCTTTCCGAATAATCGTGTTCCTCCAAGTCAATAGTCGCTGTCGGCGCGAACGATCTTTCGCGGGGGTGTAAAAATTGCACTCCCGAATTTCAAGCGGTGCGAATAGAGGCCTTCTCGGTAGTCGCTCTTCCGCTTTCACCGACCGTCGCGCGACACTTGACCCAATGCACCTGCTCTGGCGACTCAAAGGTCCCCGCGTATGCTACGTCGTGCGGGAAACAAAAGGACCCAGCAGCGAAACTCGCGACGCGACCACCCCGTTCGAATTTCACCTGCAAGACTGACGTGAATCTTCCAACGGTCTAAGCTTATCGTTCGATCGATACGAACCTTGCCCCACCGAAACCACAAACTTCTTCGGGTCGAGTAACAACATTGGTCGCAGAATCTCACAATCAGCGTTTTCCCCGATGTCAATTCGTGCCATCGGTTCGCACACGTCCAGCCGTTCCTGCGTGAAACTTTCTCGCGACCAATTAGATGCGACCGTTCATACTCGGCGTAGCGTGTCCATTCGAACACATCCCGACCACTCGAGCTAAGTAGCGGATCGGGCGACGCATTCTTGCCCGGAACGTTAAGTGCCCGAACGGATGCGCCACGCTAAATATGAACACTCCCATCTAATTGGCCTGCGGGACAGTTTGTCCGATTGTAAGGGGAATCGGTCCGTGTCCGCACAGACGGGACGTATCGACCTTAATGCGGTTCCGAATTAGCGTCTTCGCTTTGAGTCACTGTGACGCGATAGCAAATTGGTGTTGACGTCTTGGCGAGTGTACCCGTACGTCGATGTGACACACGTATTCACGATCGAGTCAATAATTTCACGTCGCGTCGAGATTCTACACGGTACGCGTATCGGCCTCGCGCGAACCATTTTAATCCCTACTCGACCGTTCTGCCTTCGACCTATTGTCTGATTGTCGGTAAACGCGACGGCGAAACAGCTTGATCTACGGCTTTTACCGGCGGCTATCGGTACACACAAATATCGAGGGGCTGTTTGTCCGACCCCGTTCTACTTCTGTATAATCCTCCATAAAGATTATTAAGGGAGAGACGGGGATCCGGGTGGACTGACGACGGCGGAATAGCGTTTAGAATGGAGACGCTTCGTACGATATCGTTCGCTGAAAGCTATTAGAAGATGTTCGTTCGATTTCATTGGTACCGATTGACAACTTCACTTTGTTTAATGAGGCAACGGGGAAGCACAGGGTAGGAACTCTGAAGAATGAACGGAGATGTTGACGATGAATCACTGTATTGATCACTGTACTGAATCACTGTACAGAGCATTTAAAATGTATCCATTGACGGAATTGTGATACATCGGACTGCGTATATGGTTAGGTACAGAAGTAACGTTCATTGGAGAAAATAATACGGAGAATGGGATCTATGGAATTTTATATGAATTAAAAATCTTTCTGATAATGTACTCTAGCACTGCTTGCATATATTGTAATTAGCACTGTATTGCGCGTCACAGCGTCGTTCGTGGTAGGTTCGTGACGAGTGTAGAGGGTGCGTTCTGTATCGGGCTGTAGCGAGGAAAGTTTTCACATTTTGGTTAGTTCACCATGGTCGAAAAATGTTTTTCTACGGTTGCGACCGCGTGCCACATCGTCGATGATATTATTGACAGTGTCTGAAACGGTGGCGACTCTTCATGACTTGACAATCAGTTATTTTCACTGGTTGCTGAAATACACTCCATTAAACTACTAACACACCGGATTCTCAATTCTCAATTATAAAACATTCGACGTGCCGTTTCGCGTCTCATAAATCAGATTAAACAGCCAATGAACATTAATGTAAATCCGATAAATCATTTCCACCAATAAGAACGATTATATCATTGAAATAACCTCAGCCCGAAGTGACCGATCGATCCAACGACACTCAATTTAAGCAACCCATCTTTCGAAGAAAGTAGTTCAACCTAAAAACCCACTGAGAGATCGATAATCTCCAGAATCCCGTACATACGTACCCACCATCCCTGTCCTTCCCCCAACTATCTCACCCTTCTCCCTCACTCTCTCCTTTTCTCTCCTTCTCCCGAGGAGGAGACCGTTCCTTCCAACTGCGCACAGGAAGCAACGAAGAGGCCGCCCGATTCTCGAACAAGGACTTCGTTCGGGCGTCACTCGTAATTGGAAACTGCCGCATAATTATCCCCGCACTTCGGCTGCCGCTTCTTGTCCGGTCGTACACACACGTCTGACGGATTCTCGCACGGCTGCCGGCAAAACACCGTCATTAACGTGCGCCCGGCTCCTCAGCCCGTGAACGATGCTTCAAGTGTCTTCGCCCCACTTGCCCGGCGAAACTCTCCGCGGCCGGATGAATTCGGGGCCAAAGCGCCTTTGCGGTCTGGACACGGCATAATCGTTGCCGCGAAATCCGATTGCGGTTGTTCCGCTGGATTAAACGGCGTCGAGTCTTGCCGGATCGTCGTTCTGCGCGCTAGGTGGCGCCGTCATCGTTGAGTTCTTGATAACCGCCTGAATCCGCGCCGACGGAAAAGTGTTCGCTCACGCGGCACGGTGATTCGCGTGTCCCTCTGGTTTTAGTTGGAATCGCTTGTTCGCCGGCCGTTGTTAGCGCACTGCTCCGAGAGAGCGATCTGCGTTGACCGGAAGTGGTTTTGTACGCGGCGGCGAGAGGCACCCCGAGGCACGTAGTATGCATTGGAGGTTGGTCGGCGGTTCTCTTTTGAGCAGACGTTTTCGAACGGCTCGAGGACGGTTTAAGGGGATGAAGTTTTCGCGTACGAGGTCTTGGTGTGCGTTGGACGGTATTGGTGGCCACCGATACAGTGATTCAAGATGGCCGGCTGTGCGCTCGGGGTTGGCCAAGCTTCCTGGTAACAGCGATTTTTAGGCAGATCACGGGCATAATAGGTATTAGGCTTTTCCTCTGTGCATTTTGTAAATACAGTTTTTATGCATTAACAGGATGGTCAGCGAAAATAGAAGCTACGCATCATTGGTACTCGAAGGTAATATCGGTTTTTTTTTGCTTCGAAAATGAATATACCGAAGAAATGTGTAATGACATTGCGACGAATATTGTGCTACTGAGCTTTCAACTTCCGCCGATACGCCCAAAGCACTTTGGAAATATTGTGCGACATGTATTTATATACTCCAGCCGACCTACTTTGAGAGTTCCATTACCTTCATCAATAAACTCTTCCCCGAGCCTCGTTTCGAACTTTTCCCGAACAGGAAGAAAGGTCCGATTGGCGTGGAAGAATCTGGCTTCCTTCCCAATAATCAGGACTTTCTTAACTTCTACCCTAATTGGTACGAAATTTGCATCCCCTCCCTTCCCCCCTATAGGGCTACAAATTAATCAATAATCCGGATATCTAACCGAATCATGTATTAAATAGCCTCCCTTCGATTGAAATGTTCTCCTCCCTTATGTACTGACCGCAATTAACTGTAATAAATTCATCGAATTTCCCAATCCAATCCGGCAGAAAAGAATTACAAACTTTATTAAATTCCCTTGTGCTCGCAGATCATTGCAGACTCTAGATAAAAAGAATATTTTTCAGCGGATCCTGCATTTCTTTTTATTTGAAACAGTATTTTACACATTTGTAATTTATCATTTCATATGCAACAATCCAATACGTGCAATATGGAAAGTATAAATATTCTGCAAAAACCAGTTCCATTATACGAACCATATGGTCGTTGAAATTAATAAAAACACCATTGCAGAAACAATTGGTAACAAAAGCGTACATGTTACATTTTTCGAATCAATTGTCTCAAAGCAAACAAAATCGGAGCCCAGAACCGAAAATGTTGTATCACATTTTCAATGTACTTTTAGACGAACAGTAATTATTCCTGTTCTGAGTGTGGACACCCTTATGGCAGAATTGTTGTAAACTATTAATAGCAACTAAAACATAGCATTAGTTCTGACCGGTTCGTTGACCTGACCAAACGGAACTCCCCGAATTCGCGTTGCAACTCTCAACGAAACTGGATTCCTTGGAGCACAGCTACAACGGAATATTATGCATACTTTTGTACAAAAAATATTATTTCATCATTTTTCACCGTACCGATTTACCATGAAACTGTATCCGCCGGGCTTCTCCTGTTTCCCAGAACGTGTACTAAAAAATGGAATGAAAAAAATCGACAATTCGATGATACAGCGCTGAAATTAAACGATGCAGCGTAAACAAGAAACGTCGCAATTAACGATACGATTTTTTCAGAAATCAACTGCACAAGTAATTTCGCTCGTTAGAACGGACTCGCCGGTTCGTTTAATAATTATCGCCGGCACAGCAAGGAAATGGAATTTCCCGTCGCGTTCAGCCATCGCCAAGCAATTCATTCGAATGCATCGAACCGTTTTCGCCGAAAGAACCACGAGGGACAAGAATCGGCGACCTTCCAACGCCGCGGTTCGCCAATGTGTTACTGATATTTCAATCGTGCTCGACGATCTCATCAAGCCAACATTATTTTACCGTCGTTCCGTTGGTTAACGTTTCTATCAGCGACGCAGTTGGGGCAAAAGGAAATCAAGCACGTTTCGATTGATCGTTGAGAAATATTCCTCGATTGTGAGCGGAAAATCGATAACAACGTGTTCTTTAACGCGCGAGACGAGTCGTCGAGGAATTCGAGAGACAAAAGTTTGATTATTCATAGGAGAGTATAATGATATATCGAAGCCATTGCAGTTGTGCATTGTCATTTTAACGATTGCGAATGCAAACAGCTTTGTTGGTCCTTATTTCGCGGCGGTTGCGCTGCATACTTTTTGTTGCTTGCTTAACAAACGATGGCAAAATAAGGGCAATCTACGTTAGTGCACGGTCGAATAAATCTGTTCCATTAATAATTACGGAGACACCGAACGTTCATCGTTTGCTTAACATCCATTGATGTGTAACCGTAGTATTGTAATCGTAACAATAAAATTATCATCCCTAGAGTTTAGAAAGTTTGGGAACAAATTTCCCAAGTCACTGCTTCGCCTCCCCTTCATTCGTAATCATTCCACGTAAGGAACACGTTGTCCCCTAAGCAGACGCTCGTTTTCGCGAACTAGCCTGCGATCAACTCCACATAACCCTACATCAAACCACCCTCTTGATAAGCTTGCTGTCTTCGCTACCCCAAGATCACCCCGAGGTTGCGTTCGATTTCGACAACGATGTCTATTTGAGATCATTCGGGGCTCTGTATCCCGAGGAAGGTGTTTAATATTGCGTCGCATCAATCTCTTTAGGATGCGTTATTTTTTCGGGAAAAAAAGCAGCCGTCCAAACGGGGTGGCTATGTTATTTACGGACGAACTGGCGAATATCAATCAGTCTTATCGTTTCGCTACCAATGACGGCAACACATTTCTGCGATAAATATCTGTTCTGATTATGCTCGGCAAGATTTAAAACTGTGCCTTCCCACAACAATAGATTAAAGTACCATCTGTCTACTCAGAAGTGCATTTTATTGTACCATCAATTTTGTTATTGTTATTTCAGTGGCACTATTAATTTTCATTATTAGTATTGCACTTTATTGTCAATTTTATTATTATTATTATCTTTGGACATTTCTGTAAAAGCTATTTAAATACAATGGAATGCAGTTGCGTCAGTTAATAATAATAATATTGCCGAATCAAATGTGTACGAATCGAAACAGTTCGTCTATTTTAAATCGTCCGTCTCCGGCGTCCTTTAAAATTATCCCTCGTTTATCCCTCGAGTTTGTATCAGTCTCCAAAGCAAAATCCGGCCAACCTCGTTCTGTCAATTGTATCGATGAAAAAGGTACGTGGATAAGATGGGGTTTCGCAGTTCCCAATACCTTCGTAGCCCACCGAACAGCTCCAGCACCACAGCTCTCCCAGTTTCTCCTTAATCATTGACAAATTCTATATTTGCCACGACCGTGTTCGTTAATCTCTTCTGTCTGTTGCTCGCTCTCCGTCTTCCCTTCGATATCCACGTGGCGCCGGGGCGTTGTTTCAAGGGACCAGACAACGCCGGCACAGGTGGAAAAATTCTCCCTCCAGCCATTAATTCCATTGTCTTCCCGATCACGGAATCTATAGTCGGGCTTTGTTCTCGTGGGGCCTTACGAAAAACTTGCGACCGAGCAATTCATTCGCGAGTGGACGGCTCTCTGCCGCGAGATAATAAATCGTGCAGCCGCGTCTCTCGTTTCAACGGGAACGAAGGGGGATGGGTTGGGGGGGAAAAAACACCCCCTCGTGAAGCTCCCGTTGCGGTTTTCACGGAACGGACGCCGTTGTTCTGGTTTAGTTAGGAGAGAATCGCTAGTGGACAAAACGTTTTTCGACGGTCCTTCGTACAGATTGCACGATTCGATGAAGGATATACTATCGCGCGGTAATTGGGTCAGTCTGTAACCAAAATCTAGAGAAAAATGCCGTATTCTCATTTATTAATGTGCCAATTTCTATGTACACAAAGGAGGGCACAAATTAACGTAGATATTGATAAGATAATCTAATTTTAGTACATTAAATTCAACTCCCCACCGATACATCTATTATATTTCTTTTGTACTTATTTACCGGGAATTGTGCAGTGTCGAATAATTTCGGTCAAGAATTACATCGAAGTGGTACCTTAAAAATTACGTCAGAGTTCAGAGAAGCTCGAATCACAAATAAATATTTTCGAAGGGTTTTCTAAGAAATTCACTATCCAGTTCCGTAGCAAACATCGAATGCGAGAATACGTTCGTTGAACTTGCATATTTTAAAGATCGATAAATAGTTACTGCAAGTTGTTTAATGCAAATAGTTTTGAGTCGTCCAAGCGTACCAATCGATCAATGATTCCATTTAATCAAAAATATTGACAGAGAATAAACGTTGTTCCGACGAAATAGAAGAATGAATTTTTGTTGAATCACAACGGTTTACGCTGAATTCAACGAGGGAAGCCTCGTCGTCGCTATCGTGTCGTACGTTCAGTTAACCAGCGTCTATGAATATCACGAGCAATTTCAAGAATCTCGCAAATACCGCATTCTACTCTGGTAAATGTGCTCGCCGCATGGCACGTCGGTGTTGACCTTAATTTCACGCGCAGACCTGCGACTGACTTCGCCACTGCGTTTAGCACCGAGTTAAGCATTTGTGAAACGGATCAATGGATCGAATATAAATTTCGTGGGAATCGTCTTTCGATCATCGACGATATACACGCGTGACATTCACAAATATATATCTATCAATTATTGCAAGGAAAGGTTTCATCTTCGAACGTACGCTAACTACACATTTTTTCAAAACCTCTTTCATTAACCCACCCTGTACAATAAGTATCCTTCCTTTTCTTTGCTTCTTTTTAAATTATAGTAAGGTTTGTCGCTGTCGAGATTCGATCGAGTGCGTCCAATGCACGATTGTTGTTGGTGTTTTTTCTCTATTAGAAGTAAAATTCTGAATTATTAATTTGCAAATAAACTGATGAATATATAATTATTGTATTTAAATAATACTTCGATAATACAAATATTCGGCATGTCTATATAATATAAACGTAGTATTTTGTTTTTATTCTGTCCCCTCTGTTTAGAACTTCCAATAAATCTAATCGCGATCGCGAATACCAAGATCGCGGCGGCTGTGTAAGGAGCCATCACCCTTAATATCCGGCCGAAAGTTACACAAACCCTGCCGTACCTTAGACCCCATTTAAATGATAAGAAAGGGAACGGCTGTGTTCATTCTTCTCAATTAAGCCGATCCACCATTCGCCAAAAGGAATCGAAAGGATTCTCCTATATTAATTCCAAGAATCCTTCCAACGAACCGTGGACCCTCAAATATTGACTCAGCGCGCCGTGGGGAGGCAAGATCGCGAGCACGTATTTGATGGACGATGAAATCGCCGAGAGAAAAGTGTCCTTCCCGTTATTCCTCGTGCTCCTTCTGTTTCTCGACGCGCGTCCATTTAATTCCCATTATCCGTCCTCTAATTAATACGAACGTGCTTTTACCGATCGAAGGGTAAACAGACCGGCTGGAAACGCGACCATCGGCAAACGCTTCCCTCCTTATGCATTATTAAACACGCGGCCAAAGATAAAATCGCGCCGTCGATTCGACGTTGAAAAGAAAAAGAGAAAGAAGAAGCATCAGTTCGTGAGAAACTTCGTTAAAGAATTCGTGCGTTATTGTTGAAAAGTATTTACAGCCGTGTGAAACGTTATTAGTTATGGAAGCGAGGGTCGAACATTTGCTTGCTGCGACCATTTGATTAATGGTGGAATGTAGTATTAATGATAACAGTGATAGTGGCAGTAGTAAGTAGTAAGATAGCGCGCGGTTCGGTGCCGCGGCTGTTCTTAAACTTAACCCGAATAGCTATTTCGGTTTTGGGTTAAGTTTAGGTCGGCTTTCCGTTGTTTATAATTGAAGCCTTTAGAAGATGAATATATTATGTTTGTGTGAATGTATTACGCACGCAGTAAAGACAGGTTGAAGGATTATTTTTCATTGAACAGTGATTTTAATACTTGGATGTCTTCATTCTTTGATAAAACAAACTGCAACAGGGAACTACATATATTTTTATAATAATTATAGGAATGATCGTAATTCAATAATTATCTCAAGCTGTAACTTGTAAATGGTAGGAAGAAACATTTAACCTTTCTCTTCCGTAATTAATAAAATAAGAAAGGCAACACGATATGATAAATGGATATCCTCAGCTAAGAAGACTGTCTTTTATTATGCGACATTAAAATGAGGACATGATTATTAATAAGTTATCATTAAATTGATAAATACAAACCGTACAAATAACTGCTAGACTAGAATATCTGTCCGATTGTATCATTCCTCCAATCAAAGACCTTTTCGTTTGCTTCAGTTTTTCCCAACTCGTCAGCGATTCTCTTGTACTTTAAGTCGACCGTAATGAACTTTTTTCTGACATTTATTCGCTCTATCCTCCCCGGCAACGCTTGAATATTTACCGAAGCTAAACCGAGACGAATTTAATAAATACGTTATGATTTAATCGGGAGCTCCTGTGGGAAACTAGATCGCGGGGTTTTCGGATTAGGTGCCTAAGGGATTGGACGGAGAAAAGGTAACGGACAACTAAGTGGTACAAAAAAAAAGGAGAACGAAACGAATCCCGGTTAAAAGGCTGATGAAGGATCCCATGGACCCATGGGGGTGGAAGGAAACACTCTGCGCGAGAAGGGGGAAAGCAGAATTATGGTATCGTTCAAATTTAATAGTGTCGCGGGCAAAATTAAAAGATCAACTCGCCCAAGTTCACGTTCTGCCCTTTCTGTTACATTCATTTATGTGATCACAGGGGTAAAATTAAATCAGCCCCGATGCAATGAAACGGAGAAAGCGTTTCAATATTTTAATATGCGCGTTCCGTTACGATTTATACAGTGCACACGATTACTATCTTGAATTTCTGTAATAGAAAATAGCGCTGGAAAGGTCCGACAGATTTTGAATTCTAAATTGTCTTAACTCGGAAACAAAACTTACTATCCAATCTAATCGAATCGTTCAACGAACACAATTGAAAGAAACCAATGCATGAATTACAATCAACTAACGTGTCGATCACAAGTACGCGCAATTAGGCTCGCCATAAACCACCCTGTAATATTCTAGCCCCTGCTCTATTAAAAAAAAAAATCCAATTCCCCGAACCTCCACATAATCGGACTCCATCGCAGTCTGCTCCAGCTTAGCACGGAAACCTTCGCCAGCAAGAATATCTCCGTCCCAAGAATCGTTTAAAATCCACCCTCCCGTATTTCCCGAACAAACTACCCCAAACGTGTTCCTACCAACCACCACCTCGTTCCCCCGCAAGAAAATCTTTCTAATTACACCTCTTTAAACCGAACCGCTGTCATTCCACGACGAGCCCCCTCTAATATTCGTCCCGCGGGCCCGCGGCGTTAAACCGGAAGTGCGACGAGTTCGCCAAGGATCGCTGCGTCGTTGCAACGTCTCTGGCGCCTGGATCCTCAAGTTGAAACGATAATTGCTCGAAGGGAACGGCGATTCGAGTTTCCCCGTGGCCGCGAGACAATATCCTCTATCTCGTCGCCGTTTCGCCGGTTATCAGGCGAGAACGAAGACGCGAGCGAACGTAACTGACGTGGCCGTTCACGGACTCCACGGTCAAACCCGGAAAACGTCGTCCGGGAAAGAAAGGTTTTTTCATGGACGTGCCGCGACGTCGAACCCGGCGCCGTCCGCCAGATAATGTTAATATCCGGCCACGGTTTTGCAATTGCCAATTATTTCGGGTTATTTCGCGCTTTGTTCGCCGGACGTTATCCAGCTCAGGTTCGCTGACGGTATTCCCCGAAGGATCCTCGAACGACACTGCACGGCCTTTGTGAAATCGAGGAGTTTGGGTCGGGGGTTTACGTACGCCAGGCGGGAAGTGGTCCCTTTCGTCCGGCGAAATTTTCTTCTCATCTTCCTCGTCCAGACTGCTTCTTAAATTCGGGATCAGATTTTCATAAGATGAGCTTCTCCCTCGGGGAACGACGATGCGGAGTTAGCTTGGGTTTAAAGGGTTGATTTTTTTTTTTTGCAAGGGTCACCGCGCCAAGGTTTTTCCTGTTTCGAGGGATCGCTGGTTGGTGAAGGTGCGGGGCGAATCTTTGGGATTCAATTTCGCGGGGACAGGTGGGCTGGGGAATCATTGGGCGGTGGTCGCGGTTGATATTAGCGAACCAGACGTATATTCAGTGTCTCCGTATATGATATGTCGAAATGTACGGATTATTCGCTGGTAAAGTGAATTCAATCACTGAATCGTTGTTTATATTAAAATCGATTCCTATGTAAATTTCAATGATCGAAACGAGACTACGAAAATACACGTTTACTCATATATTTTCTTGTTTCGTACGACTCGCAACACGAGTGTCGCTCCTTATCACATCTACCAATCCTGACAGACGAGCCATCGCCCACCGTCGCCAACCGTGCAACGCTTCTTCTCTCCAGGAATATTCTAGTTTTTGCAATTAGCAGTATCAGCCAAGCAGCAACGCGTCAACGATCGTCGCGCAATACTCGGGCGTTGTTTATGCTCGCCTTCTAAGCGGCGTCGCCTCGCGACTGGCGTTTCGCCAGATTCCGCCGCACTCGTTGCGACGCGTTCTTTCTCCCCCGCGCCACGCGTATATCGACGCCCAGGGCCAGACGCGTTATCAGGCGATTTATATCGGTGTTTCGCAAAATTTGTGGAGTCGCCGGTCGCGAACCGCGCGGCGGCCAACGGTGGAACTGTGTTCCAGGGGGTGAAAACGGATAACGAGGCGGCCGGCGAACGGTTCCGCCGGACCAAAAAGGTATCGGGCACGGCGGACGGCGTATTATCGCGTTTAATCTGGAACCTTCGCGCCGTTCCAGGGATACCCACAACCCGTCCCTGGCCAACAAGGCTGGCCACGAACCAACGATTATTCTTCACCGTGGCGGGGAAAACAAAAAAGGAAAAAAAGTGGCGGCCATGATATCGCGTGACCGGGCAAAAATGTGGCCACGCGGGTGGAAACAGCGCGCAGTTCGGAGGGAATTTTAGAAAAGCTTGGAGAAAACGCGGCGAAAGTGGCATTCCCGGTGCTGGCAGGTGGTACTACCTGGCTTGGCGGTGCCGTCCCGTCGTCTGATCGATACGCGGAGCACACGGAAGTGGTTAATGATTAACGAGTACTTTGGAATGAATGTGTGGGCTGAAGGGGGTTGGTATGCACGGAGGGGTGAGGAGAGGGATGGTTTGTGTTCCGGGATGTGTGGCCGCTGGGTTCTCCGGCGGGTTAAGTGGTATTAGCATGCGGAAGCGGTTGGTTCGCGGAGAGTGTAACTATGATATTGTACGGCGTTCCTGAGAAAGGTGTGTTAAGACGTTGCTGGGAGTGGAATTGAATAATTATTTTGGCCGGACGGGTGAAATCTGGACGACGTTATGCGTATACACTTTGTTTTCGAAGGGTTGATGGACGTCGAAGGAACGGGGCAAGTTTGTTAGTATAAATTCGTAGTGAACGTTTCCCTCTGCGCAACATTTTTATACCATTCCACGCTTGAAGCAATTAATCCCCAGAATAAGTTCTATGCAATAAGTTGGTTAGTATCATTCACTGCAGCTCCCAGGTTCAGCGCGGAATGCGAAAAAGGTGAAGGGGCAGTAATACGTTGTCAAATATTTGAGTTCGCCCGCAAGTGTACATATGCGCGGCTAATTGGCGAATTATCTATTTAAATGAATATTCAGTGGCCTGGGAGCACCGCGATGTTACACGTGACACGATATTCCCTTTGTCCGAATATTGTCCAAAGCGACAGTTTGAACGTTAAATTATTCAAAGCCTCTATGCCTTAAGTATTTTCTGCGCCACTATTAAGCAACGAATTAGATACTATATGATAAGGATGCACACCGCTAGACAAACGCAAAACGTTTCATCGCTGTTCAGTAATTTTGGATAGAAGATTTAAGAACCTATACACGATTGAACGTGTCGAAACAAAATTAATCGAATGAGTTGTTAGTAAGTCAATGATTATTTTGTACAACTAAGAAAACTGTTGGCAGTCTTGTTAATAGATCCAGGGCGAATTAAACGTACACCCTAAACGTTCCCCATCAACCCTCGGCTAACTAGTTTCTATTAAGACTGGGGCTGCCATACTGTAGTCCGAATGGCAACACGCGTTAAATTCCCTTTCTTGGAGCTCATGAATTAAACACCCACGGAATTCTACGAAACTGTATAATGAAGAAGCCTTAATTAACCCCTTTGGGATTTTTGGCAGCTGGCTTGCCCGTAATGCGGCGCGACCTTCCACGAATCTATCATTTGTAGGTAATTCAGTAAGTAAAACGTTTACATCGTTGACGTTCACTATATTCCGTTACGCTTCAGAGTGATACCAAAACAAATCTCTTACCAAAATTTCTGCGACGTGATCAATTTTACTCCCTACTGTATACAATAACAACAATAAAAGTAATCAAAATAGTGATAATTAACTTTCACGCGAAGAACCTCGAAACCTCGAACCATCGAAAGGGTAAACGTACGATTTACTACAACGCAGAAAATGAAGGACCGTGACCCGAAACCCGAGAAGAGACCGGTCCAAACTCATCTAACCTTCCACAAACTCTGGCAGAAATCCTGAACGCAGTTCCTCCTTCAGGAAATATTTTTAAAGAGCTGCACACGATGCGCAGGCACACGATAATTAAGCATCACGCTGGTGCACGAACTCCGCAAACCGGCAGTAAAAACTAAATAAACAGAGGACGTCCGGCAGAGAGTCTGCCCACGGTGAAACACACCCACCCGGATCGTGGAATCTGCGCGCGGGGGTGTGGAGGAAGCATGCGGAAACACAAAGGCACACGGACGAAAACAAACAGGGTGACTGTAAGCTGCAACGTGGCCCGTGGCGGAGCGGCCTCTGTGCTCGAGACGGGAAGCAAGGAATGAGAAGGAACGACACGGGACAGGGACCAAGATCTAAATGCCCGAGTGTTTCTTGCGACCAGGTGTGAAAGGGTTAAACAGCGATGGCAATAAAGTTGCCGCGTCACCTAAAAGACAAAGGTAAGTTCGAGATATCTGACAATTACGACCTGGTTAATGGACATTGAGCTGTGTTAAGAAATTATATCGTATTTGGAAATTCGGGAAATCTTTCGATTCCTACCGTTTGTATTTTTTCGTTATCCACAATATATTGGCTCAGGTTTGTTGTTAATAGCGCGACGATATTTTACTTCTGCTTATATTTTTCATTTCTGCATCTCAATTGTTGCTGACGTAACTTTCAACAGCAATACAGTGTTTCTTATACGATACATTTTAGCAGAAGGAATACATGAACCAGAAGTGTAGTCCAGCAAATGGTATTTTGCTTCCTTGTTGCGCTCTCCCTTATCTGATTCCCTTGGAAAGAAAAGTTCATGTTCAAATTGGGTTACTTGAACTACCCTCGAATGAAACAGAATGGAAATATTCCACTGATATTGTCGTGTACAGTATAAAACAAGGAATACATCAGTCCAGTATCTACAGTATAAGCGTTAGAATTTTGCCCTTTTTCTCATCAAAGGTAAAGGCGGACATAGAAGGTGGAACTATATTTTAATGAAATATTTCATCAATAATGCTCGTACTACGTAGATCAATACATCTGACGATTAGATCTCTAATATCAAGCATGCATTTCACGATCAACAGAAAGGTGCGAGAGAACAACGCGAGAACATCCACGTAACCACAGAAGTGCACATCTACTCTGGCACCCAGTTGAACACAAACACTCGACACAGAAACATATGATTATTCGGCTGCGAACAGACGCAGATTGTACGCGCGATGCTCCCAAGCAGGCATCTCGCGTCCTCCCATTAGGATCGTGCCTTTTCGAGGGTTTCGAGTGCGTACCGCGACAAAATGTCGCTGCCGTGTAAACGCGCCCTAACAGTCGAGCCTCCGTGTCGCTTTCGAAGATACTCCATCGTATATTCGCGGTATTACAGCGGCGCGAACCCGCGTGTACCCCATTTTCCCCGGGTATTCTCCGCTTCAAGGCGTTTTGTGCGCGGAAACACCTTCCAACAGTGCTAGAAGCCGGCTGAAACTTGGTATCCTTTCATACGTAGACGGTGCCGGGGCCCTGAATGACGTTCGCACGGCGGCTTGACGCGAGGGCATTGGAAGAAGAATGTTCTAATTCTTTTTTGAAGCGGTGGAAAGAATGACGTTGGCTGGCGAAGGACGAAATATAAGCTCGACGTGGCGAATAAAAATACCCCTTTTGAGGGAAGGCTTAGGTTGCTTTTGGGGGATATTGGGCTTAATTAAGGCGGTTCCTCGGTTGGATTTTAATTAGAAAGGTTTACGCTACACTTTTAGAACGGGCGTTCACTTTTTTCATGCACAATGCTTTCAGACAGATTCGGAGGACAAGATTGACGGGGGTCGAGCGTGAATGAGGTGGGTTGTAGCCGTTTGTAAGAGGTGCGAAGGGTATTTGAAATTCTATTTGTGCAATAAAAGGAACATGCGTTTCAAGGCTCGAGGGGAAAGTGACCTGAAAGAAATGTGGCAAGATAGGGACTATAGGCTTTATTCAGGTTGGGACGAAGTATGTCAACTCTGTTGCCTTTTTCCATTGGTGTCACTGCTTGGACATGGTTTTAATCCTTTTATGCTGAATTAACAGTTGCGCTTTTTTTTTCTTATGGCACGGTGAATATAGGTATATCGATCGGAACCTTTGTTGTTCTAGCTGTCCCGCCCGGTACGTGATAATCGTGGACAGGCATTTTCGAAATTAAAACTGTTATATATTTTACAATTTTACTAGTTTGATATTTCATGGCATGCGATGGCATGGTGATTGTTCTGCGGTGAAATCGATTTGAATCAATCGCCAGCTGCAGATGAAAATAATTTGTGTTATAAATAAATCTGTATGGCTGCATTCATATTGGCAAGGGTTCTATGAACTCCACATTTTTCCTAGAGCAAGTTCTCGATTATAAAATGTTTCTACGAGTATCCACAATTGTGCAGCATGTAAATTACTGTTTTAGTATTTTGCTTAATACTGGATATATAATTGACAATTATATATATATATATATATATATATATATATAATTGTCAATTATATATCCAGTATTAAGCAAAATATAATTATATATAATTAATTTACATAAAGTTCTGTGCGAACACAGATCATTATGCATATATTAAAATAAGAATTTTGTGATATTTTCAACGAGACAGCAATTAGTCACGTTGTCCTGCATAAGCTGATTCCTGGATGCAGAATCTCGAGGTTTATCACGGCTAACGTAACCTAAGCGCTTTGATCGTTCAACGTTGATAGCTGCAATGGCGATATCAACGATATTCGATTTTCTGCTAGAATGGCCGCCAGGTTTCTGGTCGCTGCTAAAAAAAAAAAAAAAATACACGCCCTGTGGTCGAGCGCGATTTTTGTCGACGCGAATCGGAAGAGGTGGACGGTGTTTCGAGAACCGATGGAATTGATCGTATTCGAAAATGACAACGAGTAAGGTATCGCATACCTTATAATAATCGTAGCGAATCAGTAAAAATATTTTGTAACATTAACAAGCTTCTTTTGCAAAAAGGAAAGCAATGAAACGTCATTGACGTTTCTTCTGGACTAGTTATTATCAGTACAAATTATTTAATATATTTATTAGAGACCTTTTTTAAATCAATCGTTACCTTTTAACAAAATATTAATGTATAGTTTAACTATCATAATTGAAGGCTTTAGACTTAAAAAATTGGGGGACAAAGGTGTTAATGCTATAATTATTAAATTTGAAGTAAATTGGCTATGAAGTTCATTGTTTTTCTACATTCTATTGAACATTGATTTTAGTTGTAGCATTTATGTACTCTGTGACAAAAGAAAGTGAAGCCGAATACTCACAAGAAGTTTTACATGACTCTTTAATCCCACGAAACCTTCAATTATATTAATTTAGAAAGTTTGTTGTTTAATTGATTGTGTATGCAGCTCACCTATTATTTTTTCCGTTGGATAGGTCAGCGATCGTTCTGGAACAAAGAACAAAATATCACACACTAAATTTCAATAACCTATATTTACAGAAACTCCACCATATATAATCCATCTCGTATAATAAAAGCATCAGGTATATAAACATTCAGAATTCAGCTGTTACTCGAAAAGTAGATTAAAGGTGGTTTAACGATCCTGTAAACTATTACTTTACAAAGTAACGAAGAACGAACTTTACTTAACTCTACGTCCGTGCCTTTCGCAGGCCAGAGTAATTCCGAACTGGCCAAAAGTATAATTTATTGTGCCTAATCCAACTCCATCACTTAGCCTGCAACTAGGTTAGTGGACGCGAGCTCATCATCCACCGGAAGGCATGTACTTTCCAACTACGTGGCGTAACTTAATTTGCGATACTTCCAGCCCGAAGACCACTGTGTCAGTAATTAACAGAATTAACAGATGCACGTTACACGCCCCGTAACTTTCACCAACCGGCGAGCATTAAAATGTGCAAGTCAAGTGTGAAGCATATTCAAATCATGTACATCGTCCGACCAAAAATTGGACGCACACGGAGGAAAGATTCAATCCATCGAATCCATTGAATCCATTGAACATTTCGGACATATGCAACGTCCGAAATTACGGTATCCCGGAAATTTATTGATATCGAGGTTGAATGCTCATTACATCTACATAGCGGGTGACAATAATTCATTTAGCGGTTCTTAATTTGGCCCATTGGAAATGAAGTCTAGATTGAAATTGTATTTCATCGTGGGCACAGCTTCTGCTTGTTGCGCGGGCGTTATATCTTGCGGCATCGAATTAATTCAATTTCGCAAAAGCAAGAGATTAATTATTCCGCCATCGCTGCGCGCCGCGTATCCCTTATAATTCACTTCTATACTCGGCGAACCGAATAGCGTACCGTCCTCGGATATTCATAGAAAAATAAGCAGCGTACGTGCCCTACAGTTTGCCGCGATCGAAGCCTTATTTCACTGACGAATCGAACGACCCGCATTCAAACGCCGCCAATCCGAAATCTCGAAATCGACGAGCCACCGCTGAAACGAAAGTATTCGACGATTCCCCATCCCCGTTTCCGGGTGGCATCATTCCAAACGATTATCCGTCGAATTTATCGCATGAATATCTCGCGCCGGTAACTGCACGTGTCGCCGCGGCGACAATAATTTATCGCCACTTCGCGTTCCGAAAAATGCCTTCGGCGATTCATCCGCAGACGCATAAAAAGCACGCGGTCATACGTTACGCTGTTCGGTCTATTGTACGCCACGTTTTACGCACACGCGAACGGTCACATTATAAAACGCATTGTCCCGCGCGCGATATTTTCCATTCGTTTCCACGTCTTTTTTTGTTGTTGTCTGGTCTCGTTGTTCTCCTGTCCACGTTGTTATACCCCCTGTTTCGCGACGGCCAACGCCATTGCGGCGAGCATTCTCAGAACGCCGTTGCAACGACGGGACGCATTTACGGGCTGAAAGGAGCGAAGAGTACGCTGTGGCCGAACGTTACACTTCGATTCGCGAAGAATTCTTCGGTCGACACTTTCGGTGACATCGTGCCGAATTTCGAGCGACTCGAACGCTATTGCAAACGCCTCCGGATTCTGCGATTTTGCAACGGAGTTAGCTTCGCCTGGATTTGAAACTTGAA
Organism: Nomada goodeniana; assembly: GCA_963969485.1. NCBI lineage: Eukaryota > Metazoa > Arthropoda > Insecta > Hymenoptera > Apidae > Nomada > Nomada goodeniana. Next base: position 27,059,729 of record OZ018299.1, on the reverse strand, counting down.
ATAGTTGTGGATTATTTTATTTGCCTGAATATAATTTTATTTGCGTACAACGTTCGTGTTACTGGACTGGATCGTTAGCGGTTGCGAGGTCTAACTGTGGAACAACTACGGGAATACTTTTTATAAAATAATAAACGAATGGCCGCGCAGCACGAGATATTTCGAAAAACATCTGCGCACGGTGAAAACGAGGATCAAATGCAACTGTATCGTACAATTATGAACATGCGCAGTAGAGCGGTAATTGCGAGTCGTCTAGAATGTCTGATTAATTTTCATTAAGCAGAACGAATGTGCTTTTAACGTTAACGCGGTGTATGCGCATTCTAATGCAATAAGGGCAAACATGCCGCGGATGATTAAGAAACTAATGTATGATGATGTATTCGCGATGTTTATGTATTTCTGATCAGCCACGGGGTATTAAAGTTTTCCGTAAAAAAAAATTCCAGCAAAATATTGTACGAAAGTTTTACAGAAGATAGCGATGAGTAATTAGAAATATGAAACGTATTACGTAAAATTCGAAAGATACAAAAAATAAAGTAAATTAACACTTATAGTTGTACGTTTGCGCGACAATTCGATATAACTGTGGAAACCCTAAAACGTAATCAAAGAAGCGACAATCCAAGAGAAAGAAACCCACTGTGTTCTCCAAAGGAAATTCTCTGAACGAATTCTCCATTCTCGCCAAACACAAACCCCTTTTGCCCGGCGTCTACGCTGTACACTTTACGCAGCAATAACTCACGCCTGTCCTTCAATTAAATTCAAATTCTAAGCATCGGTAACGTCCCACGAAAAACCTAATCCAACCCTCCCACCGAGGCGCATACGAAACGACAACATCGTCGGTAAATGAATCTCTCCGACGTCGGGATTCGTCGAATTCAATTCGCCTAAAATGTTTCAGTGAAATCGCAAACGTATTCGTTTACAGGCGGAACCAATCGATATTATTGCACGATCGTTCGTTTTCTGTCGCAACAATCTTTTTCCCCGACTCTGTCCGCCACTATAACATATTGCTCTTCACGTTGGAGGAAAACTTCGCCGGGCGCAAGAAATGGCCGGGAGTGGAACGGGGACCGGAAGTCGCGGCAAGATAACGGTCTACCGTAAGTCTGAACAATGTGATTCGTCGACGGTCGCCTTTGTCGTAGATTAGCACGATTCCTTGACTTCGTAGACCGGGCCCTTGAAAGTCGACGAAAGATAGGAACGGGATATTGTTTTCCCGCTATCTAAACGTAACTCCGGAAAACTCGTCAGGTGAAAAGGGGGATGAACGGGCTCCACAAGATCAATAGACCAATGCCGGACGTCAGTTCGACGGGACGGCCAACATTCCGTGGCTGATAGATGCTTGATACAAAATGACCACGTCTATTTGAACGGTGAGACAATGAAATAACTATTTACAGAAATTCGTACCGCAATAGGGTCGCATCTGAAATGTGTGCTGGTTGAAATTGGGAATGAAGGCTCAACGATTCGGGTAACAATTAACGTAACTGTGGGACAGAATCGAAACTGAAATGTTGAAGTTAAGAGTAACTGTAATTTTGTGTAAATTTTGTTAACTGCGTGTTAAATCCTTATCCGAGGATGTCCGAAAGTATGACTAATTCGGACTAATTTAAGAACGCTGGATAAACGTTGAGTCGAAAGTCATACATACGTCGATTAATTAGGGAACAGTAAAAAACTGACTAGACACATTCAAGCCCCGTAACAGGTACGCAGTACGTCCTTCTGAAATAGAAACCAATAATACCGTAATCAACATTCAACCGCCTTAATCCCATAATTTTCTTGCCTTAAATCCTGAAGATCGTTGAAAAAACTGCTACCCCAAACGAGAACGCCGCTTGAACGATCCTCGCGGAGGAATAACGTTTCGAGCACACGATACGACTGAACAGCGGGGAAAGGAAAAACGAATGAGAAAGGCGAAAGGGCAGAAAAAGGCAGGGCGAAAAGGACGGTGGGAAGCAACGATCGATTATTACGGTCGTCCGCCGTAATAGTTTTTTAAATCGCGACTCGGTCTACGCGAGATACGTAATCATCGTGAAATGCGCTTTAAAATAAATAGCGACCCCTCCATCCCCCGCCCTCTGCCCTCAGGCGGTCGACGGGAGATATGTACTTCACGGTATCATTGAACGTACTACGCAAAGTAAGTCTTTTCCACGGCACTTTAGACTTCTCTGGTGCGTCGAGTATAAAAGCCATTTACGTATCCCATTTCCCGCAAAGGGTAATCTTTCCTCCTTTTTTTCCTCTCTCTCCATTTGCTCTTTCCTATTTTTCTGGCGTAGATAGAACGGGCTGGCCGCTTTGCACGTCACTGAAAGACGTTGAAGAAGTTTCGATGTACCGGACCACACGATGAAGCGACCGCTGCCGCGGTATCGTTGAGTCCCGTGGAAATAAGATTAATGTCGGGCAACGAGTCGATTAAGTTATCGCAATAATTAGCCTTATTCTCCTGTCGTTTATTTGCGAATATATATATATATTATATGCATGGAACTGGTCTCTTGAAAATCTCCATGGGATCCCCGTAGGTATAGAGGCTCGAAGGACGGACGCCAAATTTAAGGATGTTACGAGGCGGTAAAAAAACTGGGATAGAGTGTAATGAAAATTTTGGACGATAGGGGGGATTGTTTATGGGAGAATCGTTGCAGAATGTGGGAGTGCGTTCGGGATCGGGAAAGGTTGTATTAAGTTGGGTGACGTATGTAGAGAGCTGTGTAACATAAAAGTTGCCTAGTTTGCATAATGTGATATGTTTTTCTATTCAGTTTCTTTATTAATTTATGTATGAATATGTAATAGGTATGTACGTGGCGAAAAAAGAAACGTACAAATGTTAAAATGTTAATTGTATTACACTGTATTAAATATCGTCGAAATATTATACTTCGAATTAGTTACAAAACAAAAATTGATATCGGGTCAACTTAACATAGGTGGTTACGCTAATTTGAACAAAAATTTGTAACAGAAACAAGTAGAAACTGAGCGTCGTGCTTTTTAGATACAAAAGCGCATTGATTTACTTGGCAAATTATTCGTCTAAGTCGGTTCGTTAATATTGAACCACATATATTAATTGAAGCAAGATTAAACTTCGGCCTGCCAAAAAGACATTCCAGGCAGAAACTGTTCCATTTATGCATTTCGTATATGCGATTTAATTCCCTTCATATCGCCGCGATTTCAAATTCATTCTTAGTTTTCTCAATTTCCGATATTATTGCGCCCTCGTTTCGCAATTTTACATCTCGAAATTCGAAATGAAGAATTCGATGCTACAGTTTATAATTAATAGCCGAATGTAATTTTGCAATATTCTATAACCAGAATGATCTTCTCTCTGAATATGTTTGAAAATAGGACATGCATTAGGGAGTAACAAAATGATTGATCGACTGACAGAAATTAGAGAACCGTGAAGGAGAATATGATCGTTCATAATCAGACACGTTTGCGTCAAACAAAATTTGCACACGTTCCATCTTCCTTTCTTCCGACGCTCAGAAATTTCTTCGTCGTAATGACAGTAATGACAATCATTCTTATCGTTCGAAAATTATTGACAATTGCATGTGCTCCAACAATAAATAATTGTCATATATTTTCATCATTAATAGTAATTTAGTGGATTACTATTGTCGATTCCAAGATTGAATAGCTGGATACAAACACATTTTTCAACTGCTTTTTTTAATCTTTTAACAAAAATTTTTATTTCCCATCAGTTGCCAGTTTGCGTAACCGTTGCCCACAAAGGTCGATAAAAAGAATAGCGGTAATGTATACGACATCGCGTAGTTATATTTTTCATAGAAACAAACAGAGTTCCCCGATATTCATGCCTGAGTAACAAGTAAACGTCGCGCAACGAAGCGAGAGACGCTGGCGAGTGTGCATTTTTTCAAAAAGTTCGTTCAACCCCGTATCCGTGCCGATGCAAATTGGACGTTCTAGTCTGTGAATAATCGACGGGGTTTTGTTGCAACGGCACGGCCTGGGGGGCTATTCACTAACAAGATGTCAATGCTTCCAGCACGCGTGCACACGTACACACGCAATACGTGGTTCGCTGGTTGCGCCAGAAACAGAACGTGAAGCTAGCTCCAGCTGTTTTTTCGTTACACGTCAATAGGATTATGATAGGTTACAAGCGTTTCACACGTTAATAAATAGGATACGTTATGATAGGAATATTATTTAACAATATCGATCGAATAGTGAAATAACTTTTAGTGTGTGATAGTTTCGTACCATCGTAGAAAGAATTAAAACGTACCATGCGGGACACGACATATATGATTGGAAAACGTCGCGTTTTCATCATTATCATAATTCGTTTGTCCCAAAGTGTCCGTTACGCGAGAGATTTTTTTTACTCCGTTTGTTACGTTTCGTATTCAGTTACGGGGTTCTTAAAATGTATGGTTGAAATATTGCAGCGTCGTACATTTACGTTTATTTAAAGCTAAACAGGCAGTCACGAAGTTATTTAAGGCTACACTTGCAGCTACGGAATCTCGGGACTAAACTTACTTCTAAAGGACGACGCGTACTTTAAAATCCCCCTTGCCCGGGCCTATGTCCCTCGACTGTGCAATAATAAAGCCCACGATAGTACACGAGCGTTTTATAATTACCGGCCTTAATCTCGCGACATTATTCCCGAGGAAAAACGCCACGAGAAATTTTGCCGCTGAAGCAGGAGCTAATAAGAGTTATTCGTCGCGAGGTGTATCTTTCGTTTATTTCATTTTAGTTCGCCTTCGCCCGGGTACAATTAAGGCAACAAGGAAATAATATCAAACAATCGTCTATTACATTTTTGCGTCACGCACAAATCTAGATATTAATTCTATACGAATTTCTTCAATGGTCAATCCGAATTAAGTAACGTATCAGAATTAATCGCCCAAAAACCGATTCCAAATTCTTGATACACAGGTCTCGTTATTTACCAAATGGGTCCTTCGTTTTTATCAGGCAATCAATAGAAGGCGGCAGTTAAGTCGGCAACTAGAATAGGATTGCGTTAATTGAACGTAGCTCAGGGCTGACAGTGTCTAATTAATGCGACAGGGGCGAGTTTCTCTTTCATGAATTGCTCGACCAGGAACCGGTCTTACGCCACGGGCAGAATCAAGTTTGATTGCAAAAAGGGACAGAACAGCTATTGTCAAATTAACAGGACGGTCCGTCCCGTGCTAAACGTGACAATATTGCCGAGTGAAATTTGACCACTAAATCACTTAATTAATACAAATAGGAGACTACCAAGCCACGTAATTAATTGCTACGTGCACCGGCTGCCCTTTATTTCCATGTCCCCTCTTTGCGCGTACAGCGATCGAAGTTACGTCAAAACATTAATACCATATTGACAATATTAACGAGCGATTGTTAATATTGACAACGACGATCCATTCTACAACCCGACCGACTCATTATTCGTTCCAGCAGCGAAATCGTAGTGTCAACGATCCTTCAACGGCGAGCAAGGAACAACTGGCGAACTGAATATCATTCTACATTATTTCACAATTGCAACCGTACAGTTACGCGCAACGACGCAACACGACTGCCGTTGCGTGCAATTGGATGGCCACCGCGTGCCAGAAAATTGCCCAGCTCTCGCGGGTACAACCTAGGCCGCGACGAAACCCGAACGCAAACGAAACCCCCGGCTGCCCTGACAATCGTTCCGTCTTCGTTCCAACGCTCTCGACGTTGGACTGCTAACAAGACGAATCGTGAACGTGCACAGACACGCGGGCCTATTTTTCCGTCGACGCGGATCCACCGCGCCGAATCTCGCCAGGCCGACAATTAATTGGGTCGGAATCATTATCAGCCCTCCTCGGCGGTTTAATGATCTCGACCCTGGCCGTTCAACCTGAATTACCGCCGCCACGGTGAGTACGTTGTCGCATCTCGCAGATATTGCGCGCCTCCACCGATCCTTGATTATCTCTCCGTGCTTGCGCGATTTCGTGTTCGCCCGCGTTCCGGGTGTGTACGTGCACGCGTCCGGCCGTGCGCAGGGGTACGCGTTCCGAGGCAGAACCGCGTCGTTCCAGATAATACGTCAACAAGATCGAGTCGAATTGATGTAGGGTGCGCCGGAACCGTTAATTCCGCGTGAAACGGCAGGAAGATACGGACGGAAGGAAGCGCGGCCGAATATCCGATTAAGGTGACACCGGTGAACACGATCGAACCGCTCGTACATCTTCCGATGGCCGCGCTTCGCCGAAGCTGGCCCGTCGTGGATCTGGAATAATGTTGTTATCGTCCCGCGATCCGAACGGCGTTGTTCCTGAGATTTGTTTTCGCTCGAGGAACGCGGCGATAAATTTGACAGCCGTCGGTGCTGTATCATCCTATCTTTTTCGCATTACGATTAATTAAAAAGTGGTGCCCAGCGACGCCGCAGTCGTTTCATTCGTCGCGTGACTACGGGGAGCGCGGTAAATGTTATAGACTGGATCAATAACGGGCAGGGCCCGAAATAATTTGTTGTCTGTCGGTGGTATTAAATAAATGACGAAAATAAACGATGCGCAAGTCAACTTGTATATATGTATTGCATATATTATTCGCCGTTCGTTCGCTCTCTTAAACGCGTTACTTGCGGTTTTTATCCTGGCACGTTGCCATTTACCACATTGTCAGTTTCCTCTTAACTCGCCTTCAACCCTTATTACGTTTATCTAGGAACAGCACACGCATTGAACTTAATCCATTGGTCACTCTTGCACTGTTAAGGTGCAATGAGACATCCAACTTGTAACATCGCATCATAAATATTTCGGCATCAATCATAATCGATAAGCACCACAATTCCTCGTCGAAAATTCTCGAGCGGCCTCAAGGACCCATTAACCCTTTCGTTACGAGCGCCGACTATACTCGACACCGAATTCTGCCGTATCTGCGGAGTATATTTTGATCGCATTGACCCGTATTGGATTAATCGTGCTAAAAGTACATTTTAAACGTATGCAACACATTTCGGTCATCGAGACGAGTTTGCTCTAGTTTTTCTATTCGCCAGTGGAATAGATGTAACGTTGATTCGTGTGTCGAACTAAACTACTAGAAACATCAAGTCAACGTATTGATTACCGCAACGAGTATATTCATTTACAATATAAGTGTATTTGTAATGTCTGAAAATACGCAAATAACTGAGAATAAATATAAAATGTACTTATTTTCACGTTTCTCGTACAATTAATATAATTTCGTACGAACGTTTATCGTACGATGCGACAAAACCGGTTATTATTGAACACTTGGAGCACTGTGCACGCGAAACACTGTCAAGTCGGCGTTGCTCGGGTTGACCGCGTAAGTTCGAACACCGAAGGCAATGTGCACACCTTTGTCGCGGTGTCGCGTTCATTGGCGGTCCTCCGGAGGAAGCGTCGCGAACGAAAGGGTTGATCAGCGATTCAATTTTACGGTCGACGTCTGCGATGAACGCGTTTCCCGACCGTCGCCGAACGCGAGCAACCGAATCGACCCGCGCTTCGTTTCTCGTCTCGCCGTTTCACCGGCTTCCAATCGCGTCGATTCCGGAATTTTTTCCGCCGGCCAGATCGTATCGTTCGCCACGAAACGTTCGATCGGCGATCCGTTCAATTTCTGCCGCGCGAAACAACACGCGCAGGCTTTCCGCGACAAACGACCGCCGGTCTCGACGTCGACGGGACAAAAGACACGCGCGAATAGCGGGCGGATCGGCGCGTGCAACCGGGCAGATTTACATACCAGCGTTAATCGTCCGCGCGGATTAACGAAACCGTTGGGTTATTGTTTCGAGCATCGACGACGACGAAGGACGTGCAGAACGGTGGCCCTGCCGTCGTTCGAATTAATTCGGTTTATCGGGGAACCGTGACACGCACCAGCGGGCCCAGGACTTGGCGAGGGGGGAAAAAGACAGAAGAGCTGGTGGGTCGGAACAACGCGGAAGTGATCGTGCGTGGCGTCGATGAGGGAGAATAATCCGCGAATGGCCGGTGTGTACACCTGGCGCGTTTGTTTCGCAATTGGAATGGCGATTTGTGCGTCGAAATTGCGTCGAATTGAAACACGCGACGGGAGGGTAGTTTCGCCGCGCGGACCCGAATCGCTATATTCGTTGAATTTTCATTGGGGTATTCCTGACGCGGGATGGGTAACGGACAACGGCAGAGGTTTTAAATAATGCCCGCTGATTCGCGGTTTAATCGTCGATTCGTAGGTGCAAAACGAGCTTGGTATTTTTCGGACAACTGAAATATTTCGTTTCGGGAACAGTGCGGCAGCATGCGCCGTCAGATACGTTGGCAATGTGGTTACGTGTAACGTTTCTGTGCAGAATTTCGCGGACATTGGAAGAACTCAAACGTTATTTTTGTTATTTCGCGCATAAAGTATACTAACTATTACGCGCAAACTTTTTAAATAACAAATACAAGTTGTCGACGGAGAACTCTACGAAAGTTCCAGCCAACCCCCTTTCCACGCTCGCACGAAACCCCCCGGCAGACGACACGAGTCGTAGCGCGGCCGGCACGCAGCGAATTAAAAGGCAAGAACTGGATCGGTACGCGAGGAGAACAAATGGTCCCGAACAAAGGTAACCGGTGTTTCGAAGCGTGCGGATGAGGCACGAGTTCGTTCGCGAAACTGGTCCCCCTGCACGTACACCGCTTCGAAACCAGGCCACGGTTGCACTTTGCCAGGGCGAAGTGTGCACGAATGTATGGTTTCGGTGACTAGTTGGCGACGGTGTTTGCAAGGGAGGGCGGAGGTTGGAACGCCCGGAGAAGTCTGTGCCGGGTCCCGGCAACTTGAGCAACTTCACAATGGCCATTGCCTTCTGCGCGGAATAAACTTCCGCGGCGTAACTTTAAAATTGATGATCTCACAGGTAGGTACACGTAAGTGTATCGCGGCAGGCGACCTCGGTGGTCGAGGTTTATCGTGACCCGGGGAGATGCTGTCTGCCGTCGAGAATTTATTCTGAACGGCCGTTTAGCGGCACGGTAATTATGTCTGGGCAGGTGGCGGAGAAACGTCCCTGCGTCACGCCACGGATGTGATTGAAATATTGCTAACGGGGAGGCAGAAAGCTTTCCGATGAAGCAAATTGTGCGTTTGCCGTGGAAGATGTTTCGCGGGACGTTTCGTTGGCAATTTTGGCGCAGGTTATCACACAGAAGCCGAGGAACGTTGATGGAGGAAAGTGAAGTGTTTAATTCTTATAATTGGAGGTGTAATCTTTGTCGGACTCAACCTAGGCTACTTTCAACAACTACAACTATACTTTTGTGAGATTCGGAAATATTTGGTGGTAATTAAATGCATTAACAAACAGTATTTATGAAACGAGGAACACAGGAAATTTCCCATTGATTATTAAAGAAACATTTCTCTATTGCCAATTAATCTCTTGACGTAATATCATGCGTCAGAAAATATTAAACCCTCAACGTGCATCGAAGAATCGTCAACCGTAGAAACTGTCAGCAGCATCTAGATCGAAGTGCCATCACCGAATCCTTATTAGATAAGACCTTGACAAAGTATCGTATTGGCGAGTCGGTAACCATAAACAGGAGATAAGCTGATGTACATGGCGGGTTGTCGGGATATCAGATCGGCGAGTAATCTCTATGATCATGGTCTCCCGCATATGAGAATGTACAGCTGGTCGCCATCGCCGTGCACCGTGCTCAAGGATTACGTTTGCCCACGCGCACGGTGCAAATGATCGTCGAACGTTTGACGGCGAAACGAAAATTGTGTGCGCGTGTACGAGCTTGGGCGGACAGTAACGATGGTAAGCGTTTGTTTTAAACGTGATACTTTGTGTCGCCACTTTTAGTACCGCAGACGGCGCACAAAGGAACCCTGCACGAGACACAAGAGCGGAGGCACAAAGAGCCGAGATTGTAACGGATTTAAGAACTGTTTCGCGTGCCAAAATCTTGATAAGACCGCGCATTGCTTGCATGGTAAATTGCGTTGACAAATCGTACCACGGTCCTTCATAGACTCTTTCTTGCTTTTCGTCTTGACGATTCAACGTATAATCTTCCCCTATTTAAGAATTAATAAACGGTGCACGATCGAACGAGGCGAACACCTCGTTTCTGGTACTTGGTAGGTTAAGTAAAAGACTTTGCGCAACCTGCTATAAAAACAGCAGCTTATCTTATGGAAGATATTTTTGCCACAATAAAATGTATATACTACAATATCAATTGTTTACATCCGATCACGGTGGTGCGTTAAATCATTTAAATATACATACCTCCGCGAAGTACAAGGCTCGGGTTTATTGCAACCGAGGAAACTGTATTTCCAATATATAAAAAAGGTGGAAGCACTACATTTTCATAGAAAACAGCGCAACGAAAACAAGGGACGGCCACGCGCGGATAAAAATACAAACGAGGAGTGAAAAATGAAAAGCGTCGTTAAGACTGTATCATTATAAAACCTCGCGAGAAATAGAACCCGTCCGCTAAACACGTTTGTCCCGCAACAACACGGAGCCGGCGATCCGATCTCTCTCTTATTCCATCGCGTATCGCTACAAATATCGATAACAAAAGTCGGTTTCTATCGGTGCAGTCGAGTGTGTCGTAATTGCGGTACAATTCCGACCGACGAACGAGTGATCGCAGTCGAGGATAACGCGTTCGATTGAAATTACGCGAAGTTGTACAAACTCGCGGTCAGTAATTTTTACATCGAATTCGCCGGTTTGTAATTTAGCGTTTCAAGTGGCCGTTTACCAGAGCTCGTCGTCCGACCGAGTTCTTTCCGTCGACGTTCCCCCGTGGCGGAATGCGTTTTATGGGACGTTTATGGAGCTTCGTCGTCTTAAACGATCGAATCTTCGTCGAATCGAAGCCGGGTAAGAAAGAGACAAACGGGGTGGACCCGCTGGAATTCTAACATCGTTACGAAGAAACCGGGAAGTTGGTAATGTTATTGAATTCGCGAGATATTTACGTCGGGATTTCGATGCTTTATGAAGGGTGGAAATGCTGTTTTACGGTTTGCGCTTGCAGTGATTCGTTTTTCTAAATGGCTTGAATAAATGAGGACCGGGGAGAGTGTATTTTCTTTGCGGAATCGGATTTGTGCGCGCAGTGAATAGTTGCTGGAGGAAAACGAATAGGAAAATTGCGGTTTAAGTTTGATAATAGTTGTGCAGGACGGTAGATGTTAATAGATAGAGTACGGTGATATTTGATGGTACACAGAGTATATTTGATTGTTGTGTCGTACTTCTCAAGGGGGGAATGTTTAAAGTAATGTAAGTGTATGGTGAATTGTTATAAATTAATCTTTGGCTAATTGTAAGTTGGAGAATGAAGTGAAACTTGGTCAGAACAATGAGCAGAATGAGAGAATTATTGGAGAAGAAATATTTAATTGAATCGAAGGGATGTTGAATAATCACCTCGTCCTAAATTGGTATTTTTATACATGCAAAATTTGCAACTGGCATTAACTTGCAGAATTAAAAAGTAAGCATCTATTTAAAGTTATGTATCTTTGTTAATCGATTGGAGAACCTTAACGTGCACAGAAATTGGATAAAAAAGGTAAAACGAAATTATTATACGTACTTCGCAATTGCTGAAATAACTAACGAACACTTTTCTTTCATCTAAATTTATTACCTAACCAAGTTACTGATTTTGTTCCAATGAAACTGCATCGTTATTTACGTCAAGATCTACTGAGGTTGGTTATAGAAGAAAAGTGTGATTTCATTGTTCTGCCACCTTCCTCTGGTCTAAATTAATATCATAATCAAATATAGGTATAATCACGATTGGCCGAAAATATCGAGGCAATTTCCAAATGGAGGGAAATCGAATTAACAAAAATGTGGACCGTCGTCCCAACCTAATACCCTTAATGGAGTTCGAAAATTAACGAAATACCATGGGCCACGGACGGTCCATCGAAGCGGTGCGTATTTCTTCGTAACTTGATATCATTTTATATTCTTCGAGCTACAAAACTGCAAAGGGCATGAAATTATTTATCTCGGCCTCGCAATATTCAAACCGTTCGGGTTCAACAAATTGATTATCAAAGTAACAAAATCTTACTGAAGCTTGACAACTGACACGCGAATCAATCGGCGGAAACAATTCCCTTCGAAATACCCACTATCCCGTTCCAAACCCTTGCTCCTCAGGGCCCACGCTCCCCTACTGTCTCACGAACTTCTTCCACGAATCATCCCGACTAACATGTTCAACATCGTACGGAGTACTCCAAGTGTTTTCGTCGGAATCCAGGTATCGTCATAGGTAACCGGTACATACAGCGTTCGTGCGCATATAGCGCACAAGCAGGAGCACCGGCTAATGAAGATGTTTGTCAATACTGGCGCGTTACCGTATGTCGTAACTGTTATTCTCTCTCTCTCTCTCTCTCTCTCTCTCTCTCTCTCTCTTTCTACACTCCTCTCCGCCAGTCTGTATCGTCTATACCCCCTGACACATATTCCTACGGCAGCGTGCGAGTGTTCGGTACCACTGCGCGCGGATGCACTCGTGTACACGTGTACCGGTTTACACGGGCGGACCAGCACGGCGCGTCGATATAGACGTGTACGGGTTCTTCGTTAACCAGATGGTGCTTGGCCTCGCTGAAGTGGGCAAGACGTGCTTCGTTACAGTTAATATCGAGTTATAACCGAATCATACCCGGTTGCGTCAAGTTAAATCTTACTTAGGCGGGCCTGACGTTACTCGCCGACAATTATCCCCGGCTCCGGGCAAACACGGGGCGAGGGGAACTCGCCGCGGTGACGGTCCGCCGAGGGTGTTATTTCTCGCTGGCGCCGCGGCTATCATTTCGTGCGCGCAGCGTGGCAGATCGACGGGGCACGGGGTCCAATCTTGGAGATTAATTTGAATCGCGACGAAAAGTTTTCCGCGCCCCGGTGCTGACGAGTTGAGAGCGCGACGAGGGAGGACTGGAGGCGGTGATACCGCGACAGCAATCTTTGCGACGTCGATAGAAGCAGTTGCTCCGGTATTTGCGAAGGGAACGAAGGAAACAAGGATCGGGCGCAGGGCAGGAAATCAGTTTAGCGTCCTTTGTTCAGATTGTAGGTAAACGTAGCGTGGCCGTGAGAAGCAGGTATTGGTAATTAGTAAATTAGATAAGAGGGTGGTGACGGGTTTTAGGGGTGTTCGATTTTCGTGACGCCTGGAGGAGAACGCATTTATTCCCCGAGGAACAGGTCTGTCGTTTTAAATACGTCACTGGATCCACGTGCAGCGATGCATGTCGCCAAAAGCCTCGTATCGGCGATTAACTGCTTGCACAAAAATCGCTGACCTCGCGGGGTAAATGTAGGCGCGAAGGAAAAATTGATTTCAAGATCTGCGTTACCCAAGCTTTGCTTAATTGTACTCTGTTAGTACTGTGAGCCCTCGCAGGCTCGCGAGAAATGTTTACCAAGTGTCCGGCGTCGATTTTAATAAAATTCCGCGCGATTATTCACTGCCGGAAGCTGAGAACTTTGCCACACAGAGTACGTAATAAAAGTGTCGCTTTTTGATTGAGCGACGAGGCCGGACGGTTTTATCCGCAATTTTCCATTTTATTTATTGAAATATATCTCACTCGTACTGCATGAAATTCCATGAAATCTATACAGTACAACTTTCATCGTATTTACTGGACACGAGGCAGAAATTTCCAACGAAACGACGAATTGATTACTTGCTTCATCTCGAAATTAACCATTTTTCCATTGAACTCTTGACACTACCGACAATGAGACTCGTCGAATATTTCTAAATTACGCGAACAACCGTAACACTGTTGGCAAGGATACACGACGGTCATGTTCGACGAATCGTGGCTTCCTTGCAGACCACAAATTCCAATTTGAGATCAGCGTTCGGTAACGTATTAAAACAGCACGTTCTCATTGATTCTCATTCTGTCGCCAATCAGTTGAGCGTTCGGTTGGCTCGTTGTTTGTTGTTGCTGGCGTGTCGCAAAATTCCACTGGAAAAGTTCAGCCGGTGGTTAGGAACGAAGGATGAGTTACGGTCGAAATTTCTATGCTCGCGGTTTCGGGTACAATGGTACGCTGATTACTTGGTCATGCAGTTTCCTAAACACTTGTCATTCACACTTAGCGCTTAGCGAGGCGCTCGCTTCGAACGCGTCGGAAAGTTCGCTTCTGCGGTTGCGATAGTGTTAGTGAAAGGGTATTGTAGGGTATTTGGCCGATGGAATTATTGGGTCACTGTATTTCCTGCATTTGTATGCCATTTGCGTCGGCGCGTCTATAATTGGAATCGCGGGATAGTAAAAAATGCGCGTGAATTGTTATCCAGAAGTTGTATTGTTGTATGGTACGAATCGTACGCTATGTTATGATTGTTCGATTATTTTTATATCAAATTGCCGCATCGAAGTATTTCAAAGGTGCCACTGTTGCGAGTGACCAGTAACTATTTATATTTCGTCGACTGGTTTACTCTACTTTTCGGTGTATCGAGATGCTGCACTTAATCAATAGTTCTTCGGAGTTCTGATGAGGCTTCCATAAAATAGTTATGGTTTGGCACGAACTCATAACTCAGGAGTTATAAACGGTCACCGATATTTGCTAACGGCACGTGACTTTACGACCACACGTCTGGAGGAAAAGTTGAACTGTAAGCTAATGGGCGAACTGATATTTTAAAGCCAGAAAAATAATGCGTAGATAAAAAAACTTTTCCAGTACATCATAATACAATCAAGTTTCTGAATGAACAGCGAAAGTTGCCAAAACAAATTATAACATCAAAGCACTTTGCATGTTAAAACGATCATAGAAGACCGGGAGCTCCCTCATTAATTAAAACAACATTTCAATATTTATAAAAATATCCACAGGAATTAACGCAGTATAACGTATTCTCTTCCAATCCTTCATTAATCTTCCATTCTAAGCTATTGCACGGCATTATGCAAAAGCACGAATTTTCGTACAAATTTCCGAAAAATTCATTTCCGTCAAATTCGTCCCAATATCTGGCGTCACATCGAAATTTCAAACGAGTCGAGCTAAAAGCGGAATCTATACATACACGGTGAGCGAGAGAAATACCTATCCACGCTGAAAGATTCCTTTTTAACCGTAAAGAAGGCACACGAACGAATTCGACTCGCAAAGGTGTAGTTTACGAACACCGGTTAAGCCGGGCGAATCGTCCACATCCGGAAAGGGGATTAGTGCACGCGGCAAAGTAATGAGCGGGAAGCTGTGCTATTTAACGAGCCCTTAATTCGCAGACTTCGTGACTCCTTTGCCGAGTTTTCCCTCGAACGAAGTAAAACAATCGCATTGAATCCGGTAAGCTAATGAAGTTTCGATGTCGATACCCCGCCCGTGTAAAGTGGGATGCTTTTCTTTCGCCCCGTGAAAGGGGAATACACTTTCCAAAGTGTCGTTCGCAATGAAAGAAAAGCGACGACTATCGGATTAAAGAAGGTAGCCCCCTTTCGTGCCTCGGTCGATGTGTTTCTATTTTCCTCCTTTTTTAACTCGCCCCCCTTCCCGTTCCCCTTTTGCCTCCTCGGTTTGTCTATTTATTTTCGTTTGCTCTCACGTATTCACGAATGCGCTGGCCACCTTTTCAACGAAGACGCGAAATCCGGTCGCCGGCGTATCGAAAATCCGTCGCTCGTTAATTAAACAGCGCGTCCAAAGGGGAAACGGTGCAGCGAATGAAAAATACGATACGTAACGCGGGGGATGTCGAGAAGTGGGCGCGAATTTGACGTCGATTTCGTTCACGCGCGTACACGGGTTGGGTAAACGTGTTTCCAGTGTATCTCGTGGGGCATTGTATATCTCTCGGCCGAAACGGTGGGAAAGTTGGCATCCATGGGAATTTTAAGGGGATGCCAAGGATGTCACGTGAGCGGAACGCGCTCGAAGCGATTACACGAGGCGGTAAATCAGTTTGTTTTGCGAGTATCGTGTCGAAACAGGGGTAAGTGGATTTCTGTATATTCCGTGCGGGCTACTTAACGCGTATCCGCGCCATGATTCACGAATGGAAGTTTGCTCCGTACGCTAAACGATGCGCGAGCGATCATATCCGTGCTATAACAAGGAATTAAAACGGGCCAACGCGGGCGCGGTAATGCCCGCCGCGACCTGAAGTACGCGCGTTTATTATTAGGCGCGATTAACTGTATGAAGAGGGTGGCCGTGGTGGCGGCGTTGATGATATTTCACGCGCGAGGCAATATTTACCTGCGGTCCGAGTGGTAAAATTGATACGCGGTGGCGATAAAAATGGACCGCTGTACCGCACGAGCGAGACGAAAATATGAATAGAAAGAAAAATGTATTAGGTTTTAGGTTTAGGTTATTAGGAAGTGACGCGAATACAAATTTCTGTGAACTTTGCCCGCTGTTCGACGGGTCAGTGATCGTCGTTCGATTAATCTTGGATCTTCTGCAGACGGCTGTACCGAATGAAAAAATGTCACCGCGAATGTCGAAACCGAATTGTAAACTTCAATTCGTACGATCGCCCGTTTCATCGATCACGCGAAAGACGGCGTCATTGGCGAACAGAGTAACGACTACATTGCTGGGAAGCAAGCAGGGAGGACACACGAGTGCGCCGGCAACGGTAGTTGCGATGCAAAGAGGTAATGGTCATAATCCTGTTACCAATTCCATTTGTCGAAACAAACGAACTCCGACCGGTACGTGCAGGCGTCGCGCATATCTACCCCATTGTCACTAATACAGTTTCTACCGCCACCCCACCATCCCCTTCCAATTGGTCCTGCTCTATTGTCAGTAATTAGAATGCTGGTGCACTTGGCTACCCCGCTGTCACGGACTTCAGCAACGTTTTGCGTCGAAATAGACGCGCGTTACACGTACAATATATACAGCGATTGATCCGTTCCATTTGGTCGAATGATTATTGTTGAAATATATTATACAATGCATTATACCTATTCCGTTCGAAAACGGATGGGATTTTACTAATCGTTCAATTTTGCGTCGCGGTAATGCCAGATCGAATTTCGAGGGCTGGTTTGTGGGTTCGTAGCAGTGGCAATATTTATTTGAGACTGTTAGATGCCGTGTCTAGCACTCGACGAATGATCATGGTAAATGTGGGAAATAATTGAGCGATTGATTGTCCATTAACGTGCCAAGTGGATGAAATACGAGATGCGTGTGCGTGTCGCGTTTCGATGTTCGCAGAGGCAGTGTACGTCATCGTGCTGACTGAACTTAGGATACATTTAGTTAACTTTGTTTCTATGGTTCCATTTCGCCTGGTATTGAATATCGAACGCAAATTCATGTACATCTAATATAAGCGATACAAGCAACGAATCAAATTATAAATAACCGCCAACTACAAAGCTGGACGATACGCTAAAACCTGAACGCACCGCAATATCAACTCTGTCCATTAAGCTACCTCGGCCGCCCGCGCAGACCAATGATCGCACCAGTGTAGCCACCCCCGTTAACGAAAGGGGTTAAAAGTGCGCACGACGCGACGCCACGCGGCGAAACAGACGCGTGACCCGCATCCCCGTGCATGGCCCCGGATTGGACGCGATCGCGCCCATTATTTCCGAGAATAGAATCATTTTCGACGCTATTATCCTGAGTATAACCGCACTGCAGTTCAACAGATAGACACAATGGCGATGTTTGCACCGTACGGACATGCATAGGCAGCCGAGTAGATTAGGCTGATAGGTTGGCACAGGCTAGGACTGCCCGGCCACGATATGCTTACTAGATTGATAATACTGGCGCGGCGGGGATCGACCGGCCGATAGATAAGTAGAAGCTCCCCGTATAGATGATGCTCCGCTTGGCCATATACTACTTGGCGCGTCTAATTGCTCGTAAATGACGGATCACTGTGTCAGCCCGAGTACTGTGGAATCGGCTTGGCCGTCCCTATGCTTGGACGTCTCTATCATTGGATACGTGTCTCTGCCTGTTAGACGTTGGGACGGATTATGCTTGTGGTAATTGTCGTGTTAGTGGTTACGCGTATTTGATAAGCCTCAAAGGGAAAGGAGGATGCGATGTCTTTCGGATTGGTACGGATGGTTCATTTACGTCTGAACAGTGGAGATTAATACATCTGGCGTGTTGATGGTAACGTGGCAAAGGAAACGCTGTATTCTTTTTGGTAAAAAAAATCATTGTTTGCAGTGCTGAATGTTTTTGTTGCTGATTTCGTTGGAATTATCGTGCTGAAAAGTATACGCAGGTCGGAAGACATTAATTGAATTGTTTCAAAGCGGAGATATGAATGGATTAAATTGGGCAGTATAATTTGATTGATTATATTATTATATGAGAAGAATTTGATTGAAAGTAATAAGGTTTGACAATTAACAATTGATTGATTTATTCACAATTTTATTGTGTTAACACGATTAGAGGATCTAAAAATCTATTTATAATAAAGCAGAAATGTGACGAATCAATTCTACATTGCTCAACGATACATCTCTATCATTAGCTCCGGCAAAACCAACATCTGTTAATGGACATCAACTGCCGATCAATACCTTCTACGGTTAAAGCACATCCATTCGACGAGTGGCATTGGTAGCAGATTAACAGAACTCTGAACAGATCCGTGCGATGGCTATTTAGGCTGAGGAAGGTCGAATTCAGTTAACTAACTGCTGGCTGCAGCAGCCGTACTTATCGCGTCTCGTCTCATTATTACGCCGCAGTTGCCTTTTATTGAATTCATTAAAAATTCATGTCAACAATCTGCAGTCCCCGTTTCCCAACGTTATCTCGCCCCTCCTATATCCTATCGCGTTACCCCCATTTTAATATTCAAATCTACCATCTGCAACGATAACTTTGCTCCATCTTCTCCCGCTCTATCTACGGAGACTTAAACTTCAGCACTCCGCGGCTCTACCTATGTATATGTATGTACCTCCCTAATCCATCCCACGGCTCTAGCGATTTTCTCTGTCCTCCCCCTTCGAGCCAGGCCCTCCTTTGTCTGTCCACGACTCTCTCCATCAGCGGTCAACGCGACCTCTTTGTGCCCCGTCCCGTTCGATCCGCCTATCCCCGTTACCATCCATCTGGATTTCGAATCTTCGGACTCTCAAAGGGCCCTTTTGACGATCCCGGATCTCTCTGTCGTTGTCCTATCGCGGATTTTGAACTGGGTCAACTGGAGGGTTTGGAAAAAGAGGGGGAGGCAAAAAAAATATGGAGATCGAGAATAGATCGGCGACGGTCGACGGGAAGAGACTGTTTTAATTTCGCGGTGTCGCTGATGGATTAGGTCGGCCGCGTTTAAAGCACCAACCAGATCGATATCGTTCATGGGAAATCAGACGTTGCTAGAGCTTCGTGTTAGCGAGGACACCATCGCGGTCTTTGCTTTTGGCTTTAGTGAGATTTCGGAGAGCCCTCTGTGTGAAAGTTATACACGGTTCCGTGATCTGCGACTATGCGATCACGTTAGGAACTGTCTCCTGGTGGAAGAAGGTTAGTAACGTGGGATTTACTGCGCGGAACACTGTGGGATATTGTCTTTGTAGTGTTTTGTTTAAATTGAAGGAATACGTACGGTATCGACAAACGGTCAGGGTTGAGTGGAGTGTCTGCAGGAAATAATTGAAAGTTTAAGTTCGTCGCCTAGATAGACCGCGGTGCTTTATTGGTACAATCGAAAGTTTAGAGTTTATTATATTACACGAAAAGTATTATAAAAGTATGGAAAATACGTGCAATTTCTAGAATTAGTAAAAGCATGATTATTTCGTCGAAGTTTCTGATCCACATCGTTATGATAGAATTATCTACCTTAATACACTTCCGCTGTCAAAATATATAAAATAATAACAAATATGATATTTTGAATATAATACGATATTGAATTTCAAGTTTCATACCAACAAAGGGGAAACATTTTATCCACAGAGATTTCATCCCCCCTCGGAAATGTTACTTTATTAAATCTCTCTATTACGTATATTATTCAAAGTAATATTGGAAATATTTCTCCATTGAATTTCGCCCAATTACGATTGGGCACGCGGAAAGAGAATTATATCAATATTATTAGACGTCATTAGCCCTCATTGGTTCTCATTAGCCGTCACATTTCGAAGTCTAATTAGAGGGAACAGCCAAAGCGCGGACAATTGCGTTCGTGATCGTGATGTTTCTCAAAATGGAACGTCGGTATGAAGTTTCCGCGAACGTGAAGACCTTTCTGCAACGCCGGGGATCATTACCAACGCGGGTGAACGTGGCCGCGGTTCCGACAGATATCCGCTGCGGTTCGCGTGAACGGTTCCGCGATTCGCGTAAGCGCGTGGAAACGATAATCGAGCTTTCCAATGCGCGCGAAGCGAACAAAACGACGCGGAACCACGACGGGCGTGAGCCATCGCGTCCAGCGACCAGTGCATAACGGCCGCGGAATTTTACGGACACTTTGAGAGAGGGAGTTTTTCACGTTTATAGCGAACGGCTGCATAGAAATGCACTTCGCGGCAGGAATATCGCGCGTGCACATCCAGCACGCTTGACCACGGGTAACGCGACAAGGTTTACGAGCCGAAGCTCAACGCCCGTAATGGATTTGCAATACGTTGCAAACAGAGCGCGCGTGAAGAGCGAGACAAGCCTGGCGATCCGTGGGATTAATACGAGATAAAACCGCGTCACGTGGAATTTAAGAGGCTTGCACGCCGAATCGCCGACGAGTTTCGCGAACTTTCGAAACTTGAAGCGATTAGCACAGATTTCGCCTGGATTGAATTGAGATAATTGGAAATATAGATTTATATTTATATTATAAATTGCACATTTACTGGAAAACCGCGTATGAATTAAAGATGTAATCCGAAGGGAACTGAACGAGGTCCACGTGGGGACGCGCGTATCAGTGCACAGTAGTCCAGTCCTTAGTTGCATTAGCAGAAAATGGTCCTAGATGTTTCCCAGATGCACTAACCATATAATACCGCCCCGCACTTAGGTACAGCAGCGCTGTCCAAGAACAGTTCGCAACCCGTTCGGGATTCCCCGCTCTCGGCCGGGTTTTCGGGGAAACGCGCGATTCACGGTTACGTGCCGGCCAAGGCAGAATCTCTATTCGCACAAATCTCGAACGGTACACACGACATCCGCATTAGCGAAACTGTCGTCAAACTATCGTAAGTGTGCTGCCTGCGAAGAACAGTCCGAACAGAACGGAGGAAAACGGGAGCTTCGGTGGCCCGCGTCGCTGTACAGCGTCGATCAGTAAGGCGCGAGTCGATCGACGGGTCTGATTGATGTATCGGAAGATTATGAACGGTTTATGCGTTTGTCGTAGCGGCGGTCGAATTTCCAGATCCTTCTGTGTCCGTGAATTGAATCCATCGATCAAGTACGGCCATCGCTATCGGGTGCTTAAGGTCAGTTTGTATCCCGGCTTAGAACAAGATACGTTGATTGAATAGCGGTTGATATACGAGCGGCCATATCGAAAAAGGAGAGCGTATCGGCCTGTGCGACCGGTGCACGGTGGCGCAAAAAAATCCTCGGATAAATAACCTTTAACGAGGCATCCAGTGATGTTCAGGTGGGGAAGGGGGAGGGGGGGCAACATCTTTAATTCCAAGCGTGCTGCGTTCCGGGAATTTCGCTTCGAATTTGCCCGTCGTCTCTGTGCTGCTCGTTTCACGCCGGAGAGTAGCAAGGCTCGGGTGTTCGAGGGAACAAATTTTCTCGAGCGTTAATCTAATACGTTTTTGTCTAACGCAGAGAAGATTGAGTACGAACAATTCGGCTACGAGTGTCGTCTGGATGAATATGTATTTGATCGCGACAATACGTCGAATTTATTTGCTCGCGACGGGTGAAAGGAGAAATATTCGTGGCCGACGGACTGATTGGGGGTAAGCTAATTTTTCATCGGAGACGGTGCGCCACTTTCAATGAATCCTCCTGGGTAATGTATTTTTAGCGAGGCACGAAGCTTCCGAATGTTCGTTTATTTATATAATTTGGAAAGCCCCGGCGAGTTTAAATTGAGAATTCTAAAATGCTTTAAATCTGATCTAATCGAATCTAAATGATGCCGTTGTGCGTTTGTGCTGACTGACGATGGACATTCGGCGAAGATTCGTACGTCAGTGTTGGAAGTTCAATTTCCAAAATTGAGGCAATTTTTGTTCTTTTTTTCTTTTTTTTTGTCGGAATAAACTGCTAACCGCGATCGTTTTTCGAGCAGTTCGATTACGTTCGATTTTCGTTGGAAAATTCGCAGCTGCCGAATGGCTCGGGATCGGGGTTAATTTTTGGTTCGCTACGTTCGATCGAACTTCGGGCAGCAGTTTTCACGGCTGAATTTCGGTTCTCGATAATTACCGCGTGCCGCTTTTGAAACGACCGTGGCTGAATGGAGTTGCGTAATTAAAGGGGTTCTGAATGGACGACGCTTTTAATTGTTGCCGCATCGTGTCGCGTGTTTGCGTCTGTCATACTTCGAGGGGCGAGCTAATGACGGGGAAGATGTTTAAAATGGTGTCTGCCAAAGAGCACGGGCTGCCTTTCGCTGTTGCACAAACAATATTCGCGATTTAATTGCGAGACATATTTATTCGGGGAGGCGAGTAAGTATTGTGAAACTAATTAACGAAAATTTCTTTCCTTAATTGTTTCTAAACATTTTATATTCGTATTTAATTGCTTCGTCGTTATCTAGTTTATCACAGAAATAATTGTCAAAGAGATTCAAGCTGAAAAATTGTACATTTTATTGCGGCGAAATCTAATTAAGTCGACGCCCAATCACTTCTATGCAGCAATTTGAATATTCTTCGGCGTGATAACGATTATTTTAAAGTTCCTCTCAACGAGGGTAGCCAGACAATCTTTCCCAGCTTCTTGGAAAACGATAACTGTTCTTGGAGTAGCGATCAGTTTTGAAATTGTATCGTCTCATTAACGAGTCCCCGAATCGGTAATTCACGAATTCGAAGTAGGAGATCTGTTGTCTGTGTTTTTTTTTTTTTTTGCCAGAAATAATATATTCTTCTTTGTTACCGAGGTTTTTATACCACGACGTTACAAATTCCTTTCTTTCATTCATTCATTCCTGTATAGTGAAATATAGAGGGCGACAAACTAAATTACTAATAAATTGAACAGAGATCGTAAGATTGAATTTGTATGCACTTTCAATAGAATTGGACCATTTCTTTACTTATGTACCGCGCCATAGTTCACTGCAATTTTCGCAAGAATTAATGAGGCAAAGTTCCATTTGTTCGTCGAGTTCGATTGCTCCCATGAAATGAAATCTTCCACGGAACGAGGACCCAAGTGATTCTCCAATTCATTTAAAATTTGTTTTCAATAATTCATTCTGGGTTTCGAGTGACGTGCAAGATGGATAGGACGAGGGGTCCAGTTTCGTTGGGATTGAGTTTAATTCGCGGAGCAGAGTGGCAGGTATTAAGTAACGAAATTAATCAGACTTAGGCAGGGCGACGTAATTAGACTATTCGATCGGGGAGTTTATATGAATATCAAATCGTCGCCGAGTGAAATAAGTAATTCATCAGGGGACAGGGATTCATATATCGATTGGTTACGTATTAATTTACGTATCCGACTATTTACCTAGATTTTCTATTTACCTAGATAATTAAAAAATAATATTATCTCCCCTTTTGTTCCAATTCCTCTATTGCTCGGTAAAAAGGCAGACAGTTCTGGATAAATGTACAATTTTAAGAATGTTCGTTTAATAAATAAAGCATTTTCAGAGACGGAGTATTAAATCAGATCCATTTTGGTTAGTTAATGTATTTTAATAATACACACTGTTTTATGAACAGTATAATAGTAGTTATTGAATGAATGTTACGAGGTTGTACGATTTTATTATCGTGTTTGGACGGGCAGTCCATTTTAATATTAATCTTGTAATTAGACTTCAATTGAGAAGTCAATTGACACGTGACACGAGTGTCATAAGTAACTAACAAGCTCATTACCATCCATGAAATTATTAATCGTATCAAGCTCAACATGAAATTACGCTCCCTATATTTCACAATTTGCGCTCGGTGTTTTCCATTTGCCTTGTACGAAAAGCGTGTTTAATAAAGTATTTCGCAATAGCGATAAATAAATTGCACAGAAAAATTACGGACGCCTAAAACATGCTTTTCGTGGGACTTATAACTACCCTTCACAATTCAACGTCATTTAATTTTCCCAATCTCATCAACGTTCTGCCATTTTCGAAACAGCGGTGAACCGCGTGCCACAAAAATGTCACCGAAAATACTTCGCAACTTTAATTCTAAATTGATGCTAAATTTCCCGAAAATTTTGATAAAAAAGCACTCTGCGCAAACACCCGGAATAAATGAAAATTGCATGCGAAAAGTTTCACTTATAAAAGGACCAAAATATCAAACTAGTTCTTCGTTAAATATCGTTCGTCAATCATTTGTTAGATATAACGCGCCAGGTTTCTCTAGGCCGGTAATCAGTAAAACATTTTTCCGAAATCACGACCCTTACTGCACCTCTGCCCGGAAGCGCATTGGGCGAAGAAGCGTTGTTAACGGTTAAAGTAATTCATTGACAATATCTTGCACGAACGCCTGTATATCCGATCTTTGGCAAATTTAATTTCCCTCTTCGTCATTTATCATTATTACCGATAAACGCCTCACAGATTTATAACTTCCCCGCCGTGCTTCAAAGTAAGGGCCCCTCTATCGTTCTACACCAACCGGTACGTCAGAGTCATCTTCGCCGTCGTAAATTTCTTCTCGATCGCTTTCGTAGCAACCCGCAGAAGCGTTTCCGATTGCAGTGAAAAGTTCGTCGAGACGACGCATTCCTTTTCAGTCGGGGCTCGTCCCTGGCGCGGCGCGTCGCCGTCGGCGTCGGCGTCGGCGTCGGGAGTCCTGTTAGCTGATGCGAAGAGCACGCATTGTCCTTTGTCGCAGGTTAGAATAGGAAGCCCCCGCCGGCGGGCCAGCGCAGAACGGTACATACGTCATTGTCCAACGGGCGTTCTGCGGTGGTAATTGTCATTTGATCCCGGTAACTCCGGTATATATGTAGCACCCGCGGTTCCTGGCCCGCCTCGGAGACATTCATCATTTACAGACAATTGCCTCAACTTGCCTCGCGCGACACGCAGCCCAGTGTAACCCTACGGAGACATCCTCCGCTGTTCATCGATGCAATATATATTCTGCAACACGATCGTTAAGTACATCTGCGAGGTAAGTAAGCCGAGCAGACACGACGCACGAGGTCCCACAAATTGTTGGGGTTTTAAATTGCCGGTCGATTAATTGATTACTTGTAAATCACGATGTTAAATATTGTATAGTCGACACGAAAGTTGCAGGACGCTGGCTTGACTGGATCTTTATCCTCTGTATTTGTGAGCTGATTTTATCGTTGGCGTCGTTCGAGATAGTTGTGCGAGGTGAATTTGGGTGCGATTGATACTGTTGAGATTAATGACAGAGTTGGTTGGTTGGAGCGTTATATTTATTCAACAAATGGTTTTTTAATAGTTGAACCTCGTGTGGAACACGTGAGTCGCTCGAGAAGACAATAGAAACAATTGACGGGAATACCGCAAGTAGCGACGCGACACACACACAAAAGAAGTTGTCTACATAAAGCGTGGCGCGCAAATTAAACCACTCTAACACGCCCCCTTAATAGGCGCGTCCATTAAAGAGTAACATATTACTTAATACTCATCGCGTTAATGCAAAAATGATGTTTGCAATAAGGTCGGATGATAAATGTTTTACAACGAATTCCTCTCTTTTCAAGACATCGCGCAGGAAATGATATCGAATATCAATGTGTTTGGTTCGCGGGTGTACATCATTCTTAGCCAGCAATTGAGCGCCTATATTATCGTTGTAGATATGAATTTTATATAAGTCCTTATATCCTAATTCTTGTAAAAAATCCGAAAAATAAACTCCGTCTCTCACCGCTTCTGCCAACGGCACATACTCGGCTTCGGTTGAAGACAAAGCCACACTTCGCTGTTTAGTTGCTTTCCAAGTAATTGGTCCATGCGAAAGTGTAACGACATAACCCGTATATGACCTGCGATTCAATTTACAACGCCCCCAATCAGCATCCACATATAATTCTGCTGGTTCCTCAGACTTTCTGTAAACAATACTGTAATCTAATGTACCTTTCAAATACCTCAAAATTCATTTAGCGGCTGCCCAGTGTGATTCATCATAACTATTATTAAATTGAGCCAGAACATTTACTGCATACGATATATCTGGTCTCGTCGCGATAGCCAAATACATGAGAGCTCCAATTAGTTGTTGATACGGTATATTTTTCTTCTCATCGCTTTTATTACTTTTGCTCAAATTTATATCTTTATCCATAGGAGTGCTGACTGAATTGCAGTCTTCCATGCCAAACCTCTTTAAGAGATCCATTATATACCTCTTTTGAGACATTACCATCGTTTGGGTGTCCTGTCGAATTTCTATTCCCAAACAATATTTAACTCTCCCTAAGTCCTTTATGTCAAATTCCTTTGACAATTCAGTCTTTATGTCTCTTATCCATTCCTTATTTTTAGATATGATTAGCATATCGTCAACGTAAATCGCCATAAATAATGAAGAGTTTCCTCTGCTTGAATGAAATATACAAGGATCGGTAACAGCAGGTTTCAAACCTAAGCTTTTTAACTTTGTACATGATTTTTCGTGCCACTGCCTTCCTGCTTGCCGCAGTCCATAAATTGCTTTCTTCAAATAACAGACCAAATTATTATTCTTTTTCAATTTATTTAATAGACTTGTAACTGTTTTCTTAATTTGATCAGACTCATTTTTATCAGTCGCTATATCTTTCAGGAAATCTATAAAAAACTCGGATTTCTCCATATACATGTACGTCCTCTGTTAAGGCACCATTCAAATAAGCGCAGGTAACATCCATCTTCTCCACAATCATATCCATTTTTACAGATAATGCTAACAGTAAACGAATAGATTCCAATCCCGCCACAGGGGCGAAAGTGTCAACGAAATCTACTCCATACCGCTGAGCGAAACCCCTTGCAACTATTCTAGCTTTTCTCTTGGCTAAGGTACCATCTGAGTTGAATTTATTGGTTAGGACAGTCCTACACCCTATTACTTGTTTCCCTAAAGGACGCTCTGTAAGCTCGAAAGTATTATTTTTAATTAAATTTCTAACTTCCTCCTTTATTGCAAACACCCATTGTGATTGATTTTCGCCATCCAAAGCATTTTCGATTTAGACTTCGGCTATATTTGCCACCAATTCTATCAAATTTGGTTGTTGATCCCCAACTATTGCCTGCTCCTCTTCGTGATTATTATTAATACTTGGATTTTCGTTTATTTCATCTCCTTGATTGTGTTGTGTATTGACATCTGATAAATTATTCGGAGTTTCTTGACTTGTACTTACTTCGTTGTTCCTTGGCACGGTTCTAAATAATCTCCTAGGACGTCCTCTTCTTCCTGTACGTTCCAATCTGGACCTTTCTGGAGCCCGTCATTTTCGTTATTTCCTTCTTCAGTATTTCTCCTTGTCTGTACCTCGTTATTAGACAATTGCACATCGAATTCTTCATTGCACTTAGCATTAGGAACCAATTTTAGACCATCATTATCTCCACTAGGGACTGTATCATTTGCTAATTCCGCATTTTCCATTACTCGCACGTCTCTAGATACAACCACTTTATGTTCTTTTGGGAGCCATACTCGATAAGCCTTCGAGGTTTCAGAATACCCTATAAATATTCCCATTTTTGTTCTTGATTCAAATTTATGTTTATTTGGATTTTTATCAAGAATATATGTTTTCAATCCAAATATTCTTAAGTGATTTAACTGTGGTTGTCTATTATTCCATAATTCGAATGGAGTCCCTTTAGAATTCTGGTAGGACACCTATTTCTTGAATAGTTAGCTGTCAATACTGTCTCAGCCCAAAAATTTTCAGATAATCCAGCCTGTAATAGCATACATCTAGAAGTCTGAATTAGGGTACGATTTTTACGCTCAGCCACTCCATTTTGCTGAGGAGTGTACGGAACCGTGAGGCGTCGTCGTATACCTTCGTTTTTCAGAAATTCATCAAATTTCTTGTTGCAATATTCTCGTCCATTATTTGTTTGAAGGTATTTAATTTTGTTTCCAGTATGCTTCTCTGCATGCACCTTAAATTCTTCGAACTTCTGCAACACTTCATCCTTGTGTTTTAAAAAAAAGACCTCACTCCATCGAGAATAATCATCTGTGAACAACAGCATATATCTAGACCCCCCAAGTGACTTATTTGACATTGGTCCACAGAGATCAGAATGTACAATCTCCAACCATGCTGTACTCTTGTGACTTTCCTTTGGGAAGGGGGTATTTGATTATTTTCCTTGAATGCATACCTCGCATTCAGGTATTTGTATTTCTTTAAAATTTCTCACTTTGTCCTTTCCTAAAATACTCAACAGATCTCTAGAATTTAAATGACCTAACCTCTCGTGCCAAAGTTTTAGCCATGACGCATCTTTTGGTACATTATTTACAATCTTTGCTTCTTCTTCTGCTTCCTGAACATAATATAAATTTCCATAACGTGTAGCTCTTAATTTTATTCTTCCATCTGGACCTTCAACAGCAGCCCCATTTTTCTCGATAATAACACGATTCCCTCTATCAACAATTTTGGCTACAGATATTAGATTAGCTTTCTAGAATTGAATATCTCTTAATTCCTGGTTAACACAAGCCTTTATATGTACATTACCCACAGCTTCTACTTTCTCAGATTTATAACTGGCCAGATTTACGCTTCCTTCATTTAGCATACTCATTGCACTAAACTTATTTGAACCACCAGTGAAGTTGCACATTTCTTTCTCTTTAAATTTTGCGTAATATAAATCTGGTAACTTACCTCCTCTGGGTTCATACCTTTTCGTATAGCAATGGTTCGCCTTATGTCCTACCTTTTGGCATTTATGACATACAATAATAGGTTTCACGAATATTCCTTTACCATTTCTCTGTTCATGTTCGTTTCTATCCCTATCATATACTATCTCTGGTCATATACGCTTCTGCCCCTGTCGTATCCCTGAGCATTTCTTGGTCCCTGCACACTTCTGTCTTTGTCGTATTCTTAAGCACTTCTATTAGTCTCTCTATATTTGTCTTGGGCCCACATGCATTTGTGTTTAGCCAGCATCGCACCATGACCATCAGTGTCCTTTTCCTGTCTACTTTCAAATTTCTCTAGGATCTTTACCTTTAAAATCTCCAAGGTTGGAAGTTCATCTCTCGACTCCATGGCACATCTGAAGTTTTCAAATGCTTCTGGTAAGCTATTCAGTAACATTGCACTCTGCAAACCAGGGTTTATATCAATATCCCTTTCAGCCAGTTTTTCAACTATGTCAATAAATTTAGTAATATGTTCTCCAACGTCTCCTCCGCTTGACATGCGGTGAGAGGCCAATTTTCTCAATAGTGCTGAAATTTGTAATTTTTGTCCAAACGTCATTCGATGTCCGGCATGTTTTAATTTGTTTTAATTCAGAGGGACTGATTGATCAAATTAAATCTGCCCTGGCCTTCCTATCTTCTATATCCCAATCATGACCTTGTGCTTCGGATATAGGATCTTCAGCGATAACGGCCGGTCTTTTCATGTTTCCACTAACATAATCCCACAATCCATTCTTTATTAAAACTACTTCCACTTGAATACACCAAGTGTCGAAATTGTCTTTATTCAGTTTTTCAGTTTTTGTGGTACCCACGACACCGTTTGCCATTTTATCTACCCTTATTATATTTTCATACACATGCTTAACCTCACTTCTCGGTTACTTTACACTTTTACTTCGCACTGAGATATTATACTTATCTCACTTATTTTCTTTAAACTCTGGGCCCATAACCTGTTGAGGTTAATAACAGAGTTGGTTGGTTGGAGCGTTATATTTATTCAACAAAACGGTTTTTCAATATTTCAACCTCGTGTGGAACACGTGGGTCGCTCGAGAAGACAATAGAAACAATTGGCGGGAATACCGCAAGTAGCGATGCGACACACACACGAAAGAAGTTTTCACATAAAGCGTGGCGTGAATTAAACCACTAACAGATACCGATTTAACGCTCGGCAGTTATTGAAACGGGAGGAATACGATTTGTAGAATTGCGTTACGACACTAAGATGCCAGGGGACGATTTCGTTTTGATAGTATAAACAGGCGTTGCAGCGCTCTGGAGAAGAGGTGTGAAAGCAGAAGTGATATTTTAATGTAAATTATGTATCACGTTAGGTGTCTTCTGGCTGCGTGTCGCGGAAAAGCTTTCGATTCGAGCACTCAACGAATAACGCGATCGCCTCCGATAAAGAAGCTGCAATTGTTCCATTGACAACTACCGAGATGTATTAAACGAATAGCATTCAATGCATAATATTTTAAAACAACTTTGTCAAATTTCAAATAGCAAAACAAATTTGCATTGCGCTTTCCACCGAACTGCCGAGTTTACGAAATTTCTTCGAAGAAACTGTATTGACGGTGATCCATTTTTATACGTGTACATGGCACCGCCACGTGATCCATCAATGGTGGCACACGAGGTTAGAAGGATTCACGAATGGAACACCGTCGCGTTTTATCGATTATTCACAAGAAGAATCTCGTGAGTCGTTTCGTTGCGTTCGCAATATACGTTCGAGTTTGGGATATTCATGAGGGTGACGGAGTGGTTTTCCAAGGAAAGATCTGAGTGCTGGCTGTGATAGCTTTAGAACATTAGGCTTACGGGGAAAAATGCACCGATGACCCAGATAGATCTGACCACGTAACCCGGTCAAGCTATCCGACAGGCTGATCCTGTTTTCTTCGTATCCGATGCGAAATTAAATTTATCTCTAAAACGTGTTCCATTTCAATCGATACAGGGGAATACTTCTATCGAGTTATCAGCGATATTACAACTAGCACGCTAAAACAGTTCCTGTAGCGGAGGAAACAGCTTTGAAGGCAAATTGATATCCAATGGCGAATTCGAAATGTTTAGCATCCCATTGAACCGATAGAAAAGGATCGATTCGTTTCCGCAGGTATACAGGTCAGCATTCTGTTTAATTGCAGGGCGATATTTTTAACAGATATGCATGCGGAAATTACGGAATAGCTGTGCGTTTTGTTGGCAAACCAATACTGATAATTTATAGAAACGGCAGTGACCGGAAATATATATTAATACTAATAACAATTCCTACGTGTCTGTCAATATTATATTTACCCGGAAAGATTTCTATGAAGTCAGCGATGGTAATTTTTAACACAGAGTCGGGATAAAATGCGACCACAAGCGTTATCATTTTGTAATTTTTCAATTCCTTTGCAGACGCTATTTCACATTACTGCGCTACTGTAAATTGTAGAAAGCAAAGAAGAGGATTCCATTAAAAGAAGTTTCAACGTCGGGTGCGAAAGCAACAATTTTAACCATACTCCAGACAATTATTGACCAACCCCCGTAATTCACTGTGCAACGATGTTACCAATGGCGTTATCAAACTAATGCAGATTACTACTTACACGTCATCGCGGCCGCGTATCGCGCGAGACACAACAACGTTTGCATATTGCGCTAATTAATTCACGGTTACATAAATAAATAAGCTGTCCATTATTCATAGGTGCCGTGCCAGCGTCGAGCTTCTTCTTAATTATTCAAAATCGAAGCAACAACTTTGTTTCTTGGGCTATCCCGGCCCTCATTTTCCGACCTACGAATAATTGACCTATGAACTTCTTTTCGCTGCTTGTCAGTCAATCGTTGCACACGTAAAAGTCCAAAGGGAATCTGGCGAATGTCGCGACGCTCGTTAAAATTCAACGTCTTTCGGGTCGTTTGGAACTTTGCTGCCTGGTAATATTTATACAGCTTCCCCGACGAGAAGCAGTAAAAGCTGCTTCGTGTAAAATGGAGTAAGAATTTAGAAGGATATATCAAGTATATCGGTCCGACGGTGAAGCGTAGCTGCAACGGTTTGTCTGTGTTAATAACTGTTCCATCTTTGCCGCGCCGTTTTGGACAAAAATTTTTCGCCGGTTCACTTTGAACGTTTTGCCTTAGAAAAGCGTTCCACGGTGCCGCCAACGAAAGTGGAAACAAGTTCATAAGTTACAAATATGTCGTACAATTAACGTTGGCCAATGCTCGAGAAAACATTTTATAAGTAAAACTAAAATTGGAAAATTGCTTCTCGAAGGGAATTCAGATCTTGCATCATTCTGCAAACATTTATATCACCCCGGCATCATCATTGCACTTTAAATCGATAGATATTTACAGACAGTCAGGTACAAATAGCCACGTCCAAAGATTGCGAAATGTTTGAATAAAGGGATTGTAAATGTGTAATGCATTTTTAAACAGAGCCAGAATATACAGTTCTTGCTACCAAGACAGTGATACGGGTTTCTTTTATTCTTCTTCCGCGTTTCCTTTGCTGGCCTAGAAATGCTTAAACCAACGAGATGTTTACGAGCAAGCAGTGCTCGAACTTCTAAGCTGGTCGTGAGATTTAATGCGTTACAGTTGACGTCTTCCCCGATGTTAAAAATTCTGATACACTCTGGATCGTTCGTGTTGCAAGCGTGATTTCTTTCCCACTGCTGTGACGCGGAAAATTTCGTGTCGCATAGCTTGAAAGATTCTCAATTTAGTAGCTGGTAGACTAGTATTTGAAGGGCGCGATACCATCGCGAGCTAAAGCGAATTATTCCGTAACTCGAATTCTTGAGTAAAGCAACGCGTACATTAATCCGATATTCGTACACAGATGAAAACTATTTGAACGAATGTAGTATTGTAATATTCTCGAGTGCGCGTTGAAAACTTTCGTTTTTCTTCTCTATTTTTTGCAACAACGTTAGAAATAATTAAAAGTTGAATGCAATATTAAAACGGTGCCGAAAGTTGAAAGCGGCTGAACTATTCGAACTACTGGAGTTTCGAAACTATAGAGGCTTTTGAATTACGCTGATTGAAATGCCTGAACTTTGGAACCGGACCTTCCTGGAGCAAAGTTGGCAACTTTAAAACTAGCAACGTGAGAAACATTTAATCCCTTCGCACTCACGGACTTTCGAATTCAACTATCGGAACCGTTCTATGTGATGCATTGAATTTTGAGTCGCTGAAATTCTGAAATTTCCCCTCCATTTTCGAACCAGTGAACCCTCGATGATCTTATCTAACACACCGCTCCCTTTCCTTTGAACGCATCAGAACTTTCTCGCACAATATTCTCACAAATATTATACATCTCCATTTACTTTAACCTGTAACCTGTTAATCTGCGACTGACTTCCAATCGGACAATTCTCGCAAGGAAAAATGATTAATCAATGAAACTAAGTTATCGCGTCACAGCCGTTTCATGAAAAATGTAGCGGCACGTTGAAACGCGGAGAATTTCTGATTAAATCAATCGTTACATGAAAAATATCGACAATATGGTGACAAAGTCAACTCGTCTGTCTCTAGTTCAATCCATACCCTCGTCTCACTCGACACTTTATGAAACGAATATTCAAACGAAGTTCAAAATTAAATGGCCATTTCACAAGTGCCCCCGGCCCCAGAAACATTTCATTATTACCATCGCGTGTACCCGTTCAACCTATCCGACAACAAACAACAGCACAATTTCTCGATTAACCGTGCCTTGCCCGTAGGTTCTACGACGTGCCCATCCCCGGCACGAAACGGGAACAATTAGCATGGCAGCGATTCGGCGCGCTATCAAAGATAATTACGGCATCGAGGGTCGTGGCTCTGAATGCCACGATAGCATACATTTCACCGGGGGATCCGGCTTATGAGATGTCGGACATCCGTGCCAATTTCGACCTGGAGATGCAAGCATTTCGCCGAGGAGTTCGATTCCATTGTTTGGCATTTCTAGTATTAACCCGGTATCGAGGTACCGGAGTCGATTGCTATGCGCTCGAAAACGATTCCCCTTGTCCGCTTCTTCCGTATAAACCTCGGACAACAGCGAAAGCAGAATAATTTTGTTGGGGAAGAGTCACGGCATAATATATCTTGTCAGCTGGTTGAAATCTTCGGTGAAATCTTTGGACAGAAATTTTAGTTCCTTGGGGAAACGCTTCTATAGTAAATTGAGAAAGGATACGAATAGAATCACTGCTTTCAATGCCTCAAAGTATACCACTGAATTTGTTAATCATTGTATGATCGAGGCGGAACGTTTGCATTATTACGAATTGCATGACGTGCTATATTTTCTGGTGAATGTAATTTGTTAAGATTGAGAATCGAATCCGGCCACACTTACGAACATTCTGATCACGCATCTGCGCGTCGTATACCTTGCTGCTTCTTGTTCGTAATTGCAGTAGAATATAAAAGCAGACCATGTTGATCTAAAGGCTGCTTGCGAACGGTCTACGTAAGTCCGCGGGCTATTCGTCGACGTCTACGTACAAACTTTGTACACGGCCACATGTCCACGGGCAGCGCAAGTATGTAAATGGACAGAACCTTACAATTGAGTCGCTGATATTCGCCTCCCGAAACACGACGACTGCTGTGTTCGAGAAGTTATTAAAGCCGAAGAACCATGGAGGACCCTTAGTCGACGGTCTGTTCCGTAAAGCTGTTAATTAAGGACAAGGTCCACGGTCACGTTGCGCGTTAACGCGGAATATCTTGAAACGCCTTATGAATATTTATCCGCTGGCTGCCGCGGAAAGACGGTGATAGTTACTTAAGAACTTGTTACCAACCATTTATCGTTCGCGGTTGATCCCCGCAGGAGAGTTTTCTTGCACGTTTTCGTCAATTCGGGGGGACATTTTGGCGAACGGCGTGTGATGGGTGCAGAGGATGGAACTTTCGCCTTTCCTCGGTTAGATGTTCGAATTCGTGGACGAAATGAAATGTCGCATAGTATGGGTGCATACTGTTTTAGAGTAGAAGCGATCTGTAGTAAGAGAAATTAATTTTACCGCAGTCTATTTTTGGAACAAATAGAAAAAGGGAAGTAGATGCGTAGTAATTATTGTTGAAATGAAAAGTCTACCGACTGATTGCACTCTGTAACACTGTTTGCGTAACACAGGTAGAACGTTCTTGTCACAATAGATTATACCCTAAAGTCTTTAATGTGCAACGTGATAAGTCCCAGAACGACTCTAGGCCAGGGACACTCCGTAGGCCCTTGGATCGCGAAATCTACTGACCCCAGAGCGGCAGTAGAGTAAGGAAACCTTCTAGGTACCATCCAAGGATCATGGAACCAGCCGCAGGGCAGCATTGGGTCGTAAGGCCAGCCTCGGGATAGCTTTGGGTCGTAGGAGACGCACAGGAATGACCCAAGGTCGTTAATTCACTCGGCTGTCACCAAAATGTCAGAGTAGCCCACTAGGTATGACCCTAGGGTCGTGGATCCAGCCCCAGGTCACCTAATACGCACGATATTATGGTAGACACGATGCTGGGGTCGCGGAGCCAACCCTGCTACACGTGGTAGACACGGTATTCCGACAGGTAGACTCTGTGGACCTAAAACCACTCGAGTACAACTAGGGCTCTGCCTTCCTGGATCATTCGACAACCACAAACCTTAACGCTGATTTTATCACTGACACTGATACTGATGCTATTTTTCTGTACGTAAGTCTATTGGTAGTAATGCAATATGATATTTTTGCCCCCGTTATACTTTAAGCATAAGGTACACAATATTAATTATTCCTACTTTCAATCTTAGCTATTGTAGGCATTGAATATTTTACATTTATCAGCAGTTGCATACTTGCAGAAATATTTATCACCGTCGAAATATTTAAAGGCCTTCGTGTATTGCAAAGCTTTCTATTTTTCAATTGCTTAACTGAGCCACTGCGAGTTGTCATTTAAATTTGATATATGTCATTGTTGAACTCGCGCTGCAAAGAACTCGTTACTCTATCTTAATCCGAAGGATTATTTTACGATAATTAAATGCATACTGAATATTTCCACTGGCATATATCCTTATGATAGTCTGAGTATCGGGATCGTGGAAACAAGAATTCTCATTTCCTCTGTACCGTGCTTGCATCGTTTGAAGTATGATTTGATGAATTTGTCAGATCTAGGCGCTATCACTGTTTGATGGCGTTAAAGTATGCACCGGGTTTATGTGTACATGTGAATTTCAAGGAAATGAATCAACAGAGATAAACTGGGTATAATAAAACGGTATCTTTGTTAGTTTCAAAGAAGAAAGCTTTATCTTCGCTGCTCCGTTTTATGTTCCTTCAGTTATCAAATGAGGACTGATTACAGGTGTTTACTTGTTTGTTTATTGTTTGGAGAATGCGAATTATTTTGGCATTAGTTGGTTTACTGTTTATCAACGACTTTACGAATTAATTAGTTCCTCTTTTTATGCTTATCGATATTTTTAAATACCATATAAGTCTGGAGAGTAAATGTTGCTGAATGGCCAGTTTTTAAATATAGCGTTCTTTTTTTGCAAATACGGCAAGTTGAATATTTAATGTATTAATGTGATTCGTAATTCATTTATGCAATGTGACATGGCCTTGTATGTATCTTTAGTATTTTTTTTAAATTTTTTATTATTATTCTGGTAATACAACGCGGTGAATAAATAATGTCTGTTAACAATTCTGATAATTTATTGCTAGTCGTATACATGCTTGAATCATTAATGCCGCTAGTTTGGATAAACAAAACGAAATATTTGTTACGGTGTTAAATGATGCGCGTAATTTATGTAAAATTTAATTAACTTGCATGCATTAAATTGAAATAATTATTTGATACACTCATAAACAATACTGCAACGGTTGACAGACCTGAACGATCAATAAATAAATTACCTGGCTAATGTATTCCGTTAGTAGAATGCTTCTTTCTCTGTGTAATTGAATTTGCACCGGTGTTACGGAAAATAGACAAATTTCTGAAGAAAATGATAGATCATTTAAGCTAATTAATTCTGATGTGTTCGATCAATAAATGCACGCATCATTAAACTATTAATGACCTATAGAGAAGGCTGAAACTATTATAATTTACATCGCCGTTCTACTGTTACGAAACTCACAATTACAACTGAACTTTTATATTAAATACTTTGCTTAATTCCAGAAACACGTGTGACGGTGCGACAGCGCGAAAATTTCGTTTCGTTCGAAAGAACCGCATAAAGATTTCGAACCGTTCTTACATCTTTAAGTAATTCGTTTCAGATGGCTACAATAAGGCTGTAAATAACCCGGATTGCTGATCTAGTATTCGAGCCCCGCAATTCCGCTTGCTGGAAGATTGCTGTCCCAATTGAGCTATTCAGACCATCGATGAATTCTTTCTTCCCGAACGTAATATTCGAGAAATGGCTGCCTATAATTTAATAGACATAGCTGCTCGAGCTCCGGTATTCGATTTTCTTGGCAGAACAATATTTGGAGCGTACACTGTTCCCAAGCCCGTAATAATTTTCGTACAGTTTACCAAGGAATCGCAACATAGTCTGATACAAGTCTGAAAGAAACAACATTCTTATGTTTACATGTATTATATGTAGCCTTACAGCCTTATATTAACCGTAAATCCTGTCCTTCGGTGTGATGAATCATATTTCTCCTGCTTTTTAAATGTTTTTTTACTTCCGTATCTGTACCTAAGTATTTCTAGCAAATAATGATACACGTACGTACAATAACGAACGATGAAACCGGAAGAGAGATTCTAATTTTCAGTCTAAATATTGATAAAACTAATATTTTAAAAACTAGAGATACCAATATGTCTTTATAGTTTATTTCAATGCATACGCGATACTTGTTTCGCGGTTTCTATCGTTGCCACAAGAACGATCTCGACTAATTGAATGCAACGTGTGCGTACTGTGCGCACACACACACCCCCCTCATATCACGAAGCTCTGCATTATTCAACATCTTTACAGGGCGATACACAGCCGCAAAGCTCCTTAAGCTCAGGAGACTAACCGAGTAGACGGTGTTGTAAACAATTAAGAAAAGTATGGCAATAAGCGTTAGAAAATCTAGGTTAACGTCAGGAACGACGTGGCATCGGTAAACGTCACATAGTAAGACTCGTTTAATACTTTCTTTGACACAGGGACAACCAGAATTTCAATTTAGGTCCGCCGGGTACATCTTTCTAAATCTTAAAGGCAATCATTAAACATTAATGTTCTGCTGCTTCGAGCGTGGACGAGTGAATGGTTGAAGATGGCGATGCCTGTTAACAAAAGATATTGTAGACTTGCTAATGGACTAGATCGACCTAGTTTCACCTTTTATTCTAGCATTAACACACTTGCGCCTCAGCTGATGAAAAATTCGGACCTCTCTCGAGGTACGATTGATAAAGCTACAACGTTTCGTTGTTGTCGCTTATTAGTTATTAATAATAACGAAAACTAACACCAAATACGAAATATATAGTTAATTTGAATATTCCGGTTAATATTACTGACAGAGCCGTTCTAAGACATTTACTTTGCTCCTTCCAATGCAATACTTCGAACGTGGTACATGAAAAATAAGGAAAACGTAGTATTGTTCATATAAGTGTTAAACTGAAAAGTATTATATCTAATTATACAATTGATTGAACCACGTAGTTAATGATAATAACAATAAAACCAATCTAGCCGAGATTACAATAATATAAATATTTTACTACAACTTGAATGTTAAATAGCAATAAATTTCCCTTTTTGCCACGTTATCACTTAATTCACCCGACAATGCGACGCGACAGAAGACACACGAATGAAACAGCTGAAACAATCCGAACGCAATAAACGCAACGAATTAAACAAAACAAAAAAATAAAAGAGGGGTAAGTCTAGCCGCACTCGTAACACCTTCTCGAACAGTCTGTCTTCGAGATTCGTACACGCCGCAGTCACTGCGCCAACCATGGCGCCGAAAGGGTTAAACGCGTTCAATATCCGCGGCCGAAGTCTGAGGCGGATAAGTTTAATGGGCCGCGACAAAGCGGCTGTTTGTCACGGGATCGTGCGTACCGCCGCGTAACCTGACAACATTACAATTAACGGGGCCGGGGGCTGTTATTCGACTACTTAACGCGCATTTACCGGCCGCCCCGGCGCGTCCTGGTCGCGCCAAATGAAGTTTCAACGCAATTACAGCGACGCGCCTGTAACAAGGACGCTGGAGATCTCTTCTCATACATTTACGCTCGGTTTCATTTCGCGTTACCGCGGCGTTATCGTTTGCCCGCCGAATTCCCACCCCTCGGCGACCACCCTTTCTCTCGCCCCACCAACTCCCCCCGTGTACTCTTCGTTCGTTTCGTTCATTTCGTTTCGTTTCGTTCCGTTTCCCTTTCCCTTTCCTTCGTTTTCCGTTTTTTCCGTTCCCTTTCGCTTCCTTTTCCAGCCGCCACGCCGCGAAATAAACATAAAATTAAATTGGACCCAGGCCCGACAGGGATTTCCTCGCCGACCACGGCTCGGGAGAGGTACGCGATAACAATTTCCCGACGACCCGGCCCGCTCGCGAAAAATTATGGCGGCGATCAAATTTTCGCCACGATTTAAGTCGCTAATTGGCGAACGACGTTGCGGATGGTATCACGGCGTTGTTTAAACGAGAGAGGGCGGCTGGGAAGCGTTTTGCAAGGTTTATGTGACGTGCTTCGAAATTATTGTTATTCGTTGCTGGTGGTGCCGGGTTACGGTACATTTTAAATTCGTTGCGCCGCTTAAGAGGTGAATAGAATATTGTTTATTTCACTGGACGGCTATATGTGTATATGACAAATAAATATTTATTCGCAATATCAATCTTGAATTACTAATTTAACGTTATTCGATAAAGATGTATAAACAGGGTGATGTGAGCGTCTATAGAATGAAACTAAATGACAATTTCGTTCTGCACCCTTAGCTAGAACTTTGTAGCTATCATTCTCCTAGTTTTAGCCGCCGCAGTATTCGGTTGGAATAAATTGACGATATCGCTGCCTGTTCATTAGAATGATATAATTGAGTGTGCCTTCGAAACGGGACGATGAAGTGCTTCGTTGATTTCGGGATGATATGCCGGCCGGCGCATTGTCGACGAAACCTGGCTCGTTGATAAACGGAACGAGGTGTAATCAGGGAAGTTCGTACGAAACGTGAAATCTCGCTGGCCCGCTGTATTTTTATCGAAACGAAATTAGAACGCAGCGCCGGAAATTACGTTCGTTTAGCGCAATTTTTGTTACCGACCTACATTGTTAAAATAGTATTGGTGATGCCGGCCGGCTATTATCGAATCATCAAGAAATCGTCATCAATAAATTACGACGAACAAAGATCCGTTCCGGCTGTCGGTAATAGCAATTTAGGGGCAATCTTAAATAATTTCGCGAACGGTCGTGATCGATACGAAATATGACGAGGATCACTTTTCGTCCCTGGATTTCTATTCCGATCGGCGAGGAAGTAAAATCGATGACCCACGTATGAACGCACACGAATACCCGCGAATATAAAATTTCCCGTGCAATTCTGCTTCGAAATTATAATCCAACCCCGGTCGCCTATTTTCTAAATAAACGATTTCCAAAGGGAACGGGTCGATAACGATATCACGGTGCAACCCACGGCCCCAGAAGCCCTGCCACCACTCAGCCGTTCGCGTTTTCGTTCTCAAAGCGATGGAAAATTCAGAAACTTTCAGACTCACGTACGACGCTGCACAAAAGGAGAATCGACGGGAAACTCGAAGATTGAAATTCGCCGCGGCGCGTTGTTGTTTGAACGGTGTCGGGGACCGTTGGAATCGTAACTTATGACTTCGCACTGCAACATCGACCAATGCAAACGTACGTTCAAATATGCCCAGGCGTGGTCCATCGTTGTTTACGTTTTGGATAGAATTTGAAGGATCCGGTCGCCTGTGCGACACGAGAACGAGAGGTTCGGTCGCGAGAACCGGCGTCCGATATGTTTCACGCAGGCGTTCTCTTTGACCAAAGCTTCTTTCGACGCCACGAGGCCGTATTTTCACGTGAACAACGTTATTTTTAGCGGAACGGGGAAACTTTGTCTGGATAAAGGATTCCCGTGACGGTCTGTCGGAAAGAAAACAGCAAAAATATTTGACGCGATTTTGCCGCAATGTGAAATAAACACAAAATATTGCGAATTATTGGAAGTTACTATTGTCGTTAATATTATTTCATGCGAAAGATTTCTCAATTAAATGGAAAGGAAACTAATAATAATTCCTGGAACATTATTAAAAAGCAGCAAGACTATCGCAAAAATATATATCCTTTTTTGAATATAAAAATTGTTTCCATTTAAAATATTCGATACGTACACGAATTCAATCGGACCTGATTACAAGTCGTCGATGTGTGCAGATGGAGTATTCTATCGCGCGAGTATTGTCGTGCAATGTAAAATATGGCGATCGAAATCATATTATATTACTTTTGCTCGCGATTTCTCAATGGAATTGTTCCTAAATTTTGCACAACTAACTATGGAACGTTCAACCGAACATATGCGTGTAAATATTATATTTGGAGAGTTGCTCTTTGCGTTCCATATTTAACCGCGCGACCCTCGAAACGAGAAAACAAAGCACATACGGGTGCCGCAGTCTTCAACTTCCGATGCCATGTGATTTACATGGCGGAGCTCAACCACGTTCGCGAACAGTTTCCACGGAGCTGCGCAAGCCGCAAAAGAAGCTACGACTTTCGTCTGGCCAGGCAGAAGATACGACGGAAACGCGTCGTCCGTCGGAAGGAAGCGGGAGAATGGAGGTTAGGGGGATGAAAAGAAAAATAGGTTGTCTTTGTACTGGCCCGGGGCCTCGCTCGCGAGACAAGGAATAACATCGTTTATATGTATATAATGTAGAGGGCGGCCAAGAAGGGCTCTTCTAGGAACATCTAAATAAATCTTTCTCTTATTTTCTATGCTAATGAAGTAATAATTCAGGATGCAGAATGGCTTCGAAAGGGGCAGGCCGTTGTTAAGGAATATTGTTCCTCCAGGGTTACCTTTTGCTCATATGAAAAATTAATTAAACGATATTTTTCACAAACATATCGGATTCATAACTTCGTGGAGATAGTAAAAAAAGATCAAAATAGTAATAGTCGTGGAAAGAAATCGTTTTCTTCTATTGTCCTTTCAATGAAACCATTTCGGTTCTGCTTGAAATGTATTTCAGCATTATTAAAAACGATTTACACTTTTAGGCACTCGTGTTCCAGTGGGTCACTCCAAGTATAAATTCTATCTCCAGAGTATGAACCTCGAATTAGCTTCTTTCCCTGTATAGGGACAATGTCAGCATTAATTTTCAAATGTGATTTAAATTTAATGAATCATTAAGTTTCCAGTAGAAAATTAATTTCGTCTTTTTCGAAGCAGGGAGCAATGAGTTGCGCTTTCTTTGGTATACGGTTGAGCTTGGTAAGAAATAAAGATTACATAAGTCGGTGGTTTTCGAAAGGGTTAACTTTGGCAGATATGAAACTGGTGCTGCAAGTTTTTAAATTAACCACGCTTTGTCGCCACGAGTGAGGCTTCAGTTACTTGATCGATTAAAACGAATCCAATAGCATTCTCCAGGTACATCAGACAATTAAAAGAAACACCCCTAGAACAATCAGGTATACAATAAGTAGTGATACAAATACACCATCGTTAACTAAAAAATATGGACTCGAGCAACATGAGCGTAACATTCAACGTTTATTTCCACGGAACTAAATATCAGGTATAGACGTGTAAAACAAAAGTGACAAATTATTCACCAATT
This sequence comes from Nomada goodeniana, assembly GCA_963969485.1. Lineage (NCBI taxonomy): Eukaryota > Metazoa > Arthropoda > Insecta > Hymenoptera > Apidae > Nomada > Nomada goodeniana. The sequence continues at coordinate 27,016,689 of OZ018299.1, read as the reverse complement.
ATTACAACATTTATCAGCTGACACTAGTAATTCCAGCAGCAAGTACGAAATAAGTCGCACGATCTTAAATTTTTGAAACGCCCGTGCACCTGTGATATCTTTCCGATTGCATCCATGCAATATCTATCGCCAGAAAAACGGATTCCAATACCGTATACAGTAAACAGTCGGTTCAGTTTGGAATTCGAACGGTGGGTTGTCGCGTGCGTAAAATATTCCGCGCGTTCGTAACAAGTCCAAGGTAAATCACGTAAGGTGCCCGATCGAAAATTTTCCGAACAAATCGTGCGATTCGAAAGTTTTCCCAATAAATTACCCAATCTTACGTTTCCGCGATAAATCGCGGAATCCATGACGACGATCATGCACATATTACGCCGTTCCGTTCGCGGCCGAGAAATATTTATCACCAAAACGGATTCCAATATCGAACCGGTCGACGGGTATCGCGCATTCAGACAGCGTTGTCCCGGGCTTAAAATATTTCAAGTGCTCGCAGGAGCGGGGGCCGCGCATTGTCGCGAACGGAGGGTTGCCGGCTCGAAACGTTGAAGAATTTACGCGCCGCGAAAGCGGCATTCATTTCGCCGCATTGTAAAGAGGAGATAGCGGTTTTCCAGCGGGAGAATATGAATTCCAGCGTTAACAAGTTGCCGTCTCGCGCGCTTCGTGAATCCTTGAAAGGTGTCGAAAAAAGATGAACCGACCGTGTTACGCGTGCTCCTATCTTTCCAACGGGCGCGAGAACTTCTCTACGCTCGTTCGTTTCGAAGAAGTTTTCGCTAAATCGCTGGAAAATGCATCAGCGAACTGGAACAGGGGAAAGAACGAAAAAGAGACGACGGAAGAAGAAACGAGAAGTGGCGGGAGGAGGTCCTCGAGGAGAATGCTAATTGATGCATTAGAGGTTTAACAACGTTCGACGCAGAGGCACGATCTTTTGTTCCGCGCGAGGTACGACCGGGCTGATCGTGTAAAGGCATTCACTGCGGAGCGGTGTTGTAATTTAGCAATTATTTTCTACGCGGGACTCGGCGGTGGGATCGAGAGATAAGCCGGTAGCTTTTGCGCGGGTTCGAATGTTGATCGAAGCTCAGACGGGGGTTGGGTAACACGGTGGAACGGTCGATTGGTGATAAATGTTCGGGGCTATTAGTAGGTGCAGCGAGGGGAAAAAAAGAGGTCGTTGAAAAATTTATACACCGTCAGGGTGTAACAAATCCGGATAAATCGAGTTCTCGAAACACTTTGTGAATATGCGACACCGGCGATGCATCGGGGAATGAAAGACTTATTCACAACCGCCGCTTTAATAATTCGTTTTCAATTACACTCCTCCATCGGGTTGTAAAATAAATGGTTACGTTCTCGTCAGACGAATTCGCGCGCATAAAACTCTACGCAAAGCGAAATTAACAAAACTCGCGGAACGCTTCGCAACAGCCCTTCATTCGTCTCAACTTTCGCGAGAACCCGCGGGAAAAAGAGCATCGTTCGTACCTTCGCGGACGATACTGAAACTCTCGCGCGCCCCGCCAATTAAAACCGACCATACGTTCTCGTTGCACGCCTCGCGGAAGAATCTACCAGCTCCGCGGCAAGTGTGCCACCCGAACACCGCGAACAACCCGTTCCCGTTGCCAAGTTGCGGAAGCGCGAGCGGGCGAACGATCGAGCGATTTTAATTTAAACATTCCGAGCCCCGATGGAAGGTAGCTCCGACTGCGCCTACGTCAGACGAAGAAAGCCCGGAACGGCGTAGCGGAGGTCGTCGAAAAAGCGTCGAATTTCAACGAACGACTCAAAGGATCTTAGCAAGCTCGACCCCGCGGAGCGTGTCCTCCCGCAGGATCCTCCGGTGGGTCGGCCAGCAAAATCGATTATGCTAGAAGCGCGGGAACGGGTCGGACACTCGTCCCGGGACAAACAAAAAAGTCGCCGAACCCGTCGACGACGAGCTTCCCGTCCCTCTGATATGCAAACGTGAGCTTCGTTCAGGTAGACGTACGTATAATAAGAGGTTCCTGCCGGCCAGATGCAGGATTATTTGCTGCACCGTGGCGACCGAGCTGTACAGTCCTGGCGGCGCTAGTGTCGTCTCGGTGTAGCACCGAAAACAGTTCGCACGGCGCGGAACTGAGCCGCGGGAGGGCAGTTTCGAGACCGAAAGAGGAAATGGAATGGTGAACGAGAACGACGAAGGGAAAGAGGAAGAGGAAGGTGGGTGTAGTAGTACGGTTTCGCCCGAATGCATCGATAGCACTGTGCCCCAGTTCTACGTTTCTCCCTCTTTTTCTGTCCCACCGCCCGTTTCTCAACCCCGTCCCCAACCCCCCCGCGGACCTTCGACTATCGCACAGAGAGCTCTCCTCTCTGTTTCTCGTCGTTTCTCACCATCAGCCCTTCGCTCTCCTTCCAGCGTTCCCGCTTGTCTCTCCTCTCTTCCGTCTCCTGGCCGCGGATTTATAGGCGGCCTTATCGCTACATCCGCACCTCGATAGACTTACGAGGATACGGATGAAATTTCGAAAATCCTCGGATATACGCGCGGCGGGAAACTTTGGGCGAACGGGAATGATTTCCTGCGGACGGTTTTTCGTCATTTCGGGTTACTGTTCGCGAGGCTGCGCGTGCAAGAAGGGTGGTGTTGGGTGCCGGTATCGGGCGAGCTGATTGGAATGTTAGGGTTCCGTAGAAGTGTCGAGGACTATTGTTAAGGGTTGGACGGTAAGAGGGTTCGAACGTTTTCGCGAAACATTTGTGCTGAAGAGTTCTGTATAACCTGGGGGATTCGACGGAGTTAGGAAGACTTTGAATGTCTTGGGACTTTTTAGGGCAACTAGGAAGAACTATTTTAATAAAGTCGTCGCTGCCGCAGCAACAAAATACAAACGTTAACCGATTACGAACGAAATAGAATAAGAATAAAATACAGATCTCTCGATAATATTCGCTGCGAGCAACTCGACGAACGTCGCGCTGCAACTTTACTTTTATGAAATGAGTGGAAGCGTAACTGCAGTTACCTGACTCCGACAACTCACGAATCAATATAGCCCAACCATCCCTGCCAAGATAAATGTAGAAACCGATACCGAGCGCCCTCGACTCGGGGGACTCGGAGCGTTCTGAAATTCAAATAACTTTCGTTAGCGCCGGACTCATTTTATCCATATTGCGTTTCGGTTGTCGACTCATAGCGCGATTTGCATTATACCACTTGGCCCTCGCTTATCAACGACCCGGCGAGCACGCGAAGCTCGTCGAACAGCCGGGAGGAGTCACTTCTCCGATCCAGGCGAGAAGTGTGCATCTCAAGCTCGAGGAATCGCGGCGCCCGAAGTGCCACCTTGCGGCGTGACTTCCCACGATTCAGAAGATAGATAGAGGTTTCGTCAATTTGGCCAACGAATTAAGCCTTGCGACCTTCCCTCTTTTAAGGGAGAACTAAATTGATCCCCGATTGATCGCACCGCCCACCTGACCAAATATAACCGGAATATCCGTCGGAATGACGTTAGTCGGATCACAGTGAACTAATATAATAGCGTTGGTTATTAAATCGCGGATCACGCGTTGTTATGTAAACACCGGTCTACTGATTACCGGATTGGTCATCAATAAATTTCTTGCCACGCTGCGCTGCCTCGATAATTCCCATTTTGAAATTCCGCGTTCTTATTGTTACAAATTAACGCATCGTTTAGTCAGATTCGTGGCGAATATATTGCTGTACGTTTCGAACGTTGAATGGATTCGTTCGGGAATATTTAATTGTCGATTTGCGACTCATTATGTCCACGAAGTTTCATTAGTTCTTGATAACGAACACGCAATAATATTTCATTAATTAAATATTTCATTGCGGGTCAATGAAATAGTTGTTTCGCAATTTTTTGAAATTTCTTTAGTACAAGGTATTTCATGCTACAGTGTTGCTAACTGCTGGTTAATTCCTGAAACATATTTGTCAGTCAGATATCGCCAAGCCATTTATTTCAATTATTTTTTGCAATCAATAAGATCAAAGGGAGCATCACACATTTAAACCGTAATACTTGTTCATCGCTTCACATCATTTAATTTCACCATGTACGAAGATATAATTAGATTCTTCCTCATTTACACCTACATTTATGCAAAATCTCGTTACTCGATCATGACACTATTAATACAAAGCCAGCGCCGTACTACTTCTAGAACAAGGTCATACAATTCTTCGATAAGACACACACCGAGGTCTCGTTATTTCAAACATCCAGATCCTGAATCCGATTTAATTAATGAAGCTCGGCAGCGTAGAATTTCAATGACACTGCTACCACCGATCGTGCAACACCGCGTAAATGTATGAAAAAAACAAATCACTGCAATATCTCATTTGGTGACGCGCATTCTACTCCAAATTACAAAAGTCTGCCTAACCTCGTCCTCGTACGTCGTCCCCGAAACGAAATCCCTTCACATTTCGAGCAACCACTCGCAGCCCTTTATCTCCAGCTCTTGACACTCCTTTGCAACGTATTTGATACCCCTTCAAAACGATTCGAGGCAGAAAGTAGCCTGCAATCAAATGGCATCGCTCCGATAATTAGCCACCGCGACGATTTTCAACATATTTTCCATCGAACGGTCGAACTGTCTCAAGAGATCGCATTAAGCCACTCAATGAAATCAGCCTGCATATGCAATTGCGGAAGCGAGTGGATCCCTTTGGTCCCGCTGTTAATCCGTAACCATTTATACAAACGAAATACTTGTCGCTTAAAATCAGCAAACACAGGCTGTACCATCCGCTCGGTTGGGAGGGACGTCGTTCCAGTCCTCGTTTATTTCGTGGAACATGGCGTTGCGACGGGAAAAAGGGGAAAAACAGTCGCACACGATCTTAAGATCGACTCGAGGCAGACGACGAGCATCGATCCGCAGTGGATGCATTCGAGATTCGTAGCATGCAAATCGCTCCCAATTACCGAGAGTGGTGTTCTCTTTAGCCACTAAAAGACCAGGGCGAGCTTTCATTTCGGTATCGTTTCCAGATCGCCGTCCACGATCGCGATGCTAACGGCGCTAATTAAAAATCAACCGAGGTTTCGCGACGGGTCGCTCGATCTTATCCATTTTATTTTCAATGTTTAATGTTAACTTCGCCGGACGATTTGCAGTATCGGAGTACGCGTGTATTCTACGTCGTCTTCTCGGTTTTATTTTGCGCCCTCGATAGTCTGCGAAGCAGTCGCGTCGGGTTCAGTGAATTCTCGAGTGTCTGATTATTTTGAGACAGAAGCTGAAGATTCGGAGTTCGTCGACATTTTGTATAATAGAAACGGGGAACAACGGTTTCCCCGATAATTCGGAGCGAAATTAAATCGGGACGAAAGGAAGAACTGGAAAATGATTTTCCTCGGGTAACACAGAAAATTGTTATCAGTGTTAACAATAATATCGCTGATCCTGTATTCGATGCCTGAGAATTATTTAGGCTCATAACCGAACACTTTCACTTTCTATTCCTTCTAAGTTCGCGGACAAAATTTTGCCAACAAACTCCAGAATATTGAGCATCGTTTCCATAAAACTGTAAAACTAAAAGGATTCCCGTCGCGCCCATTAATTCGATCGGAATCTCTTTGTTCCCCGAAGTTACCGTGGCCTCAGCGGAAACGTCCCGATAACGATTCAGCTCCACCAATTTGCAATTCCCAACATCGCCGAACTCCGAACACCGCCTGTGCAGCTAACAAGGGCAATTAACACCGAACGTATTCCGTGACACTGTTCCCATCAAGCAATCGGGGCCCGCGGAAACCGGAACGGTACAAAAAATCGTATGCGATCCTCGTTCGGGCTGAGAAACATTTTTCCCGGCGTCGCGAGCCGAACGAGCCGCGGCGAATCTCCATAATTCTCGCCGCGTGGTCTCTTTTATCCTCGGCCCCCGGGTTAACCCGACTTAAAGATCCACGGTGATCAGCGGTTCTCTGTTTGACTAGCATAACCTATTTCCCAGGCGGATTCGAGGCGTTCCGCCGCTAAAGGCCGGGGAACGGGAAGAGATATCGAAGGGGCGGAGAAAGATGGAGCGTCGTATTTCCTGGGGCGACGCGAAACCCCGCGAAACGAGTCTCGGTGCAGCTCGCGGTGCATCCCGAGGAAAGCAAGCATTACTTGGCGCGCCGGCTTTAATGGTTGTACCGGCTGAAGTTGCAGGTCGACCTGAAGAAACGACCCGCTTTACTATAAATTCCAGATAAGCCGAGGTTTACGGGCGGCGCACAGTTAAGACGTCGTGCACCTGCCTCTATCGCGGGGAACAAACAGTCCGTGGAATTACCGCCTTCGTTTCGCTTGTCGATGCCAGATTAGGATCGGGAGTCTGGCAGGTGTTCATCTGCGTATGTACGTAGACTGGGCACGTGTGGACTTTGCGCGATTCCAACGTGGAGCGGACGACGGTTCACTTGGAGGACTTCGTTCGTCAGTATACGTGGCGCTTGTTTTCGTGTAGCGTTTTTGGACGACGGGAATAAGTCTGGCGAGTGAGATAGAAATGCAAATGCGATGTGAAAGTTGATTTCTTCATATTGCGGTGTCGACTATTTGAGTGTGCAAATTAGTCAGCTTATGGTAGATGATGTAAAGGAAGCTATTTTGAATGACTATTACTTGGCAACACGGGGTATATAACTACCCCCTGATACAGTTTCTCGCGTTTGAACTGTAATGCTTGTACGGCATGTATCGAATGTCTCGTTAAAGAGCACTACCAACCTTTCTTTACTTCCTTTTCGTGTGACTAGGTCCTTAAGGAACAATGTACCTATTCTTCAAACTGTCCGCTGTTCACCACCTTCTAATATTTTAACCAAGAGCCACGGAACCTTGGCTCGCTAACTCTCGCTCGGCGCTGAATTATTTATCGAAATTAAAAAGCCACGAAACGAGCAACAAGAATGACAAAATTGTAGGAAGCTTTGTAAAACAAATTCAGTCGGAAACTCCTGTTCTCGTGATGCTTCACGATTGCGATTAAATTAACTCAGATTATAAATTCGTTTCTGCAATGACGAATCGCCACAGAATGACACATTTTCAAACTTTCAAATCGTTGCTAGAGGAAATTTGACACTGATGCATACGACGGAGCCAAATACATATCCTAAAGAAACACGGCGTCTACGTAATAGCTGCGAACCATTTGTATAGAAAACATGGCGAAGCGGGATCGAAGTGAATGATACAGTACTTAGCAGGCAAAACTGAAACGCATATTTCACGTAAAATGGAAGAGGATTAATATTGAAATTTGCTTCGCCTTCGGCAATATTTTATATCCCCATGCTTGGTGCCATCTTGAACCATCCACCACGTACAAAAGATCCATTATTCCAAATACAATTACCCACGTAACTCTTCAACGCGACGCCGAGAAAAACGAACGAAGCAAGCATTCACGAATACAGGAACGTCAACTCCGTTTCCAATCTTCTCACTACAGCGATCGTCCAGTTCGTATCACGTCGTATCCCACTGCACCCTAGTGGACCAACGGGCCAATACATTGCAACCACGATGCGCACAGCGTTTAACTTAGCGCTATCTCGCAAGCAACTCAACCCCTCGACAACTGAACGCCGGCCATTCGGAATATTCCCATTCACCCAGAAACTCTTATGCACCGTAACAGTCTTGCATAGTATGCACGGTATACCTGTTGCCAAATACGCCACCCATGGACCTGCAGAGTTTCCAAGATATTAATACGCCCAGTGTACGGCTACTCGGGCAGCCCGTATAAACTTGGCGGCTGGATTGCAATTGAACGGTGCGGCGCATCTTAGCAAACTCGAATGCACCCCCGTGCCGAGTAATCTACGAATTTATCGACCGTTCGCTGTCGCCGCGGCGAACGGCCATCTTCTGCTTACCGATTTCGAGGGGACGAGTTTCGTGAACGACGAGTCGCGACGCGAACGTACAAACCGGGGGTGAAAAATGAATACCCGACGAACCGTTTATCCGGCACGATACGGAACGTGGCATTATTTAACGCGTAATCGCACGAGATCAATCGGACGGCGTCGTGGATAAGGCGCGAAGGCGACGCGACGCATGTAGATCGGCCGACAACGATGAGAATCGGCGAGGCGCGCGCGATTACGCGAAATTCAACGGGGCCGGAATACGGAACGATTCGCGTGTATTCGCTCGTCGCTGATTCGGCTTAAATGAGACAAGGATAATGATACACGAGCGGCGGAGTGTGGCGTCAAGGTCGACGGCAATCGACCGTGAAACATCGCGGGGATGAAAGTATTCCGTTGCTCCCCTTTGTGGGCACTCGTTTTGCACGGGGAAGTAGCGCAGGATGGAACTTGCTCGAAGACGGGGGTGGTGTTGCTTCGGCGTGCGGGAGTGTGTGTCTACGAGCGGACGTTGGATGTACGGAGGGGATGTGATTTTACGGGACGAACTGGACTGCATTGTTGTGTTCAAGAATGCCGAGTTTCATGAGAAGAAAGAGGATTACCGATCGAAGAAATGAACGGTTTAAAAGTGGTTGCAGAAATTTTCTTTATGTTTAATAGCGACTGTTCCATGGGCACGACTTTGAAGGGGATCTGTAGGGTGCTGAGGGTGTTGGTGTAATTTATCGGCACGTTCGTGAAGGGATGTCAGCGAGAATTCTGGGTTTAGCTTGCGTGAAAAATGCGTCTCAAATTCGAGTCAGGAAGACGTGATATATGGAAATGTTGACTGACAAAATTTCGCAATCGTAAATATAAAAAACGTATTACCAAGTCAGCATTATATGCACCTGTATACGTGTGTACTCGTGGAAATAGAATAATAGAAACTTAATATAAAACCTTCATTTTCCAAATAGTAATTATTGATCGATAAATGGGATACTGTGTCGCAACGTGTGATCTAAAATAGTTCCACAAATTTATTATATATTTGCAATGCAGTGTCACATTACAGTGGCTGCAACAATACAGCCTTCATTTCAAAACATTCCAAATACGGTACGCTGGAATATGCAACAAGTCGTAAAATCTTCGACAGATTTCCATCGTGTCGCGATTGCAATACGAAAATTCAACTTTTCCTTGAACGTAAGACCCATCGTCGTTTTCAGGTAATATCTGTGGAGATTGAGCATCGGGCAAGGTACGTACGAGCAACTTGCCGGCAAGTTGGGAGGGTAGAATGGTCGTAGAGAGGGCAGAGACACGATACTCGGCGTGGAAAAGCGTTCACGGAGTTAGGGTAGTTCTCCCTGCGGATGCGATGATTTACTGGCCGACATAAATAATCGAGTGTTTCACGGCGAGGTGAAATTTTTGACGATTATGGAGGTGCGACGGTTTTGAAAAGTACGGCGCGTTTAATCGTCGAGAGACGGCCTCTCCGTTCAACTAGCTGGCACATCAGAATATTTCATGGGATTCAATATTAACCTGCCGTGTGCCATATCCTTGCACGTGTAAATAATATCTTCGCCGCTGTTATAGAAATTCTTCTAACTTTTACATCCCGTTCGGTATTATTGCTTTATTAAGAAATCGTCGTCCCTTTCGCAATTGTCCACGGTGCCACGCGAACCGCGTTAGCTTCCGCGATACCGTACACACAAATCAGTTCTATTATTACACGTGTTTAGTGGCATAATCAACGTACACGGTCACGTTATATATTAATCTTGTGCATCCACTATACTGCGTGATCTATAATGAACATCAAGGATCGATCGTGCTGCGGGGAGGGGGCGATCATTAATTAAAACGAGCCAATGGTATATATTTCACGAGCACGTATATCCTGTCGGTCGTGTCCATTAATTTACAAGCTGGCCGGCGTTGTTTCCGTCGGTACGTGCTCGTACGTCAGCTTTTATTGAAAATTTGTCACCCTCCTGACAGGCGTCGCGTGAACTTTTCACGTGCTTCTGCTCGAAGGTCGCGGAGTTTACGTAATAATAAGGGAAATCAAGACGAATTTTCTATCTTTGCGATATGATCTAATTTACGTGTTTTTTTGTTTGTTTGTAATTTATAATTTTACTCTTGCCTATGTTTTAATTATATTAATGACACTAATTTTATCGTAACAAGCCTGCGATTCCAGTATATATTCTATGAAAAAATATTAATGGACTACAAAGTATCAATTTACTTATTGTCCAATTAAATTTAAATTATTACATACTCGTCGATTACTATCGATTCTTAACTGTGCGTCTAGTTTGTAGCCTTTCGTTGGTACTTCGACGGTATATGACCAACGACCCAGAAAAGTCGCACTCGTTCAATCCACGCCACGGTCGCAGAATCGAATTGCATAGCGAAATCCATTATCCCGTTGTACATAGGATAATGCGAACGATTTTGGTTATTTTGTCCCGAACTGATTCAGTGAATCGCGGTTCCGTGACATTTTACGATTGCCTATACCAGGCAAATTACGAGCGTCAAAATGTTCGATCGAATAAAACCGGATCCCGTATAACACCGTATTTAACGCATAGTTAATGCACATTATGCGAGCACGTTTGCTGAGATTTATCGTATACGAGTGAATCGCGTTAGCGTGCTGTTGAGGTCGATTTTTGTCATAGTAACGCACAGCGCGGACAATGTTTCATCGAAGACGGGGAGATTTGCGGAAACTGAAATTATTTTTGGCACAGAGACCGAGCGATGTTTTTGTGAAACGATAATGTGCGCCAAGTTCGGCTGAGGGTCGGCAAACATTTATAAATCCAGCTACAGGGGCGTCCTTGTTAAAAAGTATTGCTGGGCGTTCAGCAACAGGTAGAACAGACACGGTGAAGCGAATCTGTATGAAAAAGTAAAACGAAAGTCAAGGGTGAGAAAGATTGAAATGCGTCTTCCTTTCTTAATTATTAACGTTGAAAGACACCGGTAACATTGCGCCAGAGAGCAGGCAACCAATCGCGACGCTAACACCTCTTGAACTTCTGTGCCGGGACGCGCGTTTCCAAATCAAACCCGTGCCTTTCGCTCCATAATATATAAAGACACAATTACAAACACACCAGCCAAGGATCTATCTGATCTCTGCCACTACACCGGCAAGTCAAATTCCCAATCCAAACGGCACAAATCCCCTCGAAACAAAAGAGCGAGGCAAACCGATGCAATAAACCACCAATCCTCTCTCTCTCTCTCCTTCGGCCATTCCGTGCCATCGAAATCACGCACCTAATCGTTAGTTTATCCAAATAGTCCAACCGCTCAATCTTCCGCATCACCTGGCCAAGCCGAATCCCCGAACCGATACGCCTCTATCCCCGTTAACCAATATTTCGCGTGCACTTTCGAGGCAGAAATGGCACAAGCAACACGTCACTGCCGGACGTACGTACGCGTACAGTGTGTCCCGGTCACGCAGAACGGCGGCGCCGGCGTCGTAAAAAGTTTAGTTTCTGGTCGCCGCGACGCGACGGGACGCGGGATTGTGTTTCGCAGCGGGCACGGAAGCGAGGGTCGATAAATCGCCGGCGAATCGGTCCGTGCCGGGGCTGACCGAGAATTGGCCCCGGCAGAGGCACAATAACTCCGCTGCATCAGGCGGCAAGGATTTTTGCCGGTGGATAACTCGTGTACACGCAAATACCGCCGCGAGCGTTTTCACGCTCCGGCGAACTCTGTCCCATTGAGTCTGGAGTCGCGGACCGTGTGCTTCTGGCCCGTTCACGGCGCGCAAATGCTCGCGATCGTTCGATACCGCGGCCGCGATATACCGGTCCGCACACCTGATCCTCCCTCTGTGTTTCTGCCCGTAATTACACGCGGTCGATGGTCATGGCGACGGACCTGGCCCCCGGAATCGGCGCGTTTATTGGTGTTCCTCATTGCCATTTCGCGCTCCGGCTTGATGAATCGCGGGGGAGCCGGGAGGTGAACGCGGTGTCAGGCGGTTGGGTTGAAAAGTTTCGAGCGCATGGTTGTTGGGTCGGGCTTTTGGTGTAAAGTACATAGATATGTACGCCGCGTGAATGGGACTATTTGATGCTTATCTCGAGGCTGGCATAATGGGGGGTGGGAGAGCAACGATTGTAGGTTTTTGGAAAAAATTGGCGGATGTGTGAAAGTTGGACGGGCGACGCTGGAATCGTTTTTGTTGCTTTATGTTGCACGGAAAGTGGGGTAACTTTTGCAAAAACGGTGGCACGATTGAGCGCTTGCTGCAATTCAGTTCAGATTCTGCGCTGATTTGAATTAATTGTAAGATTAAACTCAGCGCGATGTCGGCTTCGTGAAAAGTGGGGCACGAATATTGACGCGATGGTTGTGCTCTTTATTTGGGGATAGAATATTTAGAGTGATTTGAGGGTAATATAATAAAGAATGATAAGTGAATGGGCGAATGATAAAGAATCTACTAAGAAAATACGGAAAGTTATGCACTGGTTTTCATAGGCGGCAGTAGATAACTGGAAAAATGGAATACAAAAAAAGTAGTCGTGCCAAAAAGCATACTAAAAGCGATGGTACTGAAAAGGTAATAACACTCAAGAAAATAGAATAAAAAATCCAAAAATGTAATAATCCCATAACAACGAACGTTCTGCATACGTAAAAACCGCAAAAATGGATCCAATGCATTTTGACTACAGAAAAGCAAGAAACATGAAACTTCACAAATATATATTTGTTTCAATCCATTTATTTGGACTCGCATCGACTGCTAATGGTTATCACCGACTACCATGGGGTGTGGAGCGGCGGTCAAGGGTTAAACTTATATTTATACCTACAGTTTTAGGTGGAATTTGAACAACCAGAACCGCGGCTCAACAAATATATTCTGTCTATCACCTTCGCTCAAATTTTATTTTTGACGATTATTTGGTACTTTTTCTTAACGCAATTCTCCGATTACTTCAGCACAGTTTTTTTTCCCCACCTTCACAAACCAATTTACCTACAGCTCTTCGCACTCAAATTCTCTTCGAAATACCTTCCGAAATTTCCATCCACTTACCCGTCTGTTCACTTCTGTCGCGTCCCAAATTCACCCCATCGAGGTTTACCCCGTCGAAATATCCGCAGAACTCGACAAAGTAGCGAACGCTCGAATTTTTCGTCGACGGCAGAAACAAAACGAAACAAAATTCCGTACAGGCCTCGGCGTTATTATCGGTCCCTTCGATCGCCACTGTGTTTAATCGCGCTTTTTAATTTTTCCTCGCTGCGTTTCGACGCTGTCAATGGTCGTGATTTATTCGCCGATATTTTAATAGCTCGCGTTCAGCCCCGGTTTCGATTTTTCAAATTATTTGCTCGGCGTCGATTGAAAAGCACAGGACGCGGAACCGTGGAAACCCGACGCATTATTTTATATCGTGCGCTCCACTCGCGTTTAATTATTAAATTTTTTATTTTCGAATTTTTCCACCCGCTCGGTTGGACAGCAGCCATTGGTTTATTTCAGCCCTTCCACTGTCCGACAATGATAATATAGCGATCGGGCATGCAGTTCATAATCCATGGACAATCAAACGTTACTGCACAGTCAATTTTTCCCATCAAAAGTTTTTGCCCGTCAACTCGTATATGAAAAATTCGAAATTTATTGCACGTTTGCCGCGACACTGTTCGATATCAACTTTATTGTAAAAATTGCGCAGTGATCGAAGTACGTAGCGATTCAAAACGTGTTACTTATTTTGTGCTCGAACGATTCAGTTTTCAATAGTGTAGAACGATTTTTACAAATCAATGGGAAACTTAACTGCTCCATCAATTTCATAGCTGTCTCGTTCGACAGATTTTTTCTGTGCGCTTATTCCTCGAATGTTAAATATCTCCAAATGAAAAATTTATAACTTGAGCTACTATCATAAACACTTTCATGAAATCAATACACTTTCTCCAGTATGAGGAAACAATTTTTCGTACAAAACACGTCTTTAATAATTCATTACTAGGACTCGTCTATTAGTTGGGTCCCGATTTAGCCGGGTTGCCTGTGTATCGATTAGGTCAGTTAATCGAGCTCCTACTATATCACCTATATTAGTATTGCATTTAACCCTTTAGGTAGTACACGCCACCGTAGCAGCTCCGTTCTGAGTGGACATTGTACATCGAAATATTATTCCATTAATTTATACAGTTTGTATACGAGCTTTACCGGACATTTTTACTAATCCTAGGCAGTTCACCTCCTTCTCGTTGAAAATTATTCGACCGAATAGTCTGCCATTATTCGTAATCACGTTCAGCGATACAGCTGCGCTTAGCGCACTACAGTATTACGTTCACATCATCCATAAGTAAAGGGTTGAATTCGGACTTCTCATTTATCCTTCCATTTCTCCATTTCAAAAAAGAAGAGAAAAGACACGAGATTAAATAACTGTTACAAATGTTTCCAACAATTTAACGTTTCGTTCTGATTCTATAGCTGAATGATTAAACGAGCCAATTATTTTCCGGCCTAAAGTCCTTTTTTTCATTTGCCACCCTCCTCTGTTTCCAGTACCAAAAGCAAAAAAAACAGAAAAAAAGATAGGAAAGAAAACTGGAAGATTACATAAATCACGACGCATCCTGCGACACGTTTTCCAGCCTAAAACCGGGACAGACCCGTCTGACGATTAGCCGAAGCGATAAATCACTGTGTATCCGTATTAGTTATGAACTTTCACGTGGAAACGACAAATCCGTTCGATGCACGAACCGCGCAGATGGCATTCAGAGTTCCATCCTAACACGATGTTCGAGGTACACGATTTTCCGCGATAGTCGCAGCCGGTTCACGAACGAACAGCCGTGTTTCACGGTTCCATCGTTGATCGGTGAAAACGGGATATAAATTCGCGACGCTGGTTCCCATCGCTGGAACCAGGCGGTTACTGATGAAAAGCATACTCTCGAGGAATATAGGTCGGTCCGTAGAGTGTGAGCTGGAGAGACAGAGGAATACAGAAACTGCGTGTACAGGCGGCAAGCACGATTTTTCTGCTTTTTGTTAATTCCTCGTTACAGTAGCCGCACTGGAGTACGTGTATTACGGTAGTTCGTAATAATGATACGGTGAATGAGCACAACGCAGTGAATAGTATGTACTGAGCGTGCAAACGTAACTGGTATCCACGATTTTTAAACTGTAATAAATGAAATCATTGGGCGGAAGTAGTTGGCGCATGAAATTAATTAACTTTTAGTTGTTAATACATTGCAATGATTAAGGTTGAAGAATACTTTTTTTACGTTAGAAAAAAGTGGATATACTTTAACGGCTTTTAATGGAAGCGTGTGTGTGTGTGTGTATCTTTGAATTTATTAATATTTCTCAAAATATTTCCTTGGTTTGGTAGTTTTTTTTTGTTATGGAGAACAATGAGCTGCATCGATCGATGTATTAAGAAACATATGGTTTTATTCGGAAAAGTGACCTATTTCATTTAGATCAATAAATCATTTTGTAAATCTTTAGTATGGAAATATATTGGCGACTGAAACCAATCAATTTTATGCATCAACTTTTCCTGTCAAATTATTTGAAACCGTTCAACTAATCCTGGATATTGCTACATTGTACACCGTGCATACACAATGAATTTATTCATTGATTGGCTCGCCAGTATACAATGAATTCTCGACGATGGTCACCGGGGAGATTACTTATTTTCTTGCGATGCTTTATATTTGCTGGGCGTCGTCTGTTTGAAAATCGCCGAGATTTGCCTGTGAGAAAGCGAGCCATTCGTTATTGTATTCTTTGCTGTTAGAAGGGGAGAATTCCCTGTTCATGGGAAGACACATATGTATGCTTTTCGCTGTATCCAGTGCAATCTATATAGATCACCTGTGTTCCTGAAATTTATCTTTCGAGTTACGGGTAGTGTGTCTACGATCTTCGAGGAGTCGCTCCATGAATTACTCGCGCCAGCTTTTTGCAGTTAAAGTAATCGAGACGAAACTGTGTGTGTGGGTGAAATACGTTTTGGAACAAGTAAAATACGTTTGGAACAATTCAATGAAGAGCGGATCTATGTAGCAATGATTCTACTGTACAAACAAATGAACGGAAACAAATGTATGATAATTACGAGGATCACTTGCAAGTAGTGGTAATTTTTAAGCGACATTAGTTATTAATATTAATGCTACTGTAATGTCTGGAAATTATAGATATTACCGAAGAGTAGATAAAATCCTAGATTTAGGTTGTCGTACTCTACTTTGAAAACCGTTCGTTTATTCGTTCACAAAGTTTTTGATGCAAAAATGTATGGTGTTGTAGCGTAATCTCTTTTCAAATAGTTGCATCGAAGTACAGTGGAATTTCATTTATGATATCCCTGAATTTATTCCGTATTGCGCTTCCACTTCAATCATTCCTCTAATACTAAACAAATTTATATTGATTAAAGTCGACAGAATTATATTTCCGTGTTTTTAAATTTTATTAACATTTACGGATTATATGTTAAAGGTTGCGTAAACTAGAGGACACATTGGTCTTCGAAATGTTTTCCTTAATAAATGACAACGACGGAAAGGCAGCAGCCGCCCGACTGGCTGGGCAGAGATAATTCCGGACGATTTTTCACGCCGGGTTAAAAAGCGTAGCGACGTGTCACGAGTGTTACAAAAGCGTTGGGAGAAAATCGCACCCTTCAAGAAGTTTCTGAACCACGAGAATAGATCGAGAAAGCGAGGTCTCTTCGTTATCCAGGTTAAATTCGATTAATTAGTAACAAAGACATCAATCCCCGACCCTCGAAGGGTCTCTCGTTTTTCGTTCTCAATTCATCGCGACTTTTATGAAGTGTCTCTCGTGATTATTTCAGTACGCGTCAGTCACGAGTCAGATATTTCTATGATATCATTCATTTTACCTTGTTTTTTAGCATTTCTGTATGTCTTTCAGTACGTTTAATTTCCCGCCTTCGGACTGATCATATTTATTCTATTAGAGCGTTGATTGTTCGAAGAACCACGGAGAAAATGGATCATTCTTGAACAATCGGTCCAAGAATTTATTTGTCGCACAAAAGGTGATTTTCAAACGCAATTCGATACATCGTACCCCCGACAAGCATTTAATCTCGATCTGCGATCGCGTAAAATAAAATCCACCGTCGCGCAATTGAACGACGCGGTTTCCAAACTGCAAGCAGAACTGTGTCAAATTTTCAATAAATCAGTGAAACAGCAATACTAAACAATCAGAAGTCCGCCAGCCCAATTACCAACGATGTATCGCACTTTAAAAAATACCTCTCGCGAAAAGCGTCCAAACGACCAATTTGCTGGATGCAGCGCAATTTTTTTTCGCACATCCACTCGACATCGAACTGTTTCCTATAGCGTCGTAACGTGCACGGAACGAAGCCGTCCTACGTCCACGAAACGTTTTTCCAGGGAGTCGTTCCTAACCGAACGAAGTTTTCCAACGTTTGTTGAAAAAGGATAGTGGCCACGGTTTGGGAGGGGTCGGGCGGGGACGTCGGGATCGATCAGCTGATTCCTCGGGGGTGTACTAAAGTACCGCTTACCATCCCCCTGCGGGTCTACGGGATCGGGCGGCGTATATATGTGACTCGACACTGCACGGCTGTACATGCCGGCCCATACCGCAACAGGCAATATAACTTTGTCGTCAATTAATTTCTCAGCAACAAACGGACGGACTAAGTTAAACGTCGACGATGCGCATCCGGAAACGATAATAAAGTTAGACGGAGGTTAACCCTAGAACTTTCGGAGCCTTGAAACCGCTCGATCGTTGGTTTAGTAAAAAATGTAGTTCGTTTTCTAATAATACGTACGTACATTGTTTGTTCGCGCGTGTATAATACTTTCGGGCGAAGTCTTTGATATTTGGAGATATGTTGCGATGAACCTTTTTGTACTTTATTTCGTGGTGTTTATATTTTATTTGTATGCGCTGAATACCTTCGAATATCAAGCTTACGGGTGTACGTGTGATATAATGACAGGTAATATATTGAGAACCTGTTGTGAAAAAGGAAGCTTTAATTTTAAATGCTTTTTCTCGTGGGTTCGACGAACCTTCGCCACCTTTCCTTAGGAGTTATAGGGTTAAGGCTGTGGGATTGGTGCAGCTATTAGTTCCATGGTGCGTGGACGAAGAAAGTTTTTATTAGAGGTATACGTGGGAGATTGCGATTAATGTTTGGTATAGTTTATAATTTGAGGAATTTTATATTGAAACGGAAGTGCGGAGAGGTAGCAATTATGGCGTATTTCACATAAAACATGTAGTATACTAAAATAATATTAATAATATGGTATATGCCATTGTGGTATACTTCGGAATACGTTTAGATCTTATCAAATAATGGAGTTTTCGCGAATGGAGATCGAATGGCAGCAAATATCTTGCTATTCGAATTTAAAAAGTCTTTTTTTATACGGTACTCGCTATTGGGTACAAAAGTTTCCATTAATATTCAATGATCCATGGATAAACATAGAAGGCAACACAAAACACGCATACCCCTGTTGCAAATCCATTATAAAAATTATTTCTCCGCACCAACCGATATCGCTTGTGAAATCACGTAAACAAATTATGAACGACAATTGTGGTTAGTCGAAGATTTTGACAAATCTTTTACTCCCACTGTCTTTTAACACCAAACGCGCCCACGATGCGTCACCGCTACTGTTCTTGGGAGCATCCCCTTTTTCACCCCTTCTACTTTTTTCAAATCACCTCCTCCTTCCTCCACCCACTTGCATGCTTCCGCAACCGTCGTGCTTTTGTTCTACCTATTTTTTCTCCTTCTATCCGCCCGACTGTTACCAGTGCTCGGGGCTTTTACCCCGCCACTCCGACTGCTTCATACTTTCTGTCGTCCGGACCTACTTTCGGACTCATCGCCATTCCGACCACCCACGCCGCCCCCATTCCACCCCGGGGCCCTTGCTGTTCCATTAATCAACTCGCGGATCCCTGCTTATAAAGAAACCTAACGCGCTCAACGAAGCAGAAGTTACTGTTTTGGGCGAAGGTAGAACGTATGCGAGTTTCTTCGACGCAATTTCGTCAATTTGTTGCTCCCTCCAGGCTGATCTCTACAATTGAGTTAGATCTTGGCGAAGTTTAGCAACGAGTTCAGTTCCGATCGCCGAGGACATCCACGAGTGATTCTTCGCAGATTATATTTAACAAATGAATTCTTAATTAACACTTATCCCGCGTGGTTTCCGATGGATTCGAAGTTCGGTCTATCGTAGAGTACCTCGTTGGTTCAGAAATTGCGAGACAGTAATCGAACAATTCCAAATTACCTATCGTTGGTCAATTTTCAAATACAATTGACCGTGGCCGACAAATTTTCACTTCTTTCCATTTCAACGTTTTCACCATGAAAGAATTGAACGGAAGGAATTCTTCCGCTCTCGTCGAATGCGCCATCCGATTTTTTCCCTCCCAACATTTCAAACTCCTCCTAAAGGAACTCCAACCTAAAGGCACAGCCTTCACCTTACTGATTGACGTGCTTACTCCATTACTCCCGTACCACGAACTGCTCTTTCTTTTATATACAGCATCTCTGTTCGTACACGTGAGATTCGCTGGCCTTTCCCACCTGAAACTTTTCGCCTAGGTCAGACTGAATTATTTACACGGCACATTACGAGGACACCGGAGAGCAACTCCTCCAGTTATCGCGTTATCGTGCCGCAGACGAATAGGTGGGATAAGAATTGGAAAAAGGGTTTCACGTGGACGACGGGGGACGGGGGAGTGGTACGGAGTTGAAAAGGCGTGAACTTATGCTGAAACGTTTTAGGACGAGAGATTTAAGGGAAAAGCTTTCGTGGCGGGGACGGAGGGGGGATTATAATTGTAGGGAAAACGCTCGTATTATGGAGACGGACCTGGGACGGTTCGAGAGAGATTAACGAAACTCCAAAATGGATGTTGCGTGAATTTGGATGCGCGGTGTCGAAGGATTTCAAGTGAATTATCACAATGATACAGTCATAGGTTCTCAAGAGTACATCCGTTGGAAACCTTGAGGATTTATTTTTAAGGGAAGTTTTAAATCGATCAATAAGTATCAATAGATTTGAGGAAACCCACAAAAATATTCCAGATCTTATGCATCGATTTTTCATATTGATAGTTATGCCGCGTCCGGTTAGACACAGAGTTTCAGTTACTTTGTGCCTCGTTTACCTCAGAACATTCTTGCATCGAACGCAATTAAAATTCGTAACAATATATCGCACGGGTTAAAGTTGCTATTATGCAACGGAGTTGCGCTTTTAACGAGGTCAAACTACACCGCGAAGAAAATTCAATAGCTGTCAGTTGTTACGTTAAATTAAGCTGTAATAGTGTAACTTTGTATCGTTTATGCCGTGGCTATGCAACATGCCAGGACTCGCAGGGCAATTCGTGAAACGAAAATCCAAAGCATGTTGCAAGTTACGTGACCCTCAAATTCTCCTACTCCCCTATCATTCTAAGGGAACAGGTGGACGTCGAGTACCGAAATCGTTGTGAAAAATACAATTTTTAAAAAGGAACGCAACAAGAATTAGAAACATCTTATTACAGAGACATACATGACAAAATAATCACGCAGTTCAAACATTGCGAAACACCCTCGAACGTTAACCTTTTAACGCCCACATTCATTTCTTTCTCTACTGTAAAATTCATTTATCTATGGTATTTCGAAACCGTAAAACAAGAGGAGCAAAAAAATGGGACAACAACCAACCCGTTCTTCGTCGTTCACTCACAAAAACATCCTCCTTCTATTCACACTTTATGCCCGATTTAAAACTAAACAAATTCATCTTCTTGATCGGACAGTACTATTTTCCATCGACCGTATCACAGAACCGTTCACGCGCGCACCACGCAATACACAAATACACACTCGGATGTACGCGTCACTCGATGCTGCAACGTTGCTCAACGACAGTGCACGAAACGGGAAAACGAGTCCGCGGTCTGATCAGGAAACGACGGGGGAGCGGAACCCTGGTATCCCATGGCGGATGGGTGGAGCGTTTTCAAGAAATTTCCCTGAAGTCCCATGCGCAAATATTTATCGGGAGTATCGGGACCTCTGCAAGCCCCTGCACACCTGTACGACCGCGTTCCACCACTTACCGACCCTCCGCGTCGTGGCGCGTTCACGCGCACAACCGGATACGAACGCGGATAACGCGTGCATGTATTCGTCGCGTACAGTATGCATCGGGGAGCCGCGCGAATAGATGCATAAAAATGTCTACTTTCTCCGCGCCCCTTTTTTTTTTTTCTCTTTCCCCATTTCTGGAAGCAGGCGCCGTCTTCTTCGACGATCGACGCCGGCGAGACGTCGAAGGCCGCGTGCACGGCGTGAAAATGTCTTCGCTGGATGCGGGACGCGGCAGCCGAATGTTAACCTTTGCGTCACGTCGCTGGATGATTACGTTCACGACCTAGATCAACGTCCTTGGGGCAGCGGCACGTGGTCGGTACGTGGGGCATTACCAACGAGAGACGGGACACGGTATAACGATTGTGACAGTTGTAAATATTTGATGTCAGAACGATCCTGAGCGCGGTTAAAGGAAAGATGTGCCATTACATCTTGTACGCGTTAGGTATTCATTACGCGCAGGCGTGCGATAAATAATGGTGCGTACTTTCCATCTATGCGAAATATATGGAAAGAGTTCTGTGCATATTCGAAGACCTTTGGATGGCAGTGATTGCACCAGTTTCAACATTTTCCGGATGATATTGAACTCTCGCGAAATCGTAACTGATTCGTAATAAATAAAACATGAGTGACGTCATGTTAATCTTCGCCAGTCATTTATCCTAACTTTCGCTACAACGGTTTGAGACTCGTCCGAACGAAAAGAATGATGTCGCTCATTTGTAACAAAAATAATAACACCAAACGATCTGTTCATTCCGAAAGAGCTTTGTCGAAGCATAACTCCGCGGGGGAAACTAGTGGGCAGAATTTTTAATAGAAATTCCAAAGCCTCCGGAAAGTCACGCTGAAGCCAAGACTTAGATTGCAACGTTTTCCATTTCAACCGGCGGCACGCACGCAAAGCGTCGAAAAAAGAAAAACTCGCCTCGTCGGGGGTGAAGATAATTTCCCACAGATAACTTTGACCACGCGCGAGCTTTGATCGTCGTCGTCGGCGTCTACGGCGTCTCCGTCGCGCGAACGGCGTCTCGGGATCGTTTCAAGCTGACCCCGTGTGCTCGGCCAATTTCCTCCCCCGGACGTTTCCGCTTTGCGCGCTTTAAAAGGATTTTTTTTGCCGACGGTGGAACGCGGACGCGTTGAAACGTGCCTGGTGAACGAACGTTTCGCGATAGGGGACGTGAACACAGATGCGGCAAGATAGAATTGACGCGGTTTCACGGTAAAACGTTTGACGACGTTTGTAGATATTATGCATTGGATGCGCTTGATTTTTCTCGGACTACAAAAGAGCTGGAACACGATATTTATGAATATAACAGAACCTCGATTAACCGGATCGTGGTTATCCATGGTGCTGGATCATCCGTCGTATCGATTCTACTGATGATATGTGTAGAATCGTATATGTGCAACCTGAATTTTTATTAGAAAAGTTTACGGCACCGTTTCCAGTTAAGCTTTCTAAGATTTTGGAAAGAAATCACGTCCGATCGTTTGCTTTCAGAAATGAAGTTCTTCCATCCGTGTCTCTCCTGATTAAGATGGTCGATTAAGGTCGCACTGCATTGCGATACATGCAAGGGGTTTATTTGATCTTCGATACTGTATCTATAGCTGCACAGGGTGCACGAAAAGCGATGCACGCGGTTTTAGAGTAACGCAGGTAATATTTGTGAAAGCATGGTAAATATCCGATATTAATGGACATATGTATAATAATGGTAACAATACTCGCGCTATTATGAACGGACCGAATTGAATGTAGTTATTAAAGTTGGTCCTACAAGCCTGCGTATCAATACAACAAATGATTAATCCAATAAAACCAGCAGGAAAAAGATCAACGAATAAATACGTAACATGCTTCTCGTCTAGATAATTGCAACAAAACGATTGCACTGAACACTCCGCGAAACAGCACTGACCTTAAAACATGAAACGCGCGTACAATACTTATGCCAATTTAATCACGCCACCCGCTAATCAACTGCCAATCGACTGCTTAATCCCCGCTAACTTAATTCCACCTGTGCATCTGTCCAAACCTGTGCATCGGATTTCAAAACAAAACAGCTTCACGCTCGCAACAAATAACTCTGCCCGGGACCAAAACAATCCGTTCCAAACCGTTCCAAACCAAAACAAGTCTCCCTTATCAACCGCAATCCCCGCACCGCGCCGCGATATCGCGAGGCAAGTGGCGTTGACGCGAGCCCGGGGTAAAACTCGGTTGGCGTTAATGCGACCCCGTGGCACAGGGTTCGCGTAAAAGTGTAAAATCAATTGGCCACCGGCCGTTGGGTCAGTGTATCCGCCGTATCTGGATTTATGTCGCGGCGATCGCCACTTGGCTGGGCGGTACCCGACAAAACGACACTCGCCACCCGGTATAAATAATTGTACAAAACGGTCGGGCGGGAATCGCCACGGCGCGGACGTCGCGGCGGCAGTGAAAGTCACGCAATAAAATCATTCACCGTCGGGAAATAATTTTCGCGGAACTTGTTGATCGCGTACACGCACGAACGGCGATATAAACCGGGCGGGGTGCGCTTTAATTAGCATAACGTTATTTATATATTTCTGTAATGAACGGTAACAGGCGGCTATCACGCGTGCAGCGTAGCGTGAAGCAAGCTGGCCACCCTTCAACAGCCGGATATCCTGCCGGTTTCTTTCGCCGCTCGAGTTTCACGAGGAGGTTTCGCATGCCGAGCGAGGTAACGAGTTCCGACAATGGAGCTTTGGTAACCAAAAAATTTCGACCACTCTTTTTTCGTGCCTCCTCCCGTTTTTCGTTGGAAAGTTGAAAGATTTGCAGGGAACCCCGATAGAAGTGGCTGAATTTTTTTTTTCCTCGGCGATCTTTTTGTTAGTCAGTGTGGAGATAGTGCATTAAAGTTAACGTAAACTTTATTTTTTTCCGTTTCCTGTATGTTTCGAAAACTGTACCTGGTACAGGGAGATTGTTGGAATGCGAATTTAACGAGTTTCGTGGCTGGCGTGAAATTGTGAAAAGGTTTCGTTCAAAACTGTTACTAATTACTATTGTAAGTCACGTTTTTGATAGTCTTAATAAATTCTGAAAAGGTTGATATTGCGTCCGTCGGAATTTTTGTGACAGAATAACAATTATTTCTGCAACACAGATTTTCAATAAGAAACGTTTCACCTATTCCTACAAATTATACTGATCTATTGCCTCAGGTTTAAGCATTCTCCATTACGTCCATTACTAATTTTTGGTTAGAAAAAAAAAGGTAACCTGAAACTGAATAGACAAAGTAACAATAATAATAACCATTGCAATTATTTCGCCTTTAATAATCGTTGGTCTTACTCGAATTTTCGTCGCTGCGATCGGATCTTCGCCTCCTGGTCTGACTCGCGGCCGCCACTACTACTTACAGCCTCGCCGCGCGAACTGCTCGAGGAAAGTACGAAAGGTACTGGGATAAAGTGGGGTAGAAATAGTCGAGATAAAACTTCACCGCTCGCTATGAATACATTGACGTCCATGGACTGATACTCCGTGACAGTAGTTGGCCAATTGAATTCAATCGAACGCAACGAACCGCCCCAATGCAATTTTCCAGCGGTTGGCCTGTCGTGATCTGTTAACCCACTTATAATGATTACACTGCATTCTGTACCATTGCAGTTCATTGACGCAGGCATCGTTAGTACGCAGGTGCAACAAAACCGCGTGTATCTGCCTAATGCAGGACGAAATTAAAATCATTCGACAAACACGAGGACGTCTATTTTGTAATACGCTGTCTGCGGGATTTCCTACTATTTTTGCCCGATCGAGATGATAACCGTCTCCGGGGGAATAGGCGGACAGACATTGCTGGATTAAATTTAAATTGTATGAACGATTTCGCAGGATGAACAAAACACGTTTTATTTTTGTGTTACAGTTCTAAACTTCAGGCTTCATTTTAAACAAGTAACTATAATCGAACTGTTACTTTTAAAATTCTCGATTAAGTGTAATGAAATATCGTTTTTCTTTTTAACACGACACCAAACGTAATTTCGCTGCATTTCATTCCACAATGCACATCGCCTGCCATCGCGTACGATTCTAAAATTCTCCCGTACAAAAATTTCGTTCAGCCTTACACGTTTGAAACTTTCGATCCGGCATCGATTCCAGCCATTAATTAATTCCCGCTCGAAGTAATAACACGCATTTCCATCAGTGTAGGCCTTATGCGTCACGGCGCATCGACAAAGCCCACGAAATCAAATGGAATGGCCTGGCAGAAGCGGCGGCTTCGAACTTTTAAAATGACACATGCCCTCGTATTCGGTGCACGTGACTCACGTGCGGTCCCATCGAGGCGATTCCATTGGGAACCAATTCACGCTCGCGTTACGTATTGACCCACTTCTCGATATGAATCTTGTTCTTGACTCGCTGAAAATCACCGTGGCCCGGGCGCACCGGCTCGTCGACGAACAAACTCCGTCGATAAATCGACGAATCGCCGCCGAATTCGCCACCGTTATCTGTCACGATGGACGTACAGTGTTGTTCAAAAGTTTCTGTCTACACGACTCCCGTTGGAAGTCACTCGCCACGGTAAGTCTCTAATACTACCGAACGTTTTACACCGAGCATTATTCAACGCGCGGTATTGTAACGCGACTGGACGATTGGATAATCGAAATCGAAGTGCGCAATTTGGGTCGCACGTCATTCACGGTTCTGTATTTGTCACGTTGTAAATCATGTTTTGTCACGATTTTATGTTTGAGAGCAATATTCGTGATAATGTCGCGTTCCATAACAATATGTCGCAGATCATATTACTTAGGAATATTTATTGGATCGCGAAAATATGGAAATATTCGGTGATAATGTTTCTTGTTACGGGCGAACTGTTTAAAACGGCCTGAGCAGAGAATTCTACGCGGTTCGTCGACGGCCCAATCAACGTGTTAATTAGTTAAGGCGATATGTCGATTAGAGCATCGGTATCGTTGGGGCATTCATGACCTATTAATGTTTCGCGAGGTCGGCGATGATATTTGTCACAGATGTGATTAGCTATTTCGCGGGACGGGGGTGAAAACTAATTTGTCGATGAATGCGAATATTCTGAACGTGTTATGCAAACGAATGAGTCTTATTTTGCCCAGAGGAGTTTTGAATTATAGCTTGGAGTGAATAGACTTCAAAAAACGCACCGAAGAACAGACTGGCGCTTCTAATATATAATCTTATAAACAAATTATTTGCCATCATTATACGACGGATACGAACGAAATAAAATGAATGCAGCGTAATCATTTTTGTTATTTGCGGTATCGAGGATCAATATGCAATATAATCGCATCAAAAGCCATTCTTCTGTATTGCAAAGAGTGCCTTTATTCATTTCGCGATGCCAATGTGATTTCAGTTTCATTTATGCGCGACCAGTAATCGAACGGATACAAAACATGACCTACAGCCCCGTTTTCCTTTGCCTCACTCGTGTTTGCGGTCTCTTTATATTTTTCTACGCGTTAAATGCTGCTTGAAAGAAGCGAACTGTGTTCCGGATAATGTACGATTAAAAAAACCTAACCCTAGCGAAATTTCGAAATCGATTATTAATTGAATCTTATTATTAGAATAATGAGGAATCAATACCGTAGCGCCTACATTATCAGAAAAGTTAATTTTTCTATTAAAACACAGATTACGAAAGTACGATAATGATAATAATTCAGTATAAAGTCGAAATTGCACGGCTCACTGCGGATAATTAAGATAAAGTATCCCGTATAAAACTTGAATGGCAAACGATTGTTCATTACAATAAATATTTGCTTAGTCTGAATAACTTTATCTATTATTAGCTTGGATAACCGAGATTCCACCGTACCACGCTCGACAATTACAGTAATTAAGTCATATTACCTCCGTTGCACATTGAAATCATAAAGAAATAGAAATTTCAACGGGGGAGACTGTTTTTGCACGCAGCAGAAATTATGTTCCCCCGTAAATCCAACGCGCGACGCAACAACATCTAATTGCAGCTGAATTAGGGCAGAAGGGAAATTAGCCAACGTTACAGGGGGAATCCAGGGTGGGCGTAGGAGGAATCTAGGTTGAACGCTTGATTCCCTTTCAATTTTGTATTCCCTTATCGACGAGCCGTACGAAATATCGGACTTCAGGTTGTATTGAATTTTTACGATTGACTCCAGTCGTCGCCGGAAGCTGGTGAGTATCGTGAACGATATCTCGTCGTAATCTCTTAAGCGATCTGATTCAATTCCTTTTTATTACACAGCGTCGCAAACTTAATGGCCGACGCTTCGATATTGTTCGATATTTGTTTCTCACGTTGTAGAATTTTTCATGCATCTTCCCCTATATTCGTTTAACGCTACTTCTCTTGTCTTGTTCACGCATTAACACTGATAATTAATAACCGTTGGTGAGATACGTGAATTGATTCGAACCCTCTTCGCTCCAGTGTTCATCACAGGTGATCATCGATACGAGTTAAAACGATTAATTAGCAACACTTCTGCCTCTGTATCGACCATTTTGGATATTAGAGGCACAATTTCTGAGGCAATGCCGAACAGAATGCATTCGCTCGGATTCGCTTCTCCGATCTTGTCCATCCAGGAACGCCGGCGTCACCGGCATTAAAGCGCATCGAGGGATCATATCTAGGAGCAAACCGGATGCTGCCACGTTGTTCAACGTTGTGCAACGTTCACTACACGACGCTCTGGCTCGGTTGAAACCATTCGTTTTGAACCGCAAGTTGTTCGAGACGCAACGACAAGCGTGCACCTGCATAAGTCAATTACAAGTTCCTTCGTCATTAAATAATTTCACGAGCAACGTCGATAGATTTTAATGAATGTTTGTTTCGAACGATACTATCGCAGCCGTTTTCGAGGAGACAAGAAGCACGATTGTTCTATTTAGGAGAGGAAATAATTCGTATTCATTTCGAACGAGTGCGATTGGTTGATCGATGGTGATGAATAATTATCGATACGGAGAACCCAGTTTCTTGCCTTTCTACGTTAATATCCTGCTTGTACGGTCCGTGTAACGATGCTAATTTAAGGGTAACCTGTAGCGATAAATTGAATCGTAAGCCTGCGTATCCGCATTCGGGAGTCATAAATCATTCATCGCTGGTCTAACGCGAATCGATAATTCCCGTTAGCCCTCGGGCCTAAACGTGCCTGGGCTGTTTACAATGTTCCAGGAATTTCCAGGTACAATGGAACGTCCATTAATCGGGTCGCGATTATTCGCGAATTCGATTACACCGGGCCTTGGTTATACATATATTTGTTCCTTTACGTTCGAAATACGAATAAATTGTGCAAATACATAAATCGCAGTCACTGCAAGCAAGTATTCTTAATCTGTTCTTTCGAGTGGTAATTCGCTGGAATAATTTTGCGCCTATTTTGAGGGATATTTAATAAGTTTGACCATTTCGAATCGAATGGACGAATTATCTATAATAACTAACGTTCCTCGTCAAATCCGTACAAAAATATTCACGCGCAGCGTTAACGTTGCATAACATTGTTGCCCCGTCGCGTATTGGAAATCGTTTTTAAGCATCGCGTCTGGGCACCCTCGAGCTTTCACCTGCACTTGAAGCAAGAAAGGTGAACCCGTTGCGGCACGTTTCGAGGTCGCCAGCTTCTTCTGCTCGTTGTTTAGTTCTTCACATCAACGACGACACATGTCATCCCCGAACTGGTGACACAGCCGTGGCGTGATCGATAACTCTCGGCGGTTTATATGCAAACATTTTAATTCATCGAGCATCGTCGCTTGCACAGCCGGTCGTCCACGTGTCTATCGAGCCACGCTTCACAATTTTTTCCCATCATTATGCGTGTCAGAGTTGATTATTTCATTTCTTCCTGGGACACTTGCACAATTCTAATAAATTATTGATTTTGGTAATTCTGCAATTTTCGACCAGTTTCTTTTACCAATAATTTAGTTATATGTGCAGCACGTAGTAATTTCTTACAAGCTATTATTATATATATTATTATTATATATTATTATATTTATTTATTATTGTATATTATTATATTTATTTATTATTATATATTATTATTAGGAATTAATTGATATAATATTATGCTCGAACCTTATTCCATACTGTAAGTGATGTGACTGCTTTTCAACGTTAGTATAACATGCCTGAAACTAGTTTCTCCCCTTATCGCAGTGGCAAGGGGTTAAATAGATTGTCGAAAAATATAACGATCAACGGACGTTCCAAAAGGTCGGAAAATTACTGCCAGCCGGATGATGTCAATAAATTATTGCGTTAGACATAAGTTTGCTGCACGAGAGTGTACCACGACTCCGTGCAGCGTGGAAAAATCTGTTTGCGAAAGGTCGACGAGGGCCGAAGCACTTCCTCTTAATTAACTCGAGTCGTTAATGAAAGCCGAAAAGTTACCGCCTTGAGTGGCGAGCACACATCTCATAAACTCGCGGCGGAAATCCTTTTAGATAAGTCTGACGCCCCGAAGTTTCGTTCTTTGTTCGCCAAACGAGCTTCGCGAAATTCGCGCAGCCGTGTAAAACGGGCTAATTGTTCGGGCTTACACGTTGTACGAAATCGGCGCGTGTGCGTGTTTGCACGCGAGTTGTTTATTGCGCTTTTGGAAAATAATCAGGTAAATAATGGGCGCAAATATACGGCCCGACGTGCGCGATGATCGACGACATTAAATATTTATATCTCAAATTTCCTTTCGCGTGATACACGGGGCCGGGCTTCGTGGAAATACGCGGGTGGCTACGTTTCAAAAATTCCTGGGAAACTGGCGACAAAGGTAAGTACGTGCGCGACGCAGGGAAATTAATTATTGTTCCATGTTGTTTGCCACGAAAAGTACACGGGCATTTTTCGGAGCAAAATTTTAAGGCAAGGGCTATCGCGAGAATAGTTTGGATAATAAGTATAACAGTGCGGGGGAAATATAGCAGAAAGTACGGGGTGCACTGTATTAATTCGGTTACACGATATTTTTATTTTGTGTTGGGAATCGCTCGTCCAAGAGACACATGAGCGAGCCTGTAAAATACGAAGTGACGATACTCGAAAGTATATGTGGAAGAATAGTCCTGAAAATTTATAGATAGTAAATGGTAGTTAAGGGGTTCATAAGGATTTCTGTATTCTTCATAAAACGCAACGCGCGTCTACTTATTTTCTTCATTCTCCGTTGTTGTTGGGTATATATTCATCGCAATGCAGCATTATCTTATTCAGAGGTAAATTGCAATGCATATTTCAGCTTGGAAGCACGGGTAATGTATCCGCGTTGGCGAAGTCTCGTCACGAAAATGTGTACCGCGAAGAAAGCAGCACAATTCGGAACCCTACTTCAAGGAATAAAACGTGAAGTAAACGCGAAGTTGAAGAAGCTGAAATTGAAGCGAAATATCCTGGTGTACGTAAATAATTTCCAACGTTCCGCACTGTCGCAATCATTTCTTTCAATACCTTTTGGCGTAACGAAACATTCGAGAGGAGCTGTTATAATTTTTTGTTGCTTATGAAACAAAGCCTTACCAAAATAGTATTTTTAATTTATACGCACATTCGAAACACATGCACTCCTTTGTCTCTCCCGCCCTTTGTTTAAAAATGAACGAATTAAACAATATACCAGGGTGCTGCATCTAATTCATTTAATTTCATTCACCCTAAGATAATAAATTTACTAATAAAGTATTTATTACCTTCGTTAACACGATGTGTCTATATTGTTGCGGTCTCACATACATATATTATAATAACGCGTAACGCAGAGAGGCATACGGCAATAAATTGCAGTAACGCGAACCATCGTTGGCCCTCGCATCGTGAATAGAAACTCGCACGTGAATTTAGCGCGGCACTAAACGCGTTAAGCTGCACCGAAACAATGAACAATTTATTAATTAGTAACAAACGAACGGGGGTCCCGCCCCCTTGTCGTTCGCAGAATTACACGCCTGAAAGCGGCGCCGCTCGCGCAATAATCCGATACTCTCAAAGCTCAATCAAGCAATACAACCCCTGCAGCACAGTTCCGCCATTCCAATCTATTTCGCTCAAAACTTCCCGTAAAACAGTGAAACACTCCGGATTGACTATCCACGCGGGGACGTCCCAGCTCCTTCCTGCTTTACGCGGAATTCAGTTTCGATTTGCCGTCACTTGCCATAGTGGCGAACGCAATTCGGCTCCGGGCACCCTTTTCCCAAGCCCGTCTGGTAAATGCACCGGGACGACGCGGCGAAGGGCGCAATCGCCGACGATTTTACGGGGCGTATAAATTCTTTTTTTACGCCGCGGCCCGCGTCTTACCTCGTCAGCTCTGTCGCGTCCGTGGAATATTTCACGCCGAGTCCTTCTGGAAACGTACTCTCGGAACATTTCGCCCGCGCCTCGTCCGTTTGCGGGACCGACCGGCATCTGTTATCGCGCCGTCGTATATTTCATAGGACCGTTGCGGCGAGGTTGTAAATTAAACGGGCGAATGTTGGCGCTTATTATCGATTGAACGACGATCACGTGGCACGCGAGAATAGAGAAGTTGACCTTTGTAAATAGCCGGAACGCGTAGACGAGTTGAATAGGAAGGGGGTTCGTTACGAGATAATTCGGAAGTGTCGAATGTGGATACGTTGGAAGACGAACCGACGGAAACGTCGATCGGGTCGCTCGCCGTTCGCTGTACGGAGAATATCCGATTAATTGGAAAATAATGAACGTGCATTGCATTCAAGCTGAACATTGTCGCGCGCATAAGAATTAAGATAATGAGGACGTAAGTGAATATTGAAAATCAGAGCTGTCCAGCGGTGAAACTTCTTACGTGCTTTTTTCCTATTCAATTCTTCTTCAGGCGTGATGAATGAGCATTTTTTAAGCGATTTTAATAAGCAGGTAACGATGTAAATGGGAGAATATTAAGGAATTTGGTTTCTAGAACACGAAAAATTATGTTTGCCACTTTAAACATTCACGGGGCGATTAAAAAGCAATTTCTTCTGAATTTACTTTATGCATCACACGTTGCATTGGGGAAATCAATTTTAATGAAATGCTCTGCGTAGTATAACGATTACAGTCTGTTTACGCTGTATAAGATATTCAGCAAGAGTTTTAAGCTCTAAAGTGAGATCGTAGAGTTGGATCGAATAAACCAGAACTTCGAAGCGCAAGACTTTTGCAACTCCGGGAACATATTAAAACTTATTATATTCACGTACACGTCTCTATTATTGAAGTTACAGCAAATGTTACTTTTCAAAGGCAACCATTAAAAACTTTCGCCGCCGAAATATTATATATTATTTAAAACTTCCGAACGCGTAATGTCAGAATGCATATTCATGTAAGAATATGTTCAAGAAATTGTATCGAATACAGGTGAACAAAACTTGTTATACCAATATTTGTTTCGCACAAGTTAACAAATTTAATTCTTCAAAATGAAAAAAAGAAAGTAATCTTCATTAGACCTCTTTTTATTTATATTTCTTGTCAAGCGAATTGACTCTGCGAAATAAAACAGAGCAACAACAACAATGGAAAAGATTTCAAACGGCAACAAAATTTTAGTCGCGCGATTTAAAAATAAATCTCACCGGCACGCTATCATAGCAAACACACTAAGAATCCCCCAGCCAGAATTTCGATGTTCAAACTCACCTAAGTTCAAGCAAATTCATCCTCTGTCGCCAAAGAAATACCATATCCCGACAGAACGGGACAGGATGGAAACGTAACAACCATCGAGTAATTGAACCGTCGGCGCAGAATCAAGCCGAACGCGTTTCCAATTCGATAAATAAATAATAACTTCGCGACAGATACGCGGCAGCACGGCCTCGGAAATCAGGTGTTCGCCTCGCGAGCATAACAACGATATCCACGGTAATAATAGAAAGTGAAGCACCTTTCAATAACAATGGTCCGCTAATGCTGGCTGCCTTTAACGGACCATGCTCTCTTTATTCTATTCCTTTGTGCCGACAAGGCACAATGGAACAGGAATGGTTATAGTTGATACGCTACGTTCTTCGTAATTGGCCCTATCCACTTTGTCCCGGGCGCGGAACAAAAAATGATAAGGTTCGAAATAACAAGAAACGAAGGAGAAAGATAAAAACGCAACCTGCTGTTTGTTCCTCGTTATGCATATGTAAGACCACCGTTTCAGAGGGGAGAAGTAGACATGGCTGTTGAAAGCTGCGAGGTAAATTCGTAAAAACACTTAAAGAAATTCGGGCGAAATCTCATTCGAGAGTGGTCCTAAGTGGTTGGCCCTGTGCAAGTGGCTGGTGACTCACGGGCGGTGCTGTGCGGACACGATCTACTTTGATCCGAAGCAAACTTCTGACACAGCGCCATCGCGGCCAGCGGTTGCAACAACGACGGTTGAAGCGATGAAATTTATTAGAAGCAGCTCGCAGACACTGGTTTACGAAGTTTTACAATCGAACGATTCGTTCCAGGTAGAAGTAATCGTTTGAAGCGAAACGTTTGTTCCTCAACGGACCGAAAGATTATTTTCTACTGAAACGAGCGAATCTCGAACGTTCTCGCAATAATTCCACGCCGTCACGACGATCATACGAAAGGCCACGACAATTTCTACGTAATCTACAGTTTGTATTCCTTCGAAAAGACAATACTGGTTGGCTTAAATCGCGACTACGGAAAAATAGCGGTCGTTGGCCGTCCCATCTTGGAGAACAGTTAATATCAGTTTTATAAATGTTCCGTTGGCCAACGGAAACAATTCTGATCGCCTTCGATGAAACACGAACGTCGAGCCACCGCGTAACGACGACGATCTTTCTCGTTTTGCACGGTCGAGGTTATTTGGAGAACGAAAGGAGAGTTTTAATTGAACAAATGAGTTAGTGCGAAGTTATGGCGCCTTGTCCGGTGGCAAATGATAGGTGTTACGATTGTGAATAGTGGTAATGTAACTGATTGATGAAACGCACCAGGCGATTTTTCGAATGGTTTTACCTCGCGCACGGTAGTTTGTTACGATTTCTGTTTATTCTTGTATCGATATTAAGCAATTGCAGGGGATTTATCGAACACTTTCAGTGAAAATGTCGTTAAACATTCGACAGCTATAATATGTCGCAGTTAATTGATGGTTGCAATTCAACAATTCTGATATTTCATATAATATCGTACCTCGTCGATTTAATCCTCGGCGATTACTGTCAATATTTTCCTCCCGCGTCTGGATTTCGAAGTGAAATGTAGAATTTCGATATTATAATTACCCGTAGTTAGACACGCCTATAAATTTGTTACCTAAGTTACAACTTGCTGTTACTTCGCGTCGAAATATTATACGGCTCGACTATTCGAACGTCGACCGAATTTCCTGCAACACAAAGGACCGTCCAATTTAACATACGCGATTAAAACATTGTACGCCGACGGTGTCCAAGATAGAACCCGATACCACATTTACAAAAACATACAACTGCAAACTGTAAATAATTTACAAATCACGTCTAGCCGTTCGCGAACAAAGCAAAGCCAACTTCATTAAACAATTGCCGAACACCTCGTACATGACGTTCATTATAATCCCATCAACCGATGCTCGAAATCCCCCCGAAATCTGCACACCGCTACTCCCAGGCGCAACAAATAATTAATCAGCTCGATAAATCTATCGTCAAATCGCTGCGCCGCAAAGCTATAATACATATGCAACCCTATCCCCAGAAGGAACCCCGGGATCGGGGCCCGAAAATTTACGCCGCGGTCACTCGCGCGCCGCAAATGACGGCAGCGAAACGCGCCGAACAGCCAGCGACGAGGCTCGGCTTCGAAACGCGTCATATTATAATGGAACTTTAATATCAATTTATGGTAAGCGTTCCGTGATGGCTTAATCTCCAGTTATACCTGGCCGCACGGTCTACCTAAGGGGCTTACAGTTGCTTCGCTTTATTACTGATGTATGCGTGTTCACGATCGGTGTTGCACGACCGCTTATAGGCGATCGAACGACGCCGCGACCATGTGCTAACCACGCTTCATCCATATTGCTGTGAACAGTCCCGTCGAAACGACCGGGATATTTATTCCAAGCACCGTCTGCGGTTCCGCGCTGCGTCCCTCCGCCGTTCTATCTGCGCTTTTTGCCAATTGCCACGCGACCGAGAACCACTTAACGCTGTTTGCCGCCACGCGACGTCTTATGGACGGTGATAACCGGACGGATTCCGCGATAAAGGACCGTCCCGTTTCCCGTGTCGATTGGTTCGATTGCGCGTCCCCTCTACGCTCGCGGGTATGTAATTAAAATGACGACGGGTACTATGGGACGCATAAATTGAATCCTAACGACGTCCAGCCGATAACAATTTCTCGCCTCAATTAATGGTGATTGCCCGATACCAATGCTCCGGGACACTTTATCTGGTCAGCGAGGTTCGCGTCGCTTTAACCGGTCGTTGGTTCGGCGTGCAACTGCGAGCACAGTGGAAGTTTCGCTTCGTCCCCGATGATAATCATCGGAGCGGTGGCGACGTTGTTATCGTTCGAGGGTGCGCTCGAAGTCGAATTTTCGCGACACTTAAAAGAATGGGACGATTGTGTTCGATTTTGGAATCGTTCGAATCGCGAGGGGGTTATCGAGTAATCGGTTGACTTCGCGACGTATTTTAGTGATACCAAAATTCACGTCGATACCCTACAGGTTTCCATCGATAGATGGACCGCAAGAGTACAGTAATACTCTTAGGGACATCAAGTTTCAATCATCTGCGATTTATTGCCATCGTCGATGCGAATGTCGATCCACGATATCCACGACGTTCTTAATAACACTTCTGGTACACGCTTACGCAAGCACGCCCGCGCGTTATACGCACAACTTCCCCGGGACCATTATTCTTTTTCTACCGACGCGACGTGCAGTTCCTCGTTACATAAATAACACGAGCATTGTACACGACTTGCGCACAAGTTTCAACAGAAGTCACAATCGCGAACAATGGAATCGTGTATCTCGACCCCTTGGTCAGCGCTGTATCGCGATGCGCGGCGGCGCACGTATTTACATTGTTAATAGATACCGATACCGGTGCGCGTAGAAACGGTGGCGTTATAATTCGCCGGATCTCGGGTCCTCGTTTCGCCAGCTTTTTTGTCGCCGAATTTATTCGTCACCGGCTACAAATTAGTCATCAACGGGAACAATGTTATCGGGGACGCGTAGCGTCGCGGCATAGATGTCGCCTCGAAAATTCGGACGCCGGAGGTACAACAAAAAAAAAAAAAAAAGGGAGGCGCAGCGCCGGGAAATTGAATCGTCGAGTGGACGGCTCGTTGGACCGCGAGAACAGATTGTGACCAACGCGGCGCGTACCGTTTTCGATACGTGTTACATTCTAAGCACGCGATTTCTGTGGCTGCTACTCGCGAGAAGATCGAACGTTACAATCATTTCGTGGCACAGCTTTATGGCACAGGTCGATTATACTTTCTTGCACGTACGCACAGTTCCATCATTCTGCTGACTCGCGAAGCTCTCGACTTTTAATGGCGCTGGTTAACGTGGGTCAACCTGCAGGTCCGCCTGTTGTTACAGCTGGACAAGTATTTATAATGCACGAGGTCTGCAGTGTATCTTATTTGGCACAATTTGTGGCTATTATTTTCCTATTCGAAGCGCGGCGGTGTGCAGCGGTGTTGAACTGTTGCATACGTATGTATATCTGTGATCCGCATAGTTTTGTAGTTAATAATGACACAGACTGCAACGTCACTACTTGTTAGTAGCATAGAGGGTGGGCCGATTACCCCGACCGGAGACCTCGACGCGGTTTGACAATAAATCTATAATTACCAACAATTAGAAATCGAACTCGTCAAAGAAGGAAAACCTTCTCCCTCGATAAATGTTCTCCAATTCGTGTCGCCTCATCGACGTGTCCGACGACACTCGAAGCCGCGCGAACATTTCCCCGTTCGCCATAATTCCTCGCAAGTTTCATACGTTCCTTAGGGTCGATGTGTCGGTGCTTCTTCGTGTTTAGCCAAAGTAAATAGAGGGAAATACGCGGCGGAACTGTCTGAAATTGCTGGAGGGCCGGCGTGCAGATAAAAATGTCACACTCGTGTCCCCGGGGAATAAGTGAACCCGGGAGTAACTGTGCGAGATGTAGATAGAAGGTAGAAATAGCAGCGGGCTGGCTCGCGTGTTGCCCGAGAAAACTGTACGCGTTCTTTGCTCCGGTGTTCCCATCGCTGTTAGCTTTATCCTTCATCTATCTCCGACTCAAGCTCGCTCTCCGCGGGCTTCGGTCTGTCAACTGTTTCCAAATTAGCGGCCGCGATCGCCGTGCTATCGTCTGATGGCCCCGGAGCTATGTGACTTCGCGTCTTCCTTACGTGATCGTTCGTTGACGAAAGATGAAACGAGATTAACCGCCGCATTCGAAAGTCGCACAGGCTGGATAAACTTGGCCACGCCAGGGGGAGAAGTAATCGAAAATCGATTCTTCTACGAAATTCGGACGACAAGACGCAACTTCGAAAGAGAATAGAAAACGACAATAAAAGACCGTCCGCGCGGCCAGAATTGTCACGCAAGAAATTCATACCACAATTTCGAGAATCCCTTGTCTATCGTTTTTCGGTCGAACGAAAAGTAATCCTGATTAAAATTCGCTCCGATATCGATCACCAACGAGAATATCGATTTCTCCAGAATCGAAGTCCCTGTTCAACGAACTCTACTGCATCAGGTTATCAGTGTTTCACGCTGATCAGTTATCTCTCGTTGACCATTGAAAAAGACGTAATTGTTCGGGGCGCGACGAATTTCGTCCGACCAGTAAACAAGCAACCACTTCGACACCCCCCCACTCCCTTTCCCACAATTTCCAATTTATTAACGCGTATTTAATAGCACGCGATGATTGGGTTGCAAAATTCCAAGCGATAACGACAATTTGTGTAACGCGGATTATTAAACGGCCGCGCATCTTAATATCGACCATTATGCGCATTTTATTATCGGCACGGCCAGCACGTCAAAATATACAATTATCGAAATATCGATTATCCTCGATAATTGCAGCCGTGTAACGACGATCTCGTTAACGGGGCCGTCGTCCCCGACGCCGTTTTATCTATCTTACGTGGCTGCCATTAAAATCGAGACGCCTCTAAAAGGGCGCGGAAAAAGAAAAAGTATAGATAGAGTTCGAGAGAGATAAAGGGATGGAGAGAGAGAAAGAGAGAGAGAGAGAGAGAGAGAAATGAGAGAATAAGGAATAACGGCTGCGAAGGTAGGAAAAGGTGAAGAGGAAGCGAAGAGATCACTGGTCAGGAGATAATTCGCGGATAACAAGATCATTTGGCGCGCCATATTCATTTTCAAGTTTATTCAACCGAACAAACGAGTAACCCTGCCCCCATTGTATTCGACTCGGTAAACTTAATCGCGGCGATGGCTACCTGCGGGGGGGGGGAGAGGCATACGCGGTTTTTCATTCGGCTTCGCAGCTGGCGCGAGTCCAGATTGAAATCGCCGTGCGCCCTCTTTGCGAGGCATTACGTCAAGGGTTAATTAGATTTGCAAGTTCCGGAATATTTAGAATCGCCGCTGGATCCGCGCTACGAGGATCCGACGTTGCTTCCGTGATTGAATAACGGATAACTGTGCGCTTGGCAGATCTCGTCTGACGCGTGAAACTATCTTTTTTCTGAATTTTAAAGAGATACAGAATATTTTGTCGAACGGAGTGTGGCGCTATTTCCTTCACTATTTCTCTATTATTTTGATTATTGGTGCGATTACTGTTATGCCCGTTGAAATCTCGTTACGATTTTGTATTTTCGAATGCGATAGAGATTCAATTGTTTGCGTTACGCTTCAGGATACGCGGCGAGAATGTTTCTCAAGAATGCGAGGAATGATTTATGTTTGTGGAAATGTAATTTGGTCACATTAATTGATGAACTCGCGTGGTGATTTAATGCATTGCTTGAAACGTCATAACTTATCCAACCGATACATATTAACGCAGCAGATAAATATATCTCTGTACATTAATCATTGTTGTGAGGCACGCCGGAGCTACTGACTCGAAGTTAGATGGCTCTCATTGGTGAAGCGTTTCAAGTGATGATAGATTCGTGTTTTTACACCTAAACGAACATTACAGATTTCTTTATGAAGTTCGTTCTGAAAAGTTGCAACTCCACCGTTCTCACGTTTTATGCTTCGCATATTCTTGTATCTGTAATATTAAATATAAATATTCTCCGATTCTACGATTTTAAATAAATGGGGCGAAACAGAAGATTGTACGACTACGCTCGTTTAATCAGCAATGCAAGAACACGCTGGTGAACCAATTCCTCTAGCTCTGAATATGTCGCCGCCGCGGCGCGCCGTGTAATGCAGTAAGTAGTAGGGGCCGCGCATAGTCAGACTACGCACTGAATTCAGTAAACTCGAAGTTTCTTGTTCCCAATCAGCAGAACCAATGTCCAACTAATTATTTCTCAATTCACACTGACTTTTTTACCCTGGCTAATCCTTTGGATGATTAACATCATTCATTTTTTAGTTTTTAATCATCACTCTTTGAGACATTTAGCAAAGTATATAATGATTAAAATTCGTTCGGCGACAACGAAACCTATAAACGATGTATTCATTATAGCGCATCAACTTGGGGAACAGAAGCATCGTGAATAGCATTTCACAATCGCACGCAACGAGTGTCAAAAGAATTCCGAACCACTTTCCAAACGACACTAAGCGCACCTGAAGCACCCAACCCTTTCACTGCAGCAGAGAATTCAGCAATCAAGATACCAAAGTCCCCAAAGACACGCGAGACGCGAAATAAACTATGCGAGAAAAATAATGCTACTCTGAACGACTTTATCCCGGTTTCCCCATTACCCCGTGGCCAAGTTCGACGAACGTATTAAAATGTTCAATCCTCTGGACAAGCGCAAGAAACGAACGGGTAAACAGAGAAACACGGGAGAGCAAGGTGTTGTACGATCGATTAGACGAAGACGGAGAGGGTGTGAAAAGTAACTTAAGAGCTTTCATGACGAACGATCCCACGCTAGACAAAGTTTCGAAGAAGGAGAATCGCGTGTCTAGCGGGCCCCTCTCCCTTCGTTTCCAGTTTACACTTGGGTAATCCCCTGTCCGGCCGTGCCGGCCACAATTGCGCCCCCTATCCGGGTGTATTACCGTTCATGAAGGCTGTAATTACCGATAATACCCGAACAACTGGACACGATCGTTCCCAGCCGCGTTTTTTCACCTCGGTTTTTACGTGCGTGAAATATCAAGCCATCGTGATGCCCGATAATACCGCTTCTGAAAGGAAAACTAATTATTGTCTTGTTTACCGCGGGGCAAGTCCTTCGAACGAAGAAGCACGTTTTCTGGGGGAATACAAACACGGCAATGACGTGCAATCCTCGCTACACTTATCTATCTAATCACCCCTCTCTGATTTTCAAATAAAATTAAATGAAATTGGCAATTTCGAGTTTGTCGTTGCGCGTAATAGTTAGAAACGTTAAGAAACGTTTTATTTCGTGTTATTTAAGAATGTCACGAGAATGTGTAACATCGTTACAGAAATGAATGCACATAGCCGTTACGGATTAATGTAGAGTGCTTCAAACACGTTTCATTTTATACGAATCGATTCGTTTCGAACGAAAAGCCAATTAATTGTGCTTCCGATTATATGGAACAATGACAGCCTGTCAGAAAACTCGCCGGGAAGACTTTCAGACACTCTCAGACCACGCTGAAGTAAAATGGCTTACAAGTTCCTACTTGTCCAACAACCTCTGTTCTTAAAACATTTATAAATTCCCTAAGCTGACCGCTTCTTACATCGCAGACTTCCCTGACGGGTCCGCAACTTGCTTCCGTCGTTCTAGCCGCGCAAAGAAGTAACGAGCAAATAACAGATCGTTAATTTCATGAACGTTCTCGACCTGTTATACAATACGCAAACAAACACAAAAACATTCCACGTCGCGGTTCGTATTTTCATGTTCGTTTCTTCTCTTTCCCGTCGATCCAACAATATCGTGACGCCGAAACGAGTTTATTTGCGCGGAACAAATGGCCTTTAAAATTCCTTCGCGGTCTGAATTTCGGAACATAGAGTCCGCCGAAAAAAACAACGAGACGTAAAGCGGCTCGGTTGTTTTCAACTTCGAAGTCGCGATTGTCCGCCCAAAAAAAAAAAAAAAACTGGCGCCCGACAATTGTTTCCATGGCCGACGTGGCGCGTACTCGCGAGACCTTTAAATCTAACCAGATTAATTGTTGCTTGAACGCCTCGTTCATTACGGACACCGTAACATTGCCGCCGCGCTGAATTCGTATCGAGTTCTCAGCCTGTAACATTTACAACTGCAATTGCACGATGGCTGCTACACGGGGATAGCGTAGCCCGGCGTGTTTAATTGCACGTGTCAGATCGTTCTGTTTAAATAATACAAATGGCCTTTAGGGTAGATTAAAGGGAAAGAACCTTGTATGGTTGCTAGACCGCGTCACGAATATTATCTTGGCGAAGCCTGGCGTAATTTATGGGCTTTGCGATGGTGTTAATACATGGAACGGTTCTTTAGCTGGTTTGTAAAGGTAAACTGTATGGGATAACTTTACAAATTTTGAAGATAGATTTGGGGCATTATTGGAGGCGTGGTTTTTTAAATTTTCCGCCCTGGCACGAGAAATGGGAATCGTTCATTTCCCTTATCCTACGGTTCTCAATTACTCGACATTTCTGTCGGCCTAGATCTTTCGATATAGTGGAGTAAGAATGCAATGGAAGTGTAATTCTTGTTCCACAATTATAGCAATAAATTGTGTTTCTGTATCATTATATTTTGGACATAGACAATGATAATATTAATAAATAATATTAGGACTGACAGGCACGTAAACGAACTACGCCAAAGCTGAAACGGGACTAAATGTATTTAGCATCGCCCTCCCAACGATTCGCCATTGCCCTCGACATCGGTTGCTGAGCTGTGGCCGAGATATGCGACATGTTTCCCTAACGATCGGCGATCAGCGGCGAAGGAAACAAGAAAGTCACGTTAAGTCGCGCGGCGATACAATCACCGCCCTCGTTACCATTTTCATCGGCGCTAAATTTTATACGAACACTTTCTAAGTATCGTTCCTTTATAGATCGTAAACCATCCCGGGAAGATCTTAAAACGGATAAGAACAATGAAGCACTGCAGGAACGGGGTCCGTTAAAATCGATCGCGCGACCGGGAATTAATTACGAATATGAATTTCCGAGAAGCGGGGCGGCTTCTCGAATACGCCAATCTCTACGCTATTACCGGGAGCACGTTTTCACCTTCGATTAATTACCGTAGATACCCTGGTGCCCTGGCCGGCGCGCACACGCATAGACACACGGAGAGATCAATCACCGGCGGGGCATAGCTGTGGTCGTCTGGTTCCGTTATAGAGAATTTCGCGAAATGGCTTGCCCGAAACGGTTTCGATCGCCTTGTCGTTGTAAATCATATGGCTAGCTTTGTATCGGCTCTCCTTGTCGCGGCAACACCGATCGTCACGGTAGCAAAAATTCCACGACGCACGGGCCGGTAAATACGATTGGCTGAAACCTGAATTAGGAGGAAATAATAGGCGACAGAAGATTCTGTTGATGGATGGAGAACAATTTAAAATGCGTAGGGTGCCTGAAACCTTCGATGTAAAATAGAGACGCGAATGTATCGGCTGCAGGGCGGAAAAAGTTTTGCGTGCAGATTGTACGAAAAGCAAGGTTGTCGGTAGAATAAGAAAACGAGTAAGTGTTAGTGGATTTATTAGTCCGAATTAGTGGACGTAAGTAGGTACATATTTTTTAATAACTGCAGTATGCGCATGGGAATGAAATAAAAGATGGAATGAATTGAATTGTTTTGTGCTTTTATATTATTTAAGAATATAAGGGTAAGGGTATTCGAGGATAGTGATAATTGACGTAAAAAATAACAGATTTTTAAAAAAGTTCAAATAAAATGGAAACATTTGTCGAATCCGTATTATCTATAGCTTATACTTTAATTATTACTTTAATTATTAATTAATTATTACAATATATTTATTAGAATCGAAAACGTTTAAGTAACCGGACTGCAGTTTCTCCATTACACATCGTAAAAAATTTCGTTTCATTCCTATGTTACATTCGAACCTGATACCCGTTAAGAACAAATTCGGGAAGAAGAAGAAATATTGAAAATATATACAGGTACAATTAATATGGAACTTGTATATTTGAAGCAAAGACGTCGAATTTTAGTAGGTCGAGGATATTGAGCAGTAAACTCCACCCTATCGTTAGACACTTCACTGCATCTTCTTCACGGCTTCTTTGTTCCGCCTCAGTTACGACAGTCGAGACACGGTTGTATACACACCCGGATAATGCACTAACGAGAGCTTGCAGCTTGAATTATGTTACCAAAAAAAGAAGAAGAAAAAACAAACTAAAGGAGAGAGAAAAGTGCGACGAAATTAACGAATAAACATAACATACTAAAATAGAAGGAAAACGACAAAGCGATATGCAATTGCTTATAAATATATTATCATTGGTAAGAATATTGAAAAATTTTTAAATTCTTCTCCGGAATTGATTAAATAACATGATTAAAATGTCACTGAAATAAACCGTGCCAATTGAATGTTAATTCTTGGACGAACATGTCACATTTCGATGTTCCAGATATTAAGCAACAAACTTGCTGAACAATCGAGTATTTTAACACCCACTCGTGACAAATCTATTAATACTTCGTATTTAATAACAGCGATCGCCGATACGTTTATACCGACCTTAAAACCGTATGCACCTTCTTTTAAAATAGCGCTCACCTCTAACCCTTGTCGTATCAGCCACGGCGAACTCGCGATAGCGTGTTAACGGATGGTTTACGCATTCCCGTATCTGAACGACAGATCGGAGAAAAGCACGATGTGCTTCTATTCTTGGATACCACGTCGTCCGGCTTGGGAAAGAGCCGTAGAAACCGGTTGATTCTATCAACGGATCGCAATTTTCCGAAGGTGTTATTCGCATAAACGCAATGACTGTCGAAATGCGTGGCGATCTCGTAAAAAGTTATGAAAAATGGGGGCGCCTTAATGGTGTTTTGCCACGCATCCGGAAA
The DNA here is from genome assembly GCA_963969485.1 of Nomada goodeniana. Classification (NCBI taxonomy): domain Eukaryota; kingdom Metazoa; phylum Arthropoda; class Insecta; order Hymenoptera; family Apidae; genus Nomada; species Nomada goodeniana. The sequence continues at coordinate 26,972,232 of OZ018299.1, read as the reverse complement.
ACGTGATAGATCGGTTGCTAACATATTGATCCCAATGAAACATTGGTGATTTTTTTGGTTAAAAGTAAAGGGGAGAATAGTGCATTGCAATTAGATTATGCGCTAGTTGAAAAACAGTTAAACTTTGGCCTATCATTATTCTCAATGTGTTGTAACAAAATGTTCGCCAGGTAGTGGTAATATCAGTCGGATTAAAAATACTGCAGTTATCCGGATACAGAAATAATTTTGAATATATTTAAAATATGGGAAAGGGAGGTTAAACGATAACAAATATTAGTATAAAATACATAGTGTTTTGTGCATGTAGAATGTAAGTAACGTTCGAAAGATAAAATACTATATTGTCCCCCGAATAATATTATTGGTGCTTTATTATTCAGTTTCGTGTTACTTTATTGGAACAAAATCACTTTGCCAGATATAGTATGTACTCTTATCAGATCGAAAAGGCAAACACCGAACAGAGCAAGTGATACATGTGCGCGCTATACGTACGTCTCCGAAAGTCGAAAAATTTTCAACGAACTCTCGACCGCGACTTTTGCGGCTATTGACTAACCGAAAGATTTACACCGCGTCAAAAGGTGCGACTTGTGTATTATATTTTCCATAAAAAGAGCGTGAAATTCGTTGCCATGGTGTTTTTGTGTTTGCTAGCTCACCAGGGTCGCCAGTAACGTTGGCAAAAGTAAAGATGAATGCGGTCGTCTGACTCACCTGAAACAGAAGGCACAAAAGGGTTATTTTCAGGCGGAATGGAATATTCATGGCGAAAGTATTTGCAACGGTTTAAATATGTTAACAGGCGTTTTTAAAATAGAACGTTGATGCAGGCGCGAGTCTGCAATGTTGCTCAGGCTCCGCATTTCCATGGCCCTGGCCTCGTGGGTCAATTTTCTGAAGCTCTCCACGTTTCACGGTTCACTTCCAACCTTTTCAGAAATGCATACCGTCAGCCATCCCTCACACGCACGTACACGTGCATTTTTTAAAAATGAAACAGGCCCCCTTGGTGCTTGGCGTACGTTAGTTTAATCTTGCAAATATATTGCGCTCGATACGCATATCTTTAAATTTAGACTACGGTCGCAATGGAAAATGTGGACAGACGGTGGGCGAAGTGAAATATAAATAGTTTGAAGTATTTATTGTTGAAATTAAATCACAGTAGAACTACAATATAAGGTTCACGATTTCCTTATTTTTGTATGAATAATTCATGTAGGAGCTCAAGAATAGAAGGACGAAAATAGTAAAATAATTTATTGCGAGCAAATAAATAGTGGTTAGATTGCACGTGAACAGCAATGTGTCGATCTTACGTTAGACGCGAACAATTTTTTATTTCTTCCTCGTGTTATTTTAATTCTGATTTTATTACGTAATATTCTTGCAGAATGTTTGTAATGCCAGGAAATAACATTAAGGGTATAGGACGGTAGTAAAAAGAAAGGAAACGTCTAGCAGGCTCGTTTATTTCTTTGTTGCGTAAAACGCTTGTTCTACTACTGCCCGACACGATACCGTCTTATACTACTAGATTTTATTTCGCTTTATGCAACGAAACCTGTTACTGCGGGAATACGTGATATTTGATGTTTGTTGTATAAAAATAGCGTTTCGCGTGATTCCAAATCCCTACGATTTTACTATTTTAAGAATCGGCAATGAAATATATAGGGTGTCTCGGAAGGAACAAGAATGTCTCAAGCGTTAACTTTACTGGTGAGACGGTTCCATTACACAACGTTTTTTTCCGATTCTTTTAACTGTTCAAATAAGAATAATAATGTAGAAGCAATGATGAATATTATGGAAAGGTTTATGGTCTCTTAGGTATTGCGTGCGTTCTACATTTTTCATGGCAATTCATGTAATTCTACCGTGTTCCAAGTATCAACGTTTCACGACCATCACGAACAATTTAGCGCCGCATGTGAATGCACTTCTGACAATCGTACGTATTGCACGGTAACGCATACCGTATAATTAGAATGAGTCACGAGAAAACAAGCCGCAATTGATTTTTATTGCACAGTTTAAAACGAACATGTAGATATTGTGATTGCAGGCGGTATATAATGGCAAGTTGTTTAATATGCCCACAAGTTGCCCTTTTTACTAACAATAAGGAACGCGATATGCAAATGTCATGAATTGAATGCAAATTCAAATAAGAAAAGGTTGCTTTTTAATTATTTTCTACCAAACACAATACATATACCTGTGCGCGTTTAAAATATACCGTAAAAAAATACAATGTCCTATTATAGCTCTTGTATATTTCTCTATTTGTTGAAACGCGAATAGAATACCCTTGGAAAGACGAACAAGCCATGGCAGAAACAATGTTCGTCTCAAAATTTCCTTCCAGACACTCCCCACGCAGATCTAAACATTCGCGGCAGTCGAAGTTCCCGTGCGACAATCCCGTCCCGCACATTTCCCGTGTCCAATATCTCAAAACGCCAGTTTTTCGAATAACCACCTGCCTGTGCGAAACGTCACAATATCTCATACTCTTCCCCTGCATCAGTCAACATCCGAACCAACTAAGTCGCTACCCGTCAAAACGTCAAAACAATTCGATTGGTACCCCCACCCGCGTCCGCTTCGAATCCTCTCGTCCCAACGGTGTCGCATCAGCGGCCACTCCCGAATGGGATAACAATCGTCGATCGAGTCGAAGGCGAAGTTTAATATTTCCCCCGTTTCGACGAGCGAAGCTGCGGCCCGCATCCGGCTGCCGTTCGACGCTGGATTTTCTGGTTATTTCGGGCGACGACGAAAGAACGAACGCCCGTCAAAGTGCATCGGGACACGGCACGAACGCTCGTCCCCCGAACGTTTCATCAAATTCTAACCCGATACAAGAACGTGACAGAATTCCCAGCCGTTCAACGGTTCCCCCGGCGTTCCTTCAGTCCCCCTATGGTCGGGTCGCGTCGGGCATAAAAATATTTTCTCTAACCGTTTCGCAGCGTCGCGACAGTGGAAACGGCGTCAGACACACTGGGGCCTATCGAGACAAAATGCAGTTGTCAGTGTGACCGATGTTTCGTTACCATCTGCGTGGATGGGAGAGGGGGGAGGTGGGGGGAGGGGGGGGTGTCGCGAGAATGCATTTGATCCCCGGGCGACGAAGGAGCTTTTCCGCTTATAACATGACACGCGGTACTTATTGTGACTTTCGCGTTCCGGTGGAACGTATGCAAATGAGCACGGCAATGGCTGTCGCTGTGCGGCGCTGTTTATGGTCGAGTTTAATTGTAGCGCACGCTTTCCGCGGGATTTTATTTCGTATATTCATTTGGCACGCGGATTGGAACAGGTGGAAAGTAGGAAAGTGGATCGGAAATTTTATTAACGCGATTTTAACAATATCGGGTTGCAAGTCTTGGTACAGTGGTGCGCAACGAATTGCTCGTTTGCTACACAAAAATGATTGTTTGCTCGCCTTTTCGCGCAATGAGAATATTTCGTAATTGTATAATGTGTTCGATACGATTTCCAAACTAATCCCGAACGTGCCATTTTCCCTTACTCGTATTTTCACTCGCTCCTCCTCTAATCCGTAAAGAAATTCAAATTAAGCTTATCTATACCGACGGAAATTACATTTGAAGGACGTTCCCGATTATATCGACAGCGATCCTACGGATCCGATCCAGAAACAATTATCTACAATTTATATTATCTCGCGACTTATTGAAAAAAATCGCACGACCATATCAAATCCTTCTGAAAGAGGCTTACATATTAACCCTCCGCCTATCAACCCAATATTACTTCATCAGGCACTTTATTCTCTTCAGCAGCTCAGCGAACGGAACCAATCTATCCATCCAGCTGAAATTCCTCGAACTGCTCGACCCACAGCCTTCTATCTCTATTTTCTCACTTGCCACCGTATCGATCTTGCCCCGAAACGCCGACAAAAGACTCGAGCCACCCTGCAACCACCCCTATACGGCCCGTGAACGACACGGCCAGCCCCGGTCGCTCCAGATCTTCAGGTATCCGTCTACGACAAGCTTCCGAGCATGGTGTACATCGCGTTCCTGCATGTCAAGCAGATCGTGTTACGATTCCCTGGCGAAGGTTATCTGACCGGAAACACGTTCCCCCCGCGTTGTCAGAACGGCGAAGTCAAGTTCGACAGCCCGTAACCGGGACAGGGATTTGTGTGATCCAATGGACAGCGGCTGGGAACGCGAGAATCTTTTCCATCCTCAGGACCTAGAACGTTTCATTCATTAGAACTCCGAGGGATCCAGGAATGGATCCAGGATGCTGCGCGTCAATCTACGTCTTCCGTACCCAACAAGTACTATAATGTTCCATTGTGATCACAATTATTATGGTGAAATAGTTAAATTAACCAGGAGTTCAAGGAGCACAAGGGTAGAGTGAATCAGTTCATCCGAATCGAGGGGATCGTCAAAGTCGATGGACAATGGAGTCCAGCGTCGAGAGTCATAAAACAAATGACACTCGACGGGTAAAAGCCTGCCCGCGACACCGGATAATTCTCCAGTAAGTACGTATACTTCCTGTTCTCGAATACGGAGAACGTTAGCCCCAGCCGCGGGGACGGGGAACGAGCAACAGTCACGGAGCGGGGCACGAAACGGTCGACCAGGTTCGCGGGACGGGGACGGAGGATTCACATAGAAGCGCAGAGAAGCTTAGCCGCCCCAGTTGCTGCCACTAATGTCTCCTCATACTAACTACCTTCTTATCCAGGGCGGCGGAGGCGGCGGTCGGGGCCCCGGGTCGGGTCAGGTCGACTGGCTGAGTCGAGAGAACCTGCGACAGTTAAGATAAAATAGCTCGGTGGAGTGGATGGTCGTGCCGCTGGTCTCGATTTTTCCCTCCTCGAACCACCGTCGCCGTCTACGTCGCTGCGACCAACCGGCCCCGAGACTACCGCCACCCGTGCACTTTTCTATTCGAACCTCGCCGGCCTGGCGTTCAGCCTCGTTCTAACCCCGCGTTCATCCCGGTGTTTATGAACGGCGACTGTTAAGGTCAGTTAATTCCAGAGAAGGAGAAGGGGGGTGGAGAAAAAAATAGAAAGAAGAAGAAGAAGAAGAAGAGGAGGAGGAGGTGGAGGCGGAAGAGAACGGGGCGATCTCGGTGCACGGTTTGCAGGCGAATTTCTTCCAGGTCGAAGGAAGGAGATAACGCCCCGGCGAGTCGCTCGTAGAATGGGAAAAACAGCTGCATGATGAAGATTGGTTGAGTCCGGATAATCAAGCCGGCTATCTGCTGTTCCACCGTTTCCGTCCTCCCCTTTCTCTACCGCCTCCTTCTTATTCTGCAACGTTTCCCGCCGTCCTTGCTTCCACCTCCTTTAACCCTGACTGCCGCGCAACAATGATGCAGCTGCGGGGTCAGAGGCGCGCCGCTACCCTCCCCGCCCCAGAGAGGAGAGCCCTGGCAAATTGTGCTACTTTATCGCGCGGATACTTCCGTAATCTTTATCGTCGGACCGGCCGCGTAATGAGAGTCCGGATAATAATCTTTACCTTGGAAACGTCTTATTCCGACGGGTATCGTCGGAGGGCCGGGGATCGGGTTAGGGCGGAGGAACGATAATGGACGCGGAAGCGGCGTGCGAAAGGGACTAGGGTTGACCGGGCGACCGGTGGAGACGACAGTTACAGGATTCTTTGAGCGCCATTCGAATGCTGGGCGACCGGCCCCGTGCGAATTCAGCCGTGTTACCTCGTTGCGCGAGTCTTTCGAGATTCCCTCTGGCGGGACGATACGGCGAAGGGTTGCAGAAGGGGGAGGGAAAGTTATTTTGAACGCTTGCGGACGGTGCAAGTGGAAGCTTCGGCGGGACACGTGGCACGTCGACCTTAGCGTCTACCTACGATTGCAATTGAGAGTGGTGGTAATTTTTTTTATAGGATTATTGTGTTACACTAATTGTGAGTTACATTAGGGTTAATGTAGTTATTAATAGCACGTTTGCTTCGGGGACACGGAACTTCCGTTGAATTATTCATTTTATGCCGGGGAGGAAAATATTGTAATAATCAACGGATTTAGAGAATCAAGGGGCTGTAATGAAATAAATAGAAGAAAGAATAAAGAGAATTGTTAGTCAACTGATTTTGCTTCGATTAATGAACTGCAATTTAATTCTTACAATTTTATTACAATATGTATGTCTCTGCAAATGTCTGTGAAAGAAGGAAAACGAGATATACAGCGGAAGGTAGACATACGTTCGTATGCATACATCACAACAAAGCACGCAAAGGGTTAAATAATTCCTTGTAATAAACGAACGAACTCGCGAGTTAAATAACACTAGTATCCCCACTTCAACTTCGCAATTATTTCAGGGGACGAAGCGGACAGAAATCGAACGCCGGGTACCAGCGTCTGGAAAATTTTGTTCCGCGTTAGCTTCGATTGCCGCGCATTCGACGCAAACACTTTTGTTGAACAAAGCGGGCCGGGGTAGCAGCGAACAAATAATCGATACACGTTTGATACGCGGAACAATCGTTGCGTCGAAACAATACCCCGGCCCGATATAAATGTATAACATCCGCATGCGGAGAGCTTACACTTTTAATATGTCGCGTAACGTTAAATGAAATGGTTTTGCGCGAAAACGGGAACGGGGAAAGGGGAACGGGCGAAAGAGATGTAGGTATAGGTGAACGGAATTACGCGACCAACGAAACGCATTATCCACCGGTTGGAGTTTCATCCGATAAATCGGTCGCAACCGCTTTACAATCCCTCGCCCCTTGTTTTATTATATCGTTGCAATTAGATTAAAACGATTCGATTACTTATTATTCAGCGCGAAATTAGCCGGACGGATCGCAGATCGGGGAAAGCGTTTCTGGCTGACGGTTCTTTCCTTCGTGGAACCCCGGCGAAATTGATTTCAATAAGGTCGACCGATGAAGCAGATTAATCGCATTTCCAGTCTAACTTGAGTCGAATCATCCTTTCTCGCTCTATCGTTCTCCTCATCCCTCCTATCTCTGTGCGTGTATGGGGATTCGGAGACAGACGGGCATAGATCGGAGACATCAATGGAAATATTATTTGGTAAATCTTGGGGAAATGAATTTCTGCGCTGGGAAATGGAACGATCACAGCGCAAAGAGATTTATGTTATAAATATTTGGTTGAAAGTGTTGGCCGAAAATCATGGATAGTTAAATAAACATTCAAATTCTATATCTAACGTATAAATATCTATTTGCTTTCTGTTCAAACTGTCTAACCATAACTTTATCTTTTAAAAGTAACAATGAGATTAACTATCAATATCACATTAGATTCGAACACAACCATTAATGTCCCGATGCAACAAAATGGTGGAATAATAATGAACGAAGAAAATGAGCAGCAAAGTAAAGCCTAGCTCTGCAACGTGAAACCATGCAAACCCTTGCGTACAAGGAGAAGAGCAACCCCGACGCATGTAATTACGCACGTACAATAATACGATAGAGACGTGACGCATGCACGCGCAGGTAAGCAAACGGAGCTCGATCGCATTGCCAATTACAAAACGTCATCATCGATACGGAACGATCATCCGCCGTGATCCATTTACGAAATCGTACGTTTCACCCGTTCATCGTAGATTCCCCAAGCATACCGCTCCAGTAATGCTCGTCCCAGCCTAAATGCCGCATTGTAGGCACGACGCCCACGCAATTCCGCTTAAGTGGCGAATAATTGATCCGTTGCGATGTGACCGTGGCGTGTTCCATTGCGACTGTCCTGGCCTACTTTCGATTACAATGAGCGGCGCGATTGGAAACAGAACAATTTCGCGGTGTTGATTATTGACACTTACCTCACGTACGTATTCGCGTCCGCGGCGTCTAATAATAATTAGCCGAGAATCCTTGTAATAACGCGGAAACCATAACCCTGGCGTTAATTAACAATAACCGCGCCAAGGGCCGGTGCATGAAATTTCGACGACGATATTTCGTTTCATTGAGACCGTACAAATTCTGGCTAATTGCTGGGTAATGGTGAACTGGACGGTGTTAAGTGGCTCTCCGGTGGCTGAACTGTTCAAAATCGTTTTGTATTTAAGGGTGATTTATGGATCGGGTTGCAACGATGCACGTTAGTGGTGTTCTCTCTTTGATTCGAGAACTACGATGGTTAACATTTTTTTTTTAAATAATTTATCGTCGTACTAATAATTGTGTTAAGGTGGTTTTCTTTGGGCGAGTGAGTGTAAACGGAGTGTCGGTTGAAGCGGAGTTGGGAAAAGTGTACCTGTGTATATTTTACACGGGAGATTGTGATTACAGCGTGTACAGTGGAACCTCGGTATGCGTCGTTAATCCGTTCCAGATCCTTGGACTTGTACCGAACAGGACTTATACGAAACGAAAATGATTAATCCGTAACCACGAACAAAAATCCTATTGGCATTGGCATGTGATACATTGATGGGGGTGTATAAAATAATTTAAACGCTGCTGAAAAACTAAAATACAGAAATAAAAAAGCAATTAGATGAAATAAATGAAAATTTAACAAACTTTAATTTTCTCTTCCCTGTATCTTTTCCCTGCTTCAACCTGGTTGAGGATCATCAGGTTTGACGTTTACTTTGACGCACGCGAGTCGTATTCCGAACAAGGATCGTGTACCAAACAAAATTTTTCGCGTCATAACAGGACGTATATCGAGTTGGGCTTACTCCAAAGCGAACGTATGCCCGTGGTACCACTGTACTTTGATTTCAAACTTGTTAATACTTAGAAGCGAAACAGCGTTGTAGTTTCAGTACGGTCTGGGATGAATATTTCAGTGAGATATTGCCAGGTGTTTGTTATTTTATTAAAGTACTGTTATCAGACGGAAAACTCATAATTTACTTTCTTCCGATTTTTCAAACTTATGACCCTCCATTATTTAACCTGTTGATGTTACGAAAAGTTTCCGAGATGCATTTCGGCCGACGTAAAACAAAGAATACACCGGTGGAATGTTTCCTAAGAATGTCGTAGGTTATTGAACGACATGAAATTTCGCTGCACATAAGTTTTAGTTAAGTAGAAAAATGTCCAGATTCCAGGAGACCCATTTAGGAATTTCACACTCACTTCCTAAACTGCTGTCAAGAATGAACGAAGTTGGAACGAAGGCGATATGAAAAAACAATAAAACGTGCTGCTTGGATATGCGAAATGCGTGTTATGGTAGACCGTAGCGAAAATTTCATAAGGAAGTTTTGAGGAGGACAACGACATGTTGTATTGCTAGGAGCGCATTGCAATTACAAATATCGCTATAGTAGGTAAATATTGCTATAAAGCGAATGAAAATATTAGCGCATACTATTTTGCTCCGAAATTGATTTCGACAGAAATTTATTATAAATATATTTTCTGATTTTATATTAACACACGCTTACCCTGTATACCTTTCAGCTTTTCCTTCCTTCCTTGCTTCTACTAATTGTTATACTACTTCTTTCTAATTGTTACATTACAAATATAACAATCGAATAGATCAATAATTATTTATTAATAAATCGTGTAACTTGGAAATTTATTATTACTTCCGTAATAAATAGAACGTATCATATAAATTAATATATCCTTCCTAAGTTAAACAGTAAATATAATTGCTACTCTTTTCACCACCCTACGCAGTACTGTATAAAATGTTCCTAATCAATACGGTATTGCTTTCGCCAATATAAAATAAGTGCAACACAAAAGTTTTACAAAAAACATTGCACCACTGACCCTGGACACAGTTACACCTATTTTTATTCCCACTTAAAATTTGTTTCCCATCTTGTCCCTTGCTACTACAATACAGGCAATTTTTGGCCACCCTAAAATTGCAAACAAAAATAATAATACCATTGCGCTCGCAAAATTTTGCCTTCCCAAGGCCCGGTTCGTCGTTCGGCGATTGCCGCGCGTCTCGAAAGGAGAACACGTACCCGGCGAACGGAAACGTTGAAAGTGGAAAACAGGGACAACTAGTGTTGCAGGATGAATAGTCCCTTGTGCGGCCTTCGTTTCTCTAGAATCGTTATCCAACAGGCAGCCACAAAGCGGAGAACGGACGATGAACAATTACCGCTTGAAATTCCCTCGAAATAAGGTCAGCCCCGGCAATATCCTAGCTGTGTCTCCATGTTTTTCCGTCGTTGGATTTATTGAATATCATCGGGAGGATGTGTATCTTTGTTTTCGTGCTCGTCGATGGAACCGGAATATGTATCCGTGCTGCTTCGAAGCGCGTCTTCGTTCGTTGTACCCTTATTCTTTCTCTTCTGCTGTTTCTTACGCGACTCTTTCTTCGCTTCTCGTGGCTCTCCTTGTTTCTGTATCGTTGGTAACGTTGTCGGCCAACGGTCGAACGACGGCGATAAATAACGATCGCCGCGGTTGGACATTAGAGCGAACGATCATGCAATCCTTGGATCCTTGGATATAATCGATTCTTTATCCCCCGTTCTGGCTACTTCTCTACTTTACGAATTAAACGCGGTATTGCTTCTATTACGAACAATAAATAATCATAGTATACATAGCAATCATAGTATAGTGCGCAAGGATAAATCAAACCCAAGGAATTTATAATCTTGGATTACACGGGACCAGTCTACCGCTGTAAACTATATAAACACTTCACTAGTTCGTCACTAATCTTCAGTTTCCTGTCACAAACAGCCCTAATTACTCTCTCACAGTCACTTGAAAACTTCTGGACTTCAAACTTCCCCCTCGAAACTGCACACCAAATTTCCCCCCTCCCAGACACAAGACACGTATTCTCGCGCGTTAATTATATCGACGTGAATGAACAATATATCCTTATTAAACAAACAGGAAAATATACAATAACAATTACCGTGAAACGCTGCATGGCGAATTTCTAATACAACCCCCACGCCCCCGAAAATATATCGTTACCGCCGATATTAATAAATTCTTCAAACAGTCCCAACGAGAAACGAGAAAGGCAGGAAAATTATACAAGCGACAGTCATTAACGCTATCCCAACGAAACCCTCCACGACATTGTTTTATCAGGCAACGGGTGAAATTTTCCCCCGCGATATTTCACCACGGTTGCCAGCCACTGTCGGTGTCGTTTCTTTTTTCGCCCCGACGACTTAAGAATTCCATAAGCTAAAAGCCTGCACCCTAGACACCTTGAGACGCACGTTCGCCGGGACGCTTTACGAGGCCCAACGGGCGATCCACGAAAACGCGTCGCGTGGCCTTTACACGCCACGGTGTGGACAAACGAAGCGATTTAATTAGCATTATCAATGCAATTTCCGCGGCTGCGTCGGAACTAATATTGGAGGCGGCGAGGCTCGCCAATGTACGTACGTAATGTACACGATATTGGACAGAACGAGGGACGAACGGTCGGGCCATGTAGTAATTCTGTAATATTGCGGGTGACGGTGGTTAGCCTTAGGGAATGGGCAAACAATGACGTCCGACCGCTGCGGCTCGATTGCCACGCCGTTCCCCGGCATCGAAACGATGACAACGTAAATACGATGCGCGGAATTATTTGGTCGGCAGCTTTGGAAATTGTTGGCCGTGTTCTAATGACGAACCGCGTCGAGCGTTTAAGATGGGGAACGGGTGAGAATAGAGGCGGACGTTCGGGACCGTTCGACGGCGAAGCGTGGAAACGTTTGCCTTTCGAGGTGGTGCGATTCTTCGTTTGTGAAAGGGTAAACGTTATCCGCGAGAACTATCGCTCGTGGTCTAACTTGGACGGTCGCTGGTTGGTAATTAAGGCTAAGAGAATAATTAAGGTATGGCACGAGCGCGGAGGAGGAACAAGGTTGGGATAATTTTATGTTGAAACGCGAAACATTCCCGTATCCGATTCACCCTTCGCGTGCCGTTTGGATGTTCGAACGCCATCATGCGTTCCTACGACGAGAACCTTCAAGGATATCTTGTTATATCGATTGTTGCGTTTAACATTTAACGCGGTCATCGATCTTGGAGCACTTAAGTAATTACAAACAATATCATTCATCTGAGATTCTCCTATTTGAATGGTAATTGTACTTGGCACTGGGTTAAACGATTGGGAAATATGTGAGAGGTATTCTATGTTTCCACTTAATATTCGGGTGCAATGAGTGAGGACCCCGAAACGCGGGGATGTAAAATGATCCCCCGTAGTCTGGTAAAACGTTACATCGAAGTGATATTTTGTCACGCGATATTTGCCATTACACGGAACGAATGCAAATTTCATCGAATCGCAGCTAACGTCAGAGTGTACAAAAATATACAAAACACACTTTTCCCGTTCAAAATTCTCAAACGCCGATGAAACGTGAAAATGGCGTCAGTAAATTATTTGTAAAAAAAAGAGTACACATTTCCTCCTCAGCCGAGCATACATATTTTTTACTATAGCGTAATTAAATTAGTTCGACGATTCTTCATTGAAGAATAACATTTAAGCCAATTTTGATACCTCAACCATGTCGGCGCTTTTGGTTTTGTGTGCAGCATCGTTTCCACCCCGTTTCCCGAGAACAATGAAAACTTTCTGCCGTTCGTTCGCGTTGTCTCGAAAAAACAAAATCGCCCCCCCCCCAAAAAATGAATAAACGGAGCTGCCTTCATTTTATGCCAGCAGTCGTACTACATGAACCAGTCGTATCAAAACGGGTGCACAGCCGCGTCTATATAGCTGAGGAAATGGAAGCGGTACACGGGCCGTAATACATTGCAAACATTTACTTTACTCCACGCTGTCGCTCATATTTGTCAACAGCTCAGCAACGCTAAGTAGCGATGCCTAATTCGTTCTATCTTCGATCCGTTCAGCTGTCTGAAACTTTCCGTTCTTGTTATCGAGTTCAACGTTCGAGGCTCCCGATAATCGAGTCGTAGCAAATTGTTAGTTTATACAGATGAACTATCGTCAGAAGCTTTTGATGTACATGTATGTACGTGATACTAAAAAGAAATTACTCCCTTGTGTTTTACCCTCGTTGCAATATTATTTTATACGTTTCTTGCTTCGTAGACAGAACGTAGAACTGCCTATGTATGCGTGGACGCAAGCGATGTTGCAACAGGTTACAATAATTTCCATATTTTCTATACTTGCAAACATTTTTTTATATTATTATTATTATTATTTTTAATTGGATTCAGCTCGAATTTCTGACCCCGTCAATCCCGCGTTCATCCCCGAAATAATTTCGACCCCTCTGCCTCACGCATTACCAACCACCGTCGGTTTTTCGAACCATTTTCCTGTTTCCTTTTTTATCCCATAATCCCAGCCGTCCAACACCGTTCGAGAAGAATTCGCATCGGCCGATGGGACAATATTATCTGTACGCGTATCTGTATAATACGGGATCATTTTATCAGTGCAGCGCGCGCGAATCAGTGCGGAAGAATCTCGATTCGACGTCTCGTGGAATAACAAGATCAGAAGAAATACCGATCTCAGCGCACGTTCAGTATTTAATGAAACTCACGGTCAGCGTTCTTCGAACCGGGGGCGTCCCGCTGCAAGCCCCGATGATTAATCCTTATGAAAGTCCGAAATATTAAATTTCACCGGGCGGTCGGAGGCGGCGAGCAAGCAAGGGTTGGACGCGTCGGGCAGAAACGACGAGACCCGATACGAACGTTCCGCGCGCGGAGGCGAAAAAATGAGGATAGCGTCTCGCATGACGTTACACTCGAATAAACTGATTTCGCCCGAGCATCCCGCCAATTTATCGAAAAAAAGAAGCCAGAAATCCGGACTATTGGGCGACTTCTGTGTGCGGGAGAGCGGTCACTACCGGACGGGGGTTTGAGGAGTGAGGGGGTTTGAGGAGTGAGGGGGTTGGAAGTCCGCTGACCACGGTTTTAATTTCCTTTCGATATCCAGGCCTCCCCAAGGTTTTTCCCCCCCTCTTGCTCTATTAATTCTGGATTCCCTTGTGACCACGGTATTTGATATCTACGCAACGGAGAATCCTGTTTCGGCTTGCGCCGTGTGTGCAAACGGTGAACTGGAACTAGTGTTACAGTGTACAGGGTGTTGGCTGCATTTGTTCGATGTATTTGTGAGAGCGCGATAATTGAATGATGTTAAAAGACGTTTCTTCGCATTTCTTTCGTGACATTTTGAACATTTCTGTCGTCGCTATTTGCACGTTGTGATCAATGAAAAATTGGAATTATTCATCTTGGTTTCGTGTTTAAATATTTTCATTAGTGCAATAAGTGATAACTAACAATAAGTGCATTTGCTCGCGTACACACACACACACATACACACACACATAGTTGGCAATAGTTGTCGAAGTTGTCGATGCACGCCGTTATCGACTCTACAGATGACGTTTCGGGCGGACAGTTCTTATTTACCAGTGTAATTCGCGAACGGTGCGAAATAAAATCAACGAGTTGCTACCTTAACTCGGATCCAAGTGTCAGCTCGCGGAAAAATGTTTTTTCGCGGTGGGCTGACGGCGAAAAAAGTGACGGATATAATTTTTTTGACGTTGCGCTCAGAACGAAAGGGGTTTCGATGAAAGGTAAACCCGTAGGATATTGAATTGGAATTCTGTTTATGATACGGCCTTTTTTCACTGACCACGTTGGTCGTGAGAAAATAAAGCTGTTAAAGTCAAAAACGATACTATTCTCGAATTATTTCCGTGAGTAAGTTGAACGAACGACGATTCAAAATATTAAAATAGCACAGATTTAAATATATATATATATATATATCATTTATTACCTAATCGGTACGACACGTGCCTCCATTTTATTTCCAAGCAAGAAATAGAAACGATTCATTAAAGCCTCATAGAATTCTATCAATAAACGAACGGGAACCAGTTGCGTCGGGTCAATATATTACGGCGAGAAATGATCGTGAAGGGGATTCGGCACATTTCTGGAACATCAATATGCACGATGCGGTCAAAGATTTGGATTGAATCAATTGATCGGTTGCATTACGTGGGAGAAATCGCCACGTAGGTTGGGAATGCAAATGTTTACCTGAGACTCCGCGCCGTGCGGAGGGTTGCACGCGCTCCAAGTGTTTGAGAGAGGGTGAATGTCTGAGAGTATGATAACTAATACATAACTTTCACGTCGTCTGATCAGATGAAAAGTACACGGGAAATATTCAACAATCGTGGCAACTTCTCCATGCCGTTCTCTGAAACCTAGCAGTCTCTTTCAATGGGACGTAACATAAATTTTTCATCGTCATCCGTACATTGGTTAGCGATTTTATATAAAGGACATTCTCAAGTAGAAGCGTTGAAAAACTAGTAATTTGTTAGATTCGTTGATAAAAACTAAGTAAAAATTTCAAACGATACTTAACAATAAGATTTACAATATTTTATTGAAAGCTTGTATTACACTGAGGACTGGTCGTACAAATTACGATTGGTTCATCAATTACACGTGTTAATATTTTCTTCGTGTCGTGTTTATCAGGAAGAAAGATATTCAATTTTCGTGCACCTGGAAATATTTCTAAAAATGAAAATAAAACAGTCCTTAAAATAATACTATAGTTGATCCATTTTTCAAATGAATTATCCTCCTCTTTAATTCATATCTGCTGCCGTTTACAGTTTTAAAAAATACACAGAAATGATTTCGGCATGCAGGAACTATGGCTCACTACCATTTACCATCGCCTATTAAACAGAATTTCTTCAATCCGCGCAAACGATAGAAAGAAGTGTGCAACGCGTCGAATTTTCATCGCGGAATAACGGTTCACATATTCGCGTTAGAGAATTATACCGCATTTCTCCCGGGACACCCTGTACGTAATACACACGAATGCGTCGATCGTTGGATCCACGTCGGTCGTCTGTAGTCTGTATCGGTTACACTCCTCAGGTATTCCTTCTAGGTATTCATAACTCGGAATTTACAACTCTCGAGCGAACGGGAATAAGCATGCTTATCCTCTCGAATACCATCGCTAACTGGATTGCCTTGGGAATCCTCGAGCTAATTTTAACAGCATCCAGCCGTAGACGGATATGAAATTCACGAGAGGCAGGGTTCGTCACAGTCAGCATGCCACTTAAGAGAATTAGGATGATTTTTTTATATGGATAAACAAGCGAAATAGAAAACGACGCGACGCAATAACAGCTGCTTCTCAAATATTCTACAATTTCAGCTTCATGGGATTTCAGAGAGCTTTTCGTTACATTTACGAACCGTTTACAGTGATTTATAAACCGAAGATTGATTCTGGATAATTCTTAACGCGATGCTGCATGGATCATCAAGTTTCGAGGTAATTTGTTATTATTTATTTATTGCATGCGATACTGTGACGTTCTTCTCATAATTATTTTTAGAATCTTGTTCGAACGTTACTGGAATATCTACCACCCTGTAACTACAATTCCATATAGTTGCATATATTCAGGAGCCGAACTTTTGTGACTCTGTTCTGAACGGAGCGTGCTTCAATATTTTTGACCGGGTTCTTGTACACAATTGTGGGCATTATTAAAATTACCAATCATCGATACATTTTCGTCGCACTTTTACAAGAGATTTGCCTTTGCGTAATGACTCGCCAGTTGCACACTTTTTCCTTCCGCGCAGAAATCAAGATCGACCTGACACTACACCGAGACAATAATTCGCTCTCGTCATTTCCGATGAAAGAAATAAATGACCCCAAGAGTGATACATGAGAAACACACGGTGAAACATCTATGCGCTTCTGAATGTTCCACCCTTCATTAAACGTACAACGATTACATCGGGCATTCTCAATCGTGCACAGCCCGACCGGCGCACACAGGGACAACGATACACGCAAAACAGCGGTCCGAAAACTTCGCGGTCGAGCCACACCATGCGAAACCCTTGTACGCGAAAGAGCTAGTGCCGCGTTAACGAGTTTCCCTCCGACAAAAAAAAAAAAAAAGAAAAAAACAAAAAAATCACCGTTCACCGAGGAACGCGTTAGTTCGGTACCAAGTCCCGACAAATCTTGTTCCACACGGTGCGAGCGCGCGTGTTCGCTCCGCGAAACTTTCCCTTTATCCGCCCGCCGGTATAAGCGCATAATTTCGGGGCGGGACGCGAGTCGCCGAGCGTTATACGAAAAGTTTGCCAGAGAGGAATGGACGGGGGTAAGGTTGCAGCCGGCCCCGATGCACATTCCCCGCAATAATTCCCGTTTCCCCCGTGATTATGCCCGAGCTGTTTACGACGTGACACGGCCACACGCGCGTGCACGGCAACGGAAGAAGAGTTTCCAGCTCCGCTATTCCGTTACCGTTTGTACCGCGGTAACGCTACGGCCTCGTTGTAAATTCACCTCTCGCCGATAGGATACGGTTCGGTGCTGGCTGGCTCCACGATTATCCGACGCGAAAACGCGGCCGGGACGGCGGTGGAAACGATCGGGTTCGAAAATACGCTGGTCGTGTGCGGCTCGAGCACCCAAGGATTGTGCTGCGCGAGAAGACGGGCGGGGGATAGAAGCTACGGCCCATAACAAATTGCCAATCTCGAACGGTTGCCTATATTTAGGGGGTATACTGTCGCGAATCTGCCGCAGTTCTCGATAGAGTTCGCTTCGGGTGCTCGGATTGGGTTAATGGTGTACCGTGCCAGCGTGTGCGTGGCGTGAATCGGCATTAAACGGAAGGTAAGGAGATTGTTCTAGGGTCGGTGTTAATGAGTGTTTGTATTGGCGGTGATTGTTTCAGCTCGGCGCCGGTAGGAACGACGCGTCGGATTGGGAGTATTTGCTTGGCAATTCTGGCAATATACGTTGCAATTAGCTCAATTAATTTATCCGTTTTTTTTGTTCTGGTTGGAGTGAACGGGGTAAATTTTGTGAAGAAGCGCAGCGAATGATTGTATAATGTTTAATGATATTTCAATAATCATTGAACCGTGGGCAGGGCGAATGCCTCAATAATTGCAGCATTATTCGGTTCGCTTTTATTTCGATGATTCTTATTCCGCGACAGTCGGTAACAGTGCGATGGGAACGCGTAAGTGTCCAAAATATGAGAGTGTACGGCGGGCGGGCAATATTTTGTCGGTAACAGTAATTGTGCCGCGCGGAAACACGATGCGGCAGAATTTTCAACTGGCCGGCAAACGAAATGCATTTTTACCGTGTTCCGCGCGGTAAATAGACATTCGCCGATTTCTGTGCCGAACGGGGACAACGGTTCAAATGCAGGGGCTAATAATTCAAAAAATTTATCGTGCCATATCGTTTCCCGCATTCGAGCTGGAAGTGATCGAGCACATATTTCGTTGAAGTTTTATTGCCGTTATCCCTGCGTTACGGATTTTTACTGCGACAAACGTGACAATCGTCGTACTTTTACACGTTTACTGTTACGACGTTCATGGAAATTCACGAATGAAACAGTCGCTGGCCAATATTGTCCATTGGTATAAGAATTTTAATCCCGTTCGCTATTAATTGCCACTATAAGAGTGCCACTATAGCATGTCGAAATATCCTTGCATCGTAGAAAATAAAATACTCCTCGTATTACACGTGTTCAATACACTGCTTAATTAGATTACCGTGTACACGTGACGTCCCCAGCGTCCGTATCGAGCCTCTGAAATGCTCCCCTGTTTTTTATATAAATATCTTGTTGCTCTGGTTCGCCGCTATGGCATGGGGATAATATGCAAATTGTGTGTACGATATACAGCCGAGCACATATAGGGAGGGCCTGGAGCCATAAAATAATGCTGTTTGTTGCCATCATTTCCGCGCTATGCTTATCTCCGTTCGCCAGGAAAGACGAATTAACTCGTCACAAGTGTGCACCAATATTTTATGGCCCCATAATTGTTCTATCCACGAATCATTCACGCTTTGAACGTAGGATTAAACCGGTCGCAGAAATTGATTGTCGAATTTGAATTCGAAAAGGTTGGCGCACAGACATTCACTTTCATTTGTAACTTCTCCATCGAAACAGCCTAACAGGTTAATACAGTACGCCTCGAAATGCGTATGCACGACGCCAAAAAGGAGTGGCGTTCCTACTGGTAAAGCACAAATCCTTCTCGTGGCGAGTACGCAGTGTGGTATCCACACTGGGACACGTACGTACGTAAAAGGACTCGATAGGTACACACTCGATACTCCGAGCCTTGGCCGTTCGGGCAAGCCACCTTTTACTTTACCCAACTGGTCCATCTTTCCTCCAACAATAAGTAGAGTGCCCGCTATTCGCCAGATGCTTTCATCCGCGGAGAGTCAGAAAGAGGACAAGTGTAGACACACCGAGGCAAACGGACGACCCGCGTTATATTCGCGTTGACTATTGATTACCGCCGCGTCCCATTTCTCCGGCACTCTCTTTCCCTTTGCGAACCACGAAAATTGATGCACGCCTGCGAAACAATTGGGGGGAGGGATGATTGTTTGCGATATACTGGGCGAAGTGGATCGGTCGTAGGACGAATGAGAAATTTGTCCACGTGACACGCTAGTGCACAATATTCGTCCATTCGGAAAAAGTATGTTATCAGTTTGTGCACAGTTTATTATTAATGCGTGCAATTATTTGTATAAATTGTGTTGTATTCATAAGCACAGTTCTGCGATATTTAAAAAAAACTGCAATGTCTCGTGCACTAAAGATATTTTCAATATTTTTACACAACCAGAGTGAAAGGATTGTGAATTGTTCTTGATTTGCAACACCATCCAACAAGCTATCCGACGAAATATTACGAAACCGCGTTACGCGAACTGCAGAAACGGAAATCCACTCTCGTAGAGATTAATATTACACCTTTCGCTCCATATAGAAAACCCAGTTTAGAACATTAGTTTACTTACGGCAAGTACCTGCAAGTTTTTACGACGTTTGAGAAATTTTAATAATGTGGAAGTCGGGGTACAAAATAACGTTGCAGGCCATGCGTTTGAAAATTAAAGCCGGTTGCTGCTCCATATTTTAACAATTGAAACGTAACCTCGAATAAAGGTCTAAAGTACACTTTAGTCCAGGCTAAATTTCCAACGGAATATGGGTTTATGGTCTGCTCTGAATATTCTGCTACATGCAGTTTGAAAATATTTCACCGGAGGATTGTATAATACATTGTGGCATAAAAGTTGAAGCTATCCCCCCTCCCCTCAGCCTCAATGCCAGCTTCCCTAAAATGTTCTTAAACATCCCTTCTGCCTCTGGCCATGATATTAATGGGAGAACAAAGTGTTCGTCCGTATTATTATAAAGGATATATCTCAGCGTAGAAATGTTACAAATAAATGGCCTTTGTTTTTTGAGAAAAATAATTTCGGGTGTACGTTGAATACAAGAGCACTCGGCTTGTAATTAATGCTTTAAATCTAATTGCAGGCCGTATCTTGTTTGCTTGTGTTTGCAAATTAGATTCCGGTAGGAATCCGGAGTATTTCATTTTCATGAACATCTCTGACCTTTCCCGTCGTTGAAAATATTCTACATATCGCAGGATGGAAGTCAGTTGTACAAATTAAATTCTTAGTCATTAGCCCATTAACTATGGGACGTTCCAACCAATAATTATATTAGTACGCAAGGGATACGATTAATAACGGATAAGGACGTCGTGAAGTAGAAATGGTAACAGTTGCTGCACGAAATTAAATCCCTCGCTTTACCACAAAGTTACTGAAACCTTCATCCCTCGTAAAGCAACATCCATTTCGTCAATTATCATTTACGAGCAATTCTTTCACAGCTAATCAACCCGGCAACGTTAACGCCTCGCGGCCGCAAAGGAAAGGTACCATTAAATGCCCATTGTGGGAGAATCCACAAGTGCCGGCGCGCGGAAAACTTTTGCGTCAAGTCAAATCGACGATTTCCTTAAATATGCAGAAATTCGAATACAAAATAGGTACATTGCTACGAGCTAATGGCTGTTTTCACCTGAAGAAATCGGACAGAAGCAAAGGAAAAACATCGCGGACACTTCTATCGAGATTTCCTACAACTTCGGGGTTGCAAAGATCGCCCTGGAAATATAACAAGATGAAACGATTGAAAGGAGGAAGGGATCGAAAAGAAAACGAACAGACAGTCGCGAGTGTGTGAAAGACAAGCGTAAGTTAATTTAATACTGCAGTTTTATATTTTCACTGTCCCTACCATCGTCTGTTCAATGCCACCTATCGTTGCCATCGTCGAAAGCGATCTTTGCCTGGTCCGCGACGAGTTCCAGTGAATATCGACGGACGAAGCGTACGCGTGCAAATTTTACACGTTTTCGTCGAACGAAAAGCACGTCGACGGCATATCTCCACGTTCCTCCCGTCCCTCGTTGCTGGATTTCTGTCTCGCGTCGTCACTCACGCGTCCTGCCACTCTCTCTCTCTTCCCCCCCCCCTCTCTCTCTCTCTCGAGAGAGAGAGAGATTTTCACTTCGTTATAACAGTTTGTCCTTTGCCAGTTATTCCCCCCTCTACGTTTGCCTGGCTGTTCGTGTAGCTTTTTATTCGTTCTCTCTGTTCATACGTTTGTCATCCCATACGGTTGTCGCCAACCCTACTCCGTTCGCCCTCTATCTCTACGTGTAACATAGTAACTGTAGAGAGGGGGCCAAGCAGTACTGTATTATAATATAAGCGAAGGAAGACAAAAGCGTAAAGGGATGTTTTATGTGATCCGACGGGGTGCAGCGAATAATTCTTTTTTATATAAATTAAGACTTTAACGAGTGTGGAGTTTTGTACGTTTCAGTGCCGTGTCGGAAAGAGTACTAATATTTCGCGAGCAAAGTGATATTCAAGCTTCTCGGTTTTCTACTTATTATTTTTCGTGGTCTTTTTCAAATGTTTTCGTCTAGATGCATGAGCGACATGGTGAATGCTATAACAGTTTTGAATTGACCTACGTCGCAGTGCTTTGGATTTCTGCGACTTTGCTTTGCCAACAATTAATTTTTCTATCGAACGGATAATTATTTAAGAGAACGAAGGTAATTATATCTAGATGACTGACGGTACAAGCGATACAATTTAGTACACGCGTGTAATTATAAACTAAACTCGTGTAAAAATGATCGTCGTCCGTTAAAAATATTCCTGCCGCTATTCGGCTAAGAGCAGAACACCATAAAAAAAACTTTCGCTTTGATAACATCATTAAAATCGAAAAAATTACTAAGGGATCCACCGTCTTAAGCCTTGTCCTTAGAAGAAAGTTTCGAACTTCCTGACCCATATTCTTCGAAACCGCCGAAGTAAATTTTAATAGAATTTTAACCGAGCACTCCACCAGTACTATGAAATATATAGTTAACAGTTTCTCTGCAAACATTCAGAAAAATAGTTCAATACGATTGGTAGAATATTATTAGAGAAATGATAAAATTAACAATAACTTCGTTTCCTCCCAATGTATGCATTAGTTCCCAAGTTCTTACATTCAGCGTATTCAGCAATTTCTCCGAATTCGCCATAGAAAATTTCCTTCCTCAGATCCTGAGAAAATGGATCGAAGTAGAGGAAAATACAATTTCACAGAATGGCCGCTTCCGTCTAAGATCGTAAATATAACTTAACATTCGAATTAAAAATTAAATATTATAAATTCGCAATAATCGGCAAACCTTCACATTTTTCGACACGCCAGCAAATAAAACATTATTCGGTTGACTTCTCATTTCTTTCTTAGGTTCCTATAAATTTCTCCGTATTCTATAAAGAACAGCCCGTTCATAACATGATTAATTCAACTGTCCCTTCACCCTTTTACCCCTCCGTCCGTTCGTGTTTGATCCACTCGCAAACAATGCGACACCCGCGCCTCTGCGCTGTTTTCGCTGAATAAATTTAATTGAAATTTTCCTGCCGTTCGGAACGTTTATTAAGTAAATATATCACGGGGGACAGCGGTCTATACAGGCGGATATTTTCCGCGTACCAATATTCTCCTTCCGTCTTCCTCTTCCTGTGGCCGTATTGCGGCCCGGCGCAGCCTGCGTACGTGTCGCGCTCCTCCTCGTGACGTATGTCCGGCAGGAGACGTCGTAATGGGCCGACCTCGATGTTTACGCTATTAATTTATTAAGTTTCGTTCCACCGCTTCCGACATTCCACCGGCTCGCTTCCGAGGGATGCACAGTGGTTGCTCGTAAAAATTGCAGTTAAATTCGTCGCCCCCGCGTATTCGCGTACAACTCCGTTTCGACCGTAATTCGCACGGAAGGAAAACGTGAAAAATGTGACCACATCGTTTCATTATTTTTTGTCCTCTGAAAAACCGCAGGTGCGAATGTGTTGGAAACAAGGGAAGAGTTACCGCGAATACGAAGTTAATAATATTTACGATTATTATATTATTGACTTAATATTTCAGTGAATTTTTCAATCATTTTTTGGGCACTTTTTAATGCTCGAGATAAGCGTCGAGTATTGTTATACCACGGGACACTTGTCGGCTAATTATGGTTTTCAACTGTTTGTACACTTAGGCTTTGTATTACAGTGTAATATAATTTTCAGAATTTGCTAGCACGGTGGTAACAAATACTGCTGCGCATACTGTGCAACTGTTTCCCACAACGAATTCTATTCCATGCAAACAAAGAATCAGAGACGTGTCGGGTTCCTCTGTCAAACGGGTGACGTATCAGTAAAGGATTCTGCTCGCAACTTTGTTGGAGCACACGCAAAAGAACACGCATGCACGCGAGCCTGGAATTCACGTTGGCCTCTGTGCAACAACGTAATACCGCCATTAAGCTGTTAGCCATGGCATCGAACGCTTCTGAAATATCGAAGTAGAGTAACCGAGTGCTAGTCAGACGCGGTCGAGCCAAGGAGAACGAGAGGTAATATTTGCAGCCATTCGGAAGCAATTAGCCAAGCGTGAGCAACCCTTTCATCTTCAACCGGCTAAATCCGATGTACTTGATGCCGAAATGTTTGGCGTAATACGATCCATAGAGTCTCATCGCGAATACGAAAAATTTAACGAGTTTTAACATTTTCTTTTTAATGCTATGAATTATGGATTAAACGAGCCCGAATTTTCCGCTCAACGTTCATGGACTTTCGGTTGAACTAACGATCGACGTTGAGCGTTTTCGTGAAGCGTTACACTGTTGATTCGTCGAATTACAAATGGTGGAAATTTACGTTTCAGGAAAAAGTGTATAATTTCTGGAGAAACGAATTTTGGGGCAACACGGTTACGTCGAAGTGGACGAATCGTCAGGGTGCAATTTGGAACCTTTTAGGCTGGTACAAGTATGGGTGCAATAGTGCATATATAATGTACAGGGCGGTGTAATTATTTTAAGTATGAATTTTGTAAGAAATTAATCAAACATGCTAAAGTACTATATAATTTTTATTTAATTTTTTATTGTAATATAGATACTATTTAGCAAGAAACATTCCTAAATCAACAAATGAAACCATTCGACTGGAATAAATGAGACACATTGAAAACCAAAATCGACTAAATTTCAACTCACACATGCATACAATATCTTAAACAATTAAATGAAATTCAAATTACTATATCACGATCTTTAAAGATCGCCGAAAATTTCGCGAAATCGACCCACATCGTAAAACAAAGTGATCTCGGCACGAAAAATTCCACAACTTCCGCGATACCCGACAGCTAGCGAAAGCGTAAGTCTGAGATAAACTTATATCTGAACGACGCCCGACTCCCCAACCAATTCGATCGAATCTGCTCTCGAGCGGCATTAAACGTTCGATCGAAATTAATCGCCCCCTCGTACATCCCGGAATTTCATCCTCGAAAGCCCCTCGCCTCGAGTTTCCGTAAAAGTAAAAAGAAGTTATACAACTCCGTAGCTCCGTCTCTTCGTTTCGAGTTTCGCTGGCGCGATCCCGCCCTTATTGCCAATCGACCGGTTTTCACTATTTGCCCATTAAAAGCTCGAAGATCCGCGAGCCGTGCGGCGGGTCCGGGCGCTTTTAAAATTCCGTTTGTAACTGTGCCGGCGCTAACTCGCCGTCGCGCGGGTGTGCGAGCCACTCGAAAACTCCCGGACACGTTCACCGATGTCACAGACACAATTTACGCGTCCCCTTTTGCTCGGCCCTCTGTCCGATCCTTTTTCGTCGGTGAAAAAAAAAGAAAAAAAAAGGAAAGGGAACGAATTGAAAAAAGAGAAAGCAAAATGACCGGTCGCGATACAGCGGACAAAAAGAACGGGGCAGAACCGTGCGCGAGTAGAGAAACGGGAAAAGGAACGGAGTGCAAAGCGACGAAGATAAAAAGTAAAAAACAAGAAAAAAAGGGAAACACAGTGACGGTAGTGAGGGGGAAAAATCGGGATACGCGTCGATAAAGGGTCACAAAGAAAGGGGACCCGATAGAAATTGCCTCATCGCCGACGAAATAGTAGCCGGGCCGCGATTGCACGCGACGTCGGATTAAACTATTGCAGGGATGAATCTTTAACCGCGGTGCAGAACCGGAGAGGAGGACGGAGGAAAGGAGAGAAAGCAAGAGAGCCACAGAGAGCCAGAGAGAGAGAGAGAAGCAGAGAAGGAGAGATAAAGAAAGCGAGAGGAAGAGAGGACCACTTCCAACGAGGCGGTCGAGCCTTTTGATTTGAATGTAAGAGCGATTTTCCGTGCAAGAAGCTTGAAAATGTAAAAGCCATCCGCTCGAGGGCTACCCAGCCGAGGGAACGAAAGGACAGAACGAAATGGGGGAAGGAAGAAAGGGGATAGAGGGAACAGGGTTGGACGGAGGCGAGAATGAAGGGTGATCGGGGTGGAGGGGGAGGGATTGGGGATGCAAAAAGGGAAGAGGAGAGGCAGGCAGAGAAATGGAGGAGAGATGGGTGGATAGGTGAGAGGGTAGAGGAGCAACATAATTGCTTTTGCAAAGGAGGTCGCAAATTTACCGTTCACAGTCGGTCAGCGCGGCTGAAAGTGTCTTCTCGAGCGTAAGCTTTTTAATACGAATCCGAGAACTACTTCTGGTTTTGAAAGCGTCGAAGGAGATCGCTCACTCCCACCCTACCCGACCCCACTTCCTTGCGGCTCCCCGTTTCACCGTTCCACGTTCCGTTTCTTCCGTCGTCCTGGCGTCCGCGACCCGCCATACCAATCGCCTCTTCTGCTCGGTTATCGATTATCGATATTTATTGCCAGTCGGCCGGGCCCGGACCGCCTGTACCGTGTGTCTCGGGACCATTGGCAGAGACTTTGCATGTTAATAGCGGCCGTTAAAGGAAACGTAAAAGTAATAGTAAATGTGGATCGTGGAGACGGCCCGGAGCGCCCGGGTGTTTCGTCCCTTTTTTAATTGGTAAATTAATATTAGCTAATAGTCGGCCGCCTGCGATATTCTTGCCCCTCGTTTTGCGGCCGAGGATGCTCGAAACATTATGGAGTCCCTTGTGTGGCTGGGCAAAGCGGCTGTTTCACGAGATCGCTTCGTCTGTATTTGGGTCACTGGCGACGAAAGCTGTTTCTTTGTTTCGCGGCGTGCACACTTATTTTTGGCGCACGGCGATTTCTCTGTCGCCGGACGGAACGAAAATCGAGTGCGAAAGACGCGTTGCTTCGCGGGAAGCGTTTCGCGGAATAATTCTGATTGCGCGTAAACGTGCACGTTTATGAATGAAATATTACGGACGGACGGACGAATGAATTTCACGTCCCTATCTGAGCTACCGAAAGAAAGGGCACAATCACTCTGCCCGCGATTCAACGTTCAATCCGCCTTCCCTTAGCGTATTCTAACGGCATGATAACTTCACCGCCAATGGCTACAGGTGCACCGTGTACACGCCGATCTCGCCGATCAAATGGTGGACCCTGGGACGATTTTCTAAACGGCTTACAAATGGCCAGAACCGTCTGCAGTTGCCCGGGGAAACGGGCTTTCGTCCAGCTGTGCGTGTGATGGGATTACCCGATACGCGTCATCGTGATACGTTATCACGCTTGGGACCAGTCATGGTGTCGTCACCCGGATCGTCGGCGAATTTTGCATACGTCACACGGGCGTACAGCTGATGCGCATCGAGATTAGTCGGGATACACGGATGGAAGGACAGGCGGACTCTTCTGTTCGAGGATCATTAACTTGAACGTGAGGGAAGCGATTGCCCGTGGATTCAATAACTAACTTGTCCGTTAGCAAGGCCGTCTTGTACGGTTATACGGGGCGTTTCTATCGTAAAATGCGATTATTTATTTCTTACGTTTATTCAATATTTACAGCGATAGCAAAAGTTATATATAATGTAATATGATATATAGTGTTTGTTTGTATACTGGCTATTAACAGGGAAACCCTTTCAGCCGATCTGGGTGAAATTGTACAGAGTCAATAGTCACGGTCCTGCGGAATATATAGCCCACCATGAAAGCTGGCCACTCTACCGTTTAACATTTGTTGATAATTTAAGCTTGATTCGTTATTATATGATAGACGAAAATTTCTTAAAGAAGTATATTCACATGAGCATGGTGCGCTAGTAAACGAAAGCGTCGGTAAATTGAAAATTTGTTTTGCAATAACACTGCTACACTCCCCCACAAAACTGAATTTTCATCGGAAAATTAACGATACACGAACTACTGCAACTTTGCGAGAAAAAAATCGTACAGCAGGATGCATTCGCGCCCTTGAATTTCATTTCTCCACGATCCTTTTATAATGAACCATTACCCGACCTACAATACGTATTGTACACTAAGATTGGACCTTTATCCGTGGAACACTCTGCACACGATTTATAATTAAATTTATCGGCCCACGATAAATTTATCGGATACTGGTTTATTATTTCGCTGATTATTTTCACGTATTATAATGCAAACCCGCGGACGGGTATTAATTTCAGTATTATTATTTCGGATTTGAAAATCGGTTTTGCCGATCAATGAATCGGCGTAATTGTTTCGGATATCTAATATATTGTCGGTGGTTCAAGATTGTGTCTTCCTATTCGAATAGAGTTAGTTTAATGGTTCCTTGGACACGGATGGAGGAAAGTTTTGTTGTCAGAAAGTACGCGTGTACACGCGGCATATGTCCAGGATTTACTTTAAAGCCGAACGCGTTAGAGAGCACGTTTAGAAAGTTGGGTGGTTTTTGCAGATAGGCTTGAGCGAAATTTGAAAAGCTCTATTTTATAACGTGTCTTATGATTACCTGATTCTTCGTTCTATAACAGAATTAACATTCACCCCCTGATTTATTTCCCGTTATTTCATAGCAAATTTAGAAAAATCGAAACAGTGTCGCGGTACTAAGCAAGTCTTTCGATACACAATACATTTAATATTAGTTTGGGCAACATTGAGTCAATCAAGTTATTATACAATGTATTCGTAATAACACAGAGGTTGTGTTTATAAATTATCGGTTAACAATCGTTGCAACATTTTCCAATCAGTTTCATTGGCGAAGGAAATTTATCTACCGCAAGTGTACACCTTCTTAATCATATCCTAACAAAAAATATACGCGAAAAGTGAAACCAATAAAACCAATCGTCCCGGCGAGCTTAAAGCAGAACAGCCGCAAGATTTATGTTACACTCCGTTATCTCGCATTATAATAAGGTGGAAAAGATTTTCGTGAAAAATAGATTCGAGGCATTGAACAACGCGAATAGAATATTTTCACGCGGGCAAAGAAATTTGATATATCTCGAAACAAAAGACATAACTTACAAAAGCGAACTTCTTCGCTACGCCGTTCTCCATAGCTATAAATAACGTTCTTTCCCAAACCGCGGTACACCGCGCGAAGAAACCTCGACCGCATAAACAATCCTAACAGAAGACCGGAGTTTCTCGCACAGGAAGTCGCGAATCGATACGCAAATGGTATAGCGAGGAACGACGGAGATTTTTCATCGGTTCCGCGGCCGCCGCTTCCGTTCCGCTTGCGTTCGACGTCGGCCAACGAAATATGAATGTTTACGAGCCGCCACGTTATAAGAAGTTGCTTTTCGCGAGACGTCGCGTGTTTCGTGGCCTGAGATTCGTTTCGGGTCGCTCTACACGCCATTCGACATTTTCTTCGCGCGTAGAACGCGAATGATTTTACAGATGGCCACGTTCCTTCACGAAACATCTCTGTTCGGCCATTTAAAAGGGGGACGCGGACATTTATTATATATAATATACAAGGAGAGAAGGTGCGGTAACAATTGACGGAATTTTATGATCTTGTTATATTTTATGTGGCAAACAAGATAACTTCCCCGAAAAGGGAGGGGTGAAATATCGCTCGATCAAATATAACAGGACACATTGGCAGGAACTGCTCCATTCACGCGTAAATACGCACAATGCGTGCATCTGCGTGTGCGTGCATGCACGTGCAACGTTCAAGAGGGAGATTAGAGAGTACTCGAGTCAAGTCCATACGCAATTGAATTCTCGCCCCTTTTATCTTTCCATCGATCATACCAGATTCTATTGACAAATTAGAACTTCGTGCCGAATTTCGAAGAATTTGCGCCCTTCTCCCGTTACAGCACGCAAACACGGCCGCGTTTTCCATTCGAAAGTACGTATAGATGAAGGTACGTGCAACAATTGCAATTAAAAGAGCAATTTTTTCGCAATATCTATCAGCCGGTAATACCGTCCATCAAAATCCTCCGAGGAACTCTCGAATAATCGTGTGTTTCACAGCGAGATAAACGTTCCACGAGTGAAAGAACAGAAAGAGACGGGTCGACGTTTCAGTGATATTTGTCGTCCGTGAAGGAACAAAATGCAGGGGTAAAGTGTATGCATTTAATATGCATAAACGCTTGAAACGCTACATGTTTGCTAATGAAATCCGTCAGCCGCGTCCGCGCCTATGTATCCAGCGGACAACAGAAGAAAGACGATAATGAAAAGGAATAACTACGTTTGCCCGGCCATGCCGGCGTATTCGTAAACATCGCGTTCGAGCTTTATGAACGCGGGGAACGGGGAGAAAAAAGGTTTAAAGAACCCGGACAAAGCGGTCAATGAACAAACAGCGGTCTGCGTTCAATGCGCGCTCCATTTAAATAAATTGCGCGATTAAACAGTAGCGTGATAAAAAACAACTGCCAGCACGATAACAAAATTTCGTTCGTTATTTTAGTGCCAGTTTTGCGAGCTGCTTGAAACCAGTACTCGAGCCAAGTGTCAGTTTCAAATTGATATCGACCAGTTAGTGTTTGTATTCCAGAACGTCGAACTGCTCGTGCTTTGAAACAGATCGGGAAAATGGAAATGAAGGAAACGGATGAGAATATTTCGTCTTTTAATCCCATTTTCGTCGCAGTTAAATGCTAAATGGGCGATCAGTCGATAACAATTATTACTGCTGCATTTAACTTCTACGAATAGTTTCAATCCAACCGTCGCAGAAATTAAACGACAGACTCGGACGGTTACAATGCTGTTTAAAATAAAATCACAAGGGACAGGAGGGGTTATAAAACGAATGACCCCAAGGAAATCGGCAGGGAAGGTGGGCTGGCCAAGCAAATTTCGTTCCGGGACCGTTTCTCGTTATTCGTTTATAGCACAGGCCAGTTCCTCGGAGAGCAAGGACCGGCATATCGAAACTCGAAGACGCGTCCGTAAGATCGTGGCCTCCAGGGACCGATAGGGTCCTCGATAATTGACTCTGTCCTCGGCCATAGGCATCGTTTCCAAGGCGCCTAATTTATTTCCCCCACGTGGTGCCGCGTATATTTTTCGTGCTTGCTTCCGCTGTTATTCAGAAAGGCGGAAGATACCGCGAGACACGGCGAAACTGTTTGCGTCCCAAAGTCGTGTATGTATGTACCGTTCTTTCTCCCGAAACAAAATTAGCCTCGCTCGTTCGTTTAGAATTCTGGTTCCCGAACTTTTCTCCTCTTCCTCTTTTTCTTTTTCCTGCATTGGCCGACGGGACATTCGTTTTTCCTTTCGAAACCGGGGTTTCTACACGGGTGTCAGGAACAGGGTCGCTGGAAACTGAGGCAGAGATTGTTTCGTGGTTCGAGTTGCGACCGGAAACGGGGTTGATTCTGAAGGTGCGAAACGTTGAAAGCGTTGGGATAGGGTTGCTGTTTTCGTTATGCTTTCGTATTTCGTTGCTTCGAGGAAAATTGAATTGAAAGAACAGTCATCCCGTTTATGCAAAAATCGTTTCTCGACTTTCATATTAAACTCCACAGAAATCGGTTTCTATTGTCGCGCCTGTTTCGACGCGGTTTCGTTAAATCAAAGAAGAAACGAGTCCCACAGAATTTATACGACTGCCGCCGAGGTATCCGGATATTATCACTCATCGGGGCGAACGAGGTTCTACTAAAACGACTCCTCTGAGAAGGTTCCATTGACCACAGACGCCTTTAGAGTCGGTTTTCGCAGAAAACCGGAATCGTCGAACGAAACCGACGATTTCAAGGGTCGAACGAACGCCCGACAAAATCCAAGTTATCTATCGAGTTTCATTGGTCGGTGTTCGATCGTAACCACTCTACCGTGAGTGTAACCAGAGAAGCCAGGATGTGATGTCAAAGTGGTACAAGAGCAACAAAGGTCTCGCGTGTATTTCTGAGTTTTAATGCAAACCGCGGTGCGCATATCCAGAAACGCAATTTAAACCGTTCGCGTGATCGAGAGCGTCCTAAGCAACGAAACCTTTGCACGTTCGTGGCGGAAAAATCGTTGACTGTTACTACTTAAACGTTAGTTCAGGTTCAACGAGGCAGCAAATTTCTAGTCTTTTTCGACTCCACGAATTTTTCAGCCGCTGTTGCAATTTCAATGGTTCAATTCTCGCAGTTCGAAATAATCGTTTAAAATTATCGAAAATTAAGAACAGTTTAGAAACGAGATTATTATTTCTATTTTGAGTTTGCAGACTGTCACTGACAGCGTTAAATATTTCTGTAGCAATAAACCATAAAACGATTCTTTTCTACGCTTACATTTTTTTATCGCTTGTTCTCAAGTGATATTATTTTTGTTTTTGTTTTATCAACGGCGGCAGCATACACGTGCCCACACGCGTTTCCCGAATAGACGCAAGAAACGAGCATGCACATTTAATTCAGTGCACAGATAAACAATAATGAACAGCAAAATGGTGCATCGTTTGTGGTGTCCCATCAACTGTGCCAGCCACAGGTTGGCAGCCCGTTCCGAAACCTCGATACGCTTTTTCATTCCTCCTGCAAACGACACGATCGCTGAACGACCACCGCACGCGTTACCTACGCTCCCCATGAAAGTTTTATGGTGGTGCACGCGTTTCGATGGTGCAACACATAGGTACTCGACCAATAACGATTGCCTCGTACACGGCGTCTTGTAATGGGACGTGCAACCGATCGCAATAACTCGACACAAGCTCTGCAACGGCTGTCTGGAAGGCGTTTCCGCTCGTATTCGAATATAAGAGGGAGGTATTCAGTGGAAATTGAAAACAGGTCAGATTTTCTTGGAGAAAATTGTTTTTATCTCGAGAATAGTTGGTCGGCCAATGTGGGACGATAATTTAACTTCAGAAGTTACGTGACAAAGTATAGAGTGCGATATTAAAAGAAAATCCGAATGGAAAATTTGATATCTAAGCAATGTTTAGAAAAGTACTTATTACAATACATGATTCCCTCAAAGTCATATAACTTTTGCTCTAATATATAACTTGTCTCTAATCAATTCAATCGATTAGTGGTTAAATAAATTTATACGATACACACTGTACGCACTTGTAAAACGACCCATATACAGAACACATTCGTAACAGTAGCAAATTTCCAATGGCGTTCAACGACGGAAAATAATAAACAAATCGAGTCTAAAAGCACCGTATTAATTTTCATCCGACTTATCCGAGAGATCGCACAAGTATCGCCATCGACGTAATCGATAGCTCGCGAGAACACCGATAGAAATTCGCAGTCGTGCACGGACAAACGAATATAAAGTAGTCGTTAACGATTAACGCGCCGGTTTATCGTGGCTCTCGTCGAGTTAAGGCGATATAAATTAAATTTATCAAGGAAAAAGCGTTCCCGTGTCGAAGCCCGGCGCAGCTGCGAGAGTAATCGGGGCTAAAGTGTGCGCTTCGATAGAATCCGTGGATGTGCTTGTATCAACCTCGAGAAAATCTCTAGGTTTTCATCGCTACTTTCCAGATCTTCCCTTCTTCGACCAATATTCGCGTCTGTACAGGATATTCCCGTTATACACCCACGACTTTTCACTGACACCGAGAAACGACTCGAGATCAAATTTATATTAAACATTGAATTTCGTTCGACAAATGTTATCGAGCTTCGTATGTGGAATACATTTAATATCTGCAACTACGTTATTTAAACGAATTCCGGTATGTCCTGACGCAGATATTTTCCACAACATGCACTGCAGCGAAATGCAAAAGAAACGTTGCAATATTTTCAAAGTTCAAACTGCAAACCTACCCCCTTAATTGAACTTTGCAACTACAATCACGTAAATCGCGCGTTAAATTTTCTTTAATTATATGTACAATTTAACGTAGCGCGAAGAACGTGCCGCTAACGAAATTGTAAGGCCAATTGTAAGGAAAATAAGAATCATCGGCCACGAAATGGCCCAGTAATTTAATAATTAAGGTAAATCGTTCGAATTCTCCCAACCAATCGGTTCAATTTAACTATTCCATTAATACCCGTCTTGCCGGTTACCGCCCGTGTGCCCGCAATAATTTCACGGAGAAGCTTCGACGAAAGTCGCCCACGGGATCGCTCTAGGCACGCGGAGGACTGGCTCGTGCAACGAAGCGGTCGCCGCCGCTGAAATCAGATAAGAAGCGACTTGATCGGTGGCCCACTTTGCCGACCTGTTTGCATAGCCGTACGGATGCACTTTAAATATATAATGCCGGAACCGGAGGCTAAACTGTCGGGGCCACGTGTTGTAATGAGAGCGGAGCGCGCGCACACTCGCGTGCACTGTCCGAACGAGAGTTGAGCTGCTATCCCGACGTGTTATTCCGTGGGTGGAAATTTCGTTCGTATGCAAGGATAGACGATGGCCGAGGGGGGATTATTCAAATCGCGTTGTATGATTCATTGGACGGAGTGGGGAAAAGGTTAAGGTAAGGTTTAATAGGTTTTAGCGCTGGCCGTGTAATTTCGCAACGGAACTGGGCTAAATACAGGGTGGAACGGGCGTTCGAATAGGTGTCAACAAGCGTACCTGTTGTATCTATAATTAAACTGTACTCGGCTTCCTTTGAAAATAGATCCGCGGATGCTCGCGTGCGCGCACCGCTTGCAAATTTGTCTACGAAGCTCGGTGTTTATTTCAGGTATCGTTTATTGACGATTCGGATGCACCATTTTATTATTGCTTCTCTGGATCGACTTAAGGGCGGATGACAATAATAAATTCATGCCGGAGTACGAATCACGAGAATACCTTATCGTTATTCAATAGAGACGTTCGATGCTCGCAGAATGCTTTTATGCCGCTACCGATGAATTTCGACCAGTGTCTGACACGACACTAGCGCGTTCCCCTTGGCGCTACTCAATTGTTCCCTCTTACGGCTCCGTGAAATGCTTCGTGATACCATTTTCATTTTTTTACTGCACCGTTTACAGGTGCTAATATAAAATTCCCTCGAAGGAGGCTAACGTCGGAATGCATTACACTTAAATACAAGATATTTAAATAAAATGAATTATGCAGATTATGTAGATTTACGTAGACCCGGTTCGCACATAGATCACGCCATCATCGTTGGTGTAACCATAAAACCAGCCGCGACGTATTCACCGTAGATGCTATTATTCTTGATAAAGTGTGAAACGGTTCGAGGGTTACTCAATAACGGCAATCCAATCCAAACTGACAATCCTTATTCCAGCATGAAAATATGCGCCGTGCAGTCCTTTTTTTTGCGTCGCGAGCCAAAGCCGGCCCAGTAAAATGAAACCACATTTATGTTTCTAACGTTCGGGACGATGCGAAGACGATTTGCTGAAACATTCTTCACTCAGTTACTTGGTACTTCACGATACTTTACGTCCCGTGCTCTTAGAACTACCTACGTTTCATTCTTCGTGAATTCACTTTACACCAACGGCTGTTTTCCTGTTTTACGACGTCGCGATCATTTCTCTCCCCTCCCGCCTCTCTACGATGTGTGCTTTATCATGCATCTGCTCCGCGCGATATAAGAAGTTCGAGAAGAACTTCGACCGTTTATAAACTGCGTTCGAATACGCGGGATAGAAAAATGTGGATAAGGAGGATCTTCGAATTGAATAAAACTGCTCCTCGGCGCAGACTTAAAGATGGGATGCAAAGGGTGTCCAACTAAATAGATTAAGTTCGCAAAGTCAATATCTCTTCAGATAGAATACATTTGTTATCAAGAATTCTACGAGATTTCGTTTCATCAGTTGTTTAAACTGTTGCGCGTATTCGACGCGTTCAAAGTGAAAATTCCGAACGAGATCCCGCTTATAAAGGTTTTATTCTATTCCGTACATCTTTAGCATTACCGTGCACGAACGTGCGCGTCCGTTAACGAAACTCCTGCACAGGTATTCGATGCTCCGTTTCAAACGTCCGACCGCCACGGACTGCCGATAATTCAAGAGAGAACAAATAAATTGTGCAACGCGGGGATAAATTAACGTGCGCGATCAACTATTGCGTGCAGTGTAATCACAGCGGCGGCTATCTCTTCGCCGTGGCGAAAGGGGTTGAATTTTGCAATCGCAAAAAAAATCACGCCGGAGGGCAAACAGAGGGCGCGTGAAATTGCAAAAGTTGCTAAATAAATAACACAACAGCGGAACGAAGATCGTATCAAGTATTTAAAACGCTCCAACGGGAACAAGGTGCAGCATCTGTGAATCGTTTCTCCGGGAACCATTTTCCCCGTCCAAGTGATACATTTGCCTCCTGCGGGCGAGCAGAAAAGGAAGAGGGAAGTTAATTGGTTCCTTTTCGTGTGTTCTATATTTCACGTGGCCGGGCGAATAAATGTGTATCACAGGTAGCGTAACATGTGAAGGTAATAACCGTTTCGGCGGGACCGTCGGATCGTTGCCCGCGGTGAATGGGTAATTGAAAATAATTTCCAACTGTAAGGCGAGGGAACACAACTTAATTAGCTGTGAAACGACATTTTCGTCTTTTTTCTTTGGCTTCATTAAGCGGTAATTGACAGGGGCCGCAGGTCCCGTGGGTTCGAACGAAGGAGAGTTTATTTTTTAATGGAACGTACGTATACCTTTCGGTGTGGACAATGTGTGTGCGACGGTGTATCCGCGAGTAGGGTACAGTGTCGCATAAATTGACGGGGTGAAGTAATTAATTGTAATTGGGAACGTGTCACTGCGATACGTTTCTATTCCCTTATAGACTTGTGTGTAACGGAAACGACATTAATTGATGCACGCTGAATTAATTGATTATACTGAAGCGACAGAAATAGCAGTTAATTTTGGACGGCTCGAACTGGAACTCTTAGACGCTCGATTAATGGATGCATTTCTATTTTCAACAGAAGCATATCCACAAAGTTGAAAACTATTTAATCATCGCACAGAAATTGTCTCAGTTTCCTCGAAAATCGAGATACCGCCGCTTCTTCTCAATTTATTCATGCACCATTCGAACCATCAATTTTATACGAACGATGGAATCTTATTATGATTATCTTCCAATTGCGCTGTAAAAAACTTTAAATAGAATTTTTCCACAATCTGCTAAAGCTTTCCAACTACCTTGTATCATTCGTTCTCCGTTTATTTCCTGCAAACACACGCTACTCATAACTCGGCCGTTAATTAATTAATCGCGTAGACATTGGAATCTACAAATTCCACACAGGCTGTTAACCGTGGCCGCGCCCGAGGGATTAAGCTTACACTGTTACGCATACTTTAAGCGTCCCCGAATGTAATACGCGAATATATTTATTATTATACCACGGCTTACGTTATCACGAACCAACGGGATACACCGTAAGAACCAAGAACCAAGGTTTCGCAGCCCATAGGCTAACCTGGATTTCTATCCCCAGGTTTATAACTTCGTCTCTCTGCGCAACCCGCCGTGTTTACCGCGCGGTGACGTTAATGCGAGATCGACGCACCCCGTTTTCTTTTCGCGGAACTTCCGCGATTCCAACGATCCCCCATCCGCGAATCAGAAAATAACTGCGATACGCTCGCACGACTCAACACCTCGTGCACCTCGGGTCTCTTTCATGCAATTACCCCCCACCTCCCCCCTGGCCCTTTCCCGTCGACGACTGAACTAACGCCCGTTCTTTTACACCGGTGGCGCGGCTTTTGCGACGGCTTTCAAAACAGGAAGCATAAAGTTTTCATAATAACGCATCCTCTTCGTTGGAGATGGGGAGACCCAATTGCCGCAGGATGAACACAAGAAGGGTCTGCCCACAAAGGTCTGATCTCTTTTCCCTGTCCTCGGCCGCACGGACACGGAACAGCGGACACATCGCAGAGTTACGAGCGCGCGCGCGCGCGCGCACGTACGTACACAGGAGAACCCTTTCCCTGTGCAAAGGGTTAATTTTAGAGATTTCCCCATTCAAAGGATACGGTGGTCGGCTTTGGACACTTTTCGACCGAGAGAAAAAAAGTAGGTAATTATATCAACGGCGTTTCGTTGTAAATAGTACGCGTAATTGGTTTCACGGCGCTGTGTCAGTTACATATACGAGGCTCGGGTAAGGGGAATGTTTCAGCTTGTTGATATGATTCATTAGACGATTTAGCTTGACTCGCGTAAAATCTAGCTTCTCGTTGGCAGGAGGTGAATGTTGTGAATTTTTATCGCGGTGTTAATGCACGTTTCGAGTGACAATCTGGCGGCTGGTGGATCGTCGCGAAGTTTAGCTTGAAATTTACGTAACGAAGTGTATTATGCAAATGCGCCAGAAGGAGGGGGCACTGTTTAAAAATTTTTTTTCACTACTAATCCCTCTTTACGCTCTGCAGCCTGCCGTGTACGCATACGTTTAGCGACAGTAATTTCGCTCTCGATAAAGTGGCCGAGCAATTGAATGGCGGTATTAAATATTTATGAAACCTGTTGCCGCATAAATACCGATCTATTGTCGCGCACCGACACTCGTACGACTTCAAATCAAATTAAGCCGAGTCGAAATTGAGCGAGCTCGCTCTTAATAAAACCGGACGAAAATAGGGAAACTATTTCGGTGCTTCTTGAACATTAGTGCCCATTGGTGCCGCGTAACCAATAAATTAAATCCCGTCCGTTTCGTCGCACAAATCATCCCCGATATCCTGATAAATCCAAATACATTCGAACCCACCACACCGACCAATTCTCCTTCACCTTTCGTGGCGAGCAAAAATTCGTATTAAAACGTAGCTCGATATCCCTCGCACGAAAGAAAGAACGCTTTCGAAACTCGCAATCGTTTCCCGGCGAATTCCAACGAGCCCTTAAAGCCGTTCGACCGTCCGACACGCGTTATTTGCTTTCCTTAAAAAAACGAAAAAAAAAATCCGAAAAAAAGGGGGGAAAAACCCACACGCCCTCTGCCGATCGTTACGCAACGACTCGAAACTCTCGCTGGGAAGCCCGGCGTTGATTGTGAAACCCTCCGGTAACCAGGCAACCGTCTCGTTTTTACAGCGTAAGCCAGCCTGGCCAGAAGGCCGAAACCCGGCCGTTAGGTTTGCATCCATTCACGGCAGCATGCCCGATCTGCATACCTGTAAACGATTAATGACTTCGATCCACGTGCCCGTTCTCCCACGTCCCGCCGCGGATTCGCACGCGAAAAACGGTGATTTTTCGCTCCCTCGCGTGTGCACGGCAATTTTTGGCCGGCCGTTCCGTGAAATTATGGGTCGTCGTGCACGTGGGAGGCGGTGAGTTATTCAATTTCCAGTGGAAATTAATTGACAGGGATGGTGCTCGATCATGGTTATCACTTGGAACAAATTGATTGATACCGGGGTGTACGGAAAGGTAACAGAGTATTATCGTTTTTTATGACACAGAGATGTTTAATCATCGTGGCTATCGATGACACGTTCGGTGTATACAGCTTGGGGTCGTTGGAACGTATCGATAAATGTGTTATTGATAATATAGCTTATTGATATATAGACAAAATGTACCGGGGGTGCGTTGAAATTTCGAGAGGATGAAAGCTTGGAATGCTCGGAAGATTCGCATGTATTGTAACTTGTTCTATAGACGCGTTATCTGTTTCCGAATGTCCGTGTAGAATTTGGACGAATATGAATAAGACCGATTAGATTAATTGGGCAATAATTGCGTCAAATTTAGGTGAAGATTTTTTTTAGCGACGGCGTACGTACGTACATGTATATGCATATGCCAAATGCGTTCAAGTTACGCTCAGGTTAAATCGAAGTCAGGTCCGACTGAATTGGACTCACATTTGCATTAAATTTGCATTGGGTCGAATTAGTTGGAACGGGGTGATCGATTATGTACGTATTAGATTTGGGTTAGGTCTGAGTGAGTGGGATTTGATTTAGGTCAAAACCAGATTGAATTATGTTTGACTTACATCCGCATTATGTTTCGGTTAGATCGAACCGGTTAAATTAAGTTGTCCGTTGCGTGCGCGTTAAGCCTGAGTGAAATCTGACTCGGATTTGATTCAAGTTAGGACGCCAATAATCAGATAAAAACGCGATCAATCGTTATGCACAGTCAAACCTGCACGCAATTCATGATTCTGCGTCGAACTCTCGACGTACTGTTTCCATCGAAAATATATTAAATCGTCCACGACTATCTAGATCCGATTGTAACGTCACAGTGGACAATTGAGTATTATTAAATTTCGCCCCCCCTAATTAAGATCTCCTGAAGCATTTAATTACGAATGACATTCTCTAGGAATATAACATCAGAAACGGGAATCTGTCAACGACGCTGAACGGACAATTAGTTAGGCGAGTCAAAACTGAAGCTCGAAAGCTGGTCAAACAAACTTATTACTGGACACCATTTCGCTTCTATTATATTATTGACCCGACGCGAGATTGTAATTCCCCTTCTAATTCTGGCGCTGCTCTCGAATGCACGTTACTTTGATTTTCTTTTATCACGTTCCGAAACCAATCAGCCGTTTCCTTTATTCCCCGAGTAACGATTTCCTCCGCGTCCACGGAACAATGGGAACATTGTCCTCGGCCGAAAACAAATTTTTCCACCCGAGTGGCGAAACAAGAAAGCATCCGAGGCCTGAAACTTTGTTAATTAAAGGCTGCTTGATGCGCAGTTTCACGTTACATGATACCAAGCCTGGTAGCCTGTTGCATCTGTGCTTTCGAAAGCATTAATGTAATAACTAAAAAATGATTCGTCCAGGATCAATCGTGGAACGATCAGTCGGCTAAGTCAGACAATTCTATCTATATTCGAAGAATAATTAATTCGGCTCGTCTCCGACTACTAGCAGCGTCCAGAAATTCAATTCCGCATATTGTTCACGTATTAGTACGGGAATCGATCTTTGAACAGACCCAGAGCCATCGAGGACTCTTGCACAAAAATCACGAGACGCGCCCCCGAAAAATTCTCAGGTCGACGGTTCCGTGCTAGGAAACACGCGAATTGACCAACAGTATTCCAGGACACCCTTGCGGTCGTAAGACTTGTCCACGATCAATCCCAAGTTCTGTGACCAGGTCTCCAGGAGCCCGGGCTCCTGAGCTACGATTTTTGGACATCCACGGTGGGTTCTCCAAGTGGTATAGCCCATCTTCAGGATACCGCAGCTTCCGCAGATACCACAGTGACCTAACCCAAAGCGCCCCGAGAAACCAGTCCATGGGCACTGGTAACTTTATTGAACCAGTAGTATATCACTGTGTCCGAGAGATAAAAGACCTGCCAGTTTGCGGCACGTCGGGGTTCATAGTTTCAAGGTCAGACCGGCTCATCTCCTGGAGTTCACGCGTTTCATTCGGATGCATAACACTCACCTATTCGACCCCAAGATCACTGCGCTTGAGGATCCTCGAAATTCATGGATCCAAGACACAGTTGTGGGATCGGCTACGTGGATCACAGAGGGCCCGATTGATAGTCTTTCGAGTACTGGGACGTTTCAATCAGAACATGAATCCCAAGGATCCTCGACTCCTTGCTACCAGGGTATTGTTTCGATGCGCAAGTGTCCACACGCGTCAACACCAATGCTGCATCGGTGCCTTGCCCTAGCAAAGCAACACCGACTCAGAATCACGAAACAAGCGAGGCTACGTTGGCAAAAGAAAGGAAGACGCCGATTTCGTTGGAATCGGGTCGACCGAACGCATCGCGGTGTTTACACGCCGTAGCACGCTTCGCTTGCATAATACCAGCAAGATGGTAAATCGAGGCGTAGAAGATCGACGGAACAGCGTGTACACCGAAGCCAGCGGCGTAGAAGGACGCGGTTGCGGAAGCGGCAACTACGGCATCGCCGATGGGAAAAGAATCGACGCGTTTCTTCTGCACGAGAGGTCTCCGCCATCGCGTGAGCCCATAGATTATGCTAATGTCCGGGGAGTCCCGGGGATTATCAGCCCGGGACGCTTTCGTTCGATGCAACTTCCAGGACGATAAGAGAAATCGTGTATGCAATGGACTATGCTCCCGACGATAGATCCGAGATCCGGCCAGTAATTTCTATTGGCGATCGGTGTTCGTGAATGAAGTCGTAACTTTGCTATGTGGTTTACGGGATGCATCAACATTTAACCGATCCGTCAACTTAATACGCTGGAAGAATCAGCGTTGCCGGTTCACGTGCAAGATTGAACCGTTAGGATGAACGCTTAACCCGTTAACCAGGTGGTCCTTCAATCGGCCGCTTGTTTCAATCGAATAGATATTCTTCGGTTTTATTAACAAACCGAACGAACCGGGTCACTATATGTTTAGGACTGATTGGTCCCCCTTTCAATAAGTAAAACGAATTTGACCTGATTCGATGCGATGTACTAGTGTTTGGTGGTATTCGCGTGATTTATAATGCAGGAATTGTAATCGCAGTGAATCGATAGAATGGAAAGTCGTTTCGCCAAATGTGTGAGAGTTGCGTTCTATTATGTGCAACAAAATATGGTCGACGGATTTCATTTTTGCGTTATCGCGCGAAGACTAATTGCCACTACAAATTTTGCCGTCCATTACGAGTAAAATGTAACGCGTTTATTATTGCTATATGTATAGAAACAGTATAACAGCGTGCATGAAATGAGGGTAATATTCGAAAGTTAGAATATATTGAGGCATACGAACAGACTAAAA
Organism: Nomada goodeniana; assembly: GCA_963969485.1. NCBI lineage: Eukaryota > Metazoa > Arthropoda > Insecta > Hymenoptera > Apidae > Nomada > Nomada goodeniana. The sequence goes on along the minus strand of OZ018299.1, from coordinate 26,929,926 downwards.
AGTCGCAGTCGGACTGCAATAATACAGCTCCACCGTGTTGACGTTTATTTAGAAATAGAATAAATTGGTTATTGAATTCCCGAGTTATAACGCAACCGTGCAACATCAACCCCGTTCTTCGTAACGTTTGCTATATAATTACTTCATACGGCAATAAAATACTACAATTTCGTTGCTGTTTGTATAAAAGTAAAGCATCGTCCCGTGCTAATATAATGGAGCATACAATTGTATTTATTTAACCTTCTTCAAGTAAAGTGTACCCAGAATCAATAAATATGAATCGAAGAATTTGCCAGTAGCGATCTGGAAAAATAAAGTTCTAAGCTCCGTGGTTGTTCTTTGATAAATAAATTTGAAGAAGAGAGGGGACACTTTTCGTTAAACAGGAATGCACCTATTTCTTTTCGTACAGTCGGTATATAGGTGACAGCAGACGAACGCCCTTGCGTCCTTTTCAGAGAACTCCCACAATTTCATTTAGTTATCGTAAGTACAGTCCTACATAACGAAAGGAAATCTGCCAGCCTCTAGTCCAGAATAGCTGCAACAAAGCTGGCCAACGTTACTAAAACTGTTTCAATAGAGACAAAACTTCGCTGCGACACTGCGTCGTTTCCATTGTTGTCCCTGGTTGCCTTCCGACGCAACCAAGCATTTCCACTTGCGTCAACACACCGTGCAGAGTTTTCTGAACAATGTAAATCACCATATTGTCGAGTCAATGGCGTCATCGTACTTTCTTTCGTTACGCGGACGGCTATTTTGACGAGTCAGATCCGCAGTATCAGTATCAAACGGTTCGTAAATGGTTCACTCCGCTGCCGGTGTTCAAATAAATAAAACAAACGCCAATCTCGTGTTGTTGGTTTCGTTGTTTGTACTTTTTTCGCGACTAACGTTTCGCTGCTATTATTAATGCCCACTAAAGTATCGTAAACTTACCGTACAGGACAGAAGGAGAAAATAAGAGCAACGAATCCAGTTCACAGGCATCGTGGCAACAACAAAAGCGACAAATCAAAGACAAGATCAACCCTTTTGGTACCCAAGGTTGATACATCGACTCCAAATAGATATGTCTCACCGAGTTTCACGGAAAATATTAACACAAAAGTATATGTGGGCGATTTTATTAATCGTTCGAAAAAACTTGCGAGATACAATGAGGGCCGAAGATGAAATTTTCAACGACGCGAACGATGCATGACAACAATGTGCGAGACAGCGAAGACGACACCGAGAATAAGGAAGCAGATAACAATGACGAAGAGGACAACGGTGCAGGGAAACTGACGACCCTGGAGGAGACCGCACGCTTTCAGAAGAATACACCCCCGCCTGATCGATAGCTGTCAGATCGACAGGCAACGTTCGAGCAGCTACGCTGAAGATACTGCGTTCCATAAAGACCTTCATATTTCTCGCCGAGGGATAACGCGCGTCGCGGTTTCATTGAATCCCTTGGTCCACGATAATTTCCGGCGAAAGAAGAAGGGAGATCGAACCTGACCCGACCAAGATAAGTACCCGACGGTCGGGGCTCGAGGTTGGTCAGGTTGGAGCAACGCCGTGTCGATGACAGGGCGATATGTCAAACCATTGTCCCCCCGTTGGTTCTCCCGGCACCTTTCCTCTCGCGCCACCTTGCTTTTTGTCTACGTCACGCAAAAACCGACCGCCGTCTAGGTGCGGTCGATGCATAAAACAGCCGCGTCCTTTTCAAAGGATCTTTCACGCCGAGTGAGGGAATCGAGCTGTGCGTGAACTATGGTTGATTACAGGCGTGGGAAGAGGTTGTTCCCGTAGTACAGTAGCAGACACGGTGCACGGGGGGTTGGAAGTTGAAAAGGATCGACCAGTGGGAAGCGTTGATGTCGCAAAAGGTAGGACGGCACGCTGTACTCCCTTTTAAACCTTTGCACGAATATTTCTCCCGTGTAACAGCATTATGTAATTTCGAGACTGCGAAGTTGATTACAATTTGACAGATTTGTTCGCGTCGCCTTTGGAAACGACGTCTCTGGAACTTCGGTCGTAAAAATGTTTCAGCAATGAATGGATAACAAAATTCGGTGGCATAAGTCGTCCCATTGCTTACCGTACATACGGTACTGTATACCTACACAAGCCGTAAACCCGCACTTGGAATATACGTTGCTCGAATCCTTCCTGCATATGCCGTTTCAATTTCAATAATTGAAACCGGAGCCGAAGGTACCGTATACGAAAACGTACAGCCCGACTACACGCGAGACCTTAAAAGTCAGAGTCGGTCCCCCGCCAGTGGTAGACAAAAGTTGGATCGAACAAAGCAATTATAGTCTTGAAGTTGCTCTTGCTCTACCTGAAACTTCTAACCGCATCTGGTATTCATCCAAGAGACTGTAATAAAGGAGAGGACAAGACGGGAAGCGTGCTCCAAGGAGTTGTGAAACTTTTCACCTCCTTCCTCGTTTCACCTGTCCCCGTCGCTGCGACGCTGGTCCAAAAAGTCACCGATTGTCGATCGGCGAACGGTACTCCGGGCTCGCGAACTTCATTCTGATCGGGGAAACGCGAGATTGCCGCGTGTTTAGCAGCTGCGGCAAATATTTTTCAGCAAATAGAGATCCGCCGAGGGGGGGTGCGAGACGGGTACCAGGAAGAAGCTTTTAATGAAGCGTGCCTGAGCGTTAGAGAAACTTTCGCGAAACCGAGTTTACGCAGGTATATGAGCTGAACAGAATTTTTTAAGCTCCTTACGGTCGCTGCTTCAGACAGGGGCTTTTCTCCGGGCCTTTGTTTAGGAAAGTTTTAATGACCGTGACATGGAACGCGTAACACGTGTCTAGTGATTACAGGTAGACACGAAATTCCCTACTGATCGAGATCATTTCGTTCTTCAGTCTAAGCAATCGAAATCGTTTTTTATTTTACTACAACCTGCACGCATGCAAGTTCCTCTTCTAATTCTTAAACAGTTGTCTTCCCCTAACACAAGATTTGCTACATTTTTCAAAGCGTACCAACGAAGCAACGTATACGGAAAATGAACTTTAAATAATCAGCGAGCCTCGATCGTTCACGGGACATTATCCCAAAATTGTACTCTGTCACTTTTGTTAATACAGCATAACAAATTGACGTTAACTTTCGAAAATGTGTGCACAACTCTGCGGTTGTTGCTCGCTCGGAACTGGATTTCCTTGAACCGGGCACGTTTATCGTCGCGCGTACCCCCAACATTTTCCCATCGCATCTACGCACCCCGCTGACATTCTTCCCGTTCAATTTATCCCGATAAAGCTGAGGCATCGGCACGGCGAAATCTCCGTTTTCCCGTCGCAATATGTTTAAGTGCTCCGCTACAAGCACTTGCGTTTATTTCCCAAACCGTCGCCGCCCGGGCACGTACCCAGTGCTCCGGCTTCAGTGCCTTCTAATTATATTTTCCATCGGCAACCTCAAAGTAAATGAAACTTGAATCAAAGTCCTGGCTCGGGGCGCAGCGTTCGCGCGGAAGCCTGGGGAGAGGAAACGGATGTCGACGGGTCTGCCATGGAAGACCCGAGGAACGTTTACGTATATCGTAGGCCCCGAAGTAATCTGAAAGAAGCCGCCCCAGGAGAGGGGCGAACTCTTTCTTCGATAAAAGCAATTATTGCGCCGCGTAGACAATCAAGCGACGGGACCGGAAACTTGAGCGCGCACAGACATCGAGCTTCCGGGTGTTACCGGTAAATTGCTCGCGTCTCCAGTCAAAACACGAGGACGGGACCGCGGAAATATTCGTTCCGGATGATATTCAGCGAGGAATGTTTAAATTTGAAGGTGAACGAATTTTGAATTGTTTTAATGTGATAATCGACAACGCGAACACTTATTCCACGTGCCGCTTACTGTTTCGCACGTCGAGACACTGGATAATGCGGTAATTTATTTCGGGAGAACGAAACCTCTCGAACACTTTCACTTCGAAGTTATGTTACGCGTTGAAACGATTACGATCTAGAACTGTCTCTAGAAAAAGATGCAAATTTTGTATAAAATTTTGCTTACGTGTTATACAGAACATCAGATAAGAATGAATTATTTAAATTAGCTGGAGCTTCGCATAATTTGATGTCTTATAAATCGGATAAAATGCAGCGGACATTAACAATCTTAAGGAACCGCCCTCCATTGATTACCCTACGAATTCGCGGGCCACCCCGTCCCCAATCGTAAGGAAAATGCAAATTCGCCGGTTTCCACGGTATCGCAACGATTAGGCATACCGGATCGCGAAGGCTCCCCTACAAATACGATATTACAATTCCAATCCTACCCCACCCCCCTAAATGTTGCAAGAAGTCACCACGTGTCACCCGCGGAGACCTAAGGCCTGAAATTTCCGTATCAAGAAGGCCGACCACAGGCGGCGCAGAATTCTCGTCGTCGCGGGAGTCTCAGATAAGGGCGGTTGTTTGTTACAATTAGGGCCACTCATCCGGCCAACTCCGCGCTTCCGCTCGTTCACCCTTTTCACCCCGCCGGCCACTTCTTGCCCCGGTTGAAGGCTGCACACCCTGGCCCCAGGATACGTTCAGTCATCAGCGTCACCTCGGGCGGCCTGAATGGAATTATACGAAATGGCGGGTCGCGTTTTCGTAATATTCGGGGCCACTCCGGGCTCACCCCTGCACGAGACGGCTCCCATTGTGCGTGATTACCGACGCACCGTCTAAGTGCTGCTGCAAGTACGCGCGCGTAATTGTAAATTGTCGACGGGGCCGGCCATTGTGCTGTTGGATTGCGACGTTTTATTAATTTGATCGCCGCCGGGCCGCCTTCTACGATTAAACGTTGCATTAGATGAGTGGAGGAATGTGGTTTCCGGTTGGCCTGGCGGAGGGATTTTCTTTTAGCGCGGCGGTTGGCTGGAGGGGATTAGTACCGGGGCTGCGAGGGTGGTCGATGAAGGCTCGCTCGTGGCCTTTCTTGTATCTCGCTTCGCTTTTTCCATTTACGTTTCTGTTGACCTGAAAGGGGGCACGTTGTGTTGAATTTTTTGGCGTAATTGCGTTGTATTACTTTTGTGCGCTATTCGGTAATAGACGTGTTGGCGTTCATTCTTCGGGAGCCGTTACTAATACGTTGTAAACGATTTGCGTCGCCTGTTCGTGGACCTTTTTCTGCCCTTTTTATGATTTTGCGTTTCATTCGTGGAATGGTAAACATTTGCGGGTGAATGGGAACATTGATTTTCGTTCTCGTCGCAGTCGTCGGGAATATATTTCTGGGAAAAAGCGCTGCATTGACGCGAACAAATAATAATACGGCGTTGCTATAACCCGCGGATATGAGTGTTAAAGTGAAACGACCCGGGGAAATTAAAATCAAATGCCACTTGACAATTTCGGCGCACGAAATGATTTGTCCTGCCAGGCAGAACTATTTCGAATATTGGGAACTGAAGTAACGCATTATTTACCATTCACCGAGTTACAAGTTTGCATTGTTATATCGTACGTTTGAGTGGAATTTGGTGAATTGCAATAATTGTTATCGGGTACAACAAACATCTTATTCGACGGTAATACAATTTATAGAATTGATATTGTAATCTCAATGTCGCCGACGACGTAATTGAGAAAAGCGAAGCTTCATTCCATTGTGTTATGATAGCTTGATCTGCGCTGATACAAAAATAACTGACTATACATATTAAGCTATCGATATCATACGTTCTCGATTCTTATGTAGAGTTTCTCGGTTAGACTTCATTTTACAGCTTCTGACTATAAGAGATCTTGCACATATACATACGTACGGGCAAATATAAATTACTAAATTTATATGTAGGGCAAACATAAAACCGGATTTCCTTCATCCCGCAATAACCTACTTCGTACGAAATAAAATCACGCTCCTCGGTCGAAATTAGTTCCTAACGAAAACTTTGTTTCGCGTACTGCACCGGCCTATTCGCGTTTAAGAAAATTCCACACGCACTTCCCTCGTACAACAACTATCGAAGCCTAGAAAACGAAATACAAAACACGTCCGCCCCGCGCGAACCGATTCTCCCGTCACAGTAAATCCGATTCCTCTCTACTTTTCCCAAATCGTTAAACCTACCCTCCCCGTCGGACATTTCGTTCTTATCTTCGTCCATAAAACAGCCGGGCGAAATTTGCACCTGACACCCGAGATACATAATTCTAAAACGGTCCGACGGCGGCGAGGAACATGGGGGCAAGAAGCTACGTGTCTAACGAAACAATAATCGGAGGCATGCTGATGGCCAATGGCACGTGCGGGATTCCTTACAACAAAGGGGTCGACGTCGTCTCTATTCGAAAGGTCCTTTCACCATGGGAACGGGTCATCGAAGTGAGTGGACACATTCTGATGACCACGGCATATTGACGTCGGGGCACAAAGGACCCGATCGACACCGGCTAACGCCAAAGCATTCGGAGACAGGATCATATCTGTCTATATTCATGAGCAATACGTATACGGAACCGGGGGAGGGTAAAATGCAAATGTCGTGCCTTTCCGGCCGTGGATCCGGTACGATTTTCACGGAACCCATGGGACGACATACGTATCCTACGCCACGTCCGAATATATATATTATAATGGAACGTAAAGAACGGTTCCACGGATCGCTCTCCTTTACGGCCGCGCTATTCTATCTGCTTCGTGTTGTTTTTTTACTCCGTTTCCGTTTCTTTTTCCAATTGAATTTATCCTTCCCGTGGCCGTGGCCCCGATTGTATTTTCTCGCGGCGGCGGCCCGGCTTGTATTTCTCGCGGTCGGCGATCCGGATGGACGATACCTGACGTGTATTCGTTTTTAATTATATTGATCGATGCGAGTGGCTTGCGGTTTGCGTCAATGAAGCTTTTGTGGAGATTATTTCGGAGTGATCGGCTGGAAACGATCATTCAATGAAGCTGGAAGTGAATGGGAACGGGCGCGGGCGGTTCGGCGCAATAATTCGATAAAGTTTTGGTTTTTGATTGCTGAGTGGTGGATTCGGTCTGGTTAGCGGAATCGAAGGGAATATTTGCCGTTTATTTGTCGACGTGGCGGTGGTATTATTGCACGCGGGGAGAAGTTTAGATTATTGCGGAATTAAGACGAGGGAGATGTAATGAATTTTGAAACGGCGAATTGTGGTTCTTGAGGAAATTGTATCCCTTCTATTTTCTCTATGCGTTTTTTTTTTTTTTATGTATATTTGGTCAGACTGGCACACAATTATTTAATCATGGTATATTTATGATATGTGTTGTTAACGGTATTCTTAGGTGTAACTGAACTATTTCTGAACGTATAAGCTCAGAGAAGTGGGATGTTGTCGAAATAAAACGGTGAGAGTCGAGAATAAAATGTCTTGAGTAGTGATGCAAATTAACACTGAGCTAAATCTGCTTATTTAATAGTACATGTTTGGCTGGAATAGTATGTTCGAAAGTCAATTGTTGACGCGATTGTAGAGCCCAAAAATCAATCGTTTTTGTCGTATTTTCGAGGAATTTCTCCTTAACAACAAAATACTGAAAAGGGCCAATTATGCGTGATTTAAAAATGTCTGTAAAGGGCTTCTGAAATAGAGATTAATGTATAAAAGCAATTTTCCTCCAAAGCAGTGAATATGGTCAGCACAGAGAGACCTATATTTTACGAAAAATTTTAAAGCCGGGCAAATGATGATGAATTCTCTTCAGTTTCATGTGTAAAACGTTTCAATATCATTCAAGGCCCTGACAACGAGTCGAAAATGTGATCGAGTTGATGTGGAATGAACGAAATAAAAGATTTCCATCTACCTGTTTTATTTATTTTCCATTAGAAGAACAAAAAGACAAATTGGAAAAATGTTAACAATATTTCATTTGCGTGTCCTGCAGTCAAAACCCGAATGCAACACAAAGATAAACTATTGCATGCATTAATAATTACGAACATGTGTATTTCACTATCTTCATCCTTAATTTCATTTTGCAACAATCTTCTAACAAGAATTTCCACCGTTCCGAACCAATTCTTTTTCTACATGCAGATCCCGCGGATCTAATTAATTCCCAAGGAGCTCTCTACATTATACTAGCCGATGATTGAAACCGCCGTTGAAAAACATGATACCACACAGAAACAAACATTCATACTTTTCCCCTCAGAATTGGGTCAGCTAATTATTACCTTCTTTAATATTGGCGATTTGAAAACGTATTTTACCTACAATTCGGAAAATACGAAAAACATTTCATCAAAGAGAAATTTCTTGCAACGTCAATGAGGTGCACGGAAATTCACGTGATGTATTCCAATAAAAAGATAGCATTGCAAATTCCCAAAGCGAGGGTCAAAAGGTACTCAAATCCCACCGTTGCCAAATGCAAATGAATAAATAATTATTTATCCGAATTAATTTTCGCGAACACCATTTCTATAATTTCTCTATTAAAAAATTCTCTGTGTACTAACCGTGTCTAATAAAGAGAAAAGATGACGAATACATTCACCGATCAAACGAAAAATAAATTGCTAGTTGAATAATTGAATAATAACATTAACAATAATAAAACTAAGTATTCATTTAATTAACGATGCTGCAAATAACAATTTATTGTTCGACGCTTTTGCGGGCAACAGTCACACAAGGCGCATAGAAACAAAATGGAAGTACAAAACACGGTTCAACAGGACCCGTACGAAAATTCAAAAACGGATAGGACGTCTCAGGAAATCGATACAGCCACGGCGAGGCATGCAAATAAAAGATAGCCCCCGGTTTCCGATGTTTTTCGTTCGATAGATTCGAACGCAAGACAGAACCGTCCATGAACGAAATTCGGTCTGTCGGCGAAGTTTCCCTCGAATACGTTTGGCACTGACAACGAGGAAGACATCCCCTAGAAAAATACTCGTCCCCCTGACGTAGCACTAGGCACAGTTCTCCCCGCGAGACGCATCGAATACGAATGTCTGCCTGTAATTTCCATCCCCGTACAACAGGCCGTGGGGTTACGTTTGTTCCGCTTTGCAATTGATCTCAGTTTTGTCCACCCGAGAGAAAACTTGCGAAATTTCCTAAGAGATTGCGCTCGGAATTTTGCACAACATTATGGTTGGCGGGTCGATGTAATTTCTTCCATCTAAGTATTTCAAGATCGTCGCTGTTCAGGTAGAATACATTGCGCAATGCACTTTGCTTTTAAATTACGTTGAAAACTAATTCCAGAATCTGTGACAATAATAATGTATAATTTTACGCGACTTGAAACCCATATCAAACAAATATATGTGCGTACATACATAATTCATACTTTGATTCATACTATGAACTTCGGTTTATCTTGCAAAAGAATCAAATTTCGCAAATAAAAATTTTGTCATCTCCTCCAAACTTTTGTATATCGATACAACGTAACGTTAATTCGCCGTTTTTGCAAACACCGTCAACGTTTGCGTTTCACGCGATACGTTTCGCAGTTCTTTCCTGTTCACCCCTCGCCGGAACACGAGAAGCAGATCTCGCAAAACAGCTTACGAAAATGCTGGGATCAGCTCTAATTAAACTCCGTCTGCCACCGCACGGTTCTGATACTTTCTTTAACTGAATTATACAGTTTATCGGAGTGCTTTTCTGAAAGTTTCGCGTCGCCAAGCCGGGCCGTCCTCGAATCGGGGCAGATCGATGAAACATGAGAGGGGGGACGGGGCAATGACGATTTTAAAGAACGCTATTTTTCGTTCGAATCGGGAACACATTTCCTGGATACAGCAGATTCGTCCCCGAAAATAACAAGCTGACAAAAGTTCGTCGATAGTTTTCCTTTTTTCCCCCGTAGGTGTTACTTTCATTCTCCGTTCGATTACCCCTCCCGGACTAATTGCACTTTTTGTTTTTTTTTTTGTCGTGGAAACAGTCTTTCCGTTGCTGAAAACGTTTTCAAAAGGCTGCTATGTTTCGTTCGCAAAGCAACGCGTCGACGAGCGTGCTACGTTTTTTAACTTGTTCGCTTTCTATTTAAACGCGGCCAGTTTGATGAATCGAGTCGGATCGAATTTTCCTTGTTGAAACGGGGCTACAGACTTTTCCCTCGTACCGAGACTGCGCTGGTCGTTGTTCCAAATAACTCTATTTTTTAAGGACGCAGAAATATCGAAAATGTATTCCATCTGAAAGGGGTACACGCGTCGAGTGAGTTGCTGCGAGCAATTTTATTTTTGTTTCTGTCCTCGCTGGCGCGGCATAGTCTTCTTCTTTTTTTTTCTTTTTTTAGGTATTCGGGTGATGTAGAATGCGTTCCGTGGTCTATGCGGCACTTTATTCGTCACAGTGGTTCAGTTAAGAAAATGAACGTTCGCTGAATGGAAATGATCCTGCACGGAAAGAACGATATTAGAAAAATATTAGAAAATTCTATGATGGTCTGTTACACGATCGGTAATGTTTCGTTTTTGGCATTCCATTGTTTTTCAGAGATTATACGTTGATTTATTGTATAATTTTATTTAAACCCTCCGCCGATGAAGACGAGTCGATAATCTAAGAGCACTAGTTCGAAGAGCAGATCGTTTTCTTCCTCTTTTATGTAACTGGTCCGTGTGTAATTAGAATTGAAATCCAGACACCGATGACGAACGGCTGCGACGGCCGAACGAGATTCGAAGAGCGCCAGGAATAACGTTATCTTGCATGAAATTTTCGAGAACGCCGACGCAGGGCGTGGATGCTAACCGGAGGGGAACAGCGAGACCGAACGAGGAGTTCGAAAGAACGATGTAGCCGGAAGTTGACTGGATGGCGGATAAATTTCCCGAACAGGAGATTACCCCGATACTAGTTTCCAGTTTTCCTGCTATTATGGCCGATATTACCACGTCGTAGATCGTTCATGGCGATCGTTATCGTTTTCGACTACTAAAAGGCTTGCGAACACTCATTCGTGAACCGTGAAGCCAATTTTTATCCCCATTACACTATCTCGATATTTCCCTGCCAGAGGATGGGCAAATTTCTTATTCCTTGGTTGGGGTAATCCGAAACGATTTCAATTCGGAACGAAATTAATTCGCCAACAGTAGCATTGTAATCGTCGCACGGAAAAACGAAACGGAGCGAATAGTTTGTTTCGAGCGCAGAATTTGTTAAATACCCCGGACAAATAAACCGCCATTCTTCCATGAAAAAAATATTCAAAAAAGGGGCGAACCGGTATATTTATTTCCCTCGCTACTGGGACCGCGGAAGCCGTGCACCGGCGCTGCGAAGCGAAAATAAAGCGGAGGTCAGATTAAAAAAATATTACACCGGCCGAGCAGAGGTTCCTCGCGAAATGGGCAATTTTCGCGGGTTTGCCGTGATAACAGGCCCGAAAAGCGAGACCGAGACCATTTCGCTTCGCTTCTCCGCGGGAGAAATCAAGGTGGACGTGTGTACGAGTTTTATTCGCCGTCGCGAATACGAGTCAAAGGGGTGTATTGTTTTGACAGCGCCGCGGGATAACAGAGCAACGACCAATTGGATCGTGTAAGGATCAGAAGGTACTCGGTTCGTTGTTCCTCGGGGCTTGAAAGCGGCGAGCTTTCGAGAGGGACCGTGAGAGTTATGATCGACAGCAATATTTCTGATTGAACATCGCCATGCAATCGACGCGAACAAAGGAGAAACCGTGGAGAGGTAATTTCGACGGCCTGGGGTCCGAGTATCGTTGTTACTTTGACCCGTTCGCCATCGAGCCGCTGCTGAATAAGAATTATTGTTCGGAATTCTGCGGAGTACGAATGGGCGGGGTACGAAAGACGGTCAAAAGCTTAACAAGAAAGGCTCGAGGGTGGACGATGTTAATTCTTTTGGGCGTTCAGTCGACGGATCGTGCGGAATCCGCAAGAATAAGTAAGCATTCTAGCGTAGAACGTTGTCGCATATATTGACTATCATTTTCTGTGCGGCTCCATCACCTCTCGAATAATTTCTGACGCCTTACGTAGTTTTATCGTTTTCACTATTTTTGTCGCATTGTGTTTGCGGGGCATGTTGCCATGTATATTTAGTACCCAATTGGGTAACAGTTTGGCGGATATCTTTGATAATATTGGAATACGTGGGACGACGGTTAAGAAAAATATTCGTGAGATTATTTTGCTGAAGCTTACATTGTGTTCGGCTGCTTGGATTATACTCGTCACTCAAATTTCGTTCGGCTTTCGTATACCTTCGTAGACTTAACATTTTCTTGAACGTTTCTCCGTGTAAATCCAGGCAGATATTTTTAAGGGTGGGTCCGCCCCTTTGAGCGTTTGCAGCAGGGTTGAACGATACTGGCGCGCATGGCGAGCGAGCAAATTTTTATGTGAAAAACAGGTAATGTCCTCCGAAATAACAAAACATTTAAGCGGAACGACTGGTTTCTGCAATATTTATTTCGAATTAATTGCAGACTAATAAAGAATTATGTGTTTAAGTGATTCGTATCTTTTTCTGCTTTTCTTCTTATTATTATTAATCAGTGTTAGTAAAAAACAATTGCAAAAAAAAGCCACGATCAGATTTGAGTACGAATCCCCAATAAATAAATATCTAATCTATATTTCCGCTGGCATGTAACTAACACCTGTCCACCAGCACTAACTCTACAGTTAATTAATCATCAAATGAAGAACAACGCAACTCCCAGAAATTTCCAAAATCAAACATGCAACATTTCCGACCCCTCCTATCCCCGAACTGGAAATAATCGAAAACCGTCCGAAATTGCGAAAGTATTTCGCATTCCGTAGCAATCGATGATCGTCTCATCTCACGTTCCCGCAATAAACAAATGCCTTGCATCCTTAAGGGCATCCAGGAGCTTATGGGACACGATACGACGTGCATATTCCATTAAAGTGGCCCATAAACGCAAGGAAAAATTCATTTTTGCATGCGAGCCTGACGCGTACCCGGGGCCATTTCCAAGAATAAAAGTACCTTCTTCCCCGGATGAAATGGCACCTCCGGAGAAGCCGAACGTCACGTACACACGTATACACGCCCGCTGTGTATGATAGCCGATAGAGTGGTATCATAAAGCCATACATACGATATGAAGTCTGTATAACCGACAATCTCATTGGATAACACACAATGCAGGATAGCATCCTTTACGTGAACCTTATCGATGCATCTTTCCTGTCCCGCAACGCCTACAGTAGTATCAATTTCTGGAATATCATGGCCACCATTATGGAAATACTTCAAACGACCCCGCGAATAGGGGATGGAACAGCCGCGAAAAGGTTTCGTTTGCCGGGGTAATTCGATGTCTCGATGGTGGGACGCGTTTTGCGCGACCGAAGGTGAATGTAGAAATTTTCACGGTTTATAAATGAATGTTCCGCGTTCATCGTTAATTTCGTTCGTCGCAGCAGTATGAAATGTTCGTCGCGCTGTTCGTTTAGTCCAAATTATTTTACTAGACGGGTGTGTAGCGAGAGTTAGCTGCAGCGATTTGTAATTTGCTGTGATGGAAATGTATGATTAAGGTATTATGTATATGCGACTATCAACACATTCGTAGTCGCTGATTTAATTTTAAGTTTATCTTATAACTTGTAGCTGGGACATGTAATTTTATGTTACATTATGATGCAGAAAGAGTTACTGCCGATGCGGTTACACAGTTTGTATTTATGGGGAGGCGAATGCAAATTCACAAAAGTTTTGCGTTTGGACGGATTCAGAAAATATAATATATAAATTTGGCTTGAGTTAGATTTTGAAGCGAAATTTCCATTCTGATTTCTACCGATGTGTTCCCGGAATTTTTTTAACGCGAGGGATCAATAATTTTATTCGTTTGAAGGAGAGTTATGAATTATCGTCCATTACGTACAAATAAGTTTGCATCAATTTAATGCCACTGCGACAAATGAATAATGGTGTACAGTATCGTTCAAATAATAGTAAGGCAAGTTGTATCCACAATTAATGGTTTATCGAAGTGAGGATTGAGTGCATTAATGTTTCGGAATATATTCGGTGTAAATATACATACAGGGAAGATTAATAATAATGGGGCAATAAAATTAGTGGGAAAAGAGCAGCAATTAACAGCCCATGAAGTGCTATCGAAATTTCGAATTCATAGTTCAAAGGTTGGAAAACGACGCGACGCTATAAACAAGAATTTACAGCGAACAATAATACGTCCCTGGTGTATTTCGCTTCGTGTTTCACAAATTCGGGAGGCCCCTATATAACGAGCAATGGTTATTTCACTGCAACGACACTGCAGAAAGGGAGACACATCGATATATTACTTTCATCGTTTCATATCAGCTTTGATGCACCGTGACTATCAAAACATTACAGAAATTACAGTATTAAAACTTTACAATATTGCTACGTGGCCTTGATTACGATTACATTGGCCATTCGAATATCGTGGAAAATGGTATTCACACAGTGCAAAGAACATAAATAAAATAACCGCCGTAAAATATTAATTGGAAAATTATATATGCTTATATAATGCGGTATCACAGAAAGTTTGACAAGGTACACGCTGGGTTACCAAGAAGACCTCTTGAAACGCGCATAAAACTTGCGATTAACTGGAATCGAATCCACGCTACTATTAGTACTATACAATTAATTATCCAGCAATATTCTGTCTGCATCGTTTTAAGTAAGCTCGATCCCCCTGTGAATATCATTGGGAATCCATCAAAGGCAGCATGCACCGGCTCCAGAGCAAACTATATCCGGCAACCAATAAAACTCAGACAATTATTGCTCATTTCACGCATAAATCACTGGGTACAACACACTCCGCCTATCATTTTTCCCCCGATCTTTCATCCACTTTCACTGGAGTCAAGTGGCCCCGGCTGATCAATCATAAGCTGGACCAACGAAAACCGTTTCCCCCTGCCGACGTACAAGCGCCACCAAAATAAAACAAAAAAAAAATACAAAAAACCCCTCGTCCAATCGATAACTCTACACAGACATTCCTTTCAATTTGCTCGAAACACGGGGACCGTTATCCCTTTTTCCCTTCCCCCTTCGAACATCGCCCATAATCGCGTCGATTCAACGATCATTTAACGATCGTTGCGAAAAAAGGGGTTGAAAAAGGATATCGACGAAGCGACAGGCCGGCGTCAGTTCGAGCACTAAATCGCGATTTAGACGCGTGAATAATCGCGTGCCGTGCCGCGTGCATTAAAGATCCCATCCATTAACGGTGGCACCGGTGCATTCCAGAGCCACGCGCGCCCAGGCACACACATAGATCATTAACCCTAGAACTCGCGCGATAGCCGTGACAACAAAAGCGTGCCTCGCGTTTTGCTTCCGCGCAGGCGTACTTCCTTTCGTCGTTCTCCAACAGCGATCAGAATTTCGATTCAATTGAAACGTGTCGCGGTGCACGCAACAATAAGGAACGATCTCTAATCGCGATGCGAACTACAAAAATGAAACACAGGCGCGCGAAAGACAAAGCAGCCCGCTCCAAATGAACCAACCTGTCCGTTCCTCTGTCGCAGGTACAACGTTGCTCGTCAGACGTACCACAATCGCTCGTCCAGGCCGCGCCTCGTCTCGACACACGTGCGCACACAATACACGTCGCCGATCTAAGCTGAAGGGGGCCAACCAAATCTCGGCGCAGTGATCTCGGGCAAGGAGTCGTTGCCAAACGTACATACCTAGCCCGCCACGTTGGGATCAAGCTTGATAGAGTCACGGAATGCAACGGGGACACAGGCTGGACAAAGAGACGCGGGAAGCGCACGTGCACAAGCAGAGTGCAGGGTCGGCAGGAGTTGCACACGGATATGCATGTAGGTGCAGAGGTAGACATAGAGAAATATCAGGGGAGAACGGCGGCGGATGGCAGGGAAATGGGTTCGGCTGTCACATACACGTACTCCCCGGAGCTGCAAACTGATAGTGGACAGATACTGCGCATTCGTGGCGCACGGTTAGAATTAATTGCCAATGTTTGGCTCGGTACGTTGGATATCGGGATGAATGTTCGTTAGCGGACCGGTGTTCCCCTAACGTTGGCCCCGGTGAAATGAGTTATCCTGTCAGAACCGTACTTATGTCGCGGGGTGATGCCCGAAAACGAGCGCCGGTGTCACGCGATAATAGGCACCGCCACCCGCGGCCAATTAATCACGGGGGCTAACCGAAAAACGATAGATCGAACGGCCGCCGGTGGAAAATAGTTTGGCAACGTGCGACCGGACCTGACGTGCCGGACACTTTGATGGGTACTTTGGACTGCGTTGCGTGATGCGTCAAACGTGACAGAACGGCGAACATAACGTATCGTCAGGTGTTTGGTAAACTGACAACGGGATGCTAATCTGGCCCCCGGTCAGCCGGAATGATGCCGCGGCGACAAAGATGCTCGCTGTTGCGACTGATGGACGATTGACGTTGATTGCTCGCTGAAATTTGTTAGAGTTCTCGTTACGCGAGCTATTTTTTTTTTTTTTTTCGCATCGATCCATTCGATATTCGGCATTACAATTGGATCCAACTGATTTGCAAATTTGGGATTGCTAGACAAGTTACGCTGAACAGTTCTGAGGTGAACGTTGTCCGACTGTTCCAGGATGCGAGATGTTTTATGGTAAAAATATATTTACATGGCATTGATTTCGAATTGATGGAAAGAAAAGGGTGAGGTAGCGATCTTCAATTTTTCGGATCTGATGGTGTATAGAGAGGGACTATATTTTTATGTACGTTTCTAAACAGTTGTTAATAAAAGTTGTGCCGATATTCCTCAGAATACAAGATTTTTGCCTGGAACATTGACCAGTTTTTAGCGATGCCATTCTGAATAACAAGTGTAATATAAAAACAATTCTCGGTGAATTAGTACGTGCGATAACTCGGGGCTTCCCCGCAATTGCAATAAAAATTCTAGGATCGAAACGAATTCGGGAAAGAATAAGAAAACATCGTTCTCGCACCACCAGGAACTAGCGGTCCAACAACTCCCTGCCACCTTTCTTTCCTTCCTGTCTTCGCCCACATCCCAGGAATTACAACGCCGGATTAACCGCGCCAGGAGCGGATTAACGCGGTTAAATATCACCAAGAGCTACGATCCCCCGCAAAAATCACCACTCGGAGAGTGCCTTAGAATCGCAGATACGACGGCAGATTTAGCCACTTCCGCTCGTTACCATTCTGAAACGGGCTGGTTTTCTCCATTTTTTCTCCTTCACCCTCCTGCCACCGCCCCCTCTTCTTTCTCTTCCACCCATGCACCACTTCGAGTAGATAAGGGAAACGGACCGCTTTTGGATTCAGCCCACCAA
Source organism: Nomada goodeniana (assembly GCA_963969485.1). NCBI lineage: Eukaryota > Metazoa > Arthropoda > Insecta > Hymenoptera > Apidae > Nomada > Nomada goodeniana. Next base: position 26,912,612 of record OZ018299.1, on the reverse strand, counting down.
CGATTCGGAAGTTAACGACTTTACAGCGGTACACGGGGATTATGTTAATGCGATGTTTCGGCGGATTGCTTTCACAGGCAGATACCAATGGGGGGACAATTCGGCCGCGTTCGCTGCTCCATGCATTCACGTAGGCTACAAAGATGCGTCCCTCTCTATGGACAAACGCGTCTGAAAGGGATTAGTTCTCGCAGCCCTGCGCTAATTGGGGCTACCGTTTCTGTTACGGTCGTGGGGAACGCAGAGTAGAGGTAAATGTTATCGACGCAAAGAATGGGCCACAGAATTGGACGGTGTCGGAGGGAGGATAGTATTGTAGACAGCTTTTTGCGACAAGGGATTTTTAGCCGGCTCTTCTCTCGAGTAAAGCGCCTTCCTTTGAGGACACGGTAGCTTCGATGGCGAGATTTGTTCTTGGGCACGTTATGCAACAATCGTATAATATTGAATCGTCTATTGAATATATTTTGTCGTCTCGAGTTGACACTCACGGTGACGTGGAACAGTGATACTGGCGTAAAATTTGGGAAAGGAATTTTTGCGACGTGTCTTCGAAAAGTTGCCGGAACGAATTTGTAGGTTTTTATGCGGGTACGAATTTTCGTTTCGAACCTGACTGAAGTGAGAATTGTCCGTTGGTTCTTGGCGAATTTTGCTCCAGCTGGTATTTAGTAAATGGCATTCTCCAGAAAAGTTACGTAAACTTTGTCGACGCGAATCAACACTTCCCGAAGCTCATGAATTAATACCAAACTCGTGCTACAGTTCCTAAGTCCTTTGTCATACTGAATATTTAGGCAAACTTTTTATTTACATTGTACAACGCACAGCTGTGGTTTTATAGTTGTAGCTGTTTCTAGGACAAATTCTGTAGAAGCGGATGGACAGCCGGTCGAAGGAATTAAAATGTCGTTAACCGTGTTTTCCAGGTCCTTCGTACTTTGTAAATTCATTAGTTAGAGGAGATCCGTTAATGGCCACGGTTAGTGAAACTGGGTTGCACTTTAATACGTAAGGAGTTAAGTTTCATAGTACAAGTAAATTTGCTTGAAAGTATCTCGCATTGTTGCAGTGGGAAGACCAGCATCAGCTATATTCCAGCGTAATTATCGAATATTAAATATCGTACAATGTGCAAACAAGATACGGTTAGTACTGTAATGCAAACTTTACCTGTGGTACGATATCCCGTAAGCCGCTTTCGAATCTCGTAAATCATTATGTTATTCATGCAAATAAGATGCCTACCTACCACCTAAATACAGAAATGTCAATTTTAATAGAAAAAATATTGTATAATATGATACATGGTTAAATGTTTCGTAGAAAAACTGTTAACAATAGCGACAGTATGTTTGTAATTTAATAATCTTCCGCAATAATTTTCATAAGTTGCTGTATATTGTAAAATTGAAAGGAGATTGGGGAAATAACCTGTCGAGAATCTCCATTTACTTATTATCATTTGGCTCGCATAAAAATCTGGTATGAATGAAATAAATAAATGCATAGAGTTAACAAAATAGAATAGTATAATAAAAATTTGAAGCACATCTGATACTTTCGTGTAGTGAAAATAATTTTGTTGTTCATTTATCTACAAATTGCAAAACTATTTATACGAACCGCTCTGGACAACAGTGAGAATGGAAAGCGGAACAAATTTTACTACAAAACTGCCGTTTTGATACGTGAACGAACAATTCAAGGCAATAGAAAAAATTCATAGAATTCAATTTTCGAAAACGTATCTTTCACGCCGTTAACAATTGCTTCAATAAACCACGGAATCGTTCGAACAAATCCGAACAGAAGCAACGCGGGCAAACCGAAAATCAGCAGAAACTGAACAAACGTACGGAACAAACACGCTTTGGGAAAACATAACAAAGATAAACTCTTATTGTTATCTGACAATTCCTTCCCGTGAAACGATGAAAGTTTGGTTCGTTAAACACTTTGCGCGGTTAAAAAGTGTCACCCATTTGGAAGTGAACGACACCGTAGCGTACAGCGTGGATTATGCTAATATCGATATTTTGGCAGAAACAACTGGCTGGAAGCAGAAGTATACAACCACCGCGAGAGAAGCGCTTCCCGTAGTACTTACAAACAGTGCTTTAAATTTATACGGAAAACGGACCTGATGGTTTTGCAAACAAAAAATTATTTTCGCGATCCAATGAATATTAATTCAATTAAAACAGCGGAAAATCCAGCAATGTTTAAAAATACAAAGTATGGTAGTTCTCGATATTTAACAAAAACGTAGTTCCTTGATAATTAAAAATGAACCACGGCTTTTATATATGTACATGTATAGATTGCACATAGCTACCATGAGGGAAACGTAATACTTTTGCACGCACTAATGAATAATATGATAGGCTACCATTAATCTGGGAAAACAGTGTACAAAACAAAACGTACCTGCGTTACGAATGCCCACACGAAACATTGGATATTAATTTAATTACTCCGCTGCAGAATACAACATTTCTTAAAAATACGAAACACGGTGCTTCTCTGTATTTAACGAAAAATTTGTTCGTCGGTAACTGCGAATGCACCAACGTTGCGTATAATATCTATACAAATTTACGTACGTCCATTTCGCGGCAGCCGAGTCGCGGCAGACAACAATCACGGAAAATTGCAATTGACAAAAGCGTTCCCTGAAATAATCGCCGTGCATAACCATTGACTACTAACAATAAGTCAAGGTTCGCAGGGGTCAATGAAAAAGGCGATATGCAAACCTGCCTCAAACAGCAAGACGAAGAATTCTTTGCTACTGGCACGCAAGAAACCCTAATAAGTAGATATCAAGGCAAACATATAATTACTGTAAAATTAATTCCACAAACCATATTAAAGCAACAGTTTGCCCCTTTGCCTATCGAATGATCCTCGTAACAGTCCTGCGTAACGGAAAGAGAGACACGCTCAGGCTAAGCGAGCCTTTAGACTTTAGACCCATCCACGACGTCGTAGACCACGGGAACGATTATTGTGCCGGTTGTAAAACCTAACTACAGTTGCTTCTGCGGCGAGACAAGGCGCTTTTCTAGTCGCCCCCTTGCGGAGGAATAATGGCAAGCGAATGAAGTCCGCGGCCAAGTGTCGGCGGCTGTTTTTAAATAAGGGTGCACACCTGTGCCGCGTGATTTTTCGTTGCGTCATCGCCGTGGTACCACCGTCGAACGCTCCCTATCCGCGTTGCCCGTCGCTGTCGTCGCGGTAATTGCAACGTAATCCACGCGACGATGCGCGTAATAATCGAGACGCACCCTCGCGGGTTCGAATTCAGCCTCGAATTTCTCCGCGACGCGACGCGTGCCGGAGTGGATGGGAAAACAGGGAACCCGTCGAGAAATTCTACGGGAAATTCCGGAGTGCGAAACGAGCGTGTTTTCCTCGACGCGTCTGGCGACGATATCTGATCGTATCGAGTAACGAGTAAAGGCGGCTCTGATTTACGCGAGCGGAAGCATGCACTTTTCGAACAGCTTCGAGCGAGACGCTACGAGTACTGCTGACAATGAACGAGAGGAAGCGTAGGTATAAGAATTTATTCGGCACTGTACGTGTAAACGTGAAACGTAAATGTTTTTGTAAAAATGTCGACTATCAATTTCGTCAGATCGTTTCTCAAGGCACCGTGCTTATTTTCTGCTATTAATATTAATCGAAGAAGATTCGCCGGTATTATGAACGACAATTATAATAATAACACTTGTTAGCGGACATAATACGATATTGCTCTAATATTGAAAAATTAGAAGCAGACATTCTAAACAACTATCAGCAGATTCACGTTTTGCACTCCATTCAATTGGCCCTCGTTAGCAGAATCTTTCAAAAACTTGTAATTACGAGCAATTCAAAAATTTGTTAAACTGCAATCCACATTGTTACGGAATATTCACCGAGCAGTTCATTCGGCCAGCCTCCTCTTCCGCGCAAAACTACTATCCACCCTTTCGTTGCAGTACAATAATTTGTGGTTGCCCTTAAATGCCGGGAATTCAAGCGCGGCATCAAGATGTTCCCCGTTCCCCGATGAGTTTTCGGATATTCCTCGAGGCGGATGGGAGATTTTCGTTTAATGCCCGAAGGGCGGCGAAGTTCGTGCGCAAACTTGTTGGCACTTGAATTTTGATCGTGTTTACGGAAACACTCTGTTCCCGTAGATTTCGGACGAGCCAGCGATTTAATGCGCCGTAAAAATGGAATTCGAAAGAAGCCGGGCGCTGTCGTACAGCCGACGTACCGCCTCCGTGATACGCGTTAATCGAGAAGGAATTAAAAGTTTCGGCTGGCGTCGTCTGCTGCGATTTCGCCACGCGCCCCACGAATCGAGTAGTTAAAACTTTGACTGTTCAAGTTATTGAGATCACGTTGGTGGGATACGGGAAAAGGTGTAGCGTCTCGACGACAACGGTGTAATAATTTATAACGCGAGATCGCTTTACGAGAGTACAGTTTGTGCGGGATCGTAACTCGTTCACTCCGAATGAGTCTAACGCACGCGGTAAATTAGGGACACGAACCCGTGTTCAAAGATCAGTTCAATGGTCGAACATCTTCAATTGCTGCTGCGTAGTTACTGAACGGAGATACGCGTATAAAAAAGAGGTGCGATGCGATGCAATTAAATTCGTGACAATTGATATTTATACCTTAACATTTTCGTGGGCGCTCGCGATCTTTAATTTCGATCGCAGCTGGTGCGTATAATTTCACGCGAGCGTACTTACGTTGCTGCGTTCGCGTCAATTCTACAATGGCGGGCGAGATGCGAAGCTTACCTGGAACAGAAATAAGTGAAGCGATTCGAGTTATTAATCTGAATTTCTATATTTGCGCTACGTGCGGGCTTCCAATTAGTTGATCGATGCCTCGTCCAAAATAAACACCCCCAATAATACCCTTGCAACGAATACGAACGAAACCGGTACGAATTCCGCCGCTTAAAAATACTATCCAACGCCGCCTCACTTTCACCTGCAAGCACGATCAACTTGTCACGTGGCAGAAAAGTAGCCGGCCTGGGAAAATACGAGTCGCGGCGACGGTCGCGACGAAACGTATACACGAATGCTTTGAGGGAACTGAGAATTATGCTCGTTAACGTTTCGTCTCCTTCTGACGTTCCCACTTTTTGTTCGCGCTGCGCGACACAACGACCGAGGAAATCGCGCGAAACTTCGAAATATGCACGCGAACCACTTATTATACCTGCGCGATCGCGTCGGAGAAAGAAGTGACGGAGCCGGGGGATCCGGTGTATCCGTCGAGCCGTTCTCCCCATTGTTCGTGCCGGCTCTTTTCAACGGCGATAAAACAAATGGCCTTCGCGAGTCCATCGGGGAACTCTCGTCCAAGTAATTTGAAATAGATTCGCGGCAGCTCCGCGGAGTTCTCGCGGTACCCTTTCTTCCGCGGCCGGATGAGACCCGATGAGAAGACCGTATTTTAGCCGCGTAACCGCGCACACCACCTTTCAATTCGCCCCGTTTTCAGAACGTCGGAACCGCGACGGAAACGCTACGGGCGCGACGGAAGCGGCGTTACTGAATACCGTGAATTTCGTCGACATTAAGCGACTCGGCAATCGCGTTCTCGTGTCCGCTTTTCTGTGTCGTTTGACGCATCCCTTTTCCCTCTTTCCCGTTTGTTTGCTTCGGTTTCCGTCGTTCAAGTTTCATTTAGATGTCGCACTATGCTACTTAGGGGGTTTCTCGTTGCGCCGTTGAATGGTGTACAGCGGGGTACAGGTATATCCGCGAAATGGATATCACTTCGAGGTAAATAATAATGCCGCTTGTTTTCTGAATTTACCTTACCTTTTTATTTCAATTTCTCGCGATACCGTAGAAAAGTGGTACTATGGAATATTGACTCGAAGTATATATTCCAGCGGAACTTCCCTTTTCGATTGTATGGAAGAATAGAAATATTACGGCGGCGAAGTTGTAGAAATAATAAATAGGAACGCCTGGAGCGAGTTATGCGACGTTCTCCTCCTTTTACGCGCCACCGTGTGGTTTCTTAAACGCAAAGTCGCCAAGCCCGTTCGACGCGACTCGAATTTCTCTTATTCGCGGTGCGTTTCATGGTTTCTCGACAGGAACGACCAATGTTATCCCGAATTCGTCGATGTATCCCTCTTCAAAATGGCCACCGAATGTTACACGCTCGAAGCTTCCCCGTCGAGAGGGAACAAACACAGGGACGAAACTTCCAAAAATCATAACTCTGCCGAAGAAGATGAAAAACGCGAAACCAATCCCGGGACAATTTTCAACGCCCCGATCGAAATCAATCGGGAAACACGAACTCAATTTTCCCCAAAACCCAAAAAACACACGTCCCCGCCAAGCAAACACAAGCAGCCGATGCAGGTCCGGCTGTCGAGCAAACTTCGAACAAAACGAACGAAGGAAACGAAAGCCGGTCCACAGGCCAGCGCAACTTTCCGCACAATTCTTCCCAGTCGCCCATTCATCCCCCTCGTCCCGCTGCCCCTTTTCAAAACCGCCGCAGAATCAACCTAACTAACTTTCTCCCACCTACCGAAAGGAATCAGCCGTGGAGAGGGGGAAAAAACGAAAAACCGGCGGAGAATCAAAGGATCGCAAACAAACCAAAAAAAAAAAAGAAAGAAAGAAAAAAAACGAGAAAAAGCTAAAGTGAAAAAAAGCCATGCAATAGGTACAGATCGGTAATACACTCGTTAGGCTGGCGGCGACGTTTATTCGAACGGCAAACGGCCGGACACCGTTTCAGCCAGCGTTCAATTGGAAAAAAGCGGCGCCCGGAAAATTGGCAGCGATAAAAGTGAGGGCAACGTGGAGTCGAGCAACGCGATTCACGTTACTTCTTTCGCGTTCGCTGCCCCGGTTCTGGGATTCCTAATTAGTCCGACACAGGCGGCTCGCCGTTTCGACGATTCTAGCCGGTGGCACGTCGGCTCGCTGATCGTACGTGGCGACGTTCAACCGACATTTCCACGGGGATGTCGTGCCCGATCCCTGTGTCCACGAATAATTACAAGACTGGCCGTGGTCGCCTGTCCGCTTGTTTTTTATCGGCTTCGCTGGTGGTCGGAACTGCGGATTCATCGGTCGGGCGTATAATACATTGACGTCGGTACGTAAGTGTTTCAATCGGTGTTCGATCGCATTTCGATTTTGGCATCGATTTTATTACATATTATTTTAGGCATTTCCCTTTTGTCGGAACGAGGGCAGATAGTTCTGGTCGTAACGTTTGCCCGACGATAGGAATTCGTGCAACGGAATATTGATGCGATCGAAGTTACGAATTTCGAATGGATAATAAGGAAAAGGGGTATATGTTTCTTTCATGTTAGATGGAACGGTAATTGAATTTTGATCTGCACTCTCCGGATTATACAGGTTTTCGCATATTATTTCTGCAAGTATATAGATCGGATAATGAATGGAAAAAGCGTGTATAGACACACGTTGAGATCGTTGAGTTCGGATACATTAAACTTTACGCGGAAATTGGATCAATTTGATCCGAAATCCGGGCAAAGATACCCTTTTCTCAATTTATTAATGTAGGAACCACGAGGAAAAGTAGGCCAGGAATCGAGATTCGATTAGTCTTCTGACCTATATACTTTTCTGCCGGTGTCGAAGCCGAAAATATCCCACGTTAATATGCAACTCGACCTATTGTACACGGGGGAGAGAAACGGTCGTCTCATAATTTCGCTGCAAGAAGTTATTGTCTAATTTTTACTGTACACGACCGACATCTTCAAATGATCAAAAAGAAATTATAATAATTCTAAGACATTTAAAATCGGAACCATATGTATTATTATTGGAGTTGGAAATGTATTAAGCTGGTTAAATAATACCCATGACAGCCAACGAAATTTAACCCCGATACAAAATATGTTCATTGATTAATACGCCATTGGAGAAACTAATTATACACAAAAGAAAGAACAATTCATCCCAAAACTGTGACTGCTACAAGTTCGATGGGGTTAAAACCTATTGAAACGAGGGTTGCAGATAAACTGTGTTTCTTATCCCGCGTTCGTTTTCTCCAAATAATACAAACACAATATCCATAATAATCGCTTTGCGTCGCTACGAGAACCTTTCAACAGACACCGCAGATAAAAAAAGAGAGGCACCTTATTTTTCACTCGATACCCTTCAACAAACGTCTATCTCGAATCTCGTCCGCGTTCATTCCCCCCAACCCCCTGCGCTGATAAAATTCCTTCACCCCTAAAGCAAGAACGAAATCTCCAGCCCATCGTATACACTCGATCGTCCAACGCCCGTTAAGGGGCGAATTCCATCGTATTCGCTCGTGGTCCCGGTGTACCGGTCGCGATCCACGGAGTCTTTATAAAAAATCTTTAACCAATCCTTGCGAACGCGTTTGCGTCGCTGGAATTTCCACTCGGCTACCTTTCACCCTCCGGCTACTCCATTGACCCGAGGGTATTCCCTCCGGTGTTGCCTCGTGTAGACCGACTTGTGTGTGTGTGTGTGTGTTTTTTTCTCACCCTTAACCTGAACCGAATGTGAGGTTAAGCGTGAGGATGGACGAGGGACGAGGGAGGGAGGACCGTGTCGTTGGTCGGGTCGTGGCGTAAATTCGGAAAAGAATGGACGGGAACCTTGGAAAAATATCTCTATTATGATCGGGCAGAAATTTCTAGCGATCCGATCGTTGTACGGACAACGTGTTATCATATTGGGGATGGGTTGCGTAAATTCTGCTATGTCACATATAGTACACTAATGAACGAAATTTTCGAAACACTCTGTTCGATCTCATAAATGTTGCACGTTCTGTTATTCAGTTTCGCTAATTAAATATTGATATCGCAGGGCCTATTAAGAATTGATTCTGTTTGGATATGCTTTGGTTCGATATACGTTTGCAATGTTCGACTTTGGGGTTATTGATTATAGTATTTCTTTGATGCTCGAAATGTCTCGTATAACGTATAATATATTTATTTATTATTTATATATATATTTATAATATAATATATTTTGTACGGTAGTTACTGTATGGCAGTAACTTGGAATTACAAACTGTAGTGTGATGCATGAGACGGCTGCTATTACACAATACAGTTTATGCTAATGTTAAAAATATTGCTGTTGATCTAGAATGTTACCTGTTCATGGATGTTACCTGAATGTTAAAAGCGTTTATGTTAATTGTGTCAAAGAAATTTGAGCATATCCGCCCCTAATTGATTTTCCTATTTTAAAAACTCATATAACCAATATCGATTGGAAAGATAAGGATTTTGGCTCTGGAATGAATGAATTAATTTAATAAATTTCTTTATCCTCCGTTCGTCGAAATAATTGGCCGTCCTTTTATCTTCCAGGTTTCACGGACTAACATTTACTTTTAATTATTTCAGAAATTAAATTTGCATGTCTGTTAAGCTGTGCAATTTTTATCATCTAAACTGCTGCTCTTAAATTCCAATGAAAGCGTTCGTGAAATATAGAAACCATAGCGGACATAGCTGTACATTTAGTGTTTAATTATGTATGTAGCACCGTCTAATGAAAAAGGGATATCGCAATCACTGAAACCAACGTAGTACGTGTTAAGAATTCGCTACAAGAATCCTAGCACATTTTCAGTACGAAGTTTAAAAATGCACGGGGGAAAGAAACCTCAGCATTTAATGAGTTATAGAGTAGGAATCTTTATGGAAAGGAAGCTTCAGTTACTGAAACTTAATAAACCACGACCTTGTTCTTCAAAAAAGAAATGGAGTCAAGAGTATCTTCACATAACTTATTAGCTTATTACATACGACGCACATTCTACGAATAAATCTATCATCTCGCACGGATAAATGTGCCGATCGATTAAGCAGACACCGTCTGATAAACGCTTAACGGAAAGGCGTTACGAAAAACGGGAGAGCAGTAGTTTGTGTACACATTTTTCTTGATTCCACGCGTCCACGAAAGCTTACGCGATGATTTATCGCCGCGCGTAATTTCGTCAACTCTTTTCTCTATGTTTCCCGGTGGATCGTGACATAATGTATCGTTCGTCGTACGTTACAGTGTCCCCTGTATTATGGCCACGTCGACGTTAGTGAAAAAAAAGGGCAGAACGAACACGCAACGTATTTGCCTTTGACGCGATAACAGGTCCCATTTTGTGAGTTTCCTTTACGGTGCATTTAGTGCCAGGTGACCAGTTGACGTCACTCATCATCAGGTCGAAGGTAATTACGATCAGATACAAGATGATGAATTATTTGGGAAATAAAAGAACCGTGGCGTAACGGTGTTCGCGTAAAATATTTCCACGCTGCATGATTTAGATGGAATGTTTGTGATTTTTCTTTTTAAGTTTCGCTTTGCGGAAGATTATTCTCGCCTTTGAGGCTCCTAGTTTCGTATATTCTATTACAGCCATGTTTAAAAATAATTTTGTTGCTTCCCACTTTTTTTGTTTGCGGGAAAGCGAGAATTTTTTATTCTATGTTACAACGGTCGTTCGCTACTCCATAGACGACAATTAACAACGGAATGCAAGCAAAGCGTGCTGTGGCCAAATAAAAAGATATAACACTTTATATCGTGTACGGTATACATGTGCACTCTGCAGTCAGTCGTGGATTGTAGTATCGAGCACCGCGATTATTTAAAGCTACAATAGATGTCAATTTTCAAACCGACCCAAGTAAAAATCACCGTCACCTTTTACAGAAGAAAAAGTAGAAAACGAAAACAGCATAAAAATTGACGCCGCATGCAATCTACAATAGTCATTCGAGGATTTTATTTTCGACCAGCAACGATTATTTAACGGTCAATAAATGTCAATTCTCAACCATATCCGAGGAAAAATAAAACAGACACGTACTATCGCGTTTATAAAAAGAAAAACATAAAACATAGAAATTTATACTGCGCCACGTATATTCCATAGCTGCAAATATAAACACAGAAGCCAGCACAGAGATTTTGATCTTGACAGCCACTTCAGAATACAACTCGACGGAGATTCTCCTCGCCTAGACTGATTAACCGTTACAGTAATGCGACCGCGAATACTTGTAATCGCTTTTGTCGGATAGCGGATCGCGATCGAGCATCCCATTGAATTTATACCCATTGACAAATACAATTAAGGATCGTCTGCTCAGTCCAATCGATTCATTCGTTTATTCTTCCTCGTTCCCCTGATCGACGACAAGCTCGATTTTCCGCGTGCAGCGTATTTCCAAATATACGTAGAACATCGGGGAAGAATAGCCCCGGGGATTCGTGCCAGAAATGAAAGGTCAGATAAATGAAAAGAAATAAACGAAGGAGGTATGAACAATACGGGGGGACCAAATGTTCAACTGTGTACTATAAATATACACGTCGTGTTTTGCGTCGATTATTTTTTTCACTTTTTACACACGTACCTTCCGCATAACGTTTCGCGTCGCACACGCGAAACCATTTAGAGGCGAACGCAAATAAAAACCGGGTCTGATTGTGCCGTGGATCGCCACCATAGCGTTTCCCCTTTGTGTGAACCTTGCGATCCTGCCGTCATTCAGGCAGTTGTACGTTTTCAACGGAATTGCTGCTCTTTAAACATTTCCATTTATAATTATTCAATAAAGATGAAAGAAATTGTCGATGAATCTAAAAGGAATAATTCAACGGCAGCAATTTCCGAATCCTATAAGTAATACCTTAATGAATACGAATTTGTCTTTTGCCATCTCGACAACGCATTCGGGAAATTCGAAATTTTCACAACCGTTCTGCTGATACTTAAAAATAATTCTACTTCTCCGTCAGGGAGTCTTTCGATTTCTTGCAACTCGTTTACAAATCATTATTAGAAATGCATCTGTGCAAATCTTTTTTACAAAATTTATTTCATGTCCTACATGTCCTGTCCCGGTTCAGTGCCAACCTTTCCCAAACATCTGCACACGTACGCACAATAACGAACACGCGATATCTCTGTCATCCGTGTCCTAAAGAAGTGTCAAAAATACGCATGCGTTGAAGATTGAAAAAATTACGAAGACGCGGCGCTGAAAACGGGAACGCGAGAAACTGAAACGAGAACCAGAAACGTAACAGCTTCCCAAAGTCTTCAACCATCGGTCTTTCTATCGCCGCGCCCCCCAAGCGCTCCGCAGCAACGACGTTTCTATTTCTCAGGCCATAAGTTCTCGTCGGTGTCGTTCGCGGCCGAGGTTCGTTCCCGCGGTATAATGATATCTCTGCCGGGCTTTTTCGTCGGCGAAAATTTATGGCGAGGTAATAGAGGGCAAATTAGAACCACATGACTGGTCGCCCCATCAATCTCCCGGTGGCCTGCGAGCCCCCCTTCGCGCCGGTCCGAGCAAACTGAACTTGTCGCGTGCCTACACCGGCGGGTTCTTCCCCGCGGAAGATTAAAATCTTCCTGGACGTCAGGCGCAACCCTTCGTTATCTAATTATCCTGCCAACGGTTATCTGTAAGGTGGAAATCAGTGCGGGGCTCGTACTTCATAACCGGCAACCCCGGGGCCTGGTGTAATATTTTTTTACGAACGCGATGCTCGCGCTCACCCTCCGACAGATTTATCGTTGCATTTTCACGGAGGGGGAAACCTGCAGAGAGAATTCGCCTGGAAGTGGGGCGTCCGTTCGTTTCGTACGTTCGTTTCGTTTTTTAATCTTTTCTATTCCGTGCCAACTATTTATTGCGTCGATAGGATAATGGTAATAATTATGGCGACGGCTATTGTGAAGGAAGCAGATAATAATTGTTATGGTAGTAAGGATTTTTTTTTGTAAGATAACAATCGTTTCGTTGCCGACGGAATGGTAATTATTTAGGCGATGAATAATCTGGTTGAAGGGAGAGAATAATAATTGTGGTCATTACTGCCGGCAGTATGAAAGTAGTATAAAAGAGATAGTTATTATTTATTATGTGTTCCATAACGAACTACAAGATAGCGTATGAATTGGTAGTTCTGTCACACCCTTGATGTTTGGTTTAGGGATCACTCAAGAAACTATCATTTATATTGCAAATTATAATATGATTATGGTGTGACTATTCGGCAGAGCAGCACAGCGGAACGTTACGAAAGAAGTGTACAAAAGCCGTGGAAAGGTATTCATTACGAAAATGCTTGTAACAGATCTTCTTCCTTGAGAGACATCCAAAAAACATTATTCACCACTCGCTCGCAGCAGCTACACACTACACTTTATTCCCTTCCCCGCGAATTTCCATGTACGCAAGGTTCACGTTCAAAGTGACAAAAGTATCCCAGCAGGAATTCCTGCGAAAAAATGGAGCCGGTCTCGCGTTACAAACCGGCGTGCAACGAGTGCGTGCGAAGGGCCGCCTATTAACTTGAGGCGTTCCACAGTCGCCGTTACTTTGTGAAACCGCGGAATCCGATTACGTTTGTGCTTAGCCGGTTCACACGTGGAAAAACTAATTTTACGGTTCGTTAGGTATGCGCAAAAATTGCAACGCGCCACGCCGCCAAGCGATAATTCACTCCTTGCTGCCCGGTGACGGTTGCCAACGGAAAAATAGAATGAAATAATAGCCGACGTGCCGTACGGTTTCAGCTGAACGGCGAGGAACCGACGACACCGTGTTACAATATCCGTGTGTACTATATCGGCGCGTAGAAAATGTTTAAGAACGTCATCTTTGAACGTTGCGGCGACGTCGAAGTGAAGACGTTTGAACGTGTACGGCGAATGCAAAGCGTCTGTGCAATGGAACGGGCTGCGCTGGAAGGAAACAGAACGGCCAGAACGGGCTACAAAGACCATCGCCGCTAATTAGTAAGATTACAGCGGCAACGTGCTCTCGTCGCGGTCTCGGGGTGCCCCCTTTTAAAATTCCAGATGAGTCTGCGCGAAAATTGCGAAACGTCTGGCTCCGGAGCGGACGAGGACGAATTGTGCGGGCTGAAAGAAGCCGGGGAAACGTTGTTCGCGGCAAATAGAATAGAATAGAAAGGGCCACGATTTCGTAATCGTGGGAAGAACGAGGCGGTGCTGGCGCCACTGCGGTGGAAGAGGCAGCCGGTGGTTTTCTATTTTCTTGGGTGAACGTTTCGACGAGACGCGGTTCCTCAGCTATTAGCTGCTGGAGCGTTTGGCTGTGTAACGATTCTTTTTGGGGGAAATGTTGTTTTGGATTGGAATGTTATTGCGAAAATGCTAGGGTTGAGTGATAGCGTTGAGGGTGTAGTTCTGATCAGTTAAACTGGGCTGGATTAAACACAGTTATAAGTGTTAGTTAGATTTGGGTTAGGTTAAGCTGTTAGATTGAACTGGCCACGAGATACGTCTATTCCTAATCATTTTCCGGGGTATTAATTCGTGTATTCAATGAACCGATTGGAATTAGTCAAACACGGAAGTTTATATTTTTCGTGGCTTCGATAAGATCTTCGTGAAATTGACAATGCATTGTTGCAAATTGAAAGTTGAACGTACTTTAAACAACAGTTACGGTTTCGATATAATTTTGGAAACTTCCAATGGAAAAATGGAAAAGGGAATGCAAAAGAAATAATAGTAAGATTACTACCCACCAGAAAACGTAAACCGATCCGTAATAACCTGCCTCGTGCGGTAGTATTTTAATGAAATAATCGTTTGTGCAAGGTCAGATATTTGTTCACCAGGTGACATAAATAGAGCTTGTTTTACCTGACCCGATAAAGTACATCTACGGAAATATCCACAATTGTATTCTGTCCTTTGATATTTGGGAAACTTTTATCTCTGAAATACTTATTGTTAGCCTATTAATCTGGATCTCCCGAGCGGGATAGAAAACCTCGAACACTTCTACCGTAACAATCATATTAGCATGAAGATTAAATTGATAAACGAAACTCCTCCCGGAATTTATTGCAGCGCAAACGTATGACCTGTGTTGGTTTCTCGGTGTGTAATTTATTTGTAAATTCTGTTACCAACAGGAATAATATTTTTCTGAAAAAAAAGGTATGCAATGAAAACGTATACCATATGTATACTATGGCTGATACGATTTTTATTCTTATTTCTCTCCTCCCCAATCGCTTTATTCTTAAAAGGTATTCGAATAAATATTCTACACGTATGAATTGTATTTCAAATTCGACGCCATCGCTTCAGCCTGAAATTTTTCCATGAATCAGTACAGAGAATATAGAATTTATTTATTTTCGTTCGTTCGTTCCTACAATTTCAAATTAAGTTCAATTTTTATTCTCTTTATATTTAAGATCGACTTATTGTAAAGTTTTACGTGGAAACAAATGATGGATGCCGTTTTATTGTACTGATGTAGTTGCGGCACTGCACGTATAATTTCTCGTTTCCGATACAAAAGCTGTGTGGCACTTCTGCAGTAAAAATTACGTTTTCACCTATAAATTACTGTTCCCGTACATTTTGTGTACAAAACGTGGTAAAGCTGCGTGGAGAGATCCATCGAACTCTGTTTTAGTCAAATGCGCGCGCACGGCGCGTGTTTGAAAATCGATTTACTCGAAACCGGAAGTCCTTGTGCGAAAATTCCACTACACATTTCCGATTCGACTTTTTCAAAAATAACCACGTAGTTATGGAAAAACTCATTCGTTTCATTGCCTTGCATTTGACTACGATTCCTAAACATTTTTAACCTTTAGATCGATTTTGTCCAGATTTGCACAATGTGATGAATTTTTCTCTAATAATGCGAAATTAAATAATTAATTAATTAAGCGGAGAACGGAAGAGGAAACACAGATAATACTGCAGAAAATATTTGACGCGCAACGAATGCTTTTTCGTAATTCCAATTTAAACTAAACTTTCTTAAAATATAATAATAGCAGGACATTTTTCAATCAGAATAGCTCAAAGAAGATATTACTGTAAATATCTAAACTTCTTCACGGTTCGATTACTTTTACATTTGCTGTAATAATTCCAAGGATCCAAATTATTCCGAATTAAAGATGCCTTTAAAATACGTAAGTTCATAAACATCCAAGTAGTAATAGAAGTGTAAATTTTTCAGTTACCTAAGGTTCTTTTTCATGCATTCATGAAATATTGAAAACGTCTGTTCTGCTTGGTGTCTCCCCCTTGGAAGATTCAGAGGTCTAACCCTACCATAAAACTCCGTCGTGAGGGCAAATATTCGACGAGTCCAGAAAACTGGTCTTAAATTAACGATAACATCGTTCTGCTGGAAGTCTAGCGCCAGCCGCATAGTACTTCGTATTTATTAATGGTGGGCCTGTGGAGTTCCTCGCCATGCACGAATGCGAGCATGTACCAACGTGACTAGATCATTTCCAGTTAATATGAACTTTTTATTTAAACCACGGTGTACTCGGTGGAATCGATGTTGAAAACTTATAAATCGACTCCTGAAAGTGACGGCACCCAGACCATCGAGTATTATCGTTGTCATTTACTAACAACGCTTTTAAACAACATGACACTGTCACACGTGTTATTGAATATCATATAAACTGCTGTCTACATTATCTACACCTATCGCTTGAGTCTTTAATTAATTCCAAAGTATTTATGAACATTCAACCGGTTCTCTCGCGTTGCTCTGAACTAGACTTGATCGAAACTCGTCTCGTATTGCAATTGCTATTTTGAAATTGGAAACATGCGATATCTGCTGCTCGAGTTAATGGGATCGATACATGGATTCCACTAAATGTACCTCTCTTTGTTTGAACACCTGCGTAGGTAAACGTAAAATTGCTAAAAAATTGTTGAATCGGAACACAGCATTAAACTAATATTAAAAGTCGTATTGGAGAGGCCGTGCTTTCAATTCCAAAATGTAAACGTCACTAGCCTCACGGTACGATCTCCTCATGACGTATACGCGTACGTCGCTAAATGCTAACATGACAATGAAACCCTTGCACAGGCCTACCCCGCGCGAGGTACGCGAAAGTATTACAAAGTTGTGTGTGCGTGTATGCGGGGTTAAACGGAGGTCCGTGTGGTAAATGTAACTTCGGAACACGTGAATGTGATTTTCGTGACAGACTGCAAGAGCACGAGCGTCTCTGCTTCAGAAGTTCGCGAACAGCAAGGACAAGGATGAACCAAGATGGTGGATGAACTCGTATTCCTTAGTAATTGCATTACCATGATGTTCGTAAGGAACGGGAATGGCTGTGCTCGGAGCGGGACACGTGGCGAAGCGCGGGCTTGAATTTTACGAAATTTGGTAAAAGGTTCTTGGACCTGGAAAGGTGTCTGCGGTAACCCGGAACGCCTCAAGGGAGATGTCAGAAAGCAGATCGAAACACTTTCATATTAAATTCCGTTTCAAGTAATTATAATTATTTCCACTAAATTAACCCCTCCGAGTCATCAACATGACTGAACCGTGCAGAACGTCTGACAGCCGTCGAAGTCCATAATGGCCTGTGAAACAAGTGTCGCATCCCACACGTCACTGTGTACCAAAGGGTTAAACGAAACACATCGCATACTAATCACAAGGAATCTTCATTTAAGCCCTATCACACAATCTGCACCGTTTCTCCGTAAATATGCGACAAAGGCTCATTTTCAACCCCAAATTGGTCAATCGCAACGCGGTCCCAAACTCCGTACACATTTCTACATTCACCCCGTGCTTCCGTTCGTCCTCAATCATGAGTGGAAACGTAGCCGCGCGACGGTATTCGTTAGAACATAATTATTCCCAGCGCCGCGGCAATTTATGACACCTAATACCCGTGACAACCGCGCCCCAACCGGGCGCACGTACGCCGGAACGAAGGTGGCCGGTGTTTATGCACCTGTACAAGGGCGCCGCCGGTACGACAGGGCGAACCGGAAATCTGCATGATATTTGACGATTCATAAATCGCCAAGCGGAACGACTGTGTCGTACAGAGCACTTATTTCCACGTGACGGTATCACGTTTAAGCGGTTCCCGTGAAATTTCACCCGGCCCCGTAGCGTGCATGCACGCGTGCCCGCGCCCGCATCGTAATGAAATATGCTTTCCCGATATTCCAATATTGCCGTGGAACAATTTATCTCCTTACAAGTGGCCAAACGACGCCATGTAATACGATAATGAAACAAAAAAAAAAAACGTACGCAAAGCTCCGAATAACTGCTGAATATTGTTTCCCGTCTGAACGGTGAACAGCGGAGCTTAGCGGGTGGTAATTGAAAGTCTGAGGTTGATTTATTGGTGCATCCCCGAAATGACGATGTAAATGACGATTACGTAGAGTTTATTCTACATCCCCGGGCGAACTTCAGTGTCGATTACTTCGCAGTTCCCTAATCATTTTTGAATCGTTGTTAAAGGGTTGATAAATGTTGATTTTTTCTGAAGTCGGATTTAATATTGGATATTTGTATTTTATGATATTTGTTGGACCTTTTACAGGAGGATCAGGCATGATGGTTATGATGGACAGGTATTGAACGTTTGGGAAGAATACTTTGGGCAATTCTGAATGGCGAATCCTTTTTCAGACGTTGGAAATTAGCGAGGAATAATTACATCGTGTGAGATGTAATTTGATTGATTGAATGATACGATTGGTCAGAGTGTATTAAATGTTGCATAGGTTTTGGTTCGGTGCGTCTTTAATCAATGGATATTCGGTCAGAAATCACCTTCTTTATGCAAGGTACAAAATATCTTGATGGAAATATAATTCCTGTGGAATCTTCGGTCGAAACGCGTTATTATGTTACAACGATGTTCAATTACGTTTCGAGCCCGGATCTTTTCATTCAACTGAATGTAAGCGTGCTTTTATGCAGGCAAAATTGATAGACAAAATTCAGTTACAGTTCGAAATTTTCAATCGGTGTTGTTTGCCGCATCTGTCGATAGAAGTGCGGGACTCAGTCAAAGATATTGGCAAAAGGGTCATCAATTATTTAAATATATAATATCGCCGCACCGCATGTAATTATGCTATCAAATACCATTTCGCTACCTCGCCAATGGAAACTTTCCGCCTTTGATACGTATCTCGAATCTTTGAGGTACGCAAAATGCGACTCGATACATAAAGCAAATAATATTAGTTCTCATTAGCATCGGTACCCAACTGAACCAAATAAAATCGCTCGGCAAATATATTACCCGATGTCGCCCGCCGCTTATATTCCATAAACAATTCCACTTGCCACGATACGACGACGTAAACTGTCAGACACAACATTCGGCTACGCGCTGGCCGGATCGTGCGAGACGAATTTCGAGAAAGGGTTGAACGACAGATTCATTGAAAACCCCTTCTACTGCGACGGAGCAACGAGGGTTCACTTCATTTCGCACTGCCCCCCAACGTAGCACATTTCACGACAGCGACTCGTCGATGGATGCCGGAGGGGAAAGTTGCTGAATCCATTAGAAAGGAAAATTCCCCGAAGATGTTTCGATTTCGGATAGAGGCTATCTCGAAGCGAGCGGGTATCGGTATCGTTTCACTCGTGAAAGAGGAGGAGGAGAAGCGGCGTCGGTCGAAATGTGCTGGACGAGCTGGTTCCTTGGCGAAGGACGGTCGAGGGCCAAGGGGTGTGGGGCCATTGAAAGGACGAGGCGATGGGTATCCAAGGCGGAACAGACGAGCGCACTCAGCAAGGGATACAGGGCTGTCTCCGATCTGACACGCTGGGATTACCGTCGAAAGAGGAAAAACGCGTACACCCTTCCTCGCGCGGCAACGTAACGGCGAAAATAGAGTCTCGCCTCTTTGCGTCGCCCGGCCGGGAACAAAAGGGGGAGAAAAAAAGGCGCAGACTGTTGTAGACCTCGGAGGAGGCAGTGGAACACGCGGGCGTAGCGAAACTTTTGAACAGGACGGATCAATTTGGATAATTCGAGGAACCCCCTGCTATTTTGCAGGGAGATGGAAAGGGTTGATAATTATTAGACTCGCGACATCGGGAACGGCATAGGTCGCTGCCGAGGGAAACCCTATTATCCTTCCAATCTTCTTCATATTTCACCGCGAACCGAACGAGACCAAACCAATACATCAAAGGCCGTGTGTCCCGGCTGGAAAAATAGGAACGGCTCTACGAAACACGGAGGCGAGAGAACCGGGCGAACTGTTATTGCCCGGAAAGTTTGATCAAGAAAACTTAAAAGGAAAACCGAGAGAATATTCCCGACGTCTGTTCGGTTGGGAAGCACGATGGCGCTGGCTGTGGCGTTGCCGCGACACGGCCCAATTCCCAAAACTCCCCCGAAACTTGTATCGTGCGCCGAAAGGAACGGGTTCGAAATTGAATTATCGACCGCCATATTTCAACCGGACGGCCCTGGCGGTCCTTGGGATACGCGCCGCGGACGAGAACGCTCGAACGCGCTCGCATATACGTCCACGCCGGTGCGATTAATATTCGAGATTAATTAGGCCGGGATTTACAAAAGTTTCCGCGCGACGTTTCCATCGGGGCGCAGGGGGGGGGGGTGGCGCGAAAAAAGCGCGGACGAAGCGAACAGGATCGACCTATCAAATCGTTTGCGAAACGAGTTTCGCCGGATCCGATTGAATTGGGTTTCGCCGCGGTATAATTGCCCGCCGATTATCCCCCACTTCATTATCCGGATTAATCGACTGTCTGTTAATTGCACGCGACAGCCACGACGCGGACTTATACTTCCGGCTCGCGATTTCCTTCGGACGACATTTCCCTTACGTAACTTGTGCATGCAACGGCCAAAAAATCAGAGAACCAATTGAGCCGAACTGAACTTTCACCCCGCTGCCGCTGACTCCTTTTGACCAGAGTATAACTCGTGAAAAAAAAATTTCAATTAAATCGAGCTACCGTGTGGTGCACGCGCGCTTAGGGCGCAACGACGGGCCGTTTTAAAGTATTAGGTCATAACGATTACGTGTGTGCCGTTCGCCGGCGCGAATTACGATGTTCTTTAATTGGATTTTTGTTAAACGCCGGATTTGTCGGGCTTGTGAAATCGGCGATTGTGTTTTCTAACGCTGCTGACACCGGGACGGGGTGAAAATTTGTAATGTCAATTTGTTATATTTATTACAATGTTCGTAATACGTGTTGCTTGGTTCTATTCTCCTATTTTTTTATATTTCTCCTATTATGGAGAAATAGAATAGGCATACGATATTTTCTTGTTAAATTATAAATGCGCTCAAACAACGAAAGCGTTCAAACAAATACTTCGCCCGCTTCGATATAATATCCTTTCCCCTCGGAAAAACTTGTTGCGCTCGGTTAAATAAGCGTGCTATCAAAATGTCTGTTGCGAATCAAAAATCATTTTAAAGACGGAAATTTAAATCCCCAAAGTGTTCCCCTCCAGAATTATCCGGTCACGTTCCGCATTGAATTGAACAAACGCTCGCGGCGAATGGAATCGCGCATTCTTCGCGCGGCCGTAAAAGGAACGATATCATAAAGTGCGCATACGCGCAGCCATAATTATTCGAACGAACGAAATTTTTGTAATTTCACCCTTCATATTTCTACGCCGCGCCCATCCCCGCTCCGTTTTCCTAATTACACAGTAATATACCCGGCCCAATTATATGGAGCATCCGGTGTAACGACACCAACCTGAATTCACGCCGCCAAATACGAACTATAAATATCGCGAACACCAACTTGCCCGGACAAGAGCCGGGCAGCCTAGCCGGCGAAAAAAATCCTATTAGCACACCCCGGCTGTTTCATCAGTCTCACCTTCGATTTCATTATTCCGATCGTTTCGTACTCGTACGCGGACTCCAATAATAAGCACGGAATCCTCGGTGCACGGCGGTGGCCACACACGTGCGGTCATACGGGGCTGCACGTGCCCGTTCGTAATAGGGAATGTATATATATATAGGAACGAGGGAAGTTTTTATTGAGATCGGGCGGCAAACTGGCCGTCATGTGCACCGGGCATAGAATAAAATACTGTGTTTAATATAAAATGTGCAAACAGTGCCGCGAGCCCTTTAAACCGCCCGACAGTCACCCCTGCGTCGCTACCGCGGGTTAATATTCAGTGCAATTTAACCTGCGGGGCTTATTAACGCGCGACTTTTTCATTAATTCGCACTTAATAACCACCGCGTACGACTAATTCGCGCATGCCGCGCTATCGATTATTAATAGCTAATTATTCGTCCATTATTGCCGTGTTACCCGAGGCGTTACGACCGGCCGCCCGTATAAATCACGTTTATCCCCCGTCCGCTCGTGGATGTTTTTCAATTTTCTTTCCTTTTTTTGGGGGGCTTTTATGCTGCGAAAGAAATGACGCCGCGATCGCGATAAATCTATCGGAACGGAACGGACTGGATTAACCCGGGGTGTCGCTCGAAATTCGGTGGAACGAAAATCCCGAATTATCTCGTTACGCAGAATTGCTAACTGATATCGCGGGAATAAAAGTTACAGCGTGTTCGTCGATTTTCTATACGCGCTGGACGGTCGCGGGTATTAGTCTGAAATGGATAGTTCTATGTGGCAGTTGAAATTTTCTTCGGGTTGCTATTAATGTCTTGCTTTAAACTTGCCCAAATAGTAACGCAGCTGATTTTTAGTTTAGTTTATTCAATTGGTACGCGGAGAATAATTGGATAGTATGTAAACGATATGCAAGAGAACATCCTAGTAGCGCGATACCAAACATAAATATCAAACAATTAATAAATCGGCACTTTGCAACACATATAGTCTTTAGCTTATAAAACGCGTGTCGCATTAATTACACGCTTTTTTTACACTAAGTATATAAAAAAAAGGGGTCCTTATTAAAGGGTTCTTGAACTACTGATTAATCTCAGAAGGAGATTAGATTGCGGGTCCTGGAAAAAGAGAAAGAAATTTTTGGCGTTTCTAATCAACCCCCTTAAGAACCCCGTTGAATAACAAGGGGACTCTGTATTCTCACGAAAGCGCTTAAGAAACGAACGAAGAAAATTTGCATCTCGACGCGGAAAGGCGCATCTACCTACGATGCTTCCACTTTCGTTCAGCCCTCGGGTTTCCATTCGAAACAGAAATAATGGAATGCAACCGTGCTCGCATCGACTTCGACGAAAACGCACAGCTGCGTTTCGGCTTAATTGATATTTAACCGCGTTCCGAGCTCGAGTTTTTCGAGACGCGATGGCACAGCCATAAACGAACCGACGAATTTGTACGACGGCGCGACGACGGATTTCGTCGAGAATTTACGCCAATGGAAATGTTGGAGTTCGGGGAACACGCGTAAACGCGATTAATTCTCGCGGTGCTTTCGGGGATTGCGTCTTAAAAGGAACGTTCGAGCGCTGGAAGGGAGATTTTCTGGAGTTTGTTTAAGTGTCTGTTGATTGGACTAGTTTCGGTGGGTTAAAAGCGAGAACGTCGGACGAGCTAAGGTCCCGGGAGGATTTTCGTAAATTTGATTGGGGGGGTGAAATTGTAGGGAGATTCGAGTAAAACGTGATGCACAGGAAAATCGAACATGTATTATAAGAAATGTGGGCGAATTTTTAATAAGTATAGGAATCGATGGTTTTGAAGCATTCAGGGGACGGAATGTTCGAATTCCTCATGCAGAGGATATCGGTTTAGAAAGTTACATACTTTACCGCGTGCTTTATTAAGCGACAGAAAACGTAATGGTTTCGAGGGAAATATTAAAAAAAGTATTTTTTCATTTAAATAACACGGCGCCATTTATAAAAGTCAGTGTTGCGAGGATTTTTTTAGATATTTATATTGTAAAAGTATTGAGGCATGCCACAATCGGTTTTGCCAGATTATGGATACCTACTCCTGGATAAATTGTAGCCAATCTGGAAAGCTATAAGGATGGTTCCCTTTGCCCACAGAGTCTGCCCTTTGCAGACTTTATAGAAGTTATTCATATTGTTTCCATGATACATTTATATGAAAACGGAAGCCAGAAGGGAACTAAATTATCTTCGTGTGCTGATGTATCTTTTCTCTTAAATGTCCCATTTCAATCTACAGGCATATATGGAGATATCTAAAAGGGTTAAAAAGTTCATTGAACTTACCCAAGGAAAGGTATCGCGACGTATGGATACCCTTTGCGGGAACAGTTACATTCTTCGCTTCTCAGAGCGACAAGCATACGTAAAATAACACAAAAGAAATGGTATTTATCTATCGAAATTATTCTACGAAGGATTTCAATGCATATATCGCGTAATCCATGGAGAACTACATTTAAAATTTGTTTCAAAATTGATTCCACCTAACCACGCGTGACGGGGCGGTAAAAATGGCACATTTGTATTAAAAATAATTTTACCACACGTTTATGAACTTCGATGACCTTACGTTGCAGGTGGTCGAACCGGTCTTACGGGGTTAAAAATAAAAAGAGCGATCCTTATACCTCTTTCGGTTGGCTCTCCTTTATATAACCCTTCGATCAACGCGCCTTCGATTTTTCCAATTGAACCTACCTTCGCCACTATATGATATTTTTATATTAGAGCACGAGAAACAGGGTGGAACGGTGCAGAAATGCACATTATTCTCCATTGGTCGGCGCTTTCCTGAAAATATTTCACGAAGAACGGTAGCCTGTGTTGTTAATATAATGTTCCGTTCAATTACCGACAACAGTACAGTAACACGAGATATTATGATAACTTGTGGACCGTATTAATAATTTATCAGAAGGCTACTGTGTCATAAAATTAGAATACATTGTTAACGATTATGCCAGTTTATACAATTCAAGTGCAACAGAGTGCAGTTCGGTTCTTTTCAATAAAATCATTAAAATCTGTCAGGAATGCTAAATGATAACATTCTTTAGGTACCCAATAAGAGCAGTATCTCGCACTGCAGACTTTTATTGCAAAACCTACAATTACTAAAATTATCGACACAAATATGCAACATTTATTCGCCAACCTAACGAAACCAACCGCAACCCTCCGCGTACAATAAATGCACAAACACCTTTTCGCGTTAAAACCTTCAATCATCAAGTCACTTTCATCCCCATTCAGTCCGCCGCGCAGATAAGTGTCACTCCCCCTCGAACGTTGAAGCGGAACCGGATACGGAAGGAGACAAAGGTAGATACTGCAGTGGTACGACATTTTACAAGGGTGGGGGAGGAACAGGAAAAGAGGAAGCTCCGAGTGGGCCGGGTATTATTTTATAATCCGGCAAAACATTTCTCTGCCTTCGGATAACCTTTCTGAATGCGGCGCTATTCGCGAGACGGGGCCGTTCAGACGATTCTCTGGAAAGGAGGGAGGCAGAGGAATAGGGAACTCGAACGAGGGACGAAGAAGAGGAACCCTTAAGCCCTGGTAAGCCTACTACGGCCGCGCTTACGCCGGATTCTCCTGGGCTCTATCAGCATTCGGATAAGCTGTATCCGGTATTATGTTCCTCCAACGTTGCCAGCAACGTGGTTTTGCGTTACGTAAAAAAAACGTGCAATCGACCTAGTCAAGCGGGGAGGACGAAAGGCGTTAATGCGAGCGATGCGCGATCTAATGGAATACCGTTTTCCTTTTGTTCAGTCGATTTTCGTTGTCGCTTGAAATCGTCCCGTTGCCGAAAAATACTTGTGATTTACCTAGTCAGGCGGAAGGCAGGAAGGGGTCTTTCGCGGTGATCTCCCTTGATAATTACTTAATTATCGAACAGGGACAGTCGCACTAGTGGCGTTAAGTAAACTATGGATGCGTGACTTAAAAGTTCGACGAACGAAAGTACTATTTTCATTTTGCTAGGCATTTATTCTTTTTTTGGGGGCCGGAGGCAATTTCGTTACCACCGAATATTACGAGCGACTTTAATGGCTCGCCGCGAAACGACCGCCGAATACTGTACACGTGTAGAATGCTAACACATCGTTGCCAGGCCTACATGTATGTGAGAAAAATCGATTGTCCAAAAGTAGTTACGTTGCACGTTGAAATAGAAGAGATCCCTCAACATTGAATGGACATATCCGAAGAACCACTTCGATCCAAATATATCCTTAGATTGCCGTACTGTGCCGTGAGCTGTACCGATATGAATCGTTAGGAAGGAGGAAAGCGAATCGGCCATTGGCAAGTTTGCTGGCAAACGCTCGCAGGCTCCGGAGGCAAAGGGGTGGAAGAAAGGGGTGACAACATGTTGCGCGCTGCCAGCTATCTGCCAGGCCGATCGAGTTACTTTAACAAACTTCCATCGACCAACCGATACGCGATTGATATTGAATTAGTTGCTGAGAATGCCTCAGCTGCGCCGTGGCCCACAGCAACCACCGATTTCAGGGGTGGCGGAGGGCGGATGCTGGAATTTTAAGGTCGCCCGCGCTGTCAGCTGGGAAATTTATCCGTCAAACGGCGCGATGGCAAGCTGATTCTACGGTCGAGATATTATCGAATCGCCTTCAACCTTCGAGTCGTCCCTGCGAGACGTACTCACTGTGGAATTTGGGGAATGACGATTAGAGGGTGGCTACTTGCAGACGTGAATGGGCTTCAAGGGTTGGATGTGAACGAAATATTTGGGATACCCGCTGTGGCACTTGTTTTTGGCTTGAATGGAAATGGCGGTGAGTATTGCTATGCAAATGTAGGACTACTTTTGCAAAAAGGTGGATAAAACGTAATCAAAAACCAAAATTTAAGCTGCAATTAGTGCAGCTTGCGAAAAGCAATATGTTGTTTTACAAAATGAATGTATATTTTGGATCTTGCAATTCGTTTGCGTGGTCCATTTACGCAGAACGTTTACATCATTCACGGAATAAATTATTTTAATTTATAAACGAGATTGAACGTACCATTGTTTTATGCTAGTTTAAAATCGATTACTATCCTCGATCTATTCTTAAAAAGAGCTGACATTGCGTTAAAAAATTTCGTGCGACACCTTCGACTTTCTCTCGTAAAAGGAATCGCCTACTTTTCTGTCGCAATAAAAC
This sequence comes from Nomada goodeniana, assembly GCA_963969485.1. Taxonomy (NCBI): domain Eukaryota; kingdom Metazoa; phylum Arthropoda; class Insecta; order Hymenoptera; family Apidae; genus Nomada; species Nomada goodeniana. The sequence goes on along the minus strand of OZ018299.1, from coordinate 26,885,652 downwards.
TTCAAAAACGCCCCGCCTATACAAACTGTCCATTACCACCGATACATTTTCCGTACATATATATCGAGTTATATTAAATCCTTGAATTCTCGCGCTTGTCGAAAATGTATTTTACGCGGGGCAATGATTTTTCGGGAATCCTGTCCCGTCCCTTGTGTGTCGCGAACATTCCTTTATGCATAACATATGCATGCACGTTATCCCCGAGATTGTATCTGCTTTTAAGACGCTTCAGTGGAAGAGTTTTCTTGACAGATTTCCTTGGCAACGAGCAGCATTTATCGGAATATCTATTGGAACATCTGGTCCTGTATCAACATGACCCGCTTCTGTCAGCGAAATATGTATGAAGCTGCGGATTCCGGGTGTGTTACTTAACAAACGCGTTTCGACGAATACCTGAGCACGACGGCGTCTCGCCTTTCCCCCGGTGTTTTGCAGGGTAAAAGTCATCGCAAGATAAATGGCATTAAATTTCGTCGGGCTTCTGCTAAATCCGTTAAAAACCAAAGTGATGGATGGTTACCTAATAGATTAATAGCTGCCCGAGACACTTGTTACGTTACTGATTAGTGAAAGAAAAGAACGTTAACCAGGATCGCAGACCGTCGCCAAGAATAAATTGCACTTCAACGAAGAAACCGTGAAAGTAACGCGCGAAGAAGTTGTAAACTCTACAATGTTTTTATATAATACATGTAAGTTAACCATCGACCGCGATGTGCAAATATATATCCACTCACAAAATAAAATACGAGCTAATTCGATCAGATACTCCGGCATTAATGAAACAATCCAATCATTAAGCCGTTCGACTTTTCAAAGAGTCAAGTCGCTTATAAGCTGCACGTAATACGCGATAGATCGCGATCATAGCTAATATTTAGAAAAATGCTTCGATACTATCTCCAAATAAGAAACATACGACCTTCGCCCCCATTGTAATCACCACAATGTACTGTACGATAGCCGCACATATACTGTAGAATATGATCTATAATATTACACATTGAACACCATGATTTCATCCCCAAGCCCAATGAACACTTTCATTATACTCGTACCAGCGCCGTCGTCTTCGTTCGATTAACATCGAGCCCGCGTTCCCCGTAATCTTTATCGATGCAAAAACACGGGGCGTTCACGGGACCATGAAATTACAAAAGCTTCCGATCACGCCGGCCGCAGGATGTGGCGGAAGAAACGGGGCCGAAGGGGTCGGGGGTCGGTGCAAGCGTACGCGGGGCGAGAGAGAACTATGTATTTAAATCTGTAACGCGGGCTTGTAGACACACCATGGGCGGACAGGGGGCCATAGCTCACCAGGACAGGAACACGGCCCCGATTTTAGCGACACACTAGATTTCACGATCTAGTTACACGAGTGCTGTTTCCCGCGCCGTCCAAATGGAACTAAGCAGATTGAACCTTGTTGCGGTGAACGAAAAGAGGGAATGGTGCCTCGCGACAGAAGACGGCGAACAATTCGACGTAGGAGATTGTTGCGTGCAGCTTGCGCGAAGAATATCGTTCGGTGGTATCGACCCACGTGTAGTCGGATATACCCGTTGGAAACGAGCCCCTGGATTCTAGATTGATGCCCCAACGATGTTAAATAGTAATAAAATCGAAAGGAAGCATTGCGAGGGGTGATCATTTTAAATAATAATTCGATACCGAATGGCGTACGGATAATAGGGACGGTAGACGGACACATTGCAACGAAAGTAAAAAATGTATCTTCTGATAAATAACGCAATTAATCCTTTCGCTATAGAGGTCGTGTATATACCACTTCAGACATTCGGGAACTCTTCATATTTTTACGCCCCGTAATTATTTATACGAAACTTGTTTTAATTAACCGAGCGAACGTGTAACAATTAAGTATTTACGCGTCCGACTCTGGAATATTAATAAAACCTGCAGTGTATTGTGCGCGGAGGGCGCTTTTATTTTCAAACACTGCCGTAACCGTACGCAAAAGAGGTAATCCTACGCCGGACAACGGGTCGACAATCGACACCCAATTGCAAAGGGTTAAATATATGTCGTGCGCCGATGCGAAGCAGAAAAGAACTCACCGATGAAAATACACGCAACCGGCACTATAATCATGCGCATGCATACGTATTTGCTACAATATTGGAAGCGTGCTCGAGCGTTTTTCCATTTCATCCGAAGAATCGACGCGAGCGGGACGTCCCTCGCGGAAATCGCAAATTTAAGAGCACTTCTCCACCGACGAACTCGTGCACACGCCAGTCGCATTTACGCTCTAACGACGTACGTGGCTGTCCCATTTCCCCCCCCCCTTCTTTTCCTCGTTTTTTTTCTCTCTCTCTTCTCGAGATTTAAGGGAAACGAGGTCTGGAAGCGGATGAAGCCTCCGCCTTATCCGGCGCAACATCGATGAGTATCGATGGCATCGCAACCGCGATTGGAATTTCCACGTGGCGTCGACGCGTCTCTAATTCGATCCCCGGGAAAGAACGACGGTTTTTATGCATGCAGCGAGTTATGTCGATTGTGAAACGGGGATCGTTGCATGCACTGCTCGCACGACGATCGTGAATATCTCCCTTGAACAGGTAGGAATTCCAAGAACGCCCGATCAGATTTCGACGCTGCGAACGCGTCGTATCGTATCGTCGTTTTCTTTTTTTTTTTATATGAATTCCATAAAAATGCAGACGATATTCGATTTCTTGTAAGCGTATATACGATTGAAGGTTTCCATGATAGTTCTGGGATACGCGGGGCGGGGATGAAAATTGGGGATGAACGGACGAAAGAGAGAGAGGGATGCAGAGAGAAATTGTTACGTTTCCTGGTCGCTGGATATTTTACTTTTTTAGATTATTTGTGAGAGTTATGGTATCGTCGTGGATATGCGTATAAACGTAGGGAGTATATGTGTAGAATTATTTAGTGGCCAATATCTTTTGCAGAGATTTTGCTAAGCGTGGATTCTAAATTTATGTGTCACTTGCTGCGATTTTGGAATTAATAAGAAGTGACGGTATTGGCGGTGTCGCGTTTTACCTTACCTCAACATACTTAGAGCTTTTAATTTCGTTCTATTACTGCATTCTTCACCAAAAATCGCCTTATCTCTAATATACCCGTCACTCTGCTATTAAACAAACGAAGAATAATAACGCGTCAAACGTTTCCAGTAGACAAATAAATATTTACGCCGAGCTATATCACCCCTTATAACACATATTATTCCAAACTACCAGCAAAGTCTTATCGCCACACAATCCAAGCCAAACCGATCCGCGGGGAAATCGTTTATCTATCATTACACCCATCTGATAGTCGCCGCGAACAACGTGCAAAGTCACGACTTGACCATGCCCGATAACCACGAAGAATGGAGGAAAGTATAAAGCCCGGTATCGATGAACGATCACCGGAAGCACAGTGCCGAGTTTTCCCCTTAAAATCTGTGTCACGTAGACCCGTAACACACGACCGTTCAACGGAGCCGCAGATCCGCCGGTTGCTCGACGAGAATCACGCTTAATGGTCGGGTTATTAGTGACAATCGCGTTAAGGATAATTGCAAGCGTCACCGTGCGCATAGAAATCTATACGAGCGATCCAATGTAGCGGTGGATGCGCCGCCAAAGTGCACGAAACACGTTTAGTATGCCGGTGGAAGCACAGAACTTATGGCAGTTTGGCGGAACGGCGAGATACTGGACGAACGACGTCGTACAAAGATTTAGCCGAGCACTTTGTTCGGATAGCGCGATCCGTTAAGCAGGTCGAAGAATTTCACGCTAGACGGTGTGCATCGGTTTCTGACGGCGAAACTTCCACGGTGTATTCAATATGTTCTGAACAGGAGACGAATGTTGCATGAACGTGGGTTGGTCAAAATTTAATTAAACAGCCGGGACGAAAATACGAAACACGAGGGGAACGGTAACAGGTTTATGCTCACTGCGATGTAATTTGGAAATAGATCAGCGACAAACTGGCCTAGTAAGTTCCAGCGTGAAGTAATCAATTCGCGGTAATAAGAATTTTTGTTACTTGCGCAGACCCATAGAACATGTTTGCCAGGTTTGTTTTGTGTAAACCTGAGACACGCTGCACGGTACCATTGTTCAACTGAAGTTTCGATGTCCACGATCAGTTTCAGTGTGACGCTCCAATATACAATGTACATTGAGTACTCGCGATTCAATAATTCGATTTATTATTCAATTCTCAGGTATACTGCAATATATTGCCAAGCTGTCTCGCCAGTTTTTAATCAAATCTAAAACCTTCCAATGCAACGATTATACCAAACGAAAGTCACGTTCGATTTACATAGAAACCAAGCACGGTCCAAAGCTCGGGGTTTAAATTATATTTCGCTAATCTAAGGCGAGAGCCTTTCAAGGTAGTGGTCGACAATAAAAACTTACACCGCGGTCAAATAAACAATAACAACGCAGCAAAACATCTGACGGGAAATGAATTGGACATTATCTTTCGATCAGCCTAATGGCTAGCGACTTGTTCGAAAAATGGCTTCAACTAGATTTTATACGCCATTTACCATTCGTTAAAGTTCTTAAACGGCCTCGTAGCGATCCTCCGCTTCTGCCGTGCTTCCGCGAGTGGCGTGCCACCCGCGTAAAACGCAATGTTCTCGTCGCCAATGCAGTGAAACAGCCGTTACAGTTGCAACGCTCGTCGTGTCGTTTCCTTTTTCGTTGGATGGCCGTGTAGACGACGAGCGGAACGGTTATTTGCGTCTGTATCGAGGCCGTGAGCTTAAGCGTTATGCAGGATTTATTCCGCTGGATGAGTTGAACTTTGTTGCGCGGAAGTTGTGCTTGCGTTGCTTCCGGGAAAATGAATTTCGAAGGAATTAGGTAGACGTTGTTGAGGACGGTTAGGTGATTGCGTTCCGACCGTAATTAGGAAGACATATTACATTTCGCCTGCGGATAAGTAGGAGAATATTTGCTGCCTTTGACGCGTTTAATGATTTCAGGGATAGAATCGACCATTGGTGTGCCCCCCTGCTGACTGACAGTAGCATTATTGGTTTATTTTACTGAACGAAAATACGGTCGAGGATTTGGACAAGGATGTCAGATCGAGTTTCGCATAGAATCAGTACTTAATACCATAATGTTCATATTTTTGACGAAAAAAGATATTGCACAGATATTGTCCATTACAACTACAACTAACTACAACAATGTACTCATTGATAAAAGTAATTTCAGGCGACACAGTACAGCATTTAATCAGAATTCCCAATATACCAAGTGCAAATATTATTCGCAACATCTCAAATGATATACGATATTAGCAAAGGTAACTATGCGTCTTTTCTAAAATAGGCATCGAACCAGTCGCCGCGCAAAAAATGTTGCCCTTCGAAAGTGAACAATGCAACAATGTCTGCCGTGATTTTCGCGCCATTTGTTAGCCGATACTCGAAAGGAAGATGCATATATCTTTGCACTGTTTCGTCGTCGATAATCGAATTGTCAGAATAATTGTGGCGGCAGCAATCCAATCGCTCAATTATAGAATAACAATGCACACGTATACATATATTGGCGCAAACGGCGACGAGCTGCGACAGTTTTCTGTCATTTTGTTTGTGAAAGCTTTGAGCATCGAACAAAGGACGCCGTTTTGCGAAAGCTACCGATAACGGACAAAGGATCCCACGAATAGGATACAGATGTCGGTCTGAATGAATGGCCTGCAAACGGTTGCTTGTCCTGCGCTACGATTGAAGTGTAATTATACATGAAGGAAAGTAATTGACGAATACTGTCCGTCTTCTTTTGATGGTTCGTTACGCAATGACGAACCGCCCTCGTGTTAATTGATTCTCTTTTCTTTCTTTCGACGAGTATATCACATCCCTGCGTTGCCTCCAAGTCTAATGCGGAGTGCTCGCGACAGCCGATGGCCGAAAGGGTTAATGTTGCACGTGTCTACGTTGTTTTCTGTATTTTCAGTACGCTGGAATTTATTCATTTAAAGCGTAATATGTTACAGTACTTTTAACACAGTTTCAGTTATTATTAATATTTGTTTCGGTTACTTCTTTTTCGATGATGGTTCGTATTTCTTCGATTGAAGCGAATGGACACATAGAATATTCTAGCACCGAAACTATTTCAAGTTTGAGGTAGTATGAACGACTGAATGTAATTGTCTGTGAATAATTGAAGTTGCAGGCTTCGTAAAAATGTAAGCACGGTACCGATTGTTGAAATCAAAATAAAACGAAAAATAGTATCAACGAATTCCAGTAAAAGCACTTTTTATGAGTTATAAACGTTTGAAAAGTTATTTAAATTTGTGTGCAAAGAGCGAGAGAAAACAATGTCCCACTCTTCCTTCTTAAAATTTCCTCGTTTATTAATTTTAGTGCTTCTTAGTGCAGCGACTGTCTCGGTTAAACTATCACGACGACATTTCCTGAGTGGGACGAGTAAAATGTGACACCCAGTATAGAATTTCGATTAGAGCGACGCAGTTATTCGCTTGTTCGTTGCCTATAGAAATTCACTGAAGCTGAAGAATGACGTTCTGAACATAATCTATAGGAGAGGTAAGTCTCTCGGTAGTTTCTCTTTTGAATACTCTTTTTATCCTGCATCTTTAATTCTCGTGATGCAACGTGAAATCTGCCACGCTTGGTGGTCCCGTTGATTGCGGAAAATATTCATTGAGCCCAAAAATTAAATCACAGATTGACTTAATCTTTCGTACCATATTATGCGAAATTAAATTTGAACAGTGTTTTGGTATACTGATTTTTCTTTGACTTCTCTACCCAATTATATTTCAAACGTTTCTCTATTCTGCACATTACGTTCTTCGTAATTTCGCTAAATATAACCGACCCATAATAGCGTTATTATAATGGTCCAATAATTAATATTAAATAAGAAGAAATCTGTCGGAATGTATCCTGCCGAAATATATTCACGAAATCTCACTTTAATTATGCAAAAACTATTCTACAATATTATCGAATATTAAAACGTCTAAATGTTAATCACCTTTCATCCAACGGAAATTAAAAACAAAAAGAAGGTAAAAACTACGCATTAATAAAATCTAAATCGTCGCGAGGAAAATTACTCGTAGCACCATCGTGAACTTGTTTGCCTCCGCGAAGGATTTCACCGACCTCCTCATCCGGAAACCAAAAGGAATAACCTCCCCGGTGAAATTCAATATTTAACAGATAAATTCGTAAGCAAGGAAATCGAGTAATACAGCGGGGACTCGTCGGGGAACATTTATATTATCGCCAGTTTTATAAACGTCGGAACTCGACATCTCGTCAATTCTAAATGTTCGAATCCGTGCCTTCGCCGTTCAGATAATTACGTACCTATGTAATGTACTTGGATCATTTTTTTCCACCACAACCGTAACTCTTTCTGTGCACGCTTCGAACCAGGGCCGATGAATTCGAAATCGATCTAATATAATTTATTAAAATGCGCTTACAGTCAGTCGGATATTAATGAAAACCGTGAGTGCGAGGGAGAGCTTTGCATTGATTAGCCTGTTCCGCTAATTAAAAGAGACTTACCTGCGCGTTGCATTAAAATGTAAATCACACCTGGAGATCCGCGACCGACGCACTCGCGGACCGATTCCGTTGTTGGAAATTCGTGACTCGTGAATTTATCCAGGCAGCTGGATATTTGGGCTAGCTTTATTCGCGGAATTTTAATTCACTATACTTTATTTTATTATCTGACTTTCATCGCAGAGTTCGTTAAAAGTCTCCTTACGCGAATTGCGATGGAAGATATATTGAAAGTGGTCCAAGGCAAAATTATGATACAGAGTGAACAGCGTTAATCAAAGGGGTTAATATATATTTGCATTGATTAGATTAATTGCTATTTCAATCGATTAATCTAAGATAATAAACAGCGAACAATCTGGTATTTTTGTGTTCACTATTAATTAGTCATTCCTTCAGCTATTATAAATTATTACCAAAATTCTTCTACTTAACTCCTTCGCCGCTCCTTATGAATAAAATCTATATAACAAAATCTGTACCTTAGGTAATTGAACAGGGCGCTCAAGTGTTCACGCATACAGCACCTTCGATGTCGATAAAAACTGTAGTGTTTTGTGCACCGACAACATTTTGTTTCATGGTACCAAAGCAAAAGGGTTAATAACCCCACGTTCGAAAGTCCATACCGCGTTTTAGCCTGTCTAAAATAACCGCCGCATGCTCCACAAAGCACCCTCCCCGTACAGGCCCGGGCAAGAATCGCAATACAATGCCGTACACACGCGTGCGTAATTGCGAACAAAAAAGAAGGTACGCGACCGCATTGGTATGTATAAAATTGTCTCTGAAACAAAGCGGGATCCTGTTTTCAACGCGTGCAAATATTTTCGTGAACGCACGCGTTACCTTTTAACCTGGCCGTGCTTTGTGCGAACATTGTCCGCGGAACAAACGCTAGGGATCGCGAGCTCGAGCTCACGATTAACCTGCTCCACTTCGCTACAGCATTATCATTATCGTGTCCTCGCGTAGCACACGCGCGCATATGGAAGCGTCGTGGTGTATTGTGCGGACTCGTTGCCTCGAGAAGTTTTTTTTTTTCCCGAATAACGGGGAAAGTAGAGAGGGAGAGAGAGAGAGAGAAAGGAAGAGCATGAAAAATATCTCCCGCGGGTTGTTCTTTGCATATGCATGCGCGTGTTTCGTCTCTGCGGCGAGGCTAGTGCAACGTGTTCTATGAATTCTTTACCGGGGCATTGCTTGCATTAGGCCACGCCGGGGTTTAATTCGACGTGTGACAGAAAATGGGATGGTTCTTACTGTGCAAATAAGCGAAACAGTATTGATTGTAAACGAGATTCTTTCGCGTTGCGGTCGACGGTCGCGTTTCAAAGCGAAATCTATTTTGGAAATTCATTGGGGCGCATGCGAGATAAGCGAGATAACGCGATTCGGTTGGTTCGTTATTCTATTATCTGCTTTTGCCGCGGGTGCTTGTGGGTAACGCGAACTGTAATAATGAGACGGTCGATGTTTATTGGTCAGATTCATAGGATGTTAAGAAAATGTTGAGAAGCAATTGATTTGAAAAAGTAATCACAATTTTTTTAGGGATATTTCTGATTTTATGGAATATTTGTGATCTACGTTAAATACAATTACTTTACAATAACTTTGGAATAACTGTATAAAGTTCGGCAACCTTTGTATTCACATGGTATTTCTAAGTATCTTCCTTACGTGTTCAAGAATTAAATAAATACGAATTATTAAGTTTTATAATATTGGGAAATTGTCTGTAGAAATTATAAACAATGTTATGATTATTGCTATATTACAATACCGTGAAATGAAATGACCTGCGGTGGGTCAAGTACCGCAGTTCAAATTAACAGTCGCCTGACTTATTTCACGTTTATACTACTTGCTCGAGGATAGCGATGGTCTCTTTAGGAACCAATGAAAACAAAATATAATATTCCAGGAGTACAATATGAGAATATCTGCAAATCGTAAATATATAAGAATATTCATTAAAAATGCAGTATAACCGATGTAAATATTTTGTGTATCTACATGAATATCCATGATTTATTAGCAAAGTGGTTGGAAAGCTATCTTAAAACTGTTTTCCTTCCCTTTCAAGTAGAACACAGCTGTTGCTGTTAAATAATGAAATTAATAAAGCAATATTGCACTCCATACATACGACCCATACTTTCTCAAACTTTCAACCGCACACAAACACGAAATCGGATGTTTAAACAAATATGCCGAGAAGGTGCTACTCGCTTCTCCGAAATTTCGTCGACTTCTCGCAGGTGACGTCGTATTATCACCGCAACACACACACCTGTACAGTCGAAAACGTGCGTTCATAGCGTCGACATGTGGCGTGGCGAAACGAAATATGTATCCGCGAGTCGGGAGCAATTCGATAAAACGAAATATTTTCGTAACCTGTCGTGGACGCATTAATTCGTTGCACGGTGAAGAAATTAATTAAAGCAGGTGAATAAATTAAAAGCTGCTCGCGGCCACATTGAAATTTATTTATCGAATGAAAATTTATGAAAATTTATTCCGATACTTAATGAACGGAAATTTCTTCGCGATTTAGCATCGCTAATATTTGTCGGCCGTAATTTCGATCGCGTTGTTCACGTCGCGTACCCCGATAAAAGAGAAATCAGATTCGCTTGTTTATCGATCGGTGCCCCCTTCTACAAATCGACTCGGTGTCCCGGAGAGAGAACTTTTAATATCCGTACGCGAGCGCCGCGCGAAATCGAATTACTAACCGTTTCGTGCCTCTTCTTTTTTTCTTTTTTTTTTTACAGAAAACACTTCTTCTCGTATTCCATACGAATCTGTACACGAGGCCCCCCCTTTCTTTTCGTACCAGTTCCTCCAGTCACGTATAATATACGCGGGGTGAAATGCAACAAAGGAAAAAGACACGCAGTCAGTTTAATGGGAATTCGATTCTTCCATTGTTTGATTATACAATGGCAGTGGACTAGAGGAATGCTGCTCTTGCACGCGAAAATTGTTTGACCTATGATTTATTTGGAGGAATCTGCAAACTTTTGGGGTGTGCGTATTAAAAATGAGAGTATATTTCGATAATGAAAATATTCGAATTTCAGAATTATTTATATATATCGTTCATTGATGGTTTCCTAAAAAAACATTCCTTCTTTTATTCTTCAAGCTATTCGATTTTGGTCGAAATCGATCGCAGTGTTTGCATTGGACGTGTACCTCAATTCAATCCACCCAAGAAAGCATAAAAATTGTAAAACACAGAAAGAGAAAAGGCAAAATAAAAATATTTCGGTTGTTCGAATATATGGAACGTTGTGGATACTCAAAGTTCAATTTGAAAATTTTACGAAACAGATACCAGGCACAAATTTTATGCCAGCGATTTCATCTTTCGTATAAAAAGTATTACCACCTGTTATTTCGCACGCAACATGACGATCTGACCAGCCAACTTTTACGAACATCTCCCCTTTCCCGTTTGAGAAAAAACAGGAATTTCGAGGGAATTAATACAGAGCGATTTCAATCGAAACCCGGCTTCCAAGTAAACTGGTATAGGTATACCTGCACAAAATGTATTAAAATAAAAGAAGGACCGCGGGGATTAATAGAGGGAATTTAATTCTAAGTGGATCGTAGATTTAAAATCCGTCTGAACACAACGTTCGAGGAAATCTGATCTTTGGTTACATTATTTTAAATTACAGTTAATCGCATTGAATAATCTTCATTCATCTGCGCAAACGTTATACTCTTCCGTCGCATTTAGTTTCAAGCAGATATAAAATTTTTTTGTTACATTGCCAGACATAAATCTAGAGATTTACCGACTAATAGCGAACACCTGTTCCTTCTATTTTCAAGAGCACGGAGCGATATATCTGCGACCACTTTACTGCCATACAATGATATTAAAATATCTGTCTCATTGCAACAAATAAAAAGTTTGAAAAGTCTATAGAAATTAATTATCGTTATAACAGTATTATAACTCGCAATAATATAAAACGAACCACGATAAATTAACCAAATATTACCACATTCTTTCACCGTACCAAAGTATACAAGTATTCGATAAATAATACCCCGACATTATTTTCGTTCAACACTGATAATACACAATCGAGAATGATAATACGTATCGTAATACTTTTAAGAGACGGCATACCTATCTACCTACGATACTGCTTCATCCGGAAAGAAAGGGTTAACAGCCAGGCACAGAGCGTCGGAAAAGGACCGACAACTCGCGAGTTCTCTCTATTAACTCTGTTGGAAATCAACTTTCTTGGATATCCGAGAGCAAACCTTACACCGAAACTTCCATCTCGGCTGGATGAGCAGCGAGTTGCTTGGCTGCCAGAGCCGAACAGTCGCCCGGGAAGGTATAATCCCTCTCCCGTGGAAAATTAACTCGAGACAGATCAAGTCAAATCCAGCGTTCCAAATGAGGCAAGCCGGCCCGCATATTCCGGCGAGCTTCGTATATTCGACTTTCGTGTATTCGCATTTTCGAACGCGTCGCGACGCTCCCACGATACGCCAGCTACCCAGACACAGTAGGATCTCGATTAACCGCGGTCGAGATCGCAGTGGAACCTCGATTAACCGTGGCGTGGTTATCCACGGTCTCGATCAACCAGTGTCTAGCACTTACTAATGACAACTGTATGTGTATTATGCGAATTGGTGACATCATAAACGACATATCATTGAGTCTCTTCTTTTGCACTGTAATTGAGATTCTGAGTACACCGTCATATAAATGAATAAATGAATAAATGTTTCATACATATAATCGACATAAAATACGAGTGGCAATGGCAAGAACGCATCCTCAAAGTCGATACATCTGTGAAGGAAATTGCCATAAAATGATCCCAGCATTCCAATATGACCGATATTAAAAATTCCAATGAATCGATCGTGGAACTGGAACAAAGCGACGAAACCCGTTGGCGAATATTTTTTACGAAGCATTTCACTACTACATCCGTTGCGGTTTATTCGGCAGTTGATGGGAACCTGGATAAAACGGAACGCGAGCGCAAGTGCTCATTGGCCAACGCTGAAATTTCCGGGGACAAAAAGCAAAGTTGCTGGATGGGGCTCGCGTGTGCTGGCCGATAAATCTAAATTCCGGACGTTCGAACGATTTTCCCCTTTCCCTTCGTGAGAATTCTCGCGGAATAGTATTAATTATGTATCTACGTAGCGACGTCCAGCTCGCGAGAATTTTTCTCCCGTCGAATCGCGTTCGACGCGGCGTAATATCGTCGACCGTCTAATGAAAATTTTCACCGCTGATAGGAAGCGTTGAATTTAATTAATTACGAGCTACTGATACGGCCACGTTAATTCGATATTTTTGTGGATGCGAAGTACCGCGCGCATAAAAAATGCTTGGTGATCGGATTCACCGAATATCTGGGGATTTGATCAGGATTTAAACGATTTAATGTTCCACGCTCCGCGAGGATTGTTACGTGCATACATTTTCAATGTATTATATTACGATTAACATCGGTGCAACAATCGCGGATAAGGTAATCGGAACGGCTGAGAAATTTAGAAACAGTAATAGGATTTCCCAGATATTGCTGAAACACTGAATTGGGCAATGAATACGAAAGATTATTCGATATCGTTAGGAACGATAAAAGCGTAGAAATTAAAACATTTCTGTCGTATGGATACCTCTTATCTATTAATTGAGTTAACGCGCGTGCTACTTCAACGGGCGTTCTAAAAATTAAACCGAACAACGTACCGCGCTATTTTTGCCCAACTCTTTCTACCGGAGAGGCTATCATCGAGGGTCCCTGCCAACAGGCACACGAGCGAGAAAAATTATACGCACGACGGGAACGGGCAACCCGATTCCACAAAAAAGCGAATTTATCGCGTGGCCCACGCAAACTCCACGCCTGGTTACCGGTTAAAAAACGGCCGTGAAAAATAGCGACGATGATTGATCCGCCGGTCGTTTCGTAATTATGCAAATCTGCTATTCCGTTCACGCCACGCGCGCATTTTTCTTCGATTCGCGGGAACACGTTGAAATTGTCCATTGACTCATGGAAAATAGATACGGCCTGTTTCTAACGGGAATACTTTGCGGCGTCGCTCGTGAGTCTCGCAACGAACTCTGCGTCTGTAACAATGAATTAATTGTAACACGTCGTTGCGGCCCGTTGCGGATAGTTACACGCCGCTCTCAAACGCTCTCAAACGAGAAATATCGACGAAAAAAGACTTGCGCGAAGCGGAGCCAACTTCGATGAATTAACGGGGCTGTCCCCCATTAACTCAATATAGTTGAACGTCCGGAACGTTCTCGATGTTAACGTTCGACAGCGAGAAATCGAGGGCCAGCGGCGTCAGCGACGCTTTTTGGTTGACTTTATCGGGTTAATCGAACGTCGTAGCATTTAACCTGTTGAGTAGCGGCCGGTGTTCAAATTGAATTTGGCAGTACGTTATACCGGGCGCTCCGAAGTGAAAAACGCGACGCAGCGAACCTGACTTAATGTTCCCCGCGGATACATTTCGAGCCGATATCGAAACATTGCATACGAATTTTCTATTCGACAGATTATCCTCGTTTCGCAGGTGACACTTCGTGTCGATACCTTCCGTTGGGCTTAAAAGTTGACTTTTGGACCCGAGCGGCAATATTTCCCAACGGATATTCAAGATTCGTGGGAAATAAGTACGAGGCTCGTGTATCGCGTGCAAATTGAAACTCAATTACGCGCAGAACCGAATTTTCCGAACGCACGCGCGCGCGCACTCGCACGCACACGCACGGCCGCGCTCGTCGTCAGCAATTTCTATCCGTTGGCCGACTTCTAATCTTTAAACTGTTCGACAGCAATTGTCCGTTTCGCGGATGCGTGTACAATGCATTAACGTTTCGAGTGCAGAAGCAATTATTCCGAGGAACGATACGAAATTTCGCCGGCGGCCAGAGATAAATCCGACCCAGTCGTCGTACGTTTTTAATTAACACGTTCAGCGTGGCGTGGCTCGACGGTGGTTCACGAGCATCACGCTGCCATGGGCCGTGTGACCAATCAATGATTGAAAACAGCATCACGCCGACTGCTGGCAACTATTGGACCAACTATTGTACCCTTTTTTTCTCTCCCTCACTTTTCAATTTGCACGCCGATATCCGGTACACTTCGCGTTCCACTAATTTTGCATTGCCTTTAACAGGCATGATCGCTGAACCGAAAGCAAATGACGCGTGCCGTCGGATAACTAAGTTCGTTCGAATAGAATATTCATATTTTCGTACGCCGATCAAAGCCGTACGTTATATCGAATGCACCGTGCAGCGTGTGAAATATGTACGTCCGAATGAAATACCGTCTCGCGACGAAAACTGGGGGAAACGAAAGGAAAGGAAGGACGAATTCGCGACGCTTCGCGACGCTTCGCTCCGTGGCGTACGAACGATTCAATTCTTGGTTCCCTTCTAGACGTCGCGAAAATTGATTAACGACTCGTGTTCCCGAGAACGCGGTAAAAACACTATCGAAATGTTCGTAAAAATCGATCGAAGGAAGCGAGCTAAATATTCGTTGCGACGCAACGGCATAATAATTACGTACGCGAACCTCGCGTCGTGGTACCGCGGAGAAAAATGTGCGAGCGCAATCTACGGGACAATCTAGCTTCCCATAACCTGCCCCGCAACGAAATTCATCCGCCAACTTCGTAACAGAAAGCCGAGCACTTCAAACAGCACGGGGCAATGCATTCGCAATTCCTTCCTCCCCATTTGCATTCGGGAACAGGCGAGCACGCACTTCCTCGCCGATTGCCAACAGGCTTCTGATGCCGCGCTCAAACGGCCATAATTTTCCGGCGCGGCGGACGTGACTGCGCGGCGCCGCGGGCCCAACGAAATCGTTAGCACTCGTTACGCCCGCGATTCAATTAAAATATGAATTCGGACACGCGATCAACGTGTTCCATTCGTTCGCGACTGCGACCAGAGCACGCGGGACGCGGCGAAACAAAACGAAACCGGGGAACGGTGCGTTCGAGAACGAGCCTCGACGTTCGGTACCCGCGATGGAATCGCACGGCACGTCGACTTGACTTGAGGACCACCCCGTGCCCCGCGTCGTAACACGAAACTTCGTTTATCGAAAGATGTCCGCGGGGATCGCGCGTTGGCGATGCGAGCCCAACGTTTAACTAGGCGGGCCGGCAACTCGATTTACGGGCGCGGGCTACGCCAGACCCCGCGTATTTGCGGATATCGCAGCCGACGTTCGATATCCTCGAGGACCTCCGGCTCCACTTCCGGAACGGGCGTTACCGTCTCGTTTTGCGCGGCGGTGGGAAGAGGCGCGCGTAGACGCCTCCGTCCTTTTACGGCTGAGTGGAAAATTGATTTGCGCCGAGCTGCGGAACGTTGGTTAATATTTTCTGAACAATATTATGGAATTGACGACGAATTCGGTAGGAACGGATTTGTATGCGCGACCGAAGTGCACACGGGACGAACTGGACGAATATTCGCGGACGTTTTTCCGGAAAATGTGGATTTCTATGGGAAACTTGCGTTCTTTATTTTTGTCTTATCTTTGTTCGTGTCGGATGAGGCCCGCTTGACGGTTGGGCCATCGGTTACAGGACATCCTTTATACGTAGGTATTATCATTGCATCATAGATTGGATAATGTTAAGTGGTTTCTGTGTTCGAGGAAATATCATTTCTTATGCGATTGGATAAGAAATACCATGTGTCCAAGAAAATTTCTCCCCGCTCGAACGGTTGATAAACTTTATTATTCGATGGCCACTTTTCTATCTGTATAAAATATTTTCAACAGTATCAGAGAAATAAGATTTCTTTGGTACGCGGTAATAGAATTTACACTCTTCGGTTTGTCAAACGGAACAGTTTGAAAGCAATCGTAGGTACGGTATGATGCTTTTGTCAGAAATAATTTTCTCCGTCAGCAAACGTGTCCCTTGGTGTTTGGAAAGGATGATAAACGATATTCTCTGGCGTTGAACGCCACAGTGACATAATTAACGTATCCAGTTTAACAACATAAACGATAGAATTCGCGAGACGATATAATTAGGAAGGGAACGTGACTGGTAATTATTCTCTGAAAAAGTTGTTCGTGATGTTTCCGTGCTTCCAGCGCTTAGCACGGAAAGCTAGTCGACGGAAAAATCGCGTCCCCAATAGCTCGAGCCATTCGGTAAACACCACAAATCTCGATGACCACGGATGCTCGTATTAGTGTCGTCCGCTCGAAGATTTAGTTACAATGGCGCAAACATATTTCCCGTTGTCGAGTCACCGATAACCTTTGGTCGACGAGCACACCATGAAGTACCGTGACGAACTAAGAGCAATGAGGGAATTGTTGCTGATGCGACCGGAACACGCGTTACCGTGTTAGAAAAGCGGAGAACATTGAAAATCGGGTCAGTTCAACGGAATTTTAGACACCAATAATTCAAAGAAAAGAAGAAAACAACACAAAATCGTTTCTTCAAGTATAAATGTAATAATTAGATACGTGTCCAGATCACGTTTTTTCTCCATTCTCAATCCACCATCCAACCTGTTGTACATACTCGAGGGAACAAATAAATTATCTTGAAACTGTCGTGTAAAAAACTCTAACCAGATTTTAACATATTAAACTACAATACTCCAATAATCTATATTTTTATCTGACATCCGTTTTTCGCGAATATACAATGTCGTAAATAATATACACCGTTTCTTATCTGCGATACAATGATACAACCTTTCCGAACAACCTCAACAGGCTCGAATCCGAAGAGCAACTACACCGGTCCTATCTTCGTCATAATAAAACCACACGTTGCACACGTTGTCACACCAAGACGAATAATAATGGACTGGCAATGAATTGATCGCGCGACGGTATTAATGCTAACGACGCGATACACAGTTTCGTGTATTTTCACTCTGTCTAATGCATCCCGGTCTGGCTAGCGGGTATCTTTTGACGGTGCCTATGTACCGCAGCTCTGCGTGCATGCTCGCTTCCATTCTCTGCCCACCGTTCGGCATAAAGGATTGTTATTTACGGCACGGTTTATATTTCATCGGGACATAATGGAAAATGGACCCGGCGTTATGCGCAACGTATAGGTTACCCCCCCTCCTCGAACCCCGCTATGCCATGGCTCCCCCGCCAACCCCCGTGTACAGTACACACCCATGCAGTTCTCGCTTTGGTGTGTGCCCGACGATGCATTCTGACGTTTGTTCAAAGCTGAAATATGCGCCCATAAGCGTCTCTATAATTATTCAAACTGTTACACCAACGACCGGTCGCGGCGGCCGCCCGAAATTATTTATCCGCCCGGCGGGTAGATATTCCAGATTCGCGTGTTCCCAACAGCGAACGCCGGGAACCGCGCCTCTTTGGACGATTCAATGCTTCGCCGGGTAATTAGAGGGGACTTTGGTAATTAGAGGTGGGTGAAGTTGGATTGAATCTCGTACGCGAACGATATTGGAGGGTTGTTCGGGTAAGTGTTCGGGGATGTATGTAAGTAGGAGATTGTGGTGGAAGCGCGAGGAATGTTTGGTTCCACGAAGTTTCGGGTCATTGAAAATGAAACTGTACAATGGGAATTCAGTGACCCGGGGGTGGGGGGAGGGGTCGTCCACATTTATAGCTTGATTAGCCCCGGCGAAGCTTATTATCGGAAAACTCTGTGGAACTTTTCGGCAGAAGGTAAATGATTAAATTGGTGTTTGCGGTTTCGTTCCCTGCAAGCGGACAAGCTTGTCCCTTCGCGAAATCGGTGTTTATTTGTTGCTTGTTCGGGGAAAGATTGACAATATTCATTCCCAGTTCGTTATTCGTACGATTGATTCTTCAGCGGATATTGACGTTAACGTACAAATTGTATGAATTGTAGTTATTGTTCCAGCGTTATTCGAATAATTCTGAAACCTTGATGGAGGTAATCCACAAAATGAGACTCGCGCGAATAATTCGAATAAATGAATAGATTGGTAATTAGTTGCGAACCACGTTCAGCTTCAACGGCATTCCAATGATATCTAACCAACGATGAAGTATTCGCCGTTTTATGAAAACGTTGCAGAAACCGAATTTCGTATTCGACGCTCGACTTTTCGTACATGTTGTACGAAAACATCAACACGAAAAAAACATTTCCACGGCACAGTTCCTTCACCGTAAAGTCTACACCCTAGCTTCAAAGTAACCCCTGACGTCCCATAGTCTGCGCCGGGAAATCTAACTTCGCAAACACCTTCAAACTGTCAAACGACCTTCAATCCGTCGTACCGAGAATCGGACCATGGAAAACGTATCTGCGAAAAGTTCCACGGCGCACGAGCTCGCTAATACCCGAGCAGAAAGCTCGGCAACTTGCGAAATCGGCGCGATCCAAACGACGCGGCGCGCAATTCGGCGCAAACTGTCGGGCAGCCTTTGAAATCTGGCTTCCGCCGCAGCTGGAATAAAAAGGAAAAAGAAAAAGAATAAAAAAGAGAGAGAGAGAGAGAGAGAGAGAGAGAGAGAGAGAGAGAGGAAGAAAACCATACACGTGTACACGCGAGCTTTCAAGAGGGAGGGAATTTCCAACGAAAATCCGGCGGAAATCGGGGAAACGACGTTGCAGAAACGAGACTCCGTTACCGCGTGCTTCCGGCGTCGTGTCGCGTCGCGTCGCAGAGACTCGCTCATTTCGCCAACTTTTTCTCGGGGAAGCACGCCTGTGAGCATCAAAGGACGCAATTTTCCTGTCAGCAGGACCAAGAGGGCGCTGCGAACTTTCTCCACTTCGACGTCCACCGGCAGCAGGACCACCACGTTCCCCCGTGGACACGCGCGTGAAGCTTTGCATTCTACGATTCGGACCGCCGCGTTTCGCAAGAAACTTACTCGCCATTTCTCTACCTCTTCTTTCTTCTTTCTTCTTCTATTTTTTCTTCTATTCTCTTTTTATGGAGCAGAAGTGCTGACTCACGTGTCTAGCCGCAACGTAGCCGCTTTTCATCTTACGATACTTTCGGTGTAGTTACCAGCCTGGATGCAAGTAGAGAGAAGGACCAGCGGGAAACGACGTGAGAGTATTGGGGGGGTGGGGGGTGGAGAGATCCACCCTTGGGAAGGGAGACAGAGAGGCGAAGAGGAGAGTACGAAAGTGGGCAGGCTACGGATTGTTACCAGAGCGGGTTTACGACGTCCCGGTGGACAGGAAGCCAAGAAAAGGGGACACGGCGCTCCTCTCCGAGAGAGGAGAAGCGTTATCTTGCCGTGTGTGACTGGAATAACGAAAGGGGGAGAGAGATAGAGCGTGAACCATCGTGAAGTCCGCCAGGAGAACGTCTTATCGCGGCAACGTTAATGCGATTCCTGTTTCTGGAATTCCGGATTCTGGTCCTCGATTTCGTCACCGTTCCACCTTCTCGACTTCGCCGTGGGTGCAGCAGTAATTTTTTTATCAGCTCAAAATGGCAGAGGAAAGGACGGTTCTGGATTCAGAAGGGGATACTCGATAACGACGATGGTCGTTCGGAACGAACGTTCGACACGACTCGTATTTTGGTGGAGAATTTCGATTCGCCGGGGATCGAGTGTCGTGTCCACGAATTAAATTGTGCGAGGTTTCGTAGGAAACTTTTGATACTCTGCAAGACGGATTCTTCAATTGAACGTAATCTATTCGCGCGGCTGTTTTTAATTCATCTTAATACAGCGGTATCGCTGTTATTGAATGAACAGGCTGTTACTAAGCGGGCTCCTTAATTTTCTCGTTGTGCCTAATTTTAATACGCGGCACGTGTGTCAAACGGCAGACATTTATTTACGAGCGAATACTATTATCCTTGCTACCGTTTCTGCTACCATAATTATTCCTATTAACTACAATTACAATTACAATACTCGGTGCAACGCGGTCTACAATCACCGAAGGACAAAATAGCGTTAAACGCTATTTTCAAAAGTTCAAGATGCACAGCAACCGCTACCTCCGACTGCCGATATTCAATTATCGGGTCCTCCGCCATCAAGTACGTATGCGTGATACTTACCATCCCGTGTCTCTACCATTTCATTTCGCCGGGCGTCCACGAGCCCAAAGGTATCGCAAATAAAAATCTACGCCCAGCAGAGAAACGCTTCGCGTACGTACGTACTTGCGTACCTGTGTACGCCTGACAAGAAAGTAACACGAACACAGGACGGTCGAATCAATGGGCGGAACTTAATTGATGAGTAATTGGATCGGGCACGGCGATATCGACGGATGCAACGGGAAGGTGGATGACACCTTCATCATCGGTGAACCGGTCGGAGGAACGTCAGCAATGACAAAGTTTGCGCATGGTAATCTTCCATTGTGGCGCGGATCGCGCGGACGACGGGCGACGCGTTGTCCTGGCCGCGCGGTCGCCCCATTAATTCAAACTCTGATCTCCGACGTAGTTTCCATACTTTTACACCGATCCCGCAATTCAACGATTACTCCGTATGACGGAACGGCGTTCGCACCACCGCAAAGATTCGCCCGGCGGCATTTGTCACGACGTCCATTTCGTGTCACGACCCATTTCGGGGCCCCGTTTAAAAATCGTCCGCAAATTATGCGGGTCCCGGCGTGCGCGTGTTATAAAACGCACCATCCGCTGTAATGCCCTCATGCATATGCAACGAGAACGGAAAAATGGCGAAACAGAGGGTCCTTAAGGGCCAACAAAGCATCGAGAAGCAGACGCCCGCTCGGCACCGTTCTGATCGCCGAAAGTAAACGCGTCTCGGGAACGCTCGGTTTACTCGGGGAGTATCTTCTTTCGAGGGTCGAGCTTAAACATCGGTCTCGAGGTAATGCAGCGATGCCGGCGGTATTTATTTAAACGGCGCGCTGCATAACGATGGACTGCGAGCTTTGGGGAAGTTTTTAATCGGCCCAGTCGACGTCCGTTGTTACGGTGTTTCTCCTCGTTTGGCTCGGAATCGGCGTGGTTTTCGTTAACCAGTGCATTATTACACGATTGCGTGTATCCTTGAATTTGCGGGCTGTAACGCGTTGTTTTACCTCATTTTGCATTTGTCGCGCACTCGTTATCTGATTCCTTGGATATTATTAGCGAGCATAGCACAGTTTATATTTAACGTAGGCCAATAATAAGAAACGATTCAAATTCTTTCGTTCTCTCGTATGCGGGACACTAGAGGCCTGTACGAAATTAGAATATGAATTTAAATATTTACGTTACATCGTCGGTGTATTATTGTGGACAGAATTTGTGCAGCGTTGTCGTAAATCATTTCTGTCTAGTTGCAGAACATTTCTAATCATATTTACATCGATTGGACGAATAAAAGGGTGCATTTCTCTTCAATTTTCGTATTATACTGCACGGTGATACTATTAACGTACCGTATCAATTTCAGGAACGCCAATGTACTTTTTGCAATGGACAATGGAGGTGACATTAGTTAACATGTATTTAAAAGTGTTACGCAAGTGGTCAACGGCAAAGGATTCGACTTAATATAACTACACACGTCAGTAGCAAAACTGGAGCGGATTTAATGAGTGGAAATTAGATGGTACTGTTCAAATGGAAGCTGTCAAGTCCAAAGCAAGTCCAAGCTTATTAGACAAACGCGGGCACGTAACGAAACTGGTAGTGAGCGTCCTCACTTTTGCCTGTTCTTTGAGGCAGATTTTCCAAGACAAACGTGTAATATCTCTAAACGAATGGTTTTAAAGCACTACAAATCTTGTTGCAATTTAATAACGCATTCATTCGAAAGAGCTCCGAGCATATTTGTCCGCGAAATGAAATTGGTAGAACAATCGCTATACTTTACACCGAATCGCGAATTTCGAAATTCTATCGAAACGCGCGTGCATACACGGTTTTGTATATAACACGAAAATCGACGGAAAATATTGCAGAACTAACACTAAACTCCTGTTACCGCAAGAATCTTCACGACGAACAATCGGATCGAAACAATGCCCAAATAAATATCCGCGCTGACAAATTTTTTCCAATACGATCGACGGAAATTATCTAAAAAGGAAAAGAGAGAGGA